>OU383780.1:27932933-28532933 GCA_910950805.1 Acrocephalus scirpaceus scirpaceus
ACCTCACTAGGGCTGAGTAGAGGGGCAGGATCACCTCTCTTGATCTGCTGGCCACACTTGTCTTGATGCAGCCCAGGATATCATTGGCTCTCCTGGCAGCAAGGCCACACTGCTGGCTCATGGTCAACTTGTTATCCACCAAGACTCCCAGTTTCTTCTCCACATGTCTGCTCTACAGTAGGTCAGCTCCCAGCCTGTGCTGGTACTTGGGAGTTATTCTTCCTCAGGTGCAGGACCCTGCACTTGTCCTTGACAACCCTCAGGTTTCTCTTTGCCCAACTCTCCAGCACATGAGAATTTTAAACTCATCCTAGTATTAAATAGAGCTGTTACCTATCAACTCATTGCAATTTTCTCCAAGCAATGTTGCAACATGCATATCATGTGACAGTAGAGCAGTGATTCTTTTGCAATTAGATGGGTAACATCCATGTAGTAAATATTGAAGCATTGCCTATTGGACAAGTGAGAAAGCAAACAGCTTTGGTAGTAAAATGCTTTCCTGTATTTAACCCTAATGGCACCTCATTATAAAAAAAAATATGGTTTTGAAATCTAAGGCAAAAAGCATTTTGTTTAATTCAGTATATTTTTAATGAATCTTCTGTTTATCCATTTGTTGGTCCAGAGTCACCAGTGTTTTCACAACTAAATACTCCCTAGGATATAAAATACTGCTACGGCATATGATATAACCCACTTCTATGAGGATCTTTCTCTTCAAATGTACTGAATTTTACAAAGGATGGCAGGAATCAGAATAAACAATCATCTGAGTGTAAACTTTCATTGTATTGCACTGCAATGCTGAAGTTAAGCTTACAGTTCACTATTAACTTAAATTTGAGCTGAAGTGGTAAAGCATTCCCTATCTTTTTCATTCACTTTTTCATTCTTTCTCTTACCCCAACACTTGCCTTTTTCCTATTGACTGCTCTTCTGCCAGCTGATTTTCCCATTCCAGATTACTACACACCTGCACAAACACTTTTCCAGGTATGATGGAAAGAGTGCCATGAGGATTAGAACACAATGTGAACAGTAACTTTGCCATGTATCTGTAGGAGCCTACAAAATTATACTTGAATGTATACAGAAAGGAATATCAAAGAGAAGTGGACTGTGTTACCTTTATATGTAAACCAGTTGTAACTGAAAGAGTAGCAGTAAAGACAAACAGCCTTTAGAACAGCCAATTTTCATGCTCAGAGCATTTCGAGATAGGGAGGAAGCTTCTTTCCGAAACTCACGGGTCTAACTAGTCATTGCACTTGCAGTAAGAATTCACCCAGGGCAATGCTACGTCTTATTTTGAGTAGAATGTCAAATTAGTTTATGAAGAATGTTCTTTATGGCCTTAGTTTATACTCCTCTCAATCTGTTCTAAGAGATACTTTGATACTTTTGTTAACATAATACAATACTTTTATTACTTGGCTTGAGCATTATAAGTAATAAAAATAATTACGCAGGTAAATTTAGCTACATGATCTCACCTCACTATAGGGAAGACAGCTGGGCAATTGATATAATAAAGCACAAAAGAATACCATTGATACTCTAACTTATAACAACAAGAACATTAGGTTTGTTGACTCCAATATCTCAAATTTTAACTGAGCAATAACTTTTTGTGGTACTGAAATTCAGATTACATTTATTTCACATATTCAGATTACCTTCAACTCATATTTTTACAAGGACTGTAAAATCACAAACAAGCAGAAAACAGTTTATCATACTAAAATTTATTTTTCATTTTAGCAAGTGGCTAGAAATTGTAGAATTCATTGATAACACTAAAACAATTTGGAAAACCAGAGCTAATTGCCATATGTCTTGGATCCCTGGACTCTTACTGGGATGGAGATGATATTATTATCTTACTGCAATTAGTTGGAGCTAGTACCTCACTCTTGATCAAATCATTTTCCATTAGAAAAAGTTTTCCTACATTACCAAATGTGTTAATAACAAGACAATGAAATGCATGCAGCTTCACTGGACACCTATTGCGCCCTGCATCATCCTGATTTTAGAAAAATCTGAAATAACTTCTTTAATTTCAACAGCTAATGAATAGATATCATAACATTGTCATACAGAATCAGCCTCAGCAGAGCAACAGGGAGCGTGTGGGTAGCAGGGAATCAAAATACTATACCACTGTGTATCACCAATGATGTCAAGTATAATATCTACTTCCTTTCGAACACTTTCCAAATACACATTTTCCAAAATGTTCAATCATTCTGTAGAAAATTAACTGCAGTTACAAGTCTATCATCGGGTGAAAAAGTCACAGTAAGTTGACAAGCATAATTTATTTATGTGTTCTAGAATTAAACTAACAGATGTTATTAGAACTCTTGGCTGGGATGATGCAGAGTGCAGGCGTTTCTGTATCTATGTCAATGCCTAGTGATATTGCAAGGATTAAAATAAATAGCAACCTTTGAAATATAAAAGTGTATTTTTATTAAAAATGTGAGATGATAATAGAAGCAGACTTTAACCAGCAGTTGAAGAAGCAGTTAGTAAAACAAGCAGAGGGAGTTGTAGCTGCAGCTTGCAAAGGATCTGGACTCAGCAGAAGCCCTTCAAATCAAGGCGAGGTGACATGGCAAGTGTGCCACTAACAATACAGGTAACAGAGACACAATTCTACTGCTCAGAATTTTAGGCAGTTCAGTTTTTCAGTTCATCAGGTAAGAAGCATTCATTGGTATAACTACACTGTCTTAATCTAGAATATTATAGAATCATGGAATATGCTGAATTGGAAGGGATCCATCAGGATCATCAAGTCCAACTCCTGGCCCTGAAAAGGATCATCCCCAAGAATCCCACCATCTGCCTGAGGGAGTTGTCCAAATGCTTCTCGGACTCTGTCAGGCTTGGTAACCACATCCTTGGTGAACCTGTTTGCTAATCTAGTATTTCATCATCCATTCAACTTACTAATGTAAACTTTCAGTCCCACTATATTAGTAATAATTTTTTTTCTCTGAGGTTTAATAATTTTAAAGAATATAAGAGTCAAGACTCCTCAAAAGTGAAGTAATAGCTTTCATGAAGAGTGCTTGGTTTAAAAGAAAATGTTTTTAAAGAGGAATATGTTCGTAGTTTTATTATTCTTTTTGCACTGCTCTAGGTTTAACAGTGTTTCAATAGATATACTTTTGCTCCTTAATGATTAATATTTTTCAATCTGAATTGAAAAGCCACTACAAGTAACAAAAATTTTTCTTTCATTAATCAGGAACAATCATAATTTCCTCTCTCTCAACTTTCATTTTTATCATGACTTTGAATGTTTTCTGGTAAAGTATATTGTAAATAGAAAAAAAGTGTTGGTTTTTTTTTCTCAAGGGAAAAGGTTTGTTATTTTGAAATTACAGCTCTGAAGATCAAAATAAAGTGACTGTTCACTGCACTATCCAAATAGGCTATCTTTGTACAAAAAACCCCTTTCATTTTCACGACTAAATTGACTAAAAGGCACTGTTACCTAGCAACATTCATTGTGTTTATGACCTTTCATCCAATCTGAGCTCACAGATGTGCTTCTGAAGCTAATATACATCATACATTCCCCACCTTCTTTGATGCAATGTACAAACCCTTAGAGCAGGCTGTGTAATGTCCTTTGTAACAATCAAGAGAAATATAAAAATTAAGAAAAATGGGATACATTTGCAAATAGTTTAAAAACTCCAAACTATGAATTTAAAATCTCTCTGCAATCACTGTGGTGTAATTTGTAGTAGACTGAAAATTTGCAGGGAAGTTGTGCACACAAGCATACTGGATATATGATTGATAGGTAACAAATGGACTGATTCTGACCCTTCAAGATGTCTTAAAGAAACCTAAAAGAGAAAAGGTTAGGTCTTTTAAAAGTTACTCACTGCCTGAATTTCAGATAATAGTGATTTTTTTACTTTAAAAACCATGACATTTATGGATATTTCCATGTTTTGTTTACAAGACTGAGGGATACCCTCATCACACTCTACATCTTCCTTAAGGGGCAGGTGCTGATCTCCTGGTGACCTGTGGTAGAACAGGAGGAAATTAAATGACCTTGCATAAGGGGAAGTTCAGACTGGACTTTAGGAAATGGTCTAGCAAAGAACAGGGAGTTGAACTCAATGATCTTTATGGGTCCCCTCCAATTTAAAAGACTCTATGATGTGTAAATTTAGTGAATAAAAGTTGTGTCCCTACATTAGTCACATACAGTACTCTGAAATAAAAGCTTGAATATCACTGTATAACATTTGAAGTTAAGCTTACAGGGAAAATGTATCTGCTGTGTTTATAGGTCAATTTGAAAGTAAAAAGCACTGTAAAAGTACTACTTGTCTTTTTCAGATTTAGATAGCCTCCATAAACTCTTATGCTGTTGCAGCTACAGTTTAAAATTACAGTATCAAGTGATGTTAGTTGGCTTGCCTCTTTTCTCCTTGGATGTGTTCATAATTTCTCTATTCGTGATTGGAAAGAATATGCTTTCTAACATTTATATTGCCAAGAAATGCTAAATAAGAAATAATTTATTATGTAGGGTCAATATTCTTTTCCAGGTACTTTTTTTTGATATAGCACCTGTAGAATTTGGAGGGTCCAATTTACTTCTCCATGCACATGAAGGTTGTGCAGCTGTCTCACCTTACTCCAGATGTAAACAGCATTTTAATATATATTGTTAAATCAGCCAAAGTCCAAGCACAGGATACAGTATCATCACAACATCATGACATTCATTTTAAAAAATAAAAATGCCAGTCTTGTGGATTTTTTTCCATTAGCATAAAAATCTACTTTAATAAACTCAGATCCACATGCTGTCTGATGTAACTCTAGTTAATTTCCTGTAACAGCAAAAGGTTAATACAGTCTCTCAGATGCCCACCATAGACTTGAGATTTATTATATGGGAAGAATGGCTCAGTTACATCTACCTATGCCTCTGGCAGATCCAGAGTAATAGAAATTGAAATATGTTAGAGATGAGCATTGTCCAAATTTGTAACTGTATGCCATTTTGATAATTAAGCCTTTTTATTCAGCACATTTGAAAATCTTCTATTTTAGAACCTGGATGCAAATTTCAATGCATAATGGTTACTCCCTCATTCCTTGACTTGCTGAACATGAGCTAGCCTATGCCCAGGTGGCCAGGAAGGACAATGGCATCCTGCTCTATACCAGCAATAGTGTGGCCAGCAGGAGCGGGGCAGAGATTGTTCCTGTACTTGGCTCTGGTGAGGCCACACCTTAAAGTGCTGTGTCCCATTTTGGCCCCTCACTACAAGGAAGATATTGAGACATGATCATGTCCAGGGAAGGTTGGTGGAGCTGGGGAGTGGTCTGGAGAGTAAGTCATGTGAGGAGTGGCTGAGGCAGCCTGAAGAAAAGGAGGCTCGTGAGGAAATATTTGCTCCCTACCACTGGCATAAAGGAGGTTGTAGCAATGTGGGGGACAGCCTCTTGTCCTAGGCAACTGGTGACAGGGCAGGAGGAAACAGCCTCAAGTTGCACCTGGGGAGGTTTAGGTTGGACATCCCATTGGAACTGACTGCCCAGGAGAGTGATGGAGTCACCATCCCTGAGAGTATTCAAGAAATGACTCAACGGGACAATTAGTGCTATGGTTTATTTGGCAAGGTGGCAATCATTCAAAGAATGGACTTGATGATCTTGGAAGTCTTTTCCAACCTAAATCATTCTGTGATTCTGTGATTCCCACTTACACTGAAAAACTAAGTGTTCAGGGATCAGTTTCAAGTCATCTGGGTAATTCCTCTGAACAATTACAGTTTAGAAAATGTAACTCTATTAATCCTCTTCCATCAGATAGTGCTGCCTGGTGAACAAAAGTAGCCTTCCTGGGGATGGCTTTCATTTCAAAAGGTTGCTGATCTGATTTATATATCTCAACATTGAAGTAAAATTTAAAAATATATATTGTCAATATTAAAGATTTGCATATGAAAGATATTATCTTCCTTTAGGAAGACTACAACATACATTCAGTATCAACAGGAAAAAATCTTTTTCCACTTACAGTGACCATTTAGCCTCCAAGGGTGATCCTGGGGACTGTATTCACACTCACACACACACATACACACACACAGAGGTATACTATATATGCATTTTAATATACTTAAAAGTAATAAATACACACACACACCAATGCACACAAGTCCAATTCTTGATTTTTAAAGAGAATGACTGAATACTATGCAACAGTAAAGAAAATACACACCATGCTAATATGCTGATAGCACTTGAAGACATTTCAACACAACATCCAGAACACAGAATTCTAGGAACTAAAGTTAATACTAGCTATAATTTCTGGGTAGTGTATATCTGAAATAGTTGCAAACGTATTTTAGAAATGAGCAAAAAACCAATTAACAAGATGACCACTCTCCATCAGATTTGCTGTAGTTCTTGCAATTTGAATTCTGAATCCTTTTCAGCATTCTGGTTTAATGACTTGAGAATACTGAGTCAGCACAGCTTCAGAACTTCCAGCGTATGTAGAAACACCGAGGTATTTCTTCACCTGGATCCCCAGAGTGAGGACCATTTGTCAGCAGCAGTCTTCAATATCAGTATTCAGTAGTAGACAATAAACATGCAACTGCTTCAGAAATTAATGCATATTTTTCTATTAATTTTTTAAGTTGTCTTTTCACCGTGTTATTTATTTATGCAGCATATGTATCTCACTCAGCTTACCCAGTTTAGAATTGTATATAGGGTGTTAGTAATTGAGGTGATTTACATTATAAAGCTTAATCTTGGCTCCTGTTCCAATTAAAATGATAAAACCTAAAAAGATGTAAAATGGACAATAATACAGAATCGTTCAAAGATCATGTTTTATGTCCTATGTTTTTCAAGAGCAAAAAATCAGAGTAGTTTTTAAAGCTCTGAGTCTATTTTTATAACTTGAACTTATGAGTTTTCCATGTGAATAGAAATTTTGAGAATTGTACAGAGTGGAAAGTACCCTGAAGAGGTTGTCTTGCCCGCAGCAATATGACTTCAATCATTCTTCACATTTTGTAAGTGTTTGTGCTGTCTAAAAATGTCCAACAAGTATTTCACAATTTCTCTAAATAATCTTATTGAATGCATTACTTTCCTAAAGTCAGGGTTTTTTTCTTAATATATGACTTTTTAAGCTTAGGCTATTTAAGCCCAAGTGCGTCTCATTCTATCCCGAATAAACATAAAGAACTGTTCTTCCTCTTCAGGGGTTTCAAGAACTTTGAACATTTAAGTGGCCTGGTATTTCTGATTTTGTCTCGAGATTGAGCATACCCATGTTTTTCAAAAATTACTGTATAAGTAGCATGTAGTGCTCAAGTTATTTTTTTTCCTTGTCTTTTTCCTTTCCAGCTCAGAGCACAATTTGAACTGAAGAGAGAAAATATTTTCAAAATATAACAGTGTTTAAAATAAAATATTTTTATTTGTGTAGCCCATTATGAAAGTTATTTTCCATCACAGCATGATGATGTACTCAGCATCCCTAGATCCTCCTCCACAAAAATACCAGTACACCAGTAATCTTAAATTTGCAGATTGAATTTTCCTAAATAAAAACCTCACATTTCTCTTAATTGCAATCATTTATTTTAAATGACTTATCACTATTTTAGGTGCATTTCAAATTTGCATCTTGACTTCTGACAGGTTTGCAGACCCCCTCATCTTTGCGTAATTTGAAAATTTGCATCCTTTCTATCCCATCACCCAAAGCGTCCATGAAAGTACAAAGCTGGAGAGGACTATGGAATGACTTAGAAACCTCATGAAGTGTCTTACGAGTTTGACTGCTTAACCCTTAACAAATACTCTTTACATAAGTTTTTCAACTGCCCGTTTAATCAACTTTTTCGAATTTCCTTTAGACCACCATACTTTAACAGGTTTTTTATTAAGATATGGAAAAAGCCTTCAGTTTTTCAAGATCAGTTAGTCAAGATTCATCATATCTACCACTGCCTTTATAATCTTTGTTTTAATAAATAAAATTACATGTAGTTTTGAAAACAGATATTCAACAAGAAATGTAACTAGAATATTTTTCTTTCCCAAAAAAAATTTTATTGAGTTTACAATTGCTTCTGTGAATCTTTAATTACTATTCGCAATTAGATTTAAGGGGAAAAAAACCTCATGGACTTTGGGAGTAAGATTATTATGTTTTACCCTTTAATCATTCCATTAGCATAAAGATAGCTCAGTCATTACAGGAAGTTCTGTCTTGGAGAAAAAAATATTATTGAAATTATGTAAAATAATGAATGGAGCCTCTATTAATAAGTAATATAATAATATTAAAAATGGTGTTGTTTTCTGTGCTGTTAAAATCTGATTTAGTTTTCCATTAACAAGACATCGTATCTGAAATGTGCAAAACAGCACCTCTGTTAGGATTGCAGAAAACACTGAACTCAAAAGTTCCTTTATGTCTTAATAATAACAGCAAGAACAGTAAACAATTTCATGAGAGATGTGGCAAGTTGCATAGTAGAAACATACTTTAGTTAGTTAAGTACAACTATTTTTGGCAAAACAGAAGGGCAAAATTGTTTTAAAGAAGAAAGCAAATAGAGAAGAACAGATGGAAGGGGTTTTTTTTCAATTTTGAATTAAAAGAAATTAAATGAGTAAAAAGAAGTTTTAATGAAAATGTGATTTAAATGTCATTCTACAAAATTATTGTAATCTAATGAGGATATGCTGGATTTGTGCCTGTTTCTAAAAAAGCTGATTTATTGCAATAATCTGAAATCAACAAACAGGACATGCACAATATAAGATCAAAATGCTATATATTACATACAAAAACATTTATTTAGGCAATTTCATTCAGAAGATGGCTTAATCATAATAATTTATTCAAAAAAAGAGCAACTTGCTACAAATCCCAGCTTCTAATTCACCTAGAAAGCTAGTTAAGAGTTAACCTTCCATTAATAAGTCAATATGACTGAACAAATGTAGAATAATAGAATCATAGAATGATTAGGGTTGGAAAGGACACAGAACATCCTCTAGTTTCAATCTCCCTGGAATGGGCAAGGATGCCACGCACAATATCAGGTTTCTCACAGCCCCATCCATGGATCTGAACATTTCCAGGGATGGGGCATCTTACAACTTCTCTGGGAAATCTGTGCCAGTGCCTCAGCACCTTCAAAATAAAGAATTTCTTACTAACATCTAACGAAAGCTGCCTTCTTTCAGGTTAACACCATTATGCCTTGTCCTGTCACTATCTGCCTGTATGAAAGTCCCTCCCTCTCCCTCCTTTCTATAAGCCCCCTCACAGTAAATGGAAGGCTGTAATGAAATCTCCCTGAAGCCTCCTCTTTTCCAGTCTGAACATCTGTTGTTTCGACTTGTACCTGTAGGAGAAGTACTCCAGCCCTCAGTCATCTTCACGGCCCTCTGGACTTGCTGCAACAGGTTCCCATCTTTCTTGTACTGAGTATCCCAGATGTCAATGGAGCACTACAGGTGAGGTCTCATGAGGAGAGGAATCTCCTCTCTCGACCAAAGGTGTGTTGGCCACACCTTTTTTCTTGTGTCAACTGCACTTCTCAGCCTCATGACACCTGCAAAAATGCTGAAGGTGCACTCAAATGATCACATTGTCTATATTGTTGATGAAAATATTGAAGATCACCAGTCCCAAGACAGTCCTGAGGGACACCACTCACCACCGGCCTCCACCTGGACATAGAGCCATTGTACACAACTCTCTGGTTGTGTCCACCTAGCCCATTCCTTAACCACTGAACAGTCCATCCATCAAATCCATGTCTCTGTAATTTGGAGACAAGGGTGTCTTGTGGGACTGTAGTGAAGGCATTACAGAAGTCTAGATAAATGACATCTGTTAGTCTTCCCCTGATGACTGCTGTAATCACTCCACCTCAGAAGGTCACTGGATTGGTCAGGTACAACTTGCCCTCAATAAAACACTGCCGTCTGCCTCAGATTACCTCCTTGTCTTTTATGTGACTTAGCGTGTTTGTTAGATGGATCTGCTCCAAGACCTTCCTGGGCACAGGTAAGGCTCACCAGTGAGTCTGAAATTCTCAGAGCTTCCCTTCTCCCCTTTTTAAAAATGTGAGTGATGTTTCCCTTTTTCTAGTCACCAGGGACTTCATCTGACTGTCTTGAAATTTTAAATATGATGGAGTGTCTTGACAAAAACATAACCCAGTTCCCTCAGGATCCTGGGATGCACGTTATCAAATACCATAGACTTATGGCTGCTTGGCTTCATTATGTGGTTCAGAACCTGCTCTTTGCTTATAGTGGCAAGGCTTCCACTTCCCACATACCCACCCAGAAAATCAGGGACTTGGGACAAGTGGGAAGCCTCACTGCCAGTGAAGACTGAAGCAAAGAACTCAGAGTACCTCAGCCTTCTCCACTGCCATCAATTCACCCTTCTTGCTTCTGACAAGTACACTCTAATTGTCCTTTCTTATCTGACCTATGTACTAATAGAATCCCTTTCTGTTATTCTTCATATCCCTTGCCAAGTCCTGTTCTAGCTTTACCTTGGTTTTCCTGATCCCATCCCCATATATTTGAACAGTATCCCTGTCCACGCCCCAGGTCGCCTCTTCCTGCTCCCACTGGCTGTGCATTTCTTTCTACTCGTCAATTTAAGGAGCAGATATCCTTGCTCAATCATTCTGGTTTCCAGCCTGTCTTGTTTGATTTCCTGCACAGGAGGATGAAGAGTTCTTGTGCTCTAAGAAAAGTGGCCTTAAAGAGTTGCCATCTCTAGTCAGTCTGTCTGTTCATAAGGACAGTTACCCAGGGGAGCTGGAATTCTGATCTCATAAATTTCAGTCTTGACTTTGCTCCTCACCAGGTCACACTTCTCCCAATCACTAACTCACCCAAGGCACAGTCATGTCATCCCAGGCTGCCACAATCTAAACTCCTTTCATGAGCTAATATGCATTGGTGAGTGCCAGGTCCAGTAACAAATTTGTCAACAAAGTCCCAAGCTGAAATCTTTATCAGGTCTCTAATGCCTTTTCAAAAAGATAAGCAGAATGAAAGGTGGAATTGCCTCCTCATAAAGTTAAAAAGGTAGTTCATATTTACCCACTGCTCTGATCAATCGAGCAGGGAAATGAGGGAAACGAGACAGCTTCCACAGTAGCAATACAATAACCATTACATAGAATTTCAGAGGTGCACACATGAACAAAAGCACTCCATGAACTGTTTAGGCCAAACTTTTTTACATGAGAGTAGTGTATATTCTATTGATGGCTCAGATGTAGGCACTTGTATACACTAGTGCTGAACAATGCAAGCCTGCTCTTTTGCAAGCATTTCTCTTTTTTTTTCTTATGTCTTGCAACTACAACCCCTTTAGCAAGAAGTTGCACAGCCCTCTTGTCTATAGAAAGTAAGAATTCACTTAGGCTATATTTAAATTCTGGGACAAGAGTCAACATATAGCTGCTTATTCACCTGGAGTCTATAAAAGACAAAGAAGGGATGGAATATATGAACATCCTGTCCAAACCTAAGTTAAGATGCATCCTGAGATTTACACTCAGGTGTGGGATCCTGAATTTTCCAGCTGAGATCTGAGGACCATCCAGACATATTTAGCTTTTGAATATCACATCTATGGTTCAAATGTTTAGAGAAGGTGTCAGCTGCCTGTCAAAAATGCCTACAAACTGGGATCATCTAGCTGACTTGAAACAAAAATAACATGCCCATAATAGAGGATGCTTTTAAAACCCAGCATTTTGTTTTTTGTGACACCTACCCCAATGTATGCACACACTATGAGGTTTAAGACATCCGTACACAAAAAAAAATTACAGAAAACATATGTATATTTACAGACCTACTAAACTTCATTGAATTTGAATGAAAGACTTTGCTGTAATTGGCTAACAAATATTTAAAACATATTCTAGAATATAATAGTTACACAGATTTGTTAACTTGCAGAATAACAACAGGCAGATTTTTAAAGATATTTATGTAAACCTCACCATCTAAAGGAGAGAGTACACAGAAGGATGTCATAAAAATTTGAATATATGTTTTTGCCCCAATTTGTTGCAGTATTGTTATCATTACAATTCACACAATAGTTTCACACACTTTTTCTGATACTGTAATGTAGAAGTTGAGTGTAATGTAATGTAGATACTGTAATGTAGAGTTGTTTTGTTCCTGCAAGAGATCAATTAAAGGCTGAACTCCTTCAACTACATATCCCAAAAAATTATTTTTTGGGATTTTCTTGGGGAATGAAGGTATATAAAGATATAATAGCAAGTACTATGAAGCTGTGTGCATAATATATGTTCAGCCACAACATTGTTCAATGTTTTACCCACTGTTTAATCAGCCTTCTCTTCTGGCCGTGTTCTTCTGCGTTTCCATATGCTTCTGTATTATCCATCAGACAAAGCTGAATAGAAAATGAGAGCTTGAGGAGCAACGACAGTGCATAAGCACACTACTAGAATAGCATAATAAAGGCTGAAAAAAGGAGGGGAGGAGTATTGGTCTCATTGTAACCTAAGGAAATAATGGTGGCAAAGGTAACAATAATGGACCTCCTTCTTGTGTGTCCCTGCTGCAAGGATAAAATCACTTCAAGCCTGAAGCTCCACAGAGACAGCTGGGAATCATACATTTATAGAATCTGTTTAGTTGGAAGGGACTCATCAGGATCATTGAGTCCAACTCTTTAAAGACACACACATCTGAGGAACAATGTCAGTTATACTTATTTAAAATACTTTTGCTGAGGAAATTTATTTCATAAGAGACGGCTTTCAAACAAGTCAGCAAGGTTATGAAAAATAAAACAGACACACACTCTCTCAGGAGAACTTGCTTCTTAATTTTGGTATTAGCTCTTTATAAACAATTCAATTCTTTATAGATCTCTTGCATTCAGAAAATTATTATTTTACTAAATTTGCTTCCCAGCTTACTCTTTTTTTAGATCATCCTTTAAAGCTTGAGATCATAAAGCGATAAGAACTCACTAGGAACAGAAGAGCAACTATTCTTTATTTCATTTTTGAAATAAAGCTTAGGCCCTAGAGTATAATCAATTAGAACACAGTGTTTCTAAACGGAAATGATCTAAGAGGTTTAGAGAAAAATATATGACAGCCCCTGGCTTCAAAAATAGTTTGCCATTATTTCCTTCAATTAAGCAATGTCCTTTACTTAAAATCCATGGTAATCTGTTGTTGACATTCTGGTGTTAGAGATATAAACCTATAAACTTCACAATTCTAATGACATACTAGATAGTACTTCTGGTGAGAAAGACTGTCCCTTCCAAATACCATGTAAATTATGTGATTTAGTAGTTTCTATAGTAACAATTTCTTCCTTCTTTATTTTTTAACAGTAAATAGACGCACACAATATTCAGAAGTTATTAGTTGCACTAAAATTTTACTAACTTCCCTCCAAATTTCCTTTGTAATTAAAAATGATACTTTATTTTTTGCACCAAGAAATGTCCAATTTTTGGAATGGTCAACAATTAAATTTCTGGCTGATGTTAAACCACCGTCATGTTTACTATTTGGCCCAAACAAGATATACTGTTTTTACTGTCTGTTACACCCTAGATCTTTAAATTCAGGGGTTAAACTCAAGGTTCCATTATTGTTTTAGCGCAAAGAAATCCACATGAGGTACTCTCATGAGGTGAAATTCACACAGAAGTTTACTGTCAAAAAATATAGAAAATCAAGAAACTTTGGTACAGGACAAAATACATTACTGAATTCAGTACAAAACACTTATTATAGTATTACTCAGCATTTACTTAGTATTAACTTAGTATAAACTCAGCCAATTCAACCTAAAGTCTTTAAAACATTAAGACATTATGTTACCCAAAAAGTTTCAAGAGGACTAAGACAAGAAGATAATAAGACAGAAGAGGTACAGAAAAACACACCTGGAGCTATGAACCTGGGCTCCCAGCTGCAGTCCCAGAGCGGGGAGGGGTGCAAGAGGTGGTCACTTCCTGGTCACCCCTTTTAACCCCTTGGCCCTGTGTGGGCCCGCCCCCTGGGTGGGACTGCGGGTCTCTTGGCCAATCAGAAGCTGGGTTATCTCCCCAGCACCATGACTGACAGCTCTCACACTGCATCTGCCCTCCCAGCCACAGGCACCGCCATTCCAAGACCTTTTGAGGCATGAAACGTGCGCTCCCTGACACTGTCTGACAAGCACTGCAAAACCAATCCCACCACTGAAATCTTTGTCATGCTGTCTACTGCAGTGCAATAGGAGGGCCTCTTTATCCCAATTTTTTTTCTTTTTGTTATAAAGTGGCTTTATTTTACCCTTAATTATACATTCTAAATCGGAAGTCTTAACAAGGAAATTGTTAATTGTACACAAAGAGCAGAAATTTTAGGAGCTTCATCATGACCTTTTGTCAAACACTATTCTCTGCCTCTGATATCTTCACTCTTTCCTTTTTACTGAAGCAGAACACATACTGGTTTTGGCTATAAGTTCAATTTGTTTCCTAAAGACAGAGAAAACTTGAAAATAGGCTGTTCATTGGTTAGTGTTTTACAAAAAAATGCAGACACATCCTTTCATGTTTAGAATAGAGCCATTGCTGAATCCTATGGTATGTGTGTGTACATATATATATATATAAAAATAAAAGAATCCATTAAAAACTAATATTAAAGTTTGTAGATACTCAGCATCTTCAAGTTGAAATGTTTACACAGAACCTTTAGAGCAAAACTTTTTGATCTCAGACTGAAACGTAAGCTTTGATTCTAAACAGCGTTTTTTGCACCCGTGTTTCAGGGCCTAAAAATGTGCATATGTCCTTTTGTAAACTTAGTCCTTCACTTTCAAAAGCTACAGGCCCACAAATAGCAGCTGTACATGCTAATTTTGTCTTCTGAAAATAAAGCTGACTAAATACCTCCAAAGTATTACTGAGATTTAGTGATCTTCAAAAGTTTTTTTCCCCTGTATCTTTAATTCAGACACACACATCAATGTAAATTTGTGGTTTAATTCTATCGTGAATTTGGCCTGAAATATAGATTAGCAAAATTGGAAACAGCTGTGCAAGAAACTACTTTCCTCTTCCATTTATAGTATTGTATCCCAATATAAACTCCATCATTTTAATATAAAGTGATACCCCCACTCCTCTCGTCCAGATGTTTATGGATTTTTCACATAATCTTCAGTGAAATTGCCAAAATCAACAAAAAGTCTTAGCATGTAAATTCAACATATTGTTTCATGTTCATTATGGCCTTTTCTGCCACAGTGCCAATCCTCATTAGATTTCAGATTTACTTTGGTCGACACTGATACAGAGAAGAGCTCTGACTCATCATCCCATTGTGGGCTGGGTTCTTATTTAATTCATTTTTGTCTGATTCATGAACTGTTGAAATTCTAAAAATGGTTCATGAATTGCTTGGGAGATGAGAAAATTAATAATAATGATCCAATTTACTGTACATTGAACTGAACTGATTATCATGCAACATACCGACAGACTTTTTCATGGCAAATGAGTCCTATAGACAGAGGTTTTGTTTCCCTTCATACTGGACATGTCATTATACTGTAAAATAATCATTAAGCTCTTAGGCCAAGATCCAGCAAAGTGCTTAAGCACTTGCTTAATTATAAATTTGTGCAAACTCCGAAGTGAAACTACTGAAGAGTTAAATTATATTCTTTACTATAGTTGTGACAAACTTAAAAGATACATATATACTTAAGCATTTTGGTGCATCTTTAGATATGTAAAAGATGAGTGGAACTATATAAATTCATAATGTAATGATTTCTAGTTGAACTAGAATTATATGAAAACATAATGTAATGATTTTCATTCTTATATATATGGAAATTTAATTTTAAATATCTGTAGCATATCCCCTGGCAGGTCGGGGAGGTACATTCAACCTCCAGCTGATTCCAACAAAATGCTTGCTAATTATAGTATGGGAAATACTATAGTTGATTTATGTGATATCCTGGATTAAATGCTGAGGGTCACTGAAGGTTTTGTGGCACTAAACCAAAGTTCAAACAAATCAACTATGTTGATCAGGAAGTTGCCTACAAAAAATTAATATGGAATTTCTATGGACAAGGATATGTCATGAATACTGTTCCTTTCCATCACTTAGTCACTTTATAAGTCAGGTTTCTGCCTGGATATTTTCCCAAGAGGTCATTATGCAAAGACTAGATAAATATTATCAAGGCTCACAAAACTGTAACATAAGAAAACCACCAAGAGCAGGGACAAAACTTTTTACTGTAACTACAAGTTCATGAAATATAGGACCTTACCATTGCAGTTTAGCTATTTTTGCACCAGCTAGTACATCTGATGTGGAACCTGCTCCTAACACAGTATTGTTGAGATCTTACTAAATTGGACCCTCAGTGGGATCACTAGTATTTGTCTTGGGCATGAGGGATTCTCAAGCATTCAGGAAGCTGAGGACAGATATTTCCTTCATACTGCAGACAGAAACACAGGGGGATTTGCTCCCATAATTCTAAAGCATTTAAGCGTATGTAATTCATAAAATGAGTTTCCTCAAAGGCAATAAGTTGTCTAACACACCAGAATGCAGTAGGCTCCATCTGATAGAAGCTCTCAGGGAGGCAGCTTGCCTTATCCTGTGGCACAGCACACACCTTAAGGATCTGATTGACCTTTACAGTGAAAGCTGGGTTGTGACATATGATCCAGAATCTTACCTTTTTCATTTTCATAGGAACTGCATTGCTAAGGATAAATGTCCAATTTGAAGGCTTGGATCTCACTTCAAATTTGAGAGAAGTGAGATGAAGTTGTCAGAGATTAGCATAAAAATTTCAGAAAACAATAATTGAAACCAGAATTCCTACGCTGCTTCTGAAGATTGATATCCCATGACAATGAGCTTTGATAAATCACTCTAGCTGAGGATCTATTCTTATGCTCTTTACAGAGTGTGTGTAATAAATCAATATACTGACAGATTTAAGAAAACCTCTCATTCTGCCTTCATTGCATTAGATATCTTTGCAATACAGTTAAATTATTTTTCAGAACTGGAAGTCTTCCACTGAGTGATGTGTACAGAACATTGCTTCCTCCCTCAGTAACACAAATATTCAGAGAAAATGTATTGTTCTCTGTTCAGTTTTATTTAAATTTTTTCTTTCCATGGCAGCCAAACCAATCACTTCAAGTGCTGTCAGAGTTGCATGTTAACTCCTCATATAATGATGATATAAAAGTCACTATTTGATGCTTAATTATTTTTAATAAATACAATATAGCATGTAAAACCTCAGCTCTGTGAAACAGAAATACAAAACTAGGAAAATATAAACAATAAAAATGAGACATGAAATGATGCAATAAGAAAAGAGACAAAAATTTAGTTTGGAAAGATCTGTTAGGACTGTTCCATATAGAACTCAAAACATTACTGTACATTGCATAAAATGGTATAACTTAAGCTCAACATCTAATATCTATTCTCAACACTAATTCTAAGTTTACTATTTCCCTTTAACTTAGGTTTAATTACATTTCAGTGAAACAGGCCCATACACTTTCTTTAACTGTCCTGTCATTTTTCCACATGAAGACCCTATCCTAAAGCAATATTAAAACTTATGAGTCGAAGCAAGGAAGATTAGGAATTTTTCCTCTTAAAGTGATTATAAACTCTTCTTAACAATCAACATGCAAAAAATTCTTGTCAGTGTTAAAGAGTTCATTTTGCAGTAGCATCTTGAAGGGTTGGACATACATGCTCACCATGGACTTTGCAAACCACACAGTGAAACATGGTCTCTCACACCAGAGAATTAACAAGAATTGCAGGAAACTAATTTGCTCAATTCTTTTTCCACAGATACACACAAAATAAGGAAACATTTTTATTTCATGCACTTAGGACTACTCACATTAAGAATAAAACCATAAATTTTGACTAAGATCACCCCAGATATATATATATATTTTCTTGCATGTGTTTGCATTGCAACTGCTTTGATATAGCACCATTGAGAGAACCCAATAACAGCGCAAAAAATCCTCATGGGCTTCCCTTCCTACCCAACATTGAGGTAGGCATTCATAAATTTCAAGTGCATTCCTTCAGCAATCCTCAATAGACCATTATTTAAAAAATAAAAGGAAGCACAGGAAAAGATAGGGTTATGAAAGAATTAAACTCTGTATATTTTTTCATAGTCTCTTTCAAAAAGACTTGGCAGTTACTGCATTTTATTTTTTGAATTAAAGTATTTTGAAAGCAGACTGACTCATAGGACTGCTACTCAGTTGTGCATATTTCTTGACACAAACTGACTGGTTTTTGGAGGATACAATAAACTTCTTCCAAAAGAAAAAAAAATAAGCACTCTTTACAATGCTTTAATAGAGAGAATTACCAGGTAATTTAAAAATACAAAATATACATGATAAACAAAATGCTGTTCTGCTAGACAAATGATTCATTTGCTTATCTGCTTCTTTGTGAGCACAGTTGCTATACAGTCTCACAAAATTAATCCAATATTTTGATAATAGAAGGTATTCAATATTTTGCTTATATATTATAATAACTGAACTGAAATTTATCCATTTTGGAAGTGGAGAGAGATCTGCAAGTGTCTGAGGTGTACTTGAACACCAACTATCTATTTCCAATGCCTTAGTGCATGCAAGTCAACCCAGCTGTGTACATGCAAAATTACCCATATTCATTACATCACATGAGTAAGTATATTTTCACATACGTGGGTCTTTCTCACACCTAAATGTTCTTCTTCAAGTATTACCAGCCTTTCTTGATAATTAAAGGCAAAGAAAAAAAATTTAAGTAGAATTCTTAAGGCAATTATTTAAAGAAAGTTCAGATAAGAAAGTTGATAGATGGTTTTTTCAACAAAAATAGCTCTATTCTGTAGAAAAATAGCGAGAATTTTTCAGGCACTAAAACATTTTTCCATTAAGAATTCTTCCACAGCCACTCAATTTCTCAGGGGAATTATTGCAAATTCTTTTTAGAATGTTTTAATGATTTCATTTGAATAGTTTCATACTTGACTCCAACCATCAGATCAAATTGGATCTGCAATTTTTCAGGCCAGAAGTTCACTATTAGGTACATCACCAATTATTTTTTTCATAGTGATGACAACTATTCTGATCATTGTATGTAGTGATCAGCAGTTGTAATAGTTCCATATGACATTATCTTCCCTCTGTAAATCTAAACAGGTTTGGAATAGATAAGCAGAGCAGGAGACTAGACAGGTGCCTACTGCTAACTTACCCACAGTAGTTCAAAGAGTGGTATCAATTTTTTCCAGTTGGCACTCTATTCTCCACACCTAGAACCACATCTATAGAAAATTATTCAGAACCACACAAAAACATGTAGACCTTGAAAGTGTCATTATAATTGCTTGACTTTATCTATTTGTTGATCCCAAGATTTTCAGCTCCCCGTATATTGTTAAAAAGCAGAGTTGTTCTTTGTCAATGAATGTTTAACAACGAGAAATACAGAATGTATAAAACAAAAACAAGTATATGGCCTTTTGTAACTTGTGTTATTTTAATTTACACCTCTTGATTTATGAAATAAAGAAAAGAAGATTTATGTTATCAGAGAAATGCTATGTTATCTTTTCCTACCAGCATTTATCAAGAATTTTGAAAAATGCTACACAAAGTCCTTAGAGTCCTTAGTATTTATAAATAGAGGGAGAACAAATGAATTTAAAATAAGAAAAAATAATTAAGATACAAGTTAAGCACTCTCTAAAGAAGACTCAGAAGCACAGCTTTGGACCTAGGTGCATTTGTCCTCCTTTTTTATTCCTTTCAATCTGTTGTGCAACTTCTACAGTTTAAAAAATATTTTCCATGTGATAAAAATAACTCTTAATGACTCCAGTGTCCTTAGGCAATATTACATTGGGAACGTTTTTCCCTTTATAGAAATATAATATTTAGAGCGAGCACAAATGATAAGTTAGAACTTTCTAGGATGCACGCATAAGAGTACAGTACACAGAAGGATCTGGGCTGTATATTTCCACAATAATGTCTACTGTTCCATGAAATAAAATGATTGCACTGGGTTTCCAAAGTTTAAAAATGCTGAAGACAACAGGGATTTTAAATAATGTTATAAAATTGCAGATATACTAAACTTATTTCTCAGGTTTTGACTGTGATAACTGTCGTAAGCAATGCAACAGAATAATCTGACTTCTATAGGCGTCTCATTCTACTGTTCCATGCCGTGTGTCAGCACAACATAAAAAGCTATTTGAATAACCAAATGCAAGCCTACAACTTGCATTAAATCCATCTTAGATGACGCTCTGAAAGACTGGGGTATTCATTAAATGCAATGTAGTTCAACCACATTAAAGGAAAACCCTTGGAGGACCAGAGAGATCTGCACAAAATGATAATTATAGTGGGTTTTTTGCAGCTGGAAACTAAGGTGTAATGAGTGTCCTTACTCTATTCCTGGCAACAGAACATAAATTCTTATTACAAAAATAAAAATAAATCTGGGGTTTTTAGAAGTGTGACATCTGAAAGGGAAAAATGGAGATTTTTGTAATGTTAGAAGTTATAAAATAGACATCAGCAGAATAATGCTGCAATTAGGGTTTTCTTTTCACTATTTACAGGTACTCAAAAATGCCCCAAATTTTTAAAAACCTTTGAAATGGGTAAAGTAGAATAACTTATCAATGCATACAAATAACTTAAGGGTAGGTGTCAAGAAGACCAGACTAGTGTCTGTCATGTGGTGCCAAATGACAGACAAAGTCAACGAGTACAAACTGAAACAGGAATCTGAGGAAAAATCTCTTTATTTTGCAGCTGACAGAACACTGGAACAGACTGTCCAATGAGGCTGTGAAATCTCCTCTGGAGATATTCAAAACCCACCTAGACCTGTTCCTGTGCAACCTGCTGTTGCTGTTTTTTTTGTACTAGATTATCTTCAGAGGTCCCTCCCAATGCCAGTCATTTTGTGATTATGTGTTTCTCTGAAAAAAGTTCCTTTTGAATTGAAAAGATTACTCTGGTGCCTGATGGCAAGCTTACAATGGGAAAGGGAAGCTCCACAGTGGTTTTAAGCTTTCATACTTGTCCTATACTTGAAATGTTTAAAATACAAAATATCATATCTTCCAAGAATATATCCTCAATTAATCACTCCAAAAATATATATATTGAAACAAGAGACAGACACAGTGCTGTGCTTCAGGTTTTTTTTCCTTGATATGCAGATGATTAATCTAAGCTTTACTTTAAATCGGACCTAGAGTAGTTCTATTTTAAGGATTTTAGATTAACTTCAAAAGATTATGCATAATTACAATTTTATCCAGTGGAAGGATAATTTATTCTTAAAATGAAATATTGAAATACATGTAAACCTGAAAAGTTTCAGCTGAAATCTCAGGTCAAATTTGCAGAGGCTTATGGCCACACAAGAATTATTACTGAATAAAATGGAGGCTAGGATCATAACTAAAATGTAGGCTGTTTAGTGATGATTTGCCTACTTATTTTTTAAATGTTACAAGGCTGAAATTAATTAGAATCTAATTAATAACTGTATTACTACAAACCTTTGCTTTATAACTTGGAATCAATAATGAATATTAACTATTGAACATTCATTATTGAATTAATTATTCCTCTACAATATTTGCAATTCCCTTCTGACAAAATACAAAAAGGTAAAGCATTTATTTTGGAGACACAACAGTGACACTAGTCAAAAGATTTTTGAGGGATGTTTTGTTTGTTTTGTTTAGATTTTTAAACAAAGGATCTGATTATGACAATCTGACAGCTTTGAGAATCAAACTATCCTTTAGCTCAAGTTCTCATAAACTATCTCTAGCCATAGGACTATTTGTTTTTAACTTCTCCTAAAATATTTCTGAACCCATATATTTAGAGGCTGAACTAACATATGAGTTAAACTTATTTTAAGTGAACTTTCTCACATTGCACCTTAATGTTTTATCTGCTTAAACATAGGTTCATGCTGGATTCACTAAATATTGCTGTAGTCTGACTAAAACAATGATGAACAAAGAGCTTGTTAACAATTCAGAGGACATGTCCTTTTATCTCTTTATCAATATCATCTACTGTCTTCTGACCTAACAAAAAGAAAACCTAGAAGTTTCTCTAAGAAAAAACAAGTTTCAAGTAGTAACTGGTTGAACTGTATTATATATCAGGAAAGAGTTGCTATTTACTGAGCCTGCCCATGTAATTTAGGGAGAAAAATGACAGGTAAATGCCCCACATGACTTATATCTCAAGTCAGTCTTTTCTTACCAGACAATTTTAAGACTGAGACAGTCTATTTTCACAGGAAATATAACCTTTTAAAATTACTTGTTTTCCTTTTAAAAATACTTGTTGTCTGATCACTGTTTATGATATTAAGAAATTATGATAACCCTTAGTAAATCCTCTTGTTTTTTCCAGATAAATATGTTACTTTTAAATTCTTCAAAACACATCTGCTTGGGGAAAGTTTAGACCCAAACTCTTAAACTTAGCAGCAGTGTTAATACATTCTACAGATTTTTTGTGCAGATCTTACTTTATTTTATATGCTTGTGATCCTAGTTACTGCTGAAAATTGGTATCCTCTACATGACAAGAAAAATATGTACAAAAACTCCCTAAAGTACAGTGTCAATTCCATAAAAATAATTTTAAATCCAAATCTGCAGTTCTAGTAGTAAAGTTGTTTGAAACACATGGAGAATAAAAGCATTCCTAATTCTTAAAATGACAATTTTTACCTAAACCATATCAAATTTGTGACAAGACACAAACTGCTGTGCTTTTGACGGCTCACTACTTAAAGAAGCATTTAAGTAGCATTAAAAGGCTTTTAAAAAGAATTTAAGGCTAACTGTAGCATTATTTTGTTATTCATTTAAAAACCCACATAAATCAAAGACATAATACCTAGTTAATTTATAAGTTCCCACTGAACTTCTGAAAATATTTTAATATTGTTTCACTGCTGCAGTGTTTGCAGTCATAAACACATCTTTATATTGACATAATAGCACATCTTAAATATATGATTATAGTTCTGTGGCCACCAGCCTAAGAAGGACATGGACCTGGTGGAGAAAATCCAGAGGAGGGCCCCGAAATGATCACAGGGAAGAGATAGAGAAGGGACCAGAGAGACTTTATAGCAGCTATCCAGTACTTAAAGCCGGAGTGGGACTTTTTACTAGGGCTTGTTGTGATAGGACAAGGGGGAATGGCTTTAAACTGAAAAAAGTAGGTTTCCCAGAGAAGCTGTGGCTGCCCCATCCCGGGTTTGATGAGGCTCTGAGCAATCTGGTCTAGTGGAAGGTGTCCCTGCCCCTGACAGGTGTTTGGAACTAGAAGATATTTAAGTTCCAACCCAAACCAGTCTATGATTCTATCATATAAAGCAATATGAAATCAGAAACATCCTTGATATACGATACCAGATATGTGCCAAATAAGCTATTTATGTAGTTAATACACAACCCCACATTCCTACTGATTGTCAAGCTGTTTTTATTCAGTCCTTATTTACCAAACTTGACAAAGAAAGAGAACACAATGTTCATTTCTAATAGCAAGCTGGGCAGAGTTGGAACAATTCTGAAGGTCAAATTTAGAATTCAAAGGGATCATAATAAACTGGAAGAGTAGTGAAAAATCAAAAAATGTTACAATTTGTATATCTTCATGGTCCCTATTTGAAGAAGAAAAACAACTAATACAAAAATGGAAAAAATACAAGGATGGAAAACTATTGACTAATATTGTAACAAAGTACCATGAAAAATAACAGAAAGTATTTCTCACTGAAAATGAAAGTGCAAGATAAACTGTAAAGGTAGTGTAAAGGTATTATAAAGGTATCTAAGCAAATCTGTCATGCCAGTTTGTGTTTTTTCTTGAAGAAACATTCACAGCATGATGTCGTAGGAAACCAGTGTCACTGATCACATTGATAAATGTCCCTTTAGGTAAGTTTTACTTTCATGTCAATGAGATCAATAATCAGGCCACACATAGTGGCCTTTTACGGGTAATTTCTTAAGACCTTGTAGGTAAAGTGATGCAGTCTGAATATTTCGAACAGGTTATAAAACACTATTATTTTAATGCAATACCAGGAAAATATGTTAACATGTAGATGTGAATGGGATAAATTTAGTTGAACTTTGAACAAAACTTTAAAATACAGAAAATGGAAAACTACATTCAGTATCCACTGTAATTCCTGGTACCAACCACTGCACTTTTTTATCAGTTTATCACATTTTTTTATTAGCTGAAAAATAAATCTACATTTTCCCATCCAGTCTGCCTAATCAAGTTTGTATAACTAGGCACCAAAGGTGAAAATAATAAATCTAAATTACTCATACAAGCTTTACTTTATGTATGTCAAAGTCATTCAATGACAAAACATGAAGATAAAGTAATATATGACACTTGTTATGTCACCTGAAGCACATTTGTGTGATATTTATCTCCATGACTCTTGCACTCAGCTCTATCCTTTTTCTTCTTCTCTGTTAGCAGACAGTGTCAAGAAACTGGCAGGACCATACAGCTTTATGAAGTGGAGGGACAGGATGCTGTGACAAAAGACAAGCAAGTAACATTGATGAGAATGTTTTCAGTACTAAGGCACCTCAGAAAGACCAGGCTTACATTGCCAGATTTAATCTAAATGAACCATATATTCTGATTCCATACATTTGGAAAATACAACTTCTTACACTTTACTGTGTTTCAAATAATAAAGATTTTTAAATGGTGTGTTACATTTGATACAGAGGGGGAGGTACAGTACATTTAATGAGCTGATATGAAGAGATTAAGTTGGAGCAATCATCATCTGAAACCATCTATATGAAGAAGATGGGCATGATTTTGGTCCATTTACTTGGAAAGATAAAACCACAAAGACCTAAAATAGGGTTATCTGTGATTGTATTTTTGAAAATCCACATGGTGAGTGCTATCTCACAAGATAAATTTTAATGTCAAGTACAGTTCTGCCACAAAATTGGAAGGGGCAGGAAAATGAATGCATACAAAAGCTCAAATTATCGTTGCCTAATATAAAGCTTAGGAACTCAGACTATCTATCCCTTCTTGTTAAATGCTGTAATTGTTGTTTACTCATTTTGTTGTTTAGCTTGTTTGTTTTTATTGATTTTGTTGTTGAATATTTTGTTGCATTTTATGCCTATTGTGGTTTGAGTTTATTGTGCATTTTAATGCAAATGTGTTTATAAAAAGTGAATTTGTATTACCATGAGGGTTTTTCTATTTTGCTTTTTTTTTTCTTTAACAACTTTACATCTGAAATCTACCATGCTGCCCAAAGGACCTCTGTAGCACACTTGGCTAAGTGACAAGACTGTACTTGTTGATGAACATACCTCACTGCATCAAAATAATCTGCCAGTATAGAAAGATTATGAAAACGTAAGTCAGAACAGGTTCTAGGAACATTAACATTAATGTACATGGATAGTAAGCTTTTCACATAGACTCAGGAAAGCACTGAGAATAATTCAGATAGAATCAATAGAATCTGACCCTCTGTAATCTTTAATCCTGTTCCTGAAAAGTGCTCAGTGATGACAAATCTCTGCATGCATGCTGAATCTGGCAGACTTCAGGTATTTGAAAGACAAAGAATCTGGCAATTTAGCCTAAGCTATTTTTTGTCTGTTATGTAAAACTATACCAAACTCTTCTTTGCTGGTTTACTTCAAGCATCACCTTTCTTCTCAGTAGGAGTCCTATATGGATTTTTAGAAGAACAGAAAGGGTTAATTTCTTTTTTCTCTGCCCAGTTTCCAAAATATTACTTGAACATGTCTATGAAGACTCTGCCTTGAAGATAGATAACATATTTCAAAGTCCTTTGGAAACATGCTGTAATGGACATTTTAAAAATAATTGGGAGTCATATTGCCAACATAAAACAAGACAAATATAGATTCTTTGGCAGATCTACATGCATATATCTGCTGAGAGCTATTTGAAAAGTGAAAGTATTATCTTAAAGCCAATTGTCAATCTAAACACAGCCAACAAGCCTGTATCTACAGATAATTAAGCATTAACCGAGACTATTTTTTTGCAAAAAACTCACTGCTTGTCTTGTGGTCTCAAGGTATTACAGCAGAAATATTAATGAAATTAGAACCGTGCTGAATTCCATATTGATCTTGGATAGGGAAAAGGTAGAACAACAGAAATAGCTTTCAAAAATCGAACATTACTAAATTAGGAAAACCTCAGTATTTCCCACATTCTTTCAGAAAAATAAATTGTTTTTAACTCTTGATCTCTCTCAATGCTTTCCTTTATGCTAAAGTCATGGAAAGGTTTGTCAATGACTGTAAAAAATGTGACCCACTGTTCTTGTACCTAAGAAAATATTTTGGCCTAAAAAATCAGAACGCTATACAATTTTATAGCACATATGAGACAAGACTGAGAAGTTTCCTTTTCCAAGCATATGTTTGAGAAAAGTGTAATAGTATTTTCTTACCAATATGGTGGATAAATGCAATTTTGTTTAAGTTTTAGAATGTAATTTAATTTAGGGTTTCGCTCAAAACCCCTATTTTCCAATGACCTATTAAGGGGTGGTGTTTGCAGAACTGTAGTAGCTTGGCACTAATAGTTAAGCTGCAGTCATCACTGGCTCCTTTCTTTCTCCCTTTCCTCAGGGAGTCAGGTGCAAACCATGAACTCACTTTTTCCATGAAATGTACTCTTTACATTGAGATGGGGTTCTATCACAGGTTCTTACCTACATTTTTGTGTTGTACCACTGGGTTAATGAAACATGCTTCTGCTAAAACCCGGAAGAAGTTCATTAACTCATTGTTAAAAGCCATGCACAAAGAGAAGAATGTGTACTGTGTACTAAATTCACTGTTGGCACCCTTAGTTATAATATGGCAAAACCGAAGGTACTTTTTGATATAATGACAATAAATCCAGTCCATTTGATTTACTGGGTTTTTTTGTTTTGTAGGCTGTGTGATCATTTTTAAAATGATATACTCTCATTTAAATTTATGCGCTATATACCTGCTATCAACTACGCAGTATTTTAAAGTTTTATGTTCTTTGTAAGTAGATTTCAATACTAAAATCTGTTACAAATTACTTCTACTTGATTAAATTTTCTTCTGCAGCCTGTCTGTCTCTCCCTGATGTGTCTGACTCAGTAACTGGGGAAGAAGTGTCTTCTATCAATCAATGACAGAAAGTGCTGAATCTGAAAACGCTGACTGAGCACCATGGAGGGCAGTCAGGTTTCTGATAGCAGTCAAGGGAAGTTTAAAAATTTCAATATGAGTGCTAAATGCCTTTTCAAAAGATGCTCAAAGATTAATCAAGAAGAAAAAATCATGCTCAAACAAAAGTGCTCAAATAAAATCATTGATCTGAAATTGGCATTTACAGAACAAAATAAAAGAATTCTATTACCTCAGCTGAACTTTCTCCAATGACAACGACTAAAATAACAAGGATGTGTTTCATTATTGTCTTCTCAATATTGTACATCAAACAGGATTTTAAACAAACAAGAGACTGAGTAAGTAAATATATTACAAGCATTTAAGGGTTCATTCATGGATGAATGTTTATAGCAGCATGTAACTTCAGTAATGACTATCTGATATTATAACTAATTTCCTTGAATAACAGCAATGCTATCCATTGCAATGAGACAGTGAATAGTATTCACTTTCATTGTCTATTGATTAATTAGTTTATATGTAAAATATATGCAGAATTTAATTTTTAATAAATATATGCGTATGTATAGTAACAGGTTTAATTAGCTGTGGACCTGTGCATCCTGTCATGAAAGTATAAAATTATCATTCTAAGCAACAATTGTAGTTGGCCTGTTTAGGAGATGCAAATCCTTTCTGTTCAACCTCGTTATTTTCCAGGTCATTAATGAAGTTTTCAATCTTCATATACAGAAATTAACTATGCAAAATAGCTACTGATGCTAGGAATTGCACATCTGAATATTGAACTAAGTTTTTATTTTGTAATAATATTTTCTTTATTTTGAGATTCTTGTTTTCAAGCCATATTTCTGAAAATACTCGCTTTGTAAAATGTAGGGAGCTCCCCCATCAAAGAAGGATTTGGCAAGACCAAAATTGCACAGGTAGTGCCAACAGAAAAGAGCCATGTAGAAGAATAGGAACTGATTTTCTGTAAAGCAAATTGATTTGATAATTGTAGACCATATTGGCAGACAAATTCAAGATGTCATTTAGCAGTGCTTTTTCAAGGTTAATGAATATGCTTGTCTCTGGCTAGTAAGAACAGCATCACTATGGATCACAATTATCTTCTTACAATCATCTGTTGTTTACATTGAACAGAGCAATGTGCCATTTCATAGATACTAAACTACCTATTTTATGTTCTGCCCTGCACAAGAAAACTTGCATGCACAAGGCAAATGGGCTTCACTGAGTTCCTAACATGAAAATTCAAAGTTTTAAAACAAAAATTCTATTTAGGAGGAGAAAGGACCATGGGCCAAAAGCTGGCTAAGAACTCCATCTCTGGACTTCCAGAGAAGGCATTATTTTACTTTGGTTAGTGTTCCATTCAGGATACTTCCAGCCTTTTATACCAGAACTGTGTAGTTCTAGTTGTATCATTTTGCATTGGTGATAGTTTAACTCCATGAATTTCAATCACTAGCTTAAATTTTCAAAGTTAATTTTTAAATGAATTAGTTATATTCCATCTACATACACTTCTGATGGAGAAGTCACTATCAAGTGGCATAGAGACTCTCTGGTCAACATTCTGTAACCATTTGTGTACAAGTAACCCATTGTCTTCTTTCAAGTAAAAAACCCCAACCAACCACCAAAAAAAAAACCCCAAAAACCAAACCAAAACAAGCCCCCAAAGCAACCATATTCCTGGAACAAGACTATTCATCAGCTGGTTACAATTTTTTAGCATATTTGCTCCCAATTTTCTGAGAAATTCATTCATGCTCATAGGAATCATGCTTAAGATCAGAAAACCAGCTTGTTGGAATTATAGAGTATTTCACTGAGGCTTTCTGTTGAATAGTTTCTAGCATTTTATTTTATAATCACAGGTGTTTGACATTAATGTTAAAAAAATTAAGATCATAAAATAAAGATCGTAAAAGGGTGGTCTTGCAGACTAGATCTTGCCTTCCAACAAACACTCAGTATCTTTTGTACTCTTATTACTTATGACAATATTTATTCATTATTGAACTGAGACATTAGATATCCATAATATTAAGTTGATCAAGATCAGACTCTCAGATTCAGGAGTTATAAGATATGACAAAATAAGGAACATAACTCTTTGTCCATGACCAGAAAATAAGCTAAATGGTATGAAACTTAGACATTAATGTATTTTTCCTGTTATTACCAAAACCTTTACTGGCTAAGTTTCAAAAAACAGCAATAATAACAAAATCTCAAAAAATGTGACCAGTAAAAAATGTAGAAATTCACACTGGCTGGAAGTTCCATCACATCTTTTGTATCTTATGATTTTATGATTTTATGCAGTACAGTAGTGAGCAAATACAATTAAAAACAAAGTAATGAATCTTAAAATGTACTTTATTAATTTCTTTGAGAAGTATAATTTTGTTATGATACTTAACCTCATAGTATGCTTGAAAATGTTCAACAGTGCATTTGGCAAAAGTAGTATAGTGCATTTGGCAAAATTTCATTAAAATACAGTTACAATATCTTAATCTAAAATGTAAAAGTATTTATAAGTGTACAGAAGTATACAGACTAGTAAATAACGAATTATGAAAACTTTACTTCAGAAAAATAATAAGATATATATCACCTATCTAAATAATATCAAAACTCACTTATTTTTCACCTTCCAGTGGGGAGAATTTGTTCATTCACTTTTAAGAGTGGATTTTAATCTGTGTGTTGTTGACACTATTCTCAATCTTCCCAACAGAAATGCTATTAATGTAGCTCCTTTTTGCCAGTGTGAAACCATTCTTAAAATGAGCACAAATACCTGAGCAGACCTGCACCTTGCACCTGTCAGCACCAAAACTAGATGAGTGACTAAAAAATACTAATAAATACTTGTTTGACACTAAAAATTAAATATCTTTTTCATATAAAAGCTTTTCTGATACTTGAAGAACAGTGGTCTACTAAAGTAGACCTTGCCTTTTTCAGGCAAGAACTGAAATGCGACTCTTCTCCTTCTACCAAAATTCATTATTTTCAAGTGGACAATGATAGAAAATAGAATGGCAGCAAGCAAATAAAACTTTTGAAAGTCTAAATGTTTTCAACTTCTGCCCCATCAAATAATGCTTATTATTAAATAATTGTTACCATAATTCAAAGTACAGAACCTTCCCAGTGCAGTGATAAGAGATTTTAAGATGAAAGGAGAAATTCCCCTTTTCTTTTATGTTAATAAAGTGATAGAAACTATTTCTTTAAAAATTTATGTCAGCATAACTTAGTGTGATTAACCTTATTTTTTATTTCCAAATCTTTCCTGGGAAGCAACAAACTATAGTTGCACCCATCTGAAAAAATATCATCACAAAATTTTCTAGTGTGCAACTCAAACAAGCGGCCCAAGTAGCATGGGCAATTGGATCATTCATTCAGTTATTGTCATCAATGCAAATGTAACAAGGTAAAAAATAAGACAGAAAAAAAGTTGAATTTGAATGCATTTTTTGGCTAGTAACACAGAATATTTCATATTTACATACCAGTGTAGTCTTGTGGAAAAGTGATTATTGCAACATAATGATCCAGAGCCCAAAGGAGAACTGTGCATGTGATAATGTAAAAATGAAAGGATTTAGTTCCTGGGTATTTACAATAAAAGTGCTTGGCTGGAAAAACAGTCAAGATCCTTAACAAAACATAAATTAATAATATCACTACATCTGTCTGAAATATTCTTCAGATTTAGGTGAGAACACTTGGGTTCCAGCAATAAACTGGAACTTTCTGGTATAACTTTCAGTACCTACAGACATTAGGAAGTTCATGTTAAACTGGATTCCAGATGTTGTTCTGAAACTTGATGCCAGAAATAGGTTTTGCTTTAGTTCAGAAACCATTTCAATGATTTGTTCAAAGCTCAAATGTCAAAAAAATGCATTTCTTGGTTTGCTGCTTGAACTGTTTTGTCAAAGTACGTAGCTATTAAGTCTAGCATCATGCCATTTGACGATTGTGACTGTGAAAAAACAGCTATTTACATAAATGTATTCAGCCATTTTTATGCAGTTTCATTTTTAACTGCATTGATTGCTATCAGCTCTGCTAGATTGCTTTCTTCTAGCCCAATTAAGTTCAGAAAAAATCACTGACTAGACTTTCTCAAAGGAACAAAATTATTGATCATCATATTTCAATACAGGCTCACCACATCCATTGTAAGAAGCGACTGAAATCTTAACATGTACCTTACTCTTGAAAGTACTAAATGTGATAAGAAAAATATCATTACCTACAGCTATCATATGACTGGTGCAAACTGTGCATCTGATCCAATTCCCAATAATGTCAATGGCAATGTTTCCATTGATGTCACTGGTACAAGGTCAGTTCCTGCAGGGGAAAGCTGTGTTTGTCTGTAATCAGCTGAAAACAAAATGAAGTCAGAATATTACACCCTCCTCTCAGGTACCAGCGACTAAAGGAATTTTGTTAAAATTCACAATAGAGGTTTGGTTCATGGTTTGGTTTTTTTGCAGTATAATATCCTCCTTCTGTCAGAGCCAATATCTTTGAGAAAAGGTAAACTTTGAAAGTGAAGGACTGCAATAACTTGTCATTCTGGTAACCAGGCAATACTTACAGCCGCAGTTCTGTGCTGAAATGCTTAATGTGTGTTTTGGGCCAGGAAGAAACGGGGGAGAGAATACTGATACTGGAAAACATGAGAAAACTTAGGTCAGTGCACAAACCTAACTTAATGAGGAGTTAGGATGGAACACAAACGTTAACATTTTTAAATTATAAAAGTTCCAAGCACTGGTATTCAAGGAGGAATGTGCTGACTTAAGGAATATGTTACAGTCTTCAGCATTTAGCTCTTTGCAACAAATCTATAGTTTAGACCTTCTGGTCATATCTAGTCAAAGCAAAAGGGCTTCCTTAAGAGCTTATGAGAAGCTTCACATCTTAAAATTAAAATATTATTTCTTTTTCTAATATAATTATGAAAATATCAAATTTCCTATTTTTAAAAGTTAAAAAATTCTTTGGCAGTTGCAAAGGATCTCTGCAGGCCCTTATTCCTGTTTTCTTCCTTTCAAAATGATGATCAGAAGAGAAGATGGACAACTGAAACACTGGTTTATTTTCAAATATTTGTTCCCATGGGCACCTTTTTTCCCCCTAGAAAAATAAAAACAACATGCCATTTCTTTTTTTAAAAAAATATTCAAGGATTTAAGACATATACTCTTTTTTAATCATGTGTGGTTTTTTTATTTTGGTTTGTAGGAGTGGGAAAGCAGACAAATAAGGAAGAAAGAGCAAAACACCCAAAATAAGGAAATGCATAGATGCAGTTCTATGGATCTCAGTTGCCTCTCAGTTTTGTCTTCTGGCAATCTGGTTTGTAGAGTCATACTATTCTTGATCATAGCTTATTTAAGCCCACATTTCCATAAGCTACGTAAGTATTGCTTTCACTGAAGATCATTACATCCCTTACAGACCTTACATTCACTCTTTTTTGGCTTACTGCTTTTTCAGAGATTGCAGCAAGGTCTCTGTCTCTCACAAAAACTCCAGACTTTTTTTTTTTTTTTTAATTCCCACAAACATTCATTCAGGAAAAAGTCTGTTCTATTGAAACTGAAAAGCATAGTGCATTTTAGTTGCTCTTATTGTGCAGGTCTGATTAGTAAAGCCATTTTGCCAGCACCTGTCATTCTTGCAAAATTTCAGACCTACTTGTAAGAGTGATGATATATTATATGCTCTTCTATCAAACAGTTGTCCAGCAAATCAATCAAATATGCAGCAAGTCAATGAGAAGAGCTTCATTTTCAATCATCTACTGCATTTTCGCTGTTTGGACAAACAGTAAGACATTTCTAGTCATTCAATATGCAGACACATTATCGAATCCATTCTTTTTGCAACAGTGAAGAAAATATCTGTAAAGGTGAAATCTGCAGTAGCAGTAAATTTCGACACCATTTTTCTGTTATCCACTAAACCGTACACTGACCAAAGGTGACAGGGAAATAATTCTATTATTTTATTGTGCAAACCCCCTTCTCCCCACTCACAAGAGGTGGCTTGAGGAACCAGTTTTAACAATGTTCTCAGTTGTTCAAGCAGATCTTTAATAACCTTTCATGGTTATTTCACTTACATGAAGCACATGTGAAAATGACATGTAAATTTCTACCAGCTGTCTTCCTAAGCTTAGACTAAACCAGGGAACAGGAGAAGAGAGAAAGAAATAGGTTCATACCTGGCAATCTCTTACTTGTTAATGCATGGCTTCACTGTAGGGTACAGGTACTATCTTATTTGTTTATAAGAGAAATGTGTAAGTGGACCTTTCTGTTCAGGAGGAGCAATCAGAAGACTAATGATAACTTACAAGTAGTTATTGTACTGGGGGGCATTAAAATAAATTATATACTTTACAGTAACATAAAGGAGTGGTTCTTGTTGAATATCCTCCTCTAGCAGGAAAAGCACTAGCCCCAAAATCCTTGATAAGATGATGCCCAGTTGTAAGGTGATCCTGAGTCCCAATATTTAAGATCAAAGGCCAGTCCAACCAAATGCACCACTCCATTCAGACAAATGCATCAATTGGGCATAACTGAAAGAAGGAAAACATTGAGAAAAGATTCAGGAACTAAAGCAGGAATCACCCCAAGACATGAATGTAAACCCCAAGGCAATAGCATTAACCTGCAGTAGATCTTCTGAGCAGCAGTCAGTCATTGCAACTTAACTAGTGGCCACTCTGCTGTCATATGGAACTGACAATATCCAAAGGTTTCATGCAAATGAAAAATAAAGTGGCTGTAGATAGATAGATGGCTTAACAGAGTAGTAAGTATACAGTACTGCTCATCAAAACTATTTTTAATACTTTGCTATGCATTATAATAAATAAATGGGACATAGGCAATGAAACTTCAAAGGAGGAGAGAGGATTTTGTAAATGTAGTGAAAAAACAGGAGAGAAAACATGCATGTTCAAAAAGTTAGGTTAACAAAAGAGATTAGAATCAAGGACTGCATCAAATGATATTGTCACATAAAATATTAATGTTGTTTAAGGGAGAATCAAATTGAATGTGGTTACAGGCTTCAGTGACAGGCAGGACAGCAAATGTTTCCTAGTTATCAAAAGGAAGTGTGAGACAGGAGTAATTAAGGGCTCTGTGCTAGTTTCTCTAGGCTTGCAGCATTGTTAGAGGAATTGTGAAAGTGACAGGAGAATTTTAATTTTGGTTATAGAACCACATCTGTTAAACAAAGGCAATTTTTCGGTATCAATACAGAAAGGAAAGTTAAATGGAATCTTGCAGGAAACAAAAGTAAACTTAGAAGTGTCATGTCCCAGTCCAGACCTCTCCAAACCAATGCAAATCTAGCATGAAGTTGATTTCTACCATCTTTGGGATCACTGGTGTCATCAGCAATAACAAATGCCAAATAAATGACAGTCAGATATCACAAACATTTATGGAAACAATGGCTACCTTCCTGATCAACTTTAAACCCCAAGACTTTGGAAATTACCCACATACACCTCTGCAACTTACAGTGAAAGCCAGGCCATTTCTTCAAACTCATCTCAATCCTTTAAACATTAAGGTTGTCTCTGAGCTGACCAAAGGACTACACTGACCTGAGAAATAAGCATTTCTCAGTTTGAAGAGGTGTTGAAGTTTCATTGGTTTTGTGGCATGTTCCGTTCCTGGAAGAGAGAAAGTGTAGCTGATAGAAATGTTGTAAGCAATAACAGAATTTGATGAAAACCTATATTTCTAACTCAAAGCCATTCTCTTTTGAAAATTGACTCCAGCTGATGTATTAGCTGTTGTTTATGTGCTATTCCTTTACTTGCTCTCAAAAATAAAAATATCCATAACTGATTTTCCTCAGACTAAAACATTGAAATATACTTTAAGAATGATAGAGCTCTTATTGCCACAAATAGAAGTTTAGACACTTCAACTTGTATCCTATAAACTTTGTTTATCTTGTCATCTGTGAAATAAGTACGGAAAGCTGAATGGTAAAATATTTTTAAGTGGGAATACTTAGACCAGCAACTCACCTTTATTAGAAGTTATGTTTGATTAAATCATTGGTCTATTCATACAGATCTAAGAGCCATTTACTAGAAAACACAACTCCCAAAAAACTTTTCTGCTATTTTCAATATATACTACAGAAATATAATATTACTGTCCTCTATTCTTTTTTCATAAGCTGCTATGGTAACTGAGAATTAGCTGATGTGAATATACTGTAATTTCTGTTTGTAAAATAAACAGAAGTGAGCAAGGCCTTTAGTGAGATTTATACCTTTAACATTTTCAATTTCACTCTGAAGTTAATAGATTAATTTTGCATAGTGCATCCTGAGATCATTTTTTAGAGTGTTATATACAAAGAAATATATATATATAATGCTAAAAACCAACACTGATAATAATATTAATAATACTAAATACTAAAACATATACTATACATAATACTATGTAGAGAAAGCAAGGTCATGTCACAATTCTGAAACAGCTCTCAAAGAGCCCTGTGAGTCTTATCCTGTAGTGTTTCAGTAGCACTTGTTATGTTTCCCAACATCTGATGATTAATTTCACTATGGATAATAAGCACAGTCATCCATTGCCCTAGATATTAAAGACGAGAGGGGGAGATGTTTAAGAGAAGAGGAGAAGAACTTCCCTCTGTTCCACACAGCAACAACCATTGGAAATTGCAGAGCTGTTTCACCAGTGCACATTCCAAGATGAAAACAAGGTTTTGTCCCGCTCTCTGTTCTTCAACACACTGCAGTGAACGATGTTCTGCTGTAACAAGGAGGAAGGTGTGACTTTCTTTTTTCTATACAGTCTTCTTGCCTTAGGGAGGAACTTGAAGAGCACCACAAAGATCAGAAGCCATGAATTAAACCCTAGCAAACCACAATGCAGTCAAATCCTCACTGTATATGGCCTGAACAAATAGCTGGTGGTAGATGTGGGTCTCTACAGTAATGGCAGCAAAATACAGGCTCTCATGAATAGAAATACTTGTGTCAGTCTCCCATTCACTGGAGAAACAAATGGATGACATAACTAGAGCAAAACTAATAATCTGAACAACTTAGCAGCTCTGTGGCACATGAACTGGCCTTGCCTCAAATCTCAGGAGAAGGGATCCTTGCTACTAGTAGCTTGGCAGAGGAGGAGTGCATGAAAATTCCTGTGTAATAAAAAGCTGTCTCTCCATACAGTATCTTCTGAAGCATGGGAAATTATGATTTCTGGGAGACATAGGTTGCTTTTTAGAATAGTAAATCCAAGTACCTGACAGGTCTTTTATGGCACTCTGCTTCTGGGCAGTCTGGGAGGCAGTCAAGAGATAGATTGAAAAGAAAATAAATTAAATTTGACTTCACAATATTCCATATGCACATTACTGCTAACATAGCCAGACTAATTTTTTTTTTAAAGTTGGCACATATCGTTATTACAGTTAGAAATTTTGTATTACAGTTCATTTACAGTTCTAAAGAGAATATTTAGTAAGTAGAACTATACAGTGATGCATAGACAACAGAAGGAAAGAAACAGTATCAGTGTTTTGGAAATTGGTGGCTGTAAATCTGCAGTAAGTCAGGGAAAGATTTTACAAGGGCTATTCCTTCTTGGCTAAACCTCCTCTCCTCTCCAATGAGTAATATTTTGCCTTTTTCATTGAATGTGTATCTTCACCTTCCAAAAGGGAATCTGAAAAATGTTGCCTTCTACTGCTGTGATGCAACATAACTAATAGTACATATACATAGCAGAATGCATGGTGCTTAATTTTGTGGTTGATAATAAACTCAACTACTTCTGCTAAAGTAATTCCATTTTTAATAGATTAAGCAACAGATTAAGGTCATTCATTACTTAAACAGAAGATAACATTTATACATACTTCAAAATTCAAAGTAATTTTCTTTGAACTCATATATTCTTAAGGAAGTTAGTGATGAATAGCTCCATACACTTTTTTTCCCACTTCCTCAGACTCATTATTGGTAGGCTAATTCATAACTTCTGAAAATATTGTTGTCGTTGTTGTTGTTGTTGTTGTTATGTTTTTCAGTATTTTGTTGAGAGTCCAAAAGTCAGGTACCAAACTCACAATGAGAGAGTGTGTTCACTCTATTTAACCAATACAAACCTATACAAACCTCCATGTGCAGGAATTTATGTGTATATGAGGCTACAAATATCATACTAATATATAATGAATATGTATACTAATATACTCATTTTTTAGACATTTAATTCCTTTTTTTCCTAACACACAAGTAAAAAAAAAATAGAGATGTAAGTTTAATTTTTATTCAGTTTAAATTTTTTTCAGAAGAATGCATTAGGTACTTAATTTAATATTTCTAATTACAAGAATGGAAAGGGATGACTCGTTTCAGGACTGGGTTCCCAGTCATTGTAGATATCATTGGAGTACACAAAATACAGACCACATCACAAATATTAAAGTGCTTTGTGCCAGATGGAGTATGTAAACTAATCCGAAAGGCAAAGCCTCAGCCAGGCAAAGACTCAGCCTTTGAGAAAAAGAATGCAACATTAAAATTTCTTTAAATACTTTCAATTATAAAAGTTACAGATAGTCTCATTTGCAGTGCCTTGCTTGGAAATTCAGGTATAAAACAGAAGAAAGGTCTTGGTAGACAGAAAAATTCAATGTGTAAAAGCAACCTCTGCTTAACTTTCAGAATTTGTAAATAAATTTAGCTATTTAAACTATGTCTCATGTTATGTTGATTCTCTGCTTTCATAATAAATCCTGCCCCTCAAGGATATCTGTATCCAAAGTACCTATGCCGTAATGTAGACTATAATAGCCCTCTGTGTTAGGAGGAACAGGGACAGAAATAGATACTGTATGACTAAATGCTGATTGACAGTTCCTTCACATGCTCAACTCTTCTCAAACAAAACTGCAATAAAAAGACTTTATATCATGCTACTCAAGAGATAGTAAAATGTGTAAACAGCTGTAACCCTGCGGAAGAAAAAAATATACTTTATTATTATCATGACACACTGAAACATTATTTTTCAAATACATTAGCCAGAGATCAAATTATTCAGTGTCTAATGAGAAAGGAAGTGTTCCTTCTCAATTACCCATTAAAATGCTGTTTCTAACAAAAAAAAAAAAAATCACATGGAAGACTGTTGCTATGTAAATACTTAAAGGAAAATATTTTCATGGCATGTGAGAAAGAAACAAGAAGAAAACAGTAGAGAGACAGTGACTGAAACGTCTGCCAGGTACATATCCAAGACAGCTTAAAAGCCCTTATGAAATGAAACCTAGCTTTTGAAGCTGTCAGAGTTTACCACCTTGATACATTATTGTACAAGTCTGAAGAATTCCTTGACGGAAGAACTTTTATAAAGAGCAGCTGAGACACTAGGAAAAGCATGGGGTCTCTCTCACAAAATAATGGTTTATAATCACACACATGATAAAGAAATGTATCATCTTAGTGATGGACAGACACTCATAAGTGCACAGGCAAGACAACTGGAGCCAACTGGCTCTCAAGGCTGGCAAAAGACCTATCAACATTTCTGTCAGAAATAAGACCATTTACAAATTGGTGCCCCAACTCTCTCTCACCCCTGCCCTATTTTCTTCCTGTATTTCATTGTCTTGTGTTAAAGCCTAAGAAATAAGTACTAGGTAGAAACTTCCAGTCTATTAGAGAGCTTTAAATGAAGGCTGAAAAGATCTTAAAACATAAAATAATTTAGATAATTAAAAAGAAAAAAATACTGCTTATTTTTTTGTCTATAAGTGACAACATGTGTTTCTTGAGGAGTAAAAGGCTCAAGAACAAATTAAAAAAAAAACCCAGATAGGTCACGTAACTGGGAATATTATATGGATGCTTTTTAAAGGTTCAAAAAGATCTTTATCACAACACTGCAAGGTAATCTTTGAGGCGCATATAAATAGAAGGGGAGCCTTTGAGTGCAAAAAGAATGAAACATGCAAAACTGTTCTGAAAAGGAGGAAATAATTACATTTCCTATAAATGAGCATCGAGGTAGATAATAACTGGACAAATGGGTGAAACAAAACCTTATTAAAGACCATAAAAATCAGAAAACAACATGGTCTTTTAACAAATTGAAGACAGTTCCTTGGTACAGAAAAATTTGGGTCTGACCAGATGCAACCACTTATGATCAGCAGCAGGACTAAGTAAATAAATCTGAAGATGCTACCAGATATCGTAAAGATAGATTAAGCCTGCTATATACTCTCAAGTATAGTTACCCCCCAAAAAAAAACAAAAAAAACCAAAAAAAAACCCACTAAAAAAACCCAATTTCTGCAGCACTTCTATTTGATTTCATCAACATTGTGGTTGTTTCTGTATTTATAATTAGAGCCAAAATGTCAACGTTTGACTCATGATTCTTGTCTTGAGAAATCAATTTTAGTGTTATTCCAGTGGAAATTATGTTGCCCTCCAAGGAGACGAAAATCAGTAGATAAAGGCTTGGGTCTCCTCTCACTTAGGACTCTAAGTCATGTTTTATAACTAAAATTCTGGTCATTAGAAATAATTTACTAAATTAAGCAGCTCATGCCTCTAATATGAACTACTTTTGAAACTGTAACAAATGGAACACAATCTCACCTTTCCCCAGCCCATAAAATTCAGTGGAATTTGAGTTTATGGAAGATTTTTGTTAAGTCTGTACACACAGGGCCAGGGAGTATTCTACAGTCATAAAGGTGAAAATGTAAACAAGTATGGAGCAAAGAAAAGCTAATTATCAACTACTGTCAATTATCCTTCACTACTTTCTCCCATTCTTTGTTGTGTGATTTTCCAAATAGTATTCTCTTCATCAAAGCAGTCAACCATGTAAGGACATGCACTCAAACCCTAGAGCAGCAAATAAATCATAACAATCTAAAAATTGACTGAAAAATCAGATGAAATTCAGATTAAAACAACCTGTGCTTTCACCTATGACATTATTCAAGTTTTACCTAGGTGTACTTGAAAACAAAATTCCTTTGTACTTTTTAATGACTTGACAATATAATCTCACCTAGCCAATCCTGGAGCACATCATCTACTGCTTCTTAAACAATCATGTTCTAGAGCTATCACATATGCAGGTTTTATGAATACACAATTCAAACCCTCTAAGATTTATACTCGGCATTATTTTTCAGAATTGCAGCTCACCAAACAGGTCCAAACATGAGCTGCCGACCCTTAGGCTTCCAAAAGGCATGAATCATGTTGTGGAAGAGTTCTCAACTTCACAGGAAAATTATTCAGCTTGGCAAGTACATAACCTAGTGCATGCACAATTGGTATAGTGCATCTGGAACATATATAATCCTCCCTGTATTTGCATGCGCCTATTTCAGAGTAGGCAAATTAACAGATATTCCTGAGTAATTAGGGCTTCAGAAACATTTTTACATCTTACTCTACCACAGTACCGGGACTGTTTGAAATGTATAGTTAAATAGGAATCTAACCCTGAACTCCTCAACATGTAACATTGTTTCAGCAAGATAAAGTAATACTCACAAAGGAAATGAAATATTTTCTTTAAATTAAGCTAATGAAGTTGGCTACATAGATGTAAGACCATCCAGATTCAGTTCTACTTGCTTCTTACCTGAACCAAACCTTCAACTAGAAAGAAATTTCTTATTTTGAGCAACCAAATGCACCACCACTTAACAGAACTTGGCATTGAAAGAAACATGAGAATTTATTCCACATGGAATGGAACTAAATATGCAGTGCATAGGTGATAAGGCACTGTTGCCAAGTACCAAAATTAGCCTAAGGATTAAACTTGGGGTGAAAATAGGCAAAAATCAACACAAGAAGGCCAATTATAAATGCAAGAAATGCTCTTTAATTCCAGTTTAATTGATAATCAGTCTGGAAGTCACCACATGTTCTCTCCAGAGAGGAAAGAATCTGACCAAAGAGAGTCTAAACATTATTCTCAAGCAGTAAGATAGAGGGTGAGTAAGTAATCTTGCAACTGATATTTCAAATTAATTTCTGTTGAAAGTGCATAAATCAGGCTATTAACTCAAATATTTATTTTGTGTTTGCTGCATATCAATGCATCAAGAAGAACTTCCAATGAAGATCTAAATCCTGTAATTTCTCCATTAGTTGAAATTGGTTACATAGGTCAAATTTTTTTCAGGTGTACAGATTTTTCCTCTCTTGAAGAGGCTGACCAGATCCCAATATCCTGTATGATACTGCTGATGCAAAGTATACCTAGCAGATCATAACAATGAGAAAAATCATCCAGTGGCCCAGAAACAATTTAGCACTTTTCTTTCCAAAGTATTTTCGACTATGAGCACGGGGTTGTAGCTTGTACTACGTGACTCCTCTGGCAGATGTCTAGTCTAAGGTCAGCACAAAACCTCCTTCTTCAGTTTCATTTTTCACTCGCTGTGTGTAACAAAAGAAGAGCTAGAGTTAGCATTTTAAGGCACTTTTGAAAACATGGTATTGGAAAGCTGAAAGAAATCATTAACACTGATTCAGTGCTTCTTAAAACTAATCTTATATATATATACACATTTGTTTTCAGAATGAGTGCTTTAATCCTTCGTCTTAAAACTAAGTAAAACCCCAAAACAAAAAAAAAGCCCAGCACTGATGAGCAATCTTGCAATAACGAATCAGTGTGCACACATGAGGGAAAAACAAATGCAGTTGGGAAACAGATTTCGGTGTCAAGTTTCCCCAAGTGTTGTTATAAATATCAGGAAATTAAAAAATGCTCTTAAAATGCATGAACATTATTTAGGTCTTTAATCTGGAAGGGGCATGATTGATTTTGCAGGGTGGAAACTGCCAACTGTACCAATGCCTGCAGATGGAAGGGGCCGGCACATAGCTGCCAATTTCAGGGAATATATTTCAACTACTCTCTAAAATGGATTGCAAAAGCTTGTTGTCTTCTGCTTGCTCCTCCAGGCTCATGCTGCACTAAACAGCTTATGGGGAGAACAGCATCAGTCTTTTCCTGAAACAAGAACAAGTCACACAACATGACTATTTTAGAAATGCCAAAAAATTAAAAACCTAAACCTCTGAGAGCAATGGTGCGCAAGCTGAACAGGAAATAATAGCCAGCTTAAATTTAAGTCTTGCTATTTACACAATGGCTATTTGGCCATTTTGAACCACAGTGAGAGGAAAGCTGACCTTTAAATTCAAAGTTCACTTTTACATCCTTATAAATTATCATACAAGGAAGAATATTTTCTGGGAACACAACTTCACTGTGTGAAACACATTCTTGAAGTTCCTCTTGCACTGTCAGAAAACAAGAAAATATGAGGAAGAAGAAGTAGACTGATTTTTCAAATCAGACCACCTTTAAATACAAATGCTCTTAAATCTCAGCTTCCTCACTTTCCTAAACGTCTGAGATTTGAAAATCTGGTTCCTGAGAAAATATTTTGGATGGTACAACTTTAGACCATCAGAGCTGACAGCTGATAGTCTCCAAATTTCTCATACAACCATTATGTCAATGTAAAGAGAATTTTTTTTTTTCCCAAGTATCAAACTTTGCTTCTTTTGCCCTTTCAGCTGGGTAGAAATGTACATCTCTTCCAAATTTTTGTCTTAGCTCTTCTCCTCCTATACTGAAAAAAACCTTTCCAGTGGCAAAATGAAATTAAGTAGTGCAAAGCCATCTTTCTAAGCCATTTTCTACAGCTTTGTTCTTTCAAAGATTATCTGTTCTCTTTCCCTCTACTTTGCCCTGGAAACTGTGCTTATGCCAGCACCTTGTTAAACTGATTGCTGAGTCTTTTCCTCTGGAATTTAGCACCACTATTGCAGGTTAGCAACAGAGGCTGTCTCAAATATCTTGTGTTAAGGACAGATCTGAAAAGTTATCTGCACAGTGGAGTAAAGCTGTTTTGCTGGCAGCAAGAATACTAGAATGGATATAAAGTGTCTTGAGGAAAATTGTCTTTAGGACTGCATCCCATTAAAGACATTTGAGTGTATTTTGTCCCACTGGTTCCAGCAGGGGCAGAACATCATCCCTTCTTTAGTTCTACTAGTATAATACACATCTACATATGTGATGTGAAAAGAACTCATTCTCCCCCTTTTAGGGATTCTTCTTCTATAATCTTTTTTACTTATTTGCAGATCTCATTTGCAGACTCTTGTGCCACTACAGAAACAAAATTGGTTGTTCACATTCCTCCCCAGTACATAAGACAAAGCAAGGCACAAGATAAGCCCTTTGCTGTCTTTCTGAAACACTCTTTTCATGCTCACTGCAGGTTTGTGAGATATACTCTAACATCATTTGTTACATATTTCATACTGCAGTGCCATGCTTGATTACATCAATCTATACAAAACAGAAACTGGCAGCCAGTCTCCCAATTTCTGCCAACTGTAAAGGTTAACATGTACGTTGGCATAATGTGGGTGTGTAAATAAGGGAATTTGTGTAGTCCTTTATTTAGCAATGTAAGAAAACATATTTCAGGTCGGAGATGAATAGTTTTCCTTCCCTCCAGGTGTCTATTTTCTATTTTGGAAATTTCAAGGAAGGGATTAAACATGCACAAGCACTACTTAGCAACAAAACACTAAGGAACCATACTGTGTGTACTATAACTTCATTTCATAAGACTATCATCACAAACTGCCAGTATTTCATCACTGCCAAGATGTCTTTGGAGAAAGACAGGAGAAGTCAAGGAAGTGGCTCTCAAGACACCCCCAATAAGCTCTCTGCCATCACTCAAGCCTCCCATAAGGCAAGTTCACCATTCCCAAGGATAATTAACAAAATTACTTCTAGACCAACAACCTTTAAGAAAAAAAATATTTGCCCAATCAAGCAGGTTTATGGTTGAAATTTTGCACCTTTAGAAGTTCTTATTATTGGACAAGTAAAGACATAGATCAGTAACTGTCTTATACAAATACTGTTGGTATAAAACCAAGTTGTATGTGTTTTTATATTTGTGAACTAAATATTTTCTGACCTGATGCAGAAATCCAGTGTAAATTAATCTAAGGTAACTGATATTTCTCTTGATATTTTATTCTGGAATTACACAAAATAGCCAAACCATTTGGCATGAATAAGCAGTCATTTAACAGTAAGGATAAAAAGGAATTACTGATATACCTGTTCCCATTTGTTCAGAAGCTTGGTTTGTTTAGCAATTTGTGGTGATGACTAATAAACAAAACATTCAAATAAAGGTCCACAAATTTTAAGCAACCACAGTACCATATTTTCCATCCTTCTATATATACTTTACTGTCTTCCATGAATTGTAAACTATAGCAATGCATTCCTCTGCTAAAGTATTAGAAAACAAAAAAAAGAGATGAATTGTATGAAATGCAGAAGGTAAGTGCTTTCAAAGGTCCTAGTCTCCTGAGTCTCCAGGATGAGATGTAAGAACAGAAGGGAAAATTTGAAAGTGTGCAGCAGTCATTAGAGGTGGCATGAAGGTGATCACACCTTTACCTGTGTAATGACTTAAACATTGAAGGAGCACTAGCCCAAAAGGAAAACAGTGTCTATATGCTCAGAAGAGTACTTGCAACAAATGACGGCTCTTATTCGTATTAAGAATCAAACACCTGGAGAAACAGAAAATACTAAATTGGAGCTTCATAAAAAAGTCTTACCTACATCTAGAGCTCTACCTTTAGCAAACAAAACAAGCAAAGATAAGTTTTCTGTTTAATAAGATATGAATCCACTGACATTATTTTTGTGTTGTTTTGCTGTTGTGATTGTAACATAAGGGGCAAACACTGAAAGATATATATTCTTAAAGAAAATGTGATGAGGACAAAAGAATCCTGTATCGCTTTAAAATGGATAACCTGTGGCTACATATCTCTAATAGAACTGATACAAGCTGCACACACACCCTTACAAAGTGAAATGTATTTAAGTTTGGTGTACTTGCAACTATCAAAGAAGTCAAATAAGTAGAGCAATAGTAAATATGAAAGATTTTCTCCTGAAAATGTTGGATGAATGTTACGAAGTATTCTCCAAACAAAACGGCTGGTTGGAGATTTTGAAAGGAAAGCATAAATTATATGGTTTAGGTGCTGCTGCAAGAGCATAGATCATTTTTCTTATGTTCTGAAGTGCAATGCCAAAGAAAAAAGATTTTGTGATGTGACTAATAATAGCAAAGCCTGAAGTGCAACAGGAAAATTTGTGATTAGAAAAAAAAGAAAAGATTTGTGATGAGATTTCTAGAGTCATTTATTGAAGAACTACTTAAGAACTACTTATTGAAGACACTTGTAAGTCCAAACAACAATATTCCAGTATGCTTACATTGGGCCAGAGCAAAAAAACATTTAGATTGAAGGTTCTAGTGATAAGAAAACATGAGAAAATGTCACCATCTGATCAACACTTAATTAATTTCAGTAAATATAAAGCTATTTTAGTATATCAGAATATGAATATACTGCAATTATTTTTCTTCTTCAGGGTAAGACTAATTTCTTGAGGAGAAATTATGCTCATCTTTACATATATTAATGCAAAATTAATAATGAAAACCTATATCAGAGATTAAGCTAGCATGTTTTAAACAGATTCTTAAAAATATTTAAGAATTTTATCTTTTCTGTTGTGAATATAAGCAGATAGATAGAATAAACCTTTTTGTGCTAGGAAAGTCAGTTATCTAAATGGCACTTGTAAAGATCAGCTCAGAAACCGCTAGTACTGCAACTACATATTTGCACAGTGCATACCAGAGTGGACCCTAATATCACCTGCAGCCTCTAAACACTACTGTACTATTGCTCTTAATAATAATAACAACAACATTCATCTTATTGGATACAGCAGTTCCTGTTTTTGCATTCACATTAAAGCTTTAAAAATTTTCAAGGCACTTTCAGAGGTACTTTTTCCTAAAGATAAAAAAAAATCCCAAGTGTTTAACTATAATCACTGTTGGGAAAATACATTAGTAATATACACTTCAGAGCACTTCTGAAAAGCTACACTCCTAATACCAGGTAAATGATATATGTTTTAGAAACACTTGTGAATGCCTATTCACTTATTAGTCTGGCATGGCCTCAAAACAGTATTGGCTAAACAATAGTGCTTCCATCATGGTTTTGTGTATGGTCAATGAAGTAAACAATATGCATTTTTTTAAAATGCCTGAATGCATGCTTACACAGCAGTTTATTCAGATCCATTATGGACATCCAAGTAAATAAATGTTCCGAAGTCCATAACTATATATTTTGTAAATACAGTGCTGCTAGTTTCTATAGAATAAATAATAGGCACTGTAACAATACCACATGCACAGGGGTTTATCCAACAATGTACTTCACCACAAAACAGATTTCACAACTTCTCAGTGGCATTTTCCCCTGCCCCCCATCATTTCTTTGTTTTGTTTTTAAAGAAAGGTGCTAAAGCAGAGAACATTACCTTTCAAGAAGCTGTTACATTTTGAGAATACACAACCATTATGAGAAATAATAACATGAAAGGGAATTTTTTTCTTGAGAATCCCTGTAAAACTGTAGGCCCTTTTTCAATCTCACCATCTTACTTTGACCACCAGCTGACTTAGATGAGTTCTGCAGTTGAGAGCCACAGATTTATATTAATGGCATTTGCTGCTCTGAGTAATTGCCCAGTAAAAATTCAGGAAGGGTTTAGCATCTGAGTACAAATACCAGTGGAGAGCAAGTTCTTTAATAATCTGAGGCATAGCTATATGTGGGTGAGAGCTTGCCTTTTGCAGCCATCCTGAAAGCTCTTTAATCTTTATTCCTCTTTCATTCATGTTTTAGGAGTGCTAACAGGACAAATGATACCCTAGGAATCAAACAAATAACTACTGATCAGAATTGCAAATAGATGAAGGGATAAGATTAGGATCTCGTATCTGTTTTGTAAAAAGCTGGAAGCCACTTAAGGAGGATGAAAAACTGATTTTGGCTACAATCTGTGCCACAGTGACAAAAAGTCCCAATTAATTAACACAGGCCTTGAAATGAATAAAAGACATGGATAGAGGGGAACAAAAAAGAGGGAGAGAGCCTAATCAAGAAGATTCAGCAAAACCCAAGATGATAAGTTAGATTTTTTGGGGTATCAGGATATTCCATAGATATTTAAGATAGGCTTTAAATAGTCAAAGTAGACGGATGAAGGCTTTTGACTTTTAGATGAGATTTCCTTCCACATGGGCCCCTAAAATGATGATTTTTCAGGGCCCAAGGCAGACTACTTTTGAAGAACAAAAAATGTCCTAAGCGCTCAGAGATGGGAGAAGATTCTATATTCCAAGCAGCCTATAAATTTGCAGCAGTCTGATGATATATGTACATGACACCCTTGCAAGTATTGAAATTAAATTAAAAATAATGAACTACTTAAAGTCTATTCATGGATATTCCTGACAGAATCTACGTGGGCTTGGGAGAAAGGAAAATTTGCTAAATTCATAATTCACTTTGGAACAGTTTGCTCAGTATATGACCCATTTTAATGTTTTAAAATGTACATTTTTTTACCAGTTTTACTCATTTTTAGTCTTCAAAGAGCCATTAAAATCACTTTTTAAAGGCCCAGCAAAAGAGCTAAATGAATACAGACTTGACACCCTTGATTTCAGAAGGGCCATGTACTTAACCAGTGTACAGAAGCCTGAGTATAATGACTTCAGTCTCATTCCAGGGGTGCTAAGGTGGGAAGGATTACAGACAAGCTGGTTTTATGATACATGACCATTCTACTGCATCAATTGCATAGTGTCTTTTCTTGATGCTCTGTTGGGAAATACAGCACAAAACCTGCTTTGTTGACATTATATTTGTTACTATAATCCACATTTTATAAGTATGGGAAAAGGATATTTAAGAGTGTTAGAAGCAATAGAATATTCTAGGAAGGTTCCAGAACAAAATAAAAACATTGAATTAGTCCATAAATTTATCTTCAATGCAGCAATAAATTGATATTCCCATTTAATTTATCTAATTTCTTTTGGGATCTTACCAATGTCTATAAATACCTGGCTGAAGAGGGCAAAGCAGACAGAGCCAGGCTCTTTTCAGTGGTGTCCTGTGACAGAACAAGAGGCAATGAGCACAAACTGAGGGAGAGTCCCTCTGATCAGGGAACACTTTTAAACTTTGAGGATGACTGAGGTTGCTTGAAAAAGTTGTGGGTTCTTCCTCCTTAATGATACTCAAAGACCATGGGGATGTGGTCCTGGGCAACCAGCTCTACGTGGCCCTGCTTGAACTGCCTTGTACTAGATGACCTCCAGTGGTCCTCCCAGCCTACACCATTCTGAGATTCTATAAAAGATATTTATTCCAACTGATTTAAGTTGTTCATCCCTATCTCAAAGTCACATAATTTTCATGCAAATTGTGTGTCTCATATTTTTTTTAATGAATAATGTTTTAATCCACAAGGAAATAAAATTCTTTCTCAGTTCTTTTTTGTGTGTGTGTGATCTAAAGAGATAAATTAATGGCTATCAGTTCCTTATCCCTGATAAAAAATTTACTAATGTTATTTTTCTGTTGTTTTTTTCAAATTCTGAAACTTTGAATTCTGGTAATTGTATCAGACAATGAATGACTGAGAGATTTTTCATCCTAGATTTTATTAAATAGGAACATTAGTAATACTTCATTCAGAGCAGTGTAAAATTTTATAATACAAAAATTAGTCAGGGAGAGTTAATTTTGAATATACTCAGTCCTATATCTGTAAAACTAAATTATGATATGATTGGTGCTTAATTTTAAACAATTGCTCATATGTTTTGTCTTACTGGCATTTTCACAAGTCTTTGGGTTCCATGAAACAATGAAGGTATTTTTTAAAGTGGTTGCATTGTCTAATATCATGTGAGAAGTAACCTTAATAGTCCTGTTGTGATATATGGTAAAACTGGAAGTGTAATCACTGCATCCCGCACCGTGGGCTATATAAGAGGAGATACTACTAATCAAATCATAGACTAAACTCATAGAATATCCTCAGTTGGAAGGGACCCATAAGGATCATCAAAGTCCAGCTCCTGGCCCTGAGCAGAAGAGTCCCGATAATCACACCTTATGTCTCAGAGAGCTGTACAAACATTTCTTGAACTCTGGCAGGCTTGGTTGACCTAGTCCAGTTAGCTGGCAGCCACACATTTGTTCTGCTGTGTTCTAAGGATTAGAAAGTCAGTCAGAGAAGAAAAATGAGTGTGCACTGAGTGTGCAAAATTTTGCAACTTCAACCTAACACACATTACCTACACTATGGTGAAGATTTGTCACAATGTGCTAATTTCAATCTGCAGAGAAAGAGATGAGATAGATGAGATGAGATATGAGAGTTGATCTCAAGACTTTTCTTGCTGCCTATGACTGTTCTCAACACCAGTTTACCATCCCACAGAAAAAGGTCCGTTTACTTTGTAGTAATGATGTAGTCACAGGAGAATCCTCAAATTTATTATCTCTTTCCCTCTGTAAAACAAAAGCGAAGTTTTCTTCAAAAAATAAACTAGAGTAGCCCTAAAAGATTTTACAACCACTTGCTTCCTGGTCATACTGTCTCTAGGTTCTATCAGAAAAGGCCCTCCTACCCTTCCACAGCTGTTTCTCGTCTCTCCTTATAGAAAGACACTGTAGTAAAACATTCATCAGATATAAATTAAGCACCCTTTTGAGTCATCTGTGCTACATACAGGCAACAACAAGTAGGTTAACTGAAAATTAGTTAAGTTTGAAGAAAATACATTGCTTTTAAATAGTACTGGGAAATTTCTTCCCTTTTATTTTTTAAAATTGATAGTAAGTGTAGCACATGGCCTTTGGAAGTAAGCATTTTCAGTTCCTCATATCTGGCCAGGTATGGTCTCTCTATTTTGTACTTTTTTTGACCATATTTCATGAAAGGACATCCAAGGGATAGGATTTAATGTAATTTGAGAAGTTGTTTTTTTCTCCTATTAGGGTTTGAAAACACTGCTGTTGTCAGATGAACTAAAGTCTGGTCTTTCCCACCCCCAACTCCTGTGCAGAATTAGAGATCTAAAAATTACTTGTCTTTTAAGAATAACTGTAAGAGGCCTTAGTTAAGACATTTAATGTTTTAAAATGCTTTTCTGTAATTCATCTTGAATGTTTATTCACCAGTTTTTGCATCAGTTTTTTTTCCTATGTATTTTCTTGTCATATGACAGCTTATTCGTCATTCAGAAACTGTATTTTAAGGACAATGGGAATACTTCTACTGACATGCAGACATATTCAAGATTTTATTAATTATTTATATTTTTAATCTATTTATTAAGCATATTTTAAACTCCTGAAATGATTATCTAAATCAAATTTCAAGTAAACTCATGTACCATATCTACTGGTTTAAAAAAATACGTATAGTAAAAGATATAAGAGATATAAAGTAAAAGACATAAGAGAAACTACTGGAAGAACATAATGTTTCAATGATAGGTGTTATCATCTATTACTGAAGATTACAAACTATTAGCAGTAAACTGTGTTATTACAGCTATAATAGGTGGCAACAAAACCACGGTAGATGAAGAAATTCAGAGACTCGAAAGTTAAAAAGATCAATAGATAAGCAGAATGTTACATGATAGCTGAAATGAGATCCTCTGAGAAATTAATTTTGTGCCACAATATGCCAGCATATTATCAATCACCTATGCGATTTGAGACTAATATAAATTTAGACTCAGGATGTACAAACTGCAAAATGCTGGTAAACAGCAAATGACTAAACCATCCTCATACTTGGCTGCTGATTTGAGAGGTATCTTACAAAAAACTTCTCTTCTTCTACAGAGTTCTTCCCACTTTTAGAGACAAAATAAATATAATAAAGAGTATTTCTTGTTGTGACGTAGAACATTGCCTACTCTGGATATCTGTCTTTTCTCCTTCAGCTTTTAGTGAACAGCCAAAAAAATATATATATTTTTTAAAATCATGCCTTTTTTTAGGAGTGGCCACCAATGTTACAGAGATACAACCACAAACACTTTAGATAGGATTTTATTTGTGTTTATTAAATCAATCCCATACAAGAGGCTAAATGACAAAAAAATCCAAAAAACACACAAAAACCCAGGAAAACAAAACACACCAAAACAACCAAACAAGCCCTGAGCCTGAACATATGGTTTTCAGATGTCATTTACCACACACTTGCCTTTTCGTATTCTGCTTTAGTAATTCCAGCTTTACACTTCCTGCCATGGGTACAAGCATATCTGGTCAAATTTTAGGGCGTTCAAAAAGCAGAGTAAGGCACCACTTTATCCTGTTTTAAAGACATGGTATATCTGATATAGCTCTGATGTAGAGTCACTGGAGACATGACTGATCCATTTTTGTGCCATAAATCCAGTGCACATCAGTCTCGCTGTGCAGATAAACATATGCTGTCTCTGGCTCCCCAGAAAAGGGTAACACTGCTCTGGAAAGGTAAAATGATGGCTAACGTGTTGGTCTGAGAAACTGAGATTCTGAGAAACTGAGATTGTAATTTGTAGTACACAAACACACCCATTAGAGTGCAAAACTGAAAGCTAGAAAAGAATTTTTGGAAGTCAATACCTTAGAATACCAAGCTATTGAAAAAAACAATGTTAACTGAAACTTGATTTTGGTCTTACCAGATGGAAAATGTGCTCACATTCAGATAATTAAGATAAGTAGTCAAAATTACCTATCCAGGAACAGTAAAATTTAGAAATCACAGTAAGACCCTTCTATTAAATGAATTGATCTCATGTTTAAAATGTGCAGTAAAGCAATTGAACTTATTTTTCTGTTTCAAAATATGAAGGAGCTTCAAGTATTCAAAAGTTGTAAGACAATGTTTTGTATACATTTAAATTTCTGTTTATTCTTCCTTTGAAACCCTTTTTAAAAATCTCACTGTTCTTTATTTTCCTTCCACTGATTTACTGCATAGACAGATAATCCTCCTTGCTCCTTTTCTCTGCCTTTCCCAAGTGAAGAAGCACTATTGAGAAGAAAGGCAAAAAGGGAAAGCTATTAACAGCAGCTCTGCCCTAGTCTTGGCCTTTACATAGAATTACTGCAACATATGGCCTCAGATAGGAGCCATACATTTGAGCAGGGTCTGACTGGCAACACCACCTCTAGGTATACCTGTGAGTGGCCTTAACACACCTGAGTGCATCACTGAATTTGTGCTTTGGTCCTTGAAGCATGAGAGTTGTTTAGGCCATCCTTGTGAAGTCTATAACAGCAAAAGACTTTGGGAGGGTAAACACCCCAAAGGGAAGCCCACCTAGTTTAGAACCTGCTTGTTGAAATTAGGAAAAACTTGTTAAATATTCGCTTGGAGGAAAGGAACAGATCATAATTGCACTCATTCACGAAGATCTGCATTGCTGCACAAAATACAACATGGGAATCTATTGCCCAAGTGGTAATTCATGAAACACTCAGTGAGCTTTCTGACTCACAAAAGTAGGCAAAGAACTGACACTAAGATACACCTGCCTTTCTGCGCTTTCCTAGATGTTTGGTAGCTATCCCTTCTCTGAGACAACCTTCAATCACAGTCAGAAAAAGGGATGCTGCTCTCAGTAGCTTCATATCACAGCCTTAGTGCAAGCCCAGTCTCAAAAGGTGTTTAAGTTAAGTAGATTGGGGCAGCTGGGGCATAGCTATGCATTCTCTTCTGTCTTCTGTTACAAAAACAATAACCTTGGCTAAAGGAATTAGCTAGCAATAGAACAATAGTTACAGAAAGACTCAGCAAATGACATTTGCTAGACATCCTAGGCCTACCTTAGGATATTTTTTCATATTGGTTCACGAATTGTTTAAACTTTAAAAAAAAACCATATTTTTAATTGATGGAAATATGATTCCTATGCAAGCATGCCTGTACATCCATTATTGCCAAATAGAGTGCTAGCATTCTGAAAACTTCAGACTTTCCTATTGTTATCACTCAGTAGATGCTGCATTTGGTCTGATCTGTCCACAAAAACTGGCTAAAAAGGCTTGTTGAAATTTTTTTTCCCTAGATTAGATGCCCTTTTCTTCCACCTGTAGTCTTCACAATTGGGTCCTACATGGACCTACATGAGGTCCACTCCTCTTATTTACTATGAAGAATCAGGAAGATATTGTCTTTCATATGGGAATTTACACATGGGGAGACTCTTTCTCTATTGTCCCTCAAATAAAGTTCTAACAACTTTTGAATGACACAGAGAGAACTACAAGCAACATCTTAATCTTTACTTAAACAAAGTACAGCTAGATATAAAGAAAACTTATAACTAGACCAGCTGAAACAAAATAAAATACCATATATTTTCCTCTTTCCTGACAAATTTCCATAAAGTGAAATCTAATTTGCCCTTTCTATAGTGCTGAATTGATTGGATAATGATAAAACTTCCTAAATGGTGAAACCACTCCTATTTACATGCTGATTAGTCTGACAGGGCTATATTGACAGTGTATGTACATATTAACACACAAACTCCGGCCATTTCTATTAATTCAATGTAGAAAATATATTTTTAGCAGAGACTCAGATTTCATGTTTATAACTTGACAAATTAGTTTAGTGCTGCTGTGGAGATAGAATCAAACTGCTGTGTTTACACTATGTTGCCTCTTCAACTATGACTATATAAAAACAGCATTTACTAAAGGAAATGGAAATTCACTTTAGACATGAATACTCTGCTCAAGTAAAAGTTCTGGAATTTAAGAAGCACTTAGTTGCTGCATTAGGCCATTTAGGATGTTTCAGCGTCTCAATTGACTGTAATACCAATCTGCTCAAGTGCCCTGTTAATGACCTTCCATCTCACAGCTAGCTCAGGAATTCAGTGTTTATACTTTTCTCTTTTTTTGTAACTATACCATGAACAGACGACAGATCCTTCTTTCTCTCACTACTGTGTCAGAAGTATGTACATTGTTATCACTTCTAACAAAAAAATCTCTAACCTTCCTATGTCTTAATGAAACTTATCACTGGCAAAAATTAGAAAGAGGGAACTGCTTCAAAGAGGGTGTTAAACATAAAGAAACATAGAGTTTTAAATGTTGTTTTGAAATAAAAAAAAAAGTATACATTAACTCCCATGTTGCAGCATGAAGCATTCTTAGGTTTGTGTTATTGTTCTAAATGAATACCTACAACACAGTAATATGTATCTAGACTGAGAAAACCACTACCATTTCTCAAAACATGCACTAGAATTTTAATATAACTAGTAAGCAATGTAACATATATATAGGGAGAGAGGATTGGATCTGTGCCACTGATCTAGCTTCACTGCAGTCAAAAATATGAGTCATTTTCACAAAATTAATATAAGATCCAGAGTATCTGCTATGCTAGCAAACCTGAATACTTTATCATCTACCCTGCCATGTCTTCACTTCACCAAATGAAGAGCAGGAGAAAACTTCCTTGAATGATATCACTAGCACTTGTCTTCATTGTTTACATTTTATTGTGGCAGACTAGTAAAAATTTGAGTTAGAATATTTTGAAAAATACTGAAGCCAAATTCCATTTTTTTCATTTTTCTTCACAACCCTAAAAATAAGACTGCCTACAAATCCTTACTTTTGCACTCTTTTTTCCACCAAAAAACAACAGGATCCCATGTGATTTCTTATCTATGTGCGTGTTCTAAATTATCATGAAAAAATTATTAACAAAAAAAATTTCTGTGATGGTCTCAAATGATTCTAAAAGCTGAACATCAGTCGTGGAGAGCAATAAAGGATTTAGAAAGTAGTTGCTCTCCCACTCCCCCCAGTAGAAATTTGAGCATGTAAAACTCTTGGCTTGCTTTTAGAATTCTGGTTTTGCACATCCAGGAAAGTAATAGATGCCTCTGAAAAACAGAAATTCTTTTAGGATATCCATTCTTAAAAAACCTCAGTAGGAAATGGGAACAGTACTTCTTCTAGGATAGCAGTTATCCCCGGTTTTTTCACATGCAATTGAGGATAGTTTAGAGCCTTTAGTATGCTGCAACATGACAATCAGACATATGTAAGCATACAGTTAGAGCCCAAATTATGGCCGTTAAATGAACATGATTCAGCTTAATTTTCATCTCATAGCATAGATCACATCAGCCAATATATCTAGTTAAATTCTTGGTCTCTTAATAATGTTACATGGAAAATACCATCATTGAAGTTAGTGGGAATTACATGGCTACAATTGCTCTGGACACTCATACTGGTGTCTGACTGGAATGGGAATTATTGTGTTTGTGAATTAATCCTATCAGGAAGAAGATATAGAAAGACTTAGCTAAAACTAGCTAACATTTAGAACACTCCAGTTGAATCCGTATTCATGTTTTAAAAATGCTATTTTCAGGAAAACATTGTATTTTTCTTAACGTTTAATGTGTATTTCTTTAAATTTACTGTGGAGAAGAGTATCTACCAAATATTAATACCTCTTATTTCCCAGTTAGTTAATTGAACCCTAGTCCTCATTTTAGCCCATTAACAGATCCTTAGGAATAATCTTTTGTCATGTTATATCTTTTGTCATGTTATATTTTTTTCTACCTTTGCAGAAATACATTTCCAAAGTGTAGTAAGTTTTTAAATTAGGTACCTCTGACCACAACTGGTAGGTCCTCTAGGCAAGGTAAGAAAATAAAACCATTTGCACTTAAGATGTCTAGTATTGCTTTTACAAATGGAAATTTCATTTCAATAAACACGAAGTGCATAACCAGACTCAGTCATCTTGGTTTTAGTATTATTGCCACACCTAGAAAGATGGGGTTCCATTTCAGGCAAGGAATGCAGTGAACAAAAAGGACTTGCAAACCTATTAAAACAGAAGCATTTAGCAAACCCCTGCAAAAGTAGAAATCTGCATAGAAATAAATTTTCAAGCAAATGCATTGAATCTGTGGACATTTCTGAGCGTGCTACACAAAGAGCACCATTTTCTGGGCATAGCAGAAGTTAAACCAGCCTTACAAAAGCTTGGGATGCCAGCTGTGTACTCTGGAGCACCAGCTACTGTCATGAAGTATTCTCTTGTGCACAGGAATGGCACTGGAAGGTGTACCAAACTGAATCTTCCAAACAGCATTGAAGCAACAGACAGAAGCAGCAGATTTGCTTGTGCAATTTCTTGGCACAGAGCACCAAGAGCAAGAGAACCCACAACACAAAATCAAGCCTCCTGTGAAGCAGCAGCACCAGCAAAGTATTGCACAAACAGTCGCACTGTTACATGTATCAGCTAAGAGCCTTCTCTAGAAGGAACCACAACTTGAAGGGATTTCTTTATAATAATCTAGCCCCCTAGGTTTTATTTGTTGAGAAAGGCAAGTTTAGAGAGGGCAGATGTTATACTGGACTGCTTGCAATTTTTGAAATTAGGAACTGATTGTAAATTTAAAATTTAGAATCCTTGCATAAAATGCAACTTAAGCTGCAGCAGTAATATAAACCTTTTTCTTTTAAAATATTAAACCAGCAAAACCAGCATAAACAAAATGGAGCTGAGTCAAACTAAGCTATTATATTCAAACATTATATTCATTGTACCATTTTTATATTCTGCTCTTATAAGAGCAGAAACATCATTTAACACAAATTTCTTCCACTTGAAATGGAAAGGCAATTCTCAGCTGTTTGAGACTTTTGAACTTCAGCTATGTTCAAATTCTAGTATCTTACAGACCTGCTATGAAAACTTTCTTAAACATCAGGCTAAGAGGCATTTAATTGAAACATTATTCTGATACAATGCCATCTTCAGATTTGTCCTGTCAAGTCTCTTCTTTCCTTATCAGTAAACAGTGAGACTGACTGATCTGATCAGAGCTGATTCACTGGCCTCGATGTTCCCTTACTTGCAAACCAGACTATGGAAAAAAAGACAATGAAGCTTAGAAATGTAGTTTCAAGCCTGCTCCTTGTCCAGATTTAGAGTTGAAATATGACTACAGAAAACAACCAAACCTAGGATCACCATTACTGAGAGATTCAAAATATTTCTTCATTACAATTCAGAAGGCAGACATTTTGCTTTAAAGCTGTTATTTGAAAGAAATTAAAATGTTTGTTATTAGTGTTCCTGTAAAAGAGGAGACCTTTGCTTTCTTAGCTCCTTAACTCTTCAGAGACAGCCCCAAAATTCTCATTGCCTCATTTTTAAATGTCAGCTTCAATATTTCAAGACTCCTCCAGAAAAGCAGGGATTTCTTGCTTGGAATACATCTTCAGGCTTTCAGGGTCTGAAGTCCTGAGTCTCACAGCACCCTGTCACTTGGAGATGGAGCACCATAGCAAAGGGCACAAAGCCTTTAAACCTGAGGTACTCAGCTGGACACTGTTTCCCCAAATCCTAAAAGCCCGGATTTAGTCATTTTCTGGTGCTTTTGTTAGCTGGTTAACATTGGTTGATTTGGGTTTAGTTCTTTCTGCATACTGAAAGAGGCCCACACTGCATCCTCCCATGTCCTCCTGCAGCGCTGAAGCTGGCACCAGGAGAACAGCAGGTGTATGCAGCCGGAGGGAATGGGGGCTGACACCAGGGCAGAGATTGCTCATTGGCTCAGAGCATCTGCCTTCACTTGTGAACCCAAGAACTGAGCTGTTGTGTGTAGGTTTTAGAGGTGCATGTGTGTCACGCTGAGACACGGAATGAGCACGCAGCACATGCTCAGTCGTCCAAGGCAAAAAGGAGAGCTTTATTTACAGTTTTCTAGAATTTATAGATTCTCTAAAGTGAGAGCGGACTGGAGGATAACAACCCTCCTCTGAATCACACTGGCCAGGTGAACAGTCTGTCAATTTTCTCCTCCTCCAAGAAGGAATGTGAAAAACACATAGTGTTTTGGTAGAAAGTGTGGAAATTCTGACTCCAAGTATGTAAATATCAGAAGGCTTCGAAAACCAGGACGACACATGTGGTGTGGCATGGAAGCATTTCTTGCCTGTAGGAGATAGAGCTCTTTTAAGGCTGTTTGTTGGGATGCTGTACAAGATCATTAATCTTACCTTTGCTCCCCATGTCATTGTTACATTATTCAAGCTTGTTTTGACATGATATTAATTTATAATTTCATGCCTTGTGTTTCCATAACATTTATAAAATTATTATCCACTGATAACAGAGTCTTCAGACAGACCAATGCGTCGTGCAAGTAACTACTTTTCTGATGTATTTCTCCTTGTAGACTATTTAAAACATGACTAACCTTAAATCTTATTTTATTAATCTAGTAAGCTCATAATTTCTGAACAGAAAAAACAATACTAACCCTTTCTGGAGTTTGAGAAAATGATTGTTTAACTGAACTGACACCTTTATACAAAACTTTTATTTCATTTTAAGGGACTACTTTAACGTGAAACAATTTTACTCTTGTCACTAAGTATGAAGATTCAGATTCTTTGCTGGTTTCTATGTACACGCATAAGTAACTACTTGTAGCAAATTTTTTCATAGGCAAGTCATTTGTCCTTCAGAGAAACAAATGAAAACTGAACTGAGAGTGCAAATATAAACTGCCCCCTCACTATTTTACAGAATTATAATAGAAAATTTAAATGTAAGTGAACTTCAGCATGGTTTTTGCAAGCAAATGATAAGTTGCTGAAATTTCTAGAACAAGAGAAAAAATTCCAAATAGTGGAAGTATTTACAAGAGTTGTTGCATATAAAGCATTTATGATGCCTGCAGGAAATTGCAATCACTTTCCCTTTTAAAAAGAAATAGCTGTTAGATATATACTGGTGTCTACCTGGATTCAGAACAACAATTGCATCATATACAATAAATTATAATAGATAAAGTGTCCACTTGATATAAAATTACCTTACATACTCAATTACAACATCCTCTTAATTAACCAAATATTTTTCCTGAATATGACACATTAAAATAAAAACAACCATAAAACAAAATCTACATATGAACATAATGAACTCTCAAGAGCTGGCTTTTTTTTATATAATGATGCCAGGAAATACTGTGCTGGGGCTTCTTCCAAAAATGTATTTTCTGAAAAATAATAATCATTGAAGTATATATTTCCCATAAATGTTCATTACAATTACACAGCTGCCCATCTTGAAAAATATTTGCTTGCCACAGTCACTTCCCTCCCCAAAACACCAAAATGCTTTCTGCAAAATTTGCTGATTTGAATATGATTTTTAAAAGTTATCCACTTTTAAGAATACCTCCTGGCAAGGTATTCTGAAAATGATAAGTCAAGGTGTAAAAGTTTATTCTGTTTCAAATGAGAAATCTTTTTTTAAGTTTTCAAGTTGCCAGAGTGAAGAAATTATTCATTTACAGGTGTCTTTAAAAAAAAAGCATGAAAATAACATCACACTTAGTATGACCTTCTATCCAAAACCACAGCCCAAATGTACTTCCCAGCAACTTGCAATTAGGCAAAGGAGGCTCTCTGCAGTGGCTGCTGTCTGAGCTTTCAGGCTTCAGCAACTCTCCCCATGGGAACACCTGAAACTCACTGGACTTAGTCTCTGTAGGGCACCCACTACATCTGCAGACCCTTTACATCACAGCAGTCACCAAACTCAGCTGGAGTGGACTGTAGAAGGAACATATGTTTTTTTAAATTTCATGCTGAGCCCCCTGCAATGATGCTGGAGTGGGAACATCAGTTACACTGTTTCACAGTAGCGAGGCAAAACTCCAAGGGACTCCTTGATAGCTTCAATCAGAATAATAGTGATAAAAAACAATGATGTCTAATTTGCTATTTTGCCTCTAGTGCATAAGATAAAGAAATTAAGACCTAGATTGAAAATCAACAGACTTAGGAGTTTTTTTCCCCTTACTGTTGTGTAAATTGTTAAGGAACAGATTGTAGGATGCTTGAGGTCATGAATCATTTATTAAAAACAGGTAATAGGGCTTCTAGATTCAGCTTCAATGTGTGCTTTAGAAAACGGTTACAGCTTCAGCAGAAGAGACAGAAGAATTTCCTTGTATTCATAATCCTCTCTCCAAACCTCCCCCCTCCACAACAAAGTCCTCCCTTTAAAATGGGAAAAACAACTAAGTAGTCCACTCTATTCAGAGCAGCAAGTCTGAAACAAAACAGGCCCCATGGGGCAGGCTACCCAGGTCATCAGACTACAGAAGTGTCCTGAATACTTCTCAATCTTTTCTTTAGGAAGTCATGTAGGCAGGTATTTGCTGGACCTGAAATAAGAATCCAAGTCTCCATCACTTTCAATAGTTACAGTTAGTACCCACTTAGAGGAATTTTATCAGATGTTTATCACTCCAGAAGAGGTATCATTACTGAACTACAAAGCAAAAGGGAAAGCATCTCTTCCTGCTGTGGAATTAAGTTTTTCATTTTGGTAATACCGCAAGCATGCTGAAACACACATTATGGAAATCTTAATAAAAACACTTAGTTCTTTTAAAAACACTGGGGTTTTTTCTTTGTAAAGGCAATGTTAATGACATCAGCCATTGAATAAAATGTACTTGATTTTGAATTTGGACTGATAACTTGAAAATCAATTATTTGCAATGTTTTAATGTGAATTTTAGAAACTCCATATATTCATCTACCAAGCTACATTTGTTTTTATCCATTAATTTTATTTGCCACATTCTTTGCGTTCTTATGGCCCTATATTTTCCTCATCTCAGTATTTCTTTCTAAATTTCAACATGCGATTTTACCTAGGATTTCCCTGGTCATTCACAGGTAATATATGCAAACACTTTGTAACTGTGAAAATAGTGATGCCATTTCTTCCTTTTCATTCTTTTCTTTTAAGAAATTTGTTTTATTATTTTTATGTGGCAAGTATATTTGTCTTGTGGGAGCAGTATAAAAGGAAAATCAAATGGTGCTGAAATAAATATCAAATATCATGCCTATCCAAAAAATATGAATTTGTTTTAGCTCTGAACAAAAATGAGCTCTTATAGTCATCACATATATTTGCTAAGTGCACATTTTAAGCCGTCTGATACATTTTCATTATCAAGTCTTTGGTGAAACACGTGAAAGCCCTATGCTCTCCAGTAACTTCTTTCACAGTCTGTATGTCATTGAAGTTTGGAGAAGATGAAGTTTCTACATTTTGTATTTCTGGAATCTTTTCAGTTCTAATGTGTTGGTTCTAATGTGTTGCATTGGTTAAGGTTCCTCCAGTGTTTCCTCTGCCCGCTAATGAAAAACACAAACATCTTTGCAGGGTTCAAAAGGTGCTACCTGTACCATGAAAGAAGTGCATCCTTCAGTGCAAATGGAGCAAGAACTTGTCACACTTCTGTTACAGGGACTGGTAACATTTGTAATTGTTAGCATGTGTTGATTGTTTAACTTTTCCAACCACACCAATGAAATTTCAGAATAAAAGGTGATAAATCATACACTGAGCATGCAAAGGAGCTTCCAAAGTCTTATTCTGTAGAGACTAAAATTACTCTCCTAGTTTCCAATTTTAATTATTTGTGTTATATTGATAGCTAGCCAAAGCACAGACCTTGATTTTTCTTTTTTAATTCTTATTCTGCTATCATGCTCCATCTCAGTAAGTCTGAAAAGCACTTTCTAGATATTGCTATGGATGTCATACATACATTCACTTTTCACCATGATGCTACCAGAAAGGCACTTATGGCTCAAAACCACTACATCCACCTAAACCAACTTTCATCATAAAAGAACCAATGGAATTCAAATCAGCTCACTGCAAAAATAATCAATTTGTTGATCTCTGCAAATGTACTGGATACAGGGACTTTAAATGTGTTAATTATTTAAATCTGTGCAGATTGTGCATGCCAGAGTGGCAACTAAGTGAACCACTTTAGGTCTGCCTTATTTTCTGCGTATCTATCCTCATTAAGGGTCTTTACCTGACCCCAACGTAAATTAACCTATCCCCAGAACACCCACCCCCAATACATCTGTCTCAAAAATTAACAAGAATATTGCCACAAGACTCTTCTAACACCCTCTTGGGGTGTGTTTGGCCTGCTTACTTACTTCAGTGCTTGTTATCAAGTCTGTCTTCACTAGTCAGAGTGGTAAGTCTGTCCTTCAGCACAGCTATTAGGAGTTTTACCTTTCCAGAATCCTAAAGAAATAATTAATCCAAAGTTAGCATGCAGTACTTCTTTTTTCTAGGGTCAGCATTCTCACAGGTCTGAAAAAACACTTGCCAGTTGCTTGAGGTCAACAGTTCAGTCTCGCTCATCCATTCTGCAGTGAGCTGTGAGCCTGCAAGAGCAGAAGTGGGCCTTGTGCTGTCAGCATCTTTTTTACAGAGCTGCTGCTCACCAGGTTGAGCTTCTCCTTTTAAATGCCAGTCATCACAGATAAAGTGTGGAGAACTACTCTGTCCTACTGTAACTTATCTAGGGAAAGAACTGCTTATTGTAATCTATAGCCTTACTACAAGTTATCTGAAATCTCATCCAGCATTAAATTTATTCATAAACATTGTTTTATAACTAATTGTCAGAGATAAAAAGAAACTCAAGATTATTTTTACACAATGTGTTATACCCACCTGATTCTTTAACTTGGTCAATTATTGCATGAGCAAAATGAGTAGCTGAAATTAGGTCCACCCTGTCTGACAAACAAAGAAAACATTGTGGATTATGCAGTACATGATCAGAGGAGAAAAAAGACCTCCAGGAAAAAAAGTTAAGTGCTCTGAAAACAGGAGTATCTTTGAAAAAATAATGTGTAAAGTTTTGTGCATATATGCCTACAGCATAGTTCCCAACCAGAGCTTGTGTGAACATAAGCTCAGCACTGTTCCTAGCCTCACTGTGATCTTTGAATGCAAGCACAAGACTTTTCTTCATTTATAATAAAATAATTTAAACATAGATGTTTTGACCAAAGAGAAGTCTGTAAACAACTCTAAGTTAGAAAGGTAGTTCCACGTAGATGAGACACAGTTTTCATTGGTCATGTTTGCAGTTTTCATTATTGCTGAGACTCCTTTTGGGACTCTGGTCATTGGGTTTCTTGCAGAAATATCACGTGTGTACACACACAAACTTGTAGTAATGCCAGCTTCACAAATCAATCACTTCACTTGAATGAGTTATTGCTACCACACAACGGCTGCTGGTAATGAAGCCACTCATCCTTACAGCAGCTGTCATTTCAGCTGCATGACCTCCTTCTACCAGATTTGAGTCATCCAGCTGACAGTTTTTTTCACTTGAAACTCCTGAACATGGCTGGAGGACCATCCAAGTCATCATCAGTTGTCAGTAACCTAAAGACAAACAGTTCCCTGAACCTACAGGCCTTCACACTTTGCTTTCTTCTTACTCTGGGGTTTAGCTACTCCCAATAATTAGCCAACAGAAGTGCAGATCACAGCCTAACAAAGCAGTTAAGGTGGTTCAAAGGCTAACTGGCACACTAAGAGGAAGTCCAGCCATGCACTCCCACCTCTCTTCTACCACCATCTGACCCTTCAGCAAGTAGGTTAGAAAGCCACCCCAACAAACAAAAGAATGCAGTAATCTCCCCCCTAAACTAGCTGGTGGTAGGATTAAATAAGCATTAGTGTCAGGAGGAGCACAAAGCCAGGCTGGAGAGGAAGGAAGTGGGAACATCCCTTTCAGCAGGGGTTAGCCTTTTCATTGGCCTTATCTGCATTGTCAGGCTGTGGTTGGAGGTGTGCGCTCCAGGAACAACTGAGCAGGCTTAACAGCTTTCTGATGCCAAAAGGAGCAGTCTCATTCTCCTCTGCCTTGCATTCCATCTCTGGCATGTATCTGACCCCTCAGCAAACTGACTCATTATTCCCACCGAAAGCTATTTCCTTTATTAGTTGGGTTAGTTTACCCGTGGTTTAATGAACTGAATTGGCTCAGAGAGAGGTCAGAGAAGCAGCAAGCAACAAAGAAGAAGCAGGGGAAATGCACAGCCCAGAGAAGGAGGTACACAGTGCTGCCCTTTCAGCAACAGCAAGCAGGCAAGTCAGATCAGCCATCTTATCCCACTGCATTCCCAGCCACCTAGCTGGCAGCTGGCCAGCTTTCAGAGGGAAAGCAGATCAAGAGGGAAGTGGTTCTATCTACCCAATTGACAGCTCTTTCTTTTGGGACTAACAGCACCCTTCAGCTTAGCAACTGCTGTTCTTAACAGGCTAAAATTTATTGTCCAGCACCCCTCAACCGAGATATGATTGATTGAGATTCACCATATATCTGCAGAGACGCTACAGTTCAAGCTCCATCACGAAGCCGCCTGCTGCAAGACCCGCTTACTCTCTGTAGCCTTCAGTCCCTTGCAGCAGGAGGGTCAGAAGCCCTCCACTGCTCAGAGCCAAAGGAACTGGACCTGCTGGTGTTCACCCCTCCCAGGGTGGCCTTCCCTCCCTCTAACACCTCTTGCTCCACAGCCGTGTTCCTCTTGCCCCTCCGGCTGCACCTGCTCCCGACTCCTGATGCCTCAGGAGATGCCTCTGTGGGGCTGCTCTGTGAAGGCGTGGTCCGTTCTGCACAGAAACCTCAAACACCCATTGCCACAATTTATTGGCTGGCTTGAGTTTTCCTGGTTGAAAAACATTTAGTTCAGTGCAGAACTGACAAACAAATGGGACAGGGAACAAGCACTTTTAAGTGATCTCCTTCGTCAGGTTTGAAAATCTGAAGACGCTTTTGTAGCAAGTATTTTTTCATATTAAGTACTGAATCTTCTAACTGTGGTACAGAGAAATAATCATTATGACACTGCAAGTGTCATAAATTCCAGAATTTACAGAACATAAGATATCTTAAATACTATTTCTAGGTTACATTTCCATCCTTTGAAGAGGTTAAAAACTGTCATTAAGAAAAAATTAAAGAAAACAGAAAGAAAAATCAATTAATATGCAGATAAGTGAATATCAAGGCCATTATAGATCTTTTCTTAAACACATTTAATAGAAATCCCCGAAATGAAAGCAAATTAACATTGTGAAAAACAGTTTGAAAATTAAAATATTTTAGTTCTGCAGTAACTGTAGGAACATATCACGAAGTTAGGCAGCAATCATATGCATAATTAAAGAAGTGATTATATGTATATTTATACCATCAATGCATAATCCTCAATTTGTTTAACATAAAACAGAACATCAAGGAAACGAGAATTTAAATTCCACTTGCTTAATATGGAACATTAAGTACACAAAAAATTGCTTGTAATTTTAAAGTGTATAACTTGAACAAAATTTCAAGGTAGCAAATATTTGAGAGGAAGTAATGAGTGAAAAGAAAAGGAAAATATTAATATTATGCTTAATGAACAGGAGCTTCATTTGTAATAATTAAGGAAGGGTATGCTCCTATTTCAAATACTTAAAAAGAAAGTAATGCCAATTAGCAAGACATCTCTTAATTTTATACATCTCTTCATTTTATACAAACTCTTAAATGCTTACATAGAATTTTTTCTGGCTCCATCACATCAGGAAATATGTACAAACCATAAAAGTCTCTAATAACAACTATCTCAGAAACATTTGCTTATATTCAGATTAATAACAGCTTGCATTCTCTATTTGTTGTGAGAAACGGGGGATTTTGCACTACACATTCAAGATGACTAGGGCACTGTCCACTAGTTTTTTCCTCCTTTGTGCACTCCTTCCCAAAAGAGGGAAGTGTGAAAAAATGCAGTGGACTCACTGTAGATAGGCATGAAAAGACTGCTTGTTCTCAGAGATGGGTCTCTGTGAGGGGCTCCTGAGGAGCAGCCAGACTTTCTTCACAGATCAGGGGAGCCATGCTCAAGACCCGCAATTCTGAGAAAAGGGTGATATCTGTTTCCTGCTAAACACTAAATTTCGTGGACCCAAACATGGAGACACCAAATCATTCTTCCTTGAATCTCAGCCAAGGGCTGTAGCAAAGATTATTCTTTCATATTTTTTTTTCCCACAGAGTGTAGAGCATACTCATCTATTTTGATAACAGTATTTACAGTGTTTTCTTTTAGCCTCTTTAGAAATGGTACCCAGCTGTCTTGAAGGCAGCCTTTTTATATTTGATTGGCAGCACTCTCAAGACCAAATATTGAGCTGTTCTCAGGAGTTAAAGAGCTATCACTGTAAATATAATGTTCTGTCTTACCAAGAGTTCTGTGGTTAGTTGGATACCAGAAATAGATATTAGCTCACACTGCCAATGTTGTATGGTCTTGACAGGTTAAGGAGTCATTCATCATCAAACTTCAAAGTTATTCTAGAACTTTTTGCACCCTTAACTGTGCTACTCAAGGGATTCCATCTTTCCACTGACTCCAGCTTTCCTTCAGCGCACAGATACCTACTATAATATATTAACAGTCATCTGCTCCTGAGCAGGGAGGAAACACTATTTTGGACAGAATGTGTGCACCTTCTAATGAAGGAAAAAAAACCCAAAACCCAAATAAGTATTTATTTTTTCATTTCCTTATTTTTCAGCGTTTGTGTTCAAAAGATGACATAGACAGTCATGTCAAAGTTAATATATGAGGCACTGCAATCAGATGAGTATGAAATTTTGGGTTATGCAGCATGTGTTCATGTTTGAATTGTAACTTAACATTTAATATTAAATCTATATTCAATATTATCACTTTAATTATTATAGTATCTTAGTATTTATTCAAACCATTACTATTGGTGAAACAATTTCAGGGAAATGCATTTTAAAGCACTTGTAAAACTTAAAAATACTTTTGACTTTGTTGTTTATACATGTTGAGGATTTTTAGAATGGTTAATACTATGCATTATAGGAAGAGAATATTTCTATTAATTGCTTACTTAGTGTGGAATGTTTCCACTAATTTAAAATTGTTGATCAAATTAGTCCCTCTGGTTATCATTAGAACCATAGACTGAAAAATCAAAGCTGTAGAGCAAGTCAGTGTCAATGACAGCTGCAAAAATTATAAGTCAATAGAATTAATAGAAGTATTTTTGTGCAAAGGAATGTTGTTTTTATGCAAACATATAAGCAATGTTAACCAACCCATGTTTATAAATAGTAAAATAGGAAATGCCATTTTGTAATAGAATTTATAGTCAATCAGTAATAAAAAGAAGGCTTAGAGTATCCATGCTCATTTAAAATATTTAGTATTTTAAATATTTTTGAAAATGCAGAAATAGAGAAAAAATACTTTGTTTATGCATTGCACGTTAAAAATATTTACAAGTAAGCTAATGAGGAAATCTTCTCAGTGCTTTAAATGATATTCACTTACTAAGTTGTATTAATGATACTCAATTTCCTGCAGGTTATCCTGTGTACACAGGATGAGACTTAACCTGCAGACTATATACTCCAATGAGTGATACTACACGTTATGGTTTAAAGATTTTGCCCAGAGGTTGAGGTAGAGCTCTGCTGATTTCTTTTTGAGGAGTTCCCACTGCACACCTTTGCTCCTGATATTTCTCTTTGCCAATGTAGCCTGAAAAAAATTATCCAATTAAATATTGCTGTAGCTGTTCTTATTGTATCCACTTCTTAAATGTACTATCACTTAGCTATTTGTCCTTAGAAATCACTTATAATAATTTTGTATTGCATGATGGGATCTTAGCTATCAAATATTTGTGGAATTGTAAAACCAGTTTTTACAGACAAAAACCCTGAGATGATATTAGGAACAGGGAGCTCTGTGGCTTGAAATAATACTAGAACAATTCTAATGAAGTAGACTGTTATTAATTCTCATAACTCCTGCAGATAATAAAGACACTGTTCTCTTTCGGTGTTGTTTTAAAGTCTTAGAGTTTAAATATTTTGCCTTTCTTCCATGAGTCCATTATTTTAGGCTACATTTCTTTTGAGGAGAAAATGTACAGCTTGCAAATTAGTAAGTAAAAAACTAATTTGAATGTATTCCATTTTGTTAATAATTATTATTTAATAACGTGAATTACACTTTTATAACACTTCTTTTTATATTAGTCATCCTTGTGGTCTGTCTTTTAAGAAAAGGGGATCCATGTAAGAAGAAAACTCATTCATTACAAGTCTCTTTTATTAAGTCTTTGCTGAGAATTTTATATGCCAATTATGGAGTGTTTGGATTTGAAAATCATGGTCTACCAATGCTTTTACAGCAGTTAGTGAATACTGGTTTGAAATTTTAAAAAAAAGTTATATAAAATATTTAAATATGTACTGAGAGAAAGAAAAGCAAGTTCTTTTAAGTGCCACAATAGTCTTCTTATAAAACTGCAATGAACCAACCTGTCCTTTAAATCCTACTTATTTTAGAAAAATTGTTTTGGAAAATCTCAGAATTGACACCTGTATAAATTATTACTTCAGACTAGAGGTGTAAAAGACAATTGATAGTCTCAGATTTTTTATTTCTATTAAATAAAAGAATTCTCAAAATAATTTGGAAGGAACAAAATGTGTTCAAACTATTGTAAGGTAAAGAAGCAATATTAATTGACATATATTGCAACACTCAATGGGATATAGTGTGAAGTGTTACACTAAGTCTGTGTGAATTTGTTCGTCAGTCCTGTCACTTCAGTTTTAAGATGTGTTATCTGGAATGATTTACAGGTACAAGGGACTAAAAGGGAAGACATCACCATTTCACACCAAGGAATGTTCCAATTATACTCTGTTACCTGTATTAGCAATTTATAATTTCAAATATCTAAAGTATAGGACCACAGTTCTGTGTTGTTAATTGATATGGACATGAATGTGGTAACTATTTGTCATTTTTAGAATATTGAATATGATAGGACGCCAATATGTAGCAAATTTTCAAATTGGAAATGCCTCCATTGAGCATGAGAAGTATTTTTATTTACAGAATCATAGAATGGCCTAGGTTGGAAGGGGCTGTAAAAATCATCTAGTTCCAACCCCCTCGTTTGGACTGGTACAATTTTCACTAGGTAGGGTTGTTTAGAGATGCATCTGATCTGACCTTTAACACTTCCAGGGATGTGACAGTCACAGATTCTCTGGGCAACTGTTTCAGTGCCTCACCACCCTCACAGTAAAGAATTTGTTTCTAATATCTGATGTAAACCTGTTCTCCTTCAGTTTGAAGCCATTCCCCACCATCCTGCCACTGCATGCCCCTGTAAACAGAGCACTGGAAGGCTGCTTCATGCCAAAGCCTCTTTTCCAGGCTGAACAATCCCAATTCTCTCAGTCTTCCATTGTAGGAGAGATGCTCCATCCATCTAATCACCTTGGTGTTCCTACTCTGGATTCACCCCAACAGGTCCCTGTCCTCCTTGTGCTGGGCACCCCACAAGTGGATGCAGCACTGCAGGTGGGGTGTCATGAAAGAAGAATAGAGGTACAGAATCCCATTCCTCACCCTGCTGGCCATGCTGCTTTGGATGCAGCCTGGGACACTGGGTTTTGGCTTTCTGGTCTTCAAGTGCAGATTGCCAACCCATGTACTGCCCCTCATCCACCAGCACCCCCAAGTCTTTCTCAACAGGGCTGCTTCATCCTCCAAACTGTACTGATACCAGGGTTTTCCTCAGCACTTTGTACCTGGCCTTGTTAAACCTCAGGAGCCCATTTCTTGAGCTTGTTCAGGTACCAGTGGATGGCATCTCATCCCTCAGGTGTGTTAATGGCATAACTCAGCTTGGTATCATCTGCACACTTGCTGAGGGTGCACTCCATCCCTTTCTCTACATCATTGATGAAGATATTAAATAACACTGGTCCCAAAACCGATCACTTGTCACTGATGTCCATCAAGACTCTGAGCTATTGACCAGTGCCTTCTGCATATGACCATGAAACTGATTCCTAATCCATCTAATAGTCCCATCAAATCCTTCTCTCTCCAATTTGGAGAGGCCTTGTCAAAGGCTTTACAGAAGTCAAGGTAAATAACATCTGTATCCCTTCCCTTGTCCACTGGTGGTCACCTTAATGTAGAAGGCCATTTGGTCAGGCAGGGCTTGCCCTGGGTGAAGTTGTGCTGGCTGTCCCAAACCACCTTCCTGTCCTCTGTGTGTCTTAGCACAGCTTCTAGGAGGAGCTATTCCATGAGCTTCCCAGGCACAGAGGTGAGGCTGACAGGTTGCTAGCTCCCAAGATCCTCTTTTTTATCCTTTTTAAGGATAGGTACAATATTTCCCTTTTTCCAGTTATCTGGAACTTCACCTGACTGTCATGATATCTTTTAAATACCATGGAGAATGGCTTGGCAGCTACATCAGCCAATTCCTTCAGGACTTTGGGATGCATCCCATCAGGTCCCACAGTGCATTAAGGTTCCTCAGGTGGTCATTTACCTGCTCTTTACTTACAGCCAGAGGAACTTTGCTCCCCCAGCCCTCATCCTGCTGTCCACCCACTTGAGAGGTTTGGGAAGAAAGGTTTCCAGTGAAGTCTGTGGCAAAAAACCTGTTGAGCACCCCTCAGCCTGTTCCTCATCTGTTGTTGTTGCAGAATGAAAGCCTGAGAATGCAATGATTCCTGTAGATGGAGCAAGAAGGCTTCATCACTAGGCTCCCCCTGGGTTACACAGAACATTGATTTCGCCACCTTTTGTGTGGCCTCCCAGCATATTTCCTTCTTGTCATCTATGAAGCTAGGAAGTTTCTCAATACAGTTCTTAACTCATTGTTTGAGGTATATACTGTGACATGAAAGTCTAATAATGTCCAAAAAGGTATTCTGCTTATTTTTATCTGCCCGTTTGGTCACCATGCTGAATATTACCTTCCTAAGCCTTTTACAACTGAGAAACTGCTAGTAAATATGTACTGGCTTTATCCTGCAAACAGAGGGGACATTGCTATGATGTCACAGAACTGCTCTATCAAGCCGTTTCTAAATGAACAGACATTTATTTGTGTGCAAATAAGGTGCTCTGAGAAAGATGAAGAGGAGTTAGCTGTTGGATTCAAAAGAGTACTGTCAGAAATACTGGACAGTTGCAACATGACTTAATATTTTTTTCTACAGCTACAGCCTTCCTGTAGCATCATAAAGCTGGGAGAAAGTTATTCTCAAATGTATAGTGGAAATGACAGATGATTTAATGAATGTGGAAGCTATAACTTTTATTCAAAGTTTTTTCTCATCTCCAGTAAAACTCCTATGAAGATCTATGCATTGTTCCTAAAAGTTTCCTATCTTAGCTTCAAAACAGTCCTGATGTGAATAGTTTTTGCATAAAAACACTGTTCAATTGAATTTCCATCCCACTTAATTGCTAAATTAACCCTAATTCACTTTAAAACTTGAATGTGACTTCATTAAGTAAAAAGTAAAATATACTGTGTAAAAATTTAAAAACGTCTCTTTTACTTAAAGAGCAGTAGATGGTCTATACAGCAGAAATTAGTGAACCTTTTGGAACAACGTTCCAAAGTTTCTATTTCTTGTGGCCCAGTACACAGCAAATTGTCAGGTTTGTGGCTAAGGATACTCTAAATCTATGAAGTTATTTCAACGCATTTACTTCCTTGATGACTTGTCATACAAGGACCACAGACTGAGAACAATCACTCTGCAGGATTTTATTTATATAAATGTAATTTCTGTTCAATGTAGACTAACTGCCTATATTCTTAAAATTAAAAGGAACATGGCACCCATCTTTTAGGATCTGTGGGCTTGTGTGCATGCATGTTCAAGCCTATCATGCTCTTTATGGTGTCAGCTGCAGTAATGGACTGAGTGATGGGAGAGCAAACTGTTCTAAGATTTGCTATCACGTATCTTTAAGGAGAAAAATAAAGGAGGTTTTTAAGACCAGGAGACACAACTTTACAAAAGAAAACCCACCAGAAAGTGGCTAAATACACAGAAAAAGAATAAGTCAACTTAAGAAGAAAGCCACAAAGGAAACCAAGACAGATTCTGCAGGCCTAGATGACACTTTTACATCTTATTGATGTAGCTCCTCAAGTGTTTTGGACAGAAAAAGCAAAGTAATAACCCTAAAAGAATGTGTGATTTTTTACTGGATGTCTAAATTCTGTAGGCTCAATCTCAAGGGAACTGTTTGTTTTGGAAAAACACCTAAGAAGACAGTGCTTTCCTTTACGGTCTGGTCAGATGAATGAATGAAAACCCTTAAGCTCCTTTGAATGCCCAGCCTTGCAAATCCTCAAAGTCTGTTTCAGATGAGCTGTGGTGTATGAGGCATGTTGCAACTGCTTCCTGTCGTGCTGTTTCCCAGTCGGTTTTAGAAGTCAGCCAATATGGTGTGCTATCTGAAATGCTATAGTAATTATGTGTTATTTACAGTAACCAGAATTGGCACATTCATGTCTGAAAGTGCTGGCTAATAACCAGTTTTCTTCAGTGTGCATAGTAGGTTGCTTCTAGACACTCAGGAGAGTATAGACGGAAAAGTTTAGCAAGGAAATGAGAGGTCTATTTTGCATCATTCTAGATGTGACTTTCTGTAGCCACTCCTAGATATTATCCATAGACAAATGTGAAAGGCAGCAAGGTCAGCTGGGATACCTCTGGAAACCTAAATGCTAAACAGGACATGAAATTGCCACACACATGTTGCCTGAAAAAGCATAGATTGAGTATGCCTGCTGAGAGTTAGCTGATAAGCACCAATAGTGAGAAAGCACCCCCACAAGCATGGTCTTTGTTTAAGAACTGATCACAAAAGACTTGAGAGAATGAGAGATATTATAGGGAGTTACTGGTGAAGTCATAACTCCAGGAAAGACCAACGAATTTTAAGGCTGCCCTTTCCTTGTCAAAGGGATTTTATATAATTGTAGGTAATAGTGCAAAAGGAGTTTGAGAGACACCAGCGGGAGCAGCATTTCCCAATGGCACTCATCACTCTCATATTGCTTACAGGCTGATGTACCAATGAAAAAATGTTTCTATAAGAGGGATGTACAGTGCAGTTACTAGCTACACAAAACACAGAGCAGTGGTAACAGCAGTTGTTGTCTGAAATCAGTTCCAGGTCAAATATTACTGCTTCTTATTGTTTGCTTCCTTTATTTTTTTGTGAGATCTACGTCCCTATGAACTCTCCTGTACTGAATGTACTTAACACAAATACCATAACCAATAATAAATAAAGACAATTTTTGTTGTGTGTAGGTAGAGTATCAGATGATATCTTTCTTTGACAAAGAAACTCCTCTTCTATTCTGATGCAATCTATGTTCTGGAACATATGTGTTGCTGTTCCAAGCATGACACCACGTTGGTTGTACTTCAGAGGTGTTCACTTTGCCAGCTCTAATGCAGTTTTTAACAGCTTGTCTTTTTGTGACATATTGCAATTATGCCAAACTATGTAATCACTTATTTCACATTGAAGTTTCAAGCTTTTTTGTGATATACAGCCTTGAAACTTAAAATTCCACTAGTCAGTAAAGCAATTAACTGCCTTCTGGGGGTAAATTTCACTGGGAAAAAAGTATGATTATTCTTTATTATTCTTTAAAAAATAATTTAATGAACACTGCTCCAGAGATATTATCTCTAGTTCACTGAAATAGGTGGGAGTTTTGCTACTAACTTCAACAAAGTCAGGCTTTTGCCTTAGGACAAGATGCTTCTCTGGTGAATGATAATGAATTACTAAGAAAGACTGAGCTGTGGACTGTCTTGCTAAGAAAGTCCACTTAAAAATTATTATATTATTATATCACATGGTTATTTTCCTTTGCAGGCTGTAAAGCTTGCATATGTTTAAATTGTTCACATGTTTTTGAATGTGGCACCATGCATTGTTAAACAATAGAATCCATCCTTTTGGTGAAAGTGGTGTGTGATTCATAGATAGGATTTTTGTTTAGCCTGAGAAGAAAGAATTTTACAAAATTAAAATAAAAAACCCAAATTACTGTTTCAAACTCCTACTCAAAGATATCCAATTATGAAGTAGTTTTGCTGCATTTTCTCAGCATTGAAGTCAAATCCCTTGAGAATTTTTTTATAAATCAAAAATATCTATGAAACTTCTAATACTAACAGAATAAAAACATTTTCTCCTTAGATGTGGAGGGAATTTAATAAATGAAAGGTTAACAAATATTAGGGAAGTAAGTATATTTCTTGGTAGAATAGTCCAATACAGGTAGAATTTGTTAATTATCCATGATTCCTTAAGAACATTTTTCTTTTTTCGAAAGGTATAAAAAATCCTCTGAAATAGTATAAAATCGTGACCCGTATCCAACACAGAGGTGAGGTAAAAATAAGCATTTTCATCATATCAGTAGAAATTTCTAGTGATCAGGTTTAGATGGGGATCTAGTTGTCTGATTGCATAATTTGCTTTTTATTTTTATTTCTTTGGGATTCTCAGAGTCAATTTTTAGTGGCTTGCAAACTGAAATTACATAGATTCTTTTTTTTGCACATGTGGCTTGAAGTGTTATCTTGTCTTAGCATCTTTTCATTGTATTAAAAGTGGTCATCCTGCCTAAATTCTCCATTTAATCCCAGGGTAGAATTGAGAGACATATCCTGCTATATTCTGTTTCAAGGAGCTGTTTTGAAAAGTAAATTAAAACTGAGGAAAGTAATTATTTCTAACATGACACAAAATAAGTAATTAAAATGTTAAAAATATTGTTTGAGATAGACAAGGTTTAAATTTTATTTTAAAAGTATACACACTGTGGCATTCAATTTATGATGTCTAATCTCTAAATTCCATTTTAACTAAAAAATAAGTCTTTCAGAAGAGTGAGCTTAAAATCTGCACACTTTATAGAGAATTACAAAAGGCTAGCAAACACAAAACTTTCAACATGAGGTTGTCTTGAACTTCTAACCCTCTCCAAGACTTAGTTACCTAATTCAGTACATGAGAAGGATGCTTTTCACTCATATGTATATCGTCTTGGCCCACTCCTGGAACTGAGATATGTGCAATGCTTTGCCATTTGAAATAGGCCAGATCCCAGCCTGTGTTTATATAAATGCCTAATAACTAGGGCAGCACTATGTATAAACAGGAGACCTTGCTCAATCATCTTTCTACTTCTGGTGCATGGCAAACTCTTGGTACCAGAGGTTCACCTGTAGAAAAAGGAATGAGGCCATAAATAGCAGTTTTATAACTCAGTCAATGGGTATTTTCCTATAGAAAAGGCAAATCTCAAAGTCTGATAACCCTAGCACCTGCATTTTAATTATATCATTCATAAAAAGATAGACACCTCAAGAATTGAAACACAATATGCCCAGTCAGGACCACGTAACCACATTCTTTCCTCCTTACTTTTTTTTTTCCAGCATTGTGAATTTTCCTTTGCCTGATAGTGGCACAATTTATCTCACTCCAGTGGCTTAGGTTCAGAAATAAAGACATAAGGGGATCATTTCCCTAGCACCACGTTTTATATTTTTGGAATGGGGACAGGTTGCTTCTATCGGATCATTTCTGAGTAAGAGCTTTAACCATGAAACTATTGCAAAAAGTCCTTAGCACTACCAGCCATTGTATTTTAGGAAAACTATGATGGCATTTTACTAGATGCCCAAACCATTGCTTTTGGGTGAGCTGCTTTATGAGGTGAGCTCAGAGCGTGCCTGCTGCATGTGGCAGTTGTGGTCTACTGTGTATTGCATCTACCATGAAAGGCTCATGGGTATCACTCTTCTAAGGATAGCTAAGGGCAGGTAAAGGTGCTTCTGCTGATAATACAGAAGTCCTACAGCTATATTGTATGCAGCAAAGAGGAATGATGGCAACTGAAAGAAGCAAATGATTTTTCAGCTGCTACACAGGTAAATTAATTCCTGTCAGATGCTTCCTGGACTCATTGTGCCATGAGAGTGGATTATGTTCCTGACAAAGAGGTGTTACCAGCCTAATAAAGAAGCTCATAATGACTGGACTATTATGTCCAATAATATGTGTATATGCAACACATAATGTGCCAGATGCATAATTGGTGGAGTTCAGGAGAAAAAGATTATTTTTTTTTAATCTAAATTAGATCCTTTTGGGCGTGGGATTGCTATGTCACAAAGATTAATTTTGGGGTTGCAACAAGTTCTAGGAGAGTTAGAAGTGTACTATATTGTTTCTAAAACTGTAGTATTGTTCTCCTGTAGAGAGAAAGCCACAGGATAACAAGTACTTTCAATTAAAGAAAAAAAAATTATTTTCAACTCTTCAAAAGCCCTGTGTTTCAAATTCACTGCTGAAATCCAGCTTCAAATTCATACAGTTCAGAGTCCCAGCTGGACACAGGGGCCCTAGTTCTCCAGACTCAGCCGAGATGCTGATTCCAAAGTAAGTCACAGACATGTGCCACAGGCTTGAATATTTTTTACCTTTCTGAAATGTTGACTTTATCTGTGTGAAAATTATGCCTTTAATGATGGCTAATGACAACAGAAGTTTTCCAGTCTAGCTTCCCTGTGGTAACAACCAGGCTGTTCCCTCTCCTCCCCATCATTGTTAATGCAGTTTGGAACCAGATAAAATAGTGTTTGTCTCTGTTGGGTTTTGTGTCAGCATGCTGTAATTCAGCAAAGCATTTGCTTTCTGATAATCCCTATTACTCTTTCAGAATCCTAAACTTAAATTCTCTATTATTTTCACTTTCAGAGACACCAGGAACCTTTCTTTGGAGCATAAACATTATTTTTGCTTACTTGGTTATTTTTTTCAGTGTCACTAGTAACAATCTAGTCTATATTACTGTACTTGTAGTGATTGTTAAGACATTTCTGCTGCCTTATTCTTAGGGATGTCTTTTTCTTGTCAGTGTGAGACCTTTATGCTCTTGCTCAGCTGACTTCATTATCAGGTTCATTGCAGCTGAAAACACAATAACCCACAATAGAGAACGTGTTGTAAAGCTCCTTTCTATCTTTTGCTGATTTTTTTTAGTTTAGAGGTCTATACTAAATATCATGAAAATTGCTTTATAATAGTCTCTAACCTGCTGCTGCACTATGTATGGTACTTTATTCCTTCTCTGGATTCTTATACCAACTTAGGTGGCCTAGTCTGGCCTGCATTGTGATAGCAGAACACTATCTATATTAGAGATAATGTTGAGAACTTAGCTCTTTTTACAAGGTTGACTTTTAAACTGCACTGAAGTTCACATACTACAGTGCTTACCTGCCTTACATGTTGGTATCCTCCTGTGGTTTCCCATTCAAAATTTGAGAACACCTGAATAAAGCAGTCTCCTCCCACCTTGCTCTCCCTTACCACAACTTTTCACAAAATCAAATTATTATATCAATGTTTTTCTGCTCAAAAAAAAAAGATCTAGCTATGGCTCTGATAGCGCAAAAATTCTTTCAGCAGGAACTTATAACATTGAATGGATCTTGGTATTGTGCCTTTTTGGATGCAAAACTGAAAATTATAACAGATAACAAAACAAAACCAAGAAAAACCAGTTCTCAAGACAAACATAAACTTAACATACATCAAAAAGCAGTTGCACATCACAGGATGAGTAGCTGAAAGGCTGTCTAGCTTCAATGTCCCATGTTGTCCAAATGAGTAGTTCTGAAGGACGAGTTGTCCTTTATTCTGAACAGGTCAGAATGAGTTTAGATTAGCTTCTCTACACACATGAGAAACCTAAGCTTGACTTTGACAGAAACAGAAAGGATTGAAGTTTCTTAGAACTTTAAGTGAACTTAAAAATATTAGCATATATGTGTGATATATATTATATGTTACACATAATAAATGTGTATTTATATAAATATTATACAATATCATATATAACATATATAATTTACACGTATCATTTGTATGTTTCTGAGAACCAATTTCTGTTCCTTATGGCAACAGCTGTCCAGAAGTTTTTATTACTCTAGGGATTCAGAGTTCATCTTCTTTCTTGTAAACCTGGATAGGTTTCAGATGCAGAAACCTTAATAAAAATTATCAGGCACAGGGGTACATGCAATCTGACAAGACTTTGTCAGGGGAATTGAATGGAAGTAGTGTGTAGGAGGGAAATACATGGGTGGTGGGGGAACAGCTTGTTCCAGTAGCATAATTAGGAAAGGATTCAGTAAATATTAACTATTTAGCTCAATTTATATAACTGATAGAATCTGTGACCATGAGACTTTATTAAGATGCTGACTGAGATGCATGGAAAGGAGAAGTTTTTAATCTGTTGATGGCTTTTACAATGGTAATGGCTTAATAAGATGGATAGGAGAAGGCTCTAGTTACTGTAACTACCATTCAATAATAGAAATCTTTGGACTTATACATGTGGGGTTTTTCACTTTACCTACATGTGGCTGTCATGCTACTGAGACGAGAATTCCTTTGTCACACAGGAGCCTTCATGTTGCCCTTCAGCAGTAGCATTTCAACTGCAAGACAATTTATGATTATAGAAATGTAAAATATCACTGAACATCTGGGAAAAAGGAAGGAAGGAAGGAAGGAAGGAAGGAAGGAAGGAAGGAAGGAAGGAAGGAAGGAAGGAAGGAAGGAAGGAAGGAAGGAAGGAAGGAAGGAAGGAAGGAAGGAAGGAAGGAAGGAAGGAAGGAAGGAAGGAAGGAAGGAAGGAAGGAAGGAAGGAAGGAAGGAAGGAAGGAAGGAAGGAAGGAAGGAAGGAAGGAAGGAAGGAAGGAAGGAAGGAAGGAAGGAAGGAAGGAAGGAAGGAAGGAAGGAAATTTTTGTATGTGAAGAACCAGGTTATCCTGACAAGCTCAGAAAAACCTTGAAATCAATAACTTGTTCTACTTTGTGTCCTTATATCCAATAAACTCCATAGTCTCCTGAAAAGCAGTCACAGGTGATCTATTGTCTCTGATGATGGCTGAACCAATGAAAGAGCACAGGCTGCACATTATTTAAAGCTAGAGGAATCTCTAAGCAACCTCTGAATTTTTTCTGCCTTACTACAAAAGGTAAATGGTTCCTACTGCCTCGAATATCTAGACTATACCACCACTGACTATACCAGAGCTATATCACTGATATCTTATTTCATCCTGAATAAGACCCATCTCAATTTATGTCAATGCATATATAAATGAATAGAAGCTAAAGGGGTTCACCATTTTACAGATGGTGCATAAATAATCAGCACTGAACCTCTGTCTTCTTCTTGGTCTTGTAAAAAAGATGTTGACATTAGGCATTGACCTGTTTGGAGAATACTCATACTCAATTCCTTAATACAAGCAAAATGTTTTTTTTTTTAAAAAAAGAGTTGACAAAAACTATGACAGATGTGCAAAATTTTATAAAAGACAATTTGAGGAGGTAAGTGAACCTGCCAGAATCTCACATATTTTATAATTTAAAAATATGAAAGTACCTGCCAATGATTCACTGGAAATAAATCTTATTGTTGCCAGGACCATTGCATTCTGAAAATAAAACATTTTGGGTGTAATGATTTATTTACAACTATCTTACTGTTTCATCTCAGCCTCATAATACTAGCTATTGAGTCACAGTCTGAAAGTAGCAAATGGGGAATGATGGACTTAGTGTGGCAAGCGAGGGTTTTGATTCTCTCACCAAGTTTCTTCTGACTTCAGGCCTTGTTATGATTAAAGGTTAATGTGTCTTGATAGCTAGAATACATAAAACCTATTCAAATCGCTAGTGTATATATTCTTCTGTATAACCTACTCAGAATGCTTGACACCTAATTATGTGCTAAAATAAGAGTGAGATGGGATTGCAGAAACTGTATAGAAGAAAATGATCCCATCTGCTTCATAATAGGCCAAACTGAAGAATTCAATGTAGTGCCTAAATCATGGCCAAACGCTCACTAAGCATTTTCTTCAAAAGCAATTTTTTTCTTAAGGCACTGTAAGTTTCAGTTATTTATACTATTTCCATTAAGACACTTTTTCTTCTTTTCTTTTTCCTCTCTTTTTCAAAAGGTAAAAAGGGAGTTTTAGTCCAAACATTATGGCTGCTCTAAAAAATCCCAATTTAAGAGTCTGAAGACTTTTGCAGTATACAGATATTTCAAGCTGCTTATGAGATTAAGCAAAAGAATTTCCAGGTTTTGACCAGAAAGCTGGGACAACAGAATTGCTTTTGTCTCTAGTGTTATGTCTAGTTTCTGCCTCTAATTAGCATTACTTAGTGAAGTAGTAGTTTCATCATCTTAAAACCAAAGATGTACTTTTCTTGCACTATACTGCATATGGTAACTAAACACTGTCAATATTCACACTCTGGGAAAACACAGCACTCAAAATATTTGTTCATATTACTTATTTCTTCAAATAAAACATAATCTGATTTCATGTTATTCACAAATGCTTTAGCATAATTTTTGAAGAACGTTAAGAACAGTTGGTTCCTAAAGAACTTTTTTCTGTTCATTGCTTAGCAATAGGACTGACACAAGGTTGTGTGCTGTGCAAACACACACATAATTTCTAGAAGATTGACAAAGTGGGGAAATCAAGACTTTTAATTAAAAGGCTTTAATTTCTTACCTGGTTTTGGGAGGGTTTTTTCGTCTTTGTGTTTTCTTACAAAGAATGAATTAAACATGCAGGGAAATTGTGTGACACCATTTAAGGAAAACATACGAGAAATGGAAAAATAATAATGAACATATTTTTTTAATTTTCTTCATAATTAAGTATTCTTTCACTTAAAGAAAACAAAACTTAAAATTGCAGCTTCTAAAAGTAATATTTACAATCCCTTAGGGTTTTTTCCTCACATATTTTTCCTCAGAAGCATAGTATTTTAATTTTATTCAAAAACAATCAAATTGATTATTTTTTTGTAAACCATAGATAATTTTATTTCAACACTGCTTTCAGGAAAATTATAATGTTACTCAAGCTGTAATACAGTGCAAATACAATACTTTTCCTCAGTTTATTGGTTTATCGAATCAGTGGTATTTTCAACTCATCTCTGATGGTGTTGCAAAGGTTGCATATATTATAGATTAAAAAAGAAAAGTTGTCTTCCAAAGCTCAGTTTCAACCTATGGGCTCCAGTCACAGAAGTTATCAAAACAGCAGAAGGTTTTGATATGTTATATCCATAATCTCAAGTGACAAACATACCCTATGTGCTGAAATTTCTCTTTAGGGCAGATACAATACAGATAAACAACAAACCTACTCCTATAAAATTATTTTTGTGATTCTTTATTGCAACTAGTTTCTAAAAACACATGCATTTAAAAATAGTTGTGATTCTTCCAAGTAGCTCCTCGAAGTGGGAGTCATCAGATCCTTTCAATCTGGCAATTTTATGGAGAAGTATTGTTTACCATCAAATTCTTGCCACTCTACTGACTGTTTGCCAGTTTCTGATTAAATGTTTTTCTCATATTCCCTGCTACAAACTGACCTTTCAAAACAAAAAGGTATTATTACATAATCTTCTAAAGAACTGCAATCAAGATTTTCCATTAAAAACAAAATATTCCCATTATTAATGTTTTTTTCTATTTTAATACACGTAGGGATAACTCTCTCCTGAAGGACAATAATCATGACTGAATTTTTTATTTTGATTGTGGGTTTATTCTTATCAGTCATTGTATTATTATATTGCCACAATTTTGCAGTAAAAAAACCTGACAGTTCTAAAAAGAGATTATCAAATACTTCAAAAACATAAACAATCTTCAGGATGTTTTTAAAGAGCTTATTCCCAAGAAAAAAAATTCAAGGGGTTTTTTCATGCATTTTACAGATATCAAGTTCAGAAAAAGAGTGAAAGCCATGTGGTGAATAACGAACTTTGCTGTTCCAATTTTGTATTTTAAATACGAAGTAGTGGGACAAACAATAAATAAAATGGGTTTATATTGTAAAAAAGTGTATACTTCTTAAAATAATATCATCTGTTCAGAAGCAAGGATCAAGCACATTAAGACCCAGATTGTCAGATAAGCTGTTCTTTTGAGCTATTCATCCTACTCTCTTTCCTACAGTATAAAAAAATGAGCAGCTTTTCTTAGTATGAAATCAGAATGAATTCTGCCACATAATCCAGTAGAAGTATTGTTTCAATTCTTCTTAATATAAATTCAGGAGGTATGTAAATATATTTTAAATTTTAATTCTTCAACAATGTGCATTCATTATCAGAATTTCGCTCAAATCAATTTTTTTGTTACTGAATTTAAAGATATGACAAAACCTCCTGGGTACCTTTCCCACTCCATTTCTGAGCATAGCTTCCATTAAGATTAATGGCTGTTTTGTATCTAATGGGAATATATATCTTAAGAAAGAAGCTGATGTAGAAGCAAAAAATTTTAGTGGAAATGATGAACAATAGAGGTCATGATTACAATAATTGTAGAATGAGAGATTTAACAAGATTCTATGAAGGAAATGTTCCTTCCTTTAAACAAAAAGGCCATATGTTGACATTAATCATTTTGAGTAGACCTGCTGAAGTTGATATTCCAAAGATTTCATTGGGGACCATTTTCCAGACTAAGACTTCACTTACGCAGTATAGGCTTAGCTGTATTGTTCTCATTTGCTCGGTGAGGCTGGGATTCATCAATGTTGGATAGCTGAGTGCGCATGGAAATTTCCAAGAGCAAAGACCTCAAGCATCAGGCTAACCTGAAAGATTGTCACAAGAGCTGGCCAGAAATTTTCGTGGCTAGTGTGGGTTTTACAGTGCAGATGATCTAAATAATACAATTATATAAACCACAAATATGATACAATTATAAAAATCAGAAATCAGTTTTGGCATTAAAATGTTCTTAAATTGGAAGAATATCCATGCCTACATATATTCCAGAGGAGTATTCTCCTGGGTTTTGTCATTGACATACAAACACTTTGAGGATTAATTTAAATGATTTGTCTTCAGAACGAAAGCCCAATATGAGGCCATTGGGTCAGATGCAATACTGAGCATATGATCTGAGTCAGACTCTATGCAGCTTAACTATTTTTAAAAGACAAAACTCTAGAAATAAAAAGTATATTCTAAATATTTTCATTTCTTGAAGTTAGAAGAACTTTTCCTGTTTTCAGCCTTACTTTTTAATCCTGAAGGCATTTCTTCAGTGTGTATACATTTATGCTAATCATATACTACAGCCATGGGTTCCTCTATCAATATGAAATGTTTTGTACTTGCTGTTTTTGTGCATCTTGTATTGTTATGTGCAATATACAAAATAATGTGTCTAACTATGCCATTTATGCTTTTGAAAGAAAAAGCAAATTACTTACTGAAGAGAATGGCATTTGCATGCATGTGTGTCAGCTTTCAAGCCATTTCCTCTACAAAATATTGCTTTCTACACTTAGAAAATGCATCCATCCATCAGTTACAAACCATTTCAAAGCACTTTATGAATCTACAGAGCAAAATGTACTTATCTTACATTGGCAGTGTCCCAGCTGTTACAAAATTGCTATTGTCCTAATACTTACAAGGCAATTTTAGCATCAGTTAATAATTTTACAGGATAGATAACTTCTAAAGCATTATAAAATGACAGACATTAAACAATAGCAACTTAGCATTTTTTGAAACAGTTCATGACAGCTTAAAAACTAAAGTGATTTTAATGTATAGTCTATGCAGTTTTAGTTTCTCATTGACAATTCCTTTAGAAGATAAAAATGTGAAAAATCCTTTTAAATAGTGGGTGAAAGAATAAAACAAATTTATCTTTAAAAGATATTCAGTAAAAATCTCAATTAGGAATAATGTCTCAAATCTTCCTGTACAGATAGTAGGTGACAAGAATTAGAATTTATTTAGGCAGAAAAAAAAAAGATGGTATCATTTAATGGTAGGGTACCACAAAATAAAAAAGGTATATCTATTCATTAAGTTTAATACAAAAAGGAAAATACAGTGAACAGCATTTTATATAAATCAGTATGCATTATTTCTTAAAAAAACTGTTTTCTATCAATCTTAGTTTAAGAGCTTCAGTTAAAGGCAAGTTCTAGTTAAATTGTTACCTTTTATCTTTTCTAAGTAGCCATTATGGTCAAATGTTCACTTTTTGGTTAGACATTTATAATTTACCTCAAGTACAGTACAATCTGTGATAGAAAAAAGATTTAATGATGTGTAAAGTGTAAACTGTTCTAAACAAATTAAATTAATTTATATTTCAGGTATTACTTTGGTAATAACTCAAAGGAACCTTTTAAGTGCAACTAATGTACATCGCAGTGGCCCTTTTTGTCAATGTACTTATTAAGTTAAACCAATTGTACCACTTGCTGTCGTACAGCACAGGTAATTGACCACCTCATCAAATCATAGCAAAAAGAATCCCTTAGTGCCTAATTACTACATTCTTCTGTACTATTGAACACATTAATGTATTATGCTATATACATCATTACCCAATAGTAATAGAAGGTCCTTGTTCAGGAGAAAGGAGTTCTGATGCCAGTACAACTATTTTTAAAATTCTGTCCACTTAACTTTCAAAACACACAGTATCTTGAAGACTAGTTCAAACATTTATCCGAAGTGAGTATTTCTATTAATATTGCAGTTCTGCTTTACTGAAACACCATGAAATTTGAGAAGACTGCAAAGTATAGAACAGAACTTAGGGCTTACGAAAGGAAATGGTTGAAGTGGATACTCCAACAAAGAGGCAAACAGCCTGACATGTTAATATCCATTTATTCTCAGATGTTTTACCTAATGAAGCATTATTTAAAACTCCTTGCATAGGGGTAAACCCTGTAGAAATGTGTCCAAATGCGGTGGGAGGAAGTGTTCTCTTGTCAGAGAATCCAAGCATGTGCATATGCTGCTTTACCCACATAAGACAAGGTTTTATCTTTCAAAATCATGCTTACTTGTATGAATGAGCATGCCCTTGGTGGTTTAGTCTCACAAATAGTCCTATAGGACCAAATATGCAACTGAACTGAGGCAGGAGTTCCTAATTTTACTGAAGTACGCTGAAGACAAAGATCTCTGGAAAAGGTTGTGCCTATATGAGGGACAGTTTTTCAATAAGCATCTTTGTGAAAGATTACATGTCATCACCCAAATTCCTTAATAGTCACTCATTCTAAAAGAATCTCTTCCTTTGATGCAGCCGGCTCATGTCATGAATTCTGGCAGCACAAGATTGCACTTATGGCTACATCTCATCTTTGTGATTGTCAGGAGACTAAGACCTCAGAAACTTCAGCTCTGTGAAAAAAAATATACGTAACAACAATCTCCCACTTTCTTTATCCATTTCCTACAGAGGTTCTTGAGATCCAGTTGCTACCTTAAGGTTAAATAAAACTTCTAAACCTGACCATTTTTAAAGGGTGAGTATTTACAGAGACATCACCTCATTCTGAAATAACATGCAGATACAGCTGCCACAACAATTTACTGTTTTCCAAATTACTATAGATTGATTCATCATCCAGTGATACCACATGGTGGTAAATAAAAACTGGTGACAATAACCAAAATTTAACTAATGTCATTTTTTAGGAAGAATCACTTTCTGCCAACTATTCCCTACCAATATGTATCTACTTGTATTTTGAGTTACTGCCAAACCCTGTGATTTCTAGACTAATAGCCAGTTATTTAAGAACAGGGAACATAGGAACCACCAGCAAGGACCTGTGAACTGCTTTCAGCCCCAGATGTTCTGACATTCCTCAGTCCCTAATTTGGAGTCACCAGAAAAAAATCCCTAAAAGGCTCCACAAGACTTCAAATTGTTCATCCTCTCTCCAGACTACTTAAAAAGAAAAAGAAATACTTTTGAGGATAAGATACTTTCTAAAAGCCCCCTTCTATTTTCTATCACTTCTTCACCTGGATAGAGTAGCCTCAGTGATGCTTCAGAGAAGATCTAATTTTTTTCAGACACCTACTTCCTTCTGTGTAGGGATTTTCTAAAAGGCTTTTAGTCTGATTGTGCTGAAACCATTCTGAGTGTATAAACCATATTTAAAAATTTTCCTAGATGAATACATTTTAAAAAGAGGTTAGGCAAGCTTTTTTTTCTTTTTCCCCTAGAAAAGATAAAAATTAAAAAGTTAGATGACTTTATGTTCTTTTTTTTTCTCCCCAGTTTCAATTATTTCTACAACAGATTCTACATTAATAATTAGCATCTGACTCATGGCTTCAGGTAATATTCAAGATGCATTACTCACCAGTAGCCTGGTAATTTCTGTGTTTCCATCACAGAATATTTATTCTGTCCTGTATATATGCTATATCGCAACATTTATTCTTGGCAGAACGCATCAATAGTTAATTGGTCCATACTTAGTATCTCACACAGAAACAGTGACATTTTGAAAAATGTAAATTGAAGAGAAAAGGTGTTGATAAAATATATTCTAGAAATAGCAAACAAATTGATGTATGCTCCAGCCAACCATTTCAAGCTCCTGAAAATGACTCTTTTATAGAAGCTAAACCTTTGTAGGAAAGTCTTTTAATGTTCTCTCATAATAAGAAAGAATTACTCTCTCTACTATACAATACACAGGACATATCACATTTCTACTATTTTTTTTTTATATTGCCAGCACTTTAAGCAAAATAAGTACTGACACTATCTCTTCTCTGCAAAAGTTAACTGTTTTAATTCTAGCATGAGAAACAGCCATTCATGAAGTCACCAAGCAGGCAGGTAAGGGCAAAAGACAGAAATCAGAATTATGTGTCTATCACAGGGGAAATGGAGTAACTTGGATGAAGCGATGTTTTCAGTTCAAAATTCTAAATGAACAGTTGAAATCCATTTGTTAGCACCTTTATCCCTATCGTTAAACAGTTGCAGATCAGAAATCTGATCACCAAGTAAAAATCTATCTGTGCATTATGAAAAAAATAGCATAATTGGTATGTATTCATATATCAGTGCATACATGGAGACATTTAAAATGACAAAATATTCTAGTATCTAATTAGAAAGGTTTAAATGCTCAGATTGTCTTTAGTGTTTGGGGAAGTTTCTTAAGGTTTTATATGCACATTTAGCTGCATGTTTATATGTATAAATTAACATTTTTGATTATGAAATATTTTCTCTAGTCAGCCATATGTATTCTAATACCTGTTTAGAATAAGACACACAACTTGAGATTCAACACAGTTGGATAGAAGAAGAAAATGTTTAAGTCTCAACTATAATTTGAACATTTTATCTTCTTTAAAATGCTTTCCCTTTAGTGTTAACAATTCGGGCATTTTAAACCAAAAATCCAAATACCAAAAATTCAATTTTTTCCTAACTGAAATTTTCTTATAAAACATACTACTTCTTTTTCTATAAATAGGAATGGGCTGGTTTCTTTTTACTGAAGGACATTTACAGGGAATTCTTTTTACATTTCTTTTTTATATACTTCTTGTATACCATAAAAATTGAATAGAGCAGAGTTCAATTCTCAGAAGATAATCTTACCCAGTCCCACTATATTAATTACAGAAGTGAAAGCAATATACATGTTTAACAGCTTTATTCTGAGCATTGGCAATTACATTCTGATGCTACACTTCTTTGTTTAGGTGTTAGTCAGGTTTTTTCTATGTTTATGTTTATATAAAGGAAACTTGTAGCAGACATTGCTCAGTTTCAAAGTGATCTCAGTTTAACAGGAAAATCCATAGTGTTCAATGTAAAAAAAACCAAAAACACCCAAACCAAAACCAAACAACCCCCACCATGTTTCTGTTGTATTGCAAAATATTGCAGAAGTTCCTTTGTATATTGGTTATGACTTGCTGATGTGTTCCTCGCTTTTCTAGTGTTATAAATGCTTTTTGATGGTGCTTTTAGGAGTACCTTACAGGACCTTCTGTTTCTTTGATATCCTTTCAGCTTTTCCTTCAAGACAACTCTGTTTTCTATGGGTAAATTCTATATGTAAATATAGTTAGAAAATTTCATATCACATTCTTCTAAGACTAAATAGGTAAATATTCACAAAAAGATGAAGTCTCATCACAGTTCAAAATCTACTTGTCCTGGCAGGACCAAAACCAATGGTTTTCTGTTTAATTTTTTTTAAACCAGGATGTCCAGAAAAAAAAATAGAAAAACAAATTATTTGGGGTTTTTTGCCTCCTGACAATCTGATCTTCAAAGACAAGGGCCGGCTATGTGCAATCCGAATGTGCACATTAATAAAAGGGGAAGAAAATCACAGCCTTATGTAATAGTTTGGATTTGAAGGGACATCAAAGATCCTGTAGTTCCAACCCACTGCCATTAGCAAGGACACTTTCCAAAAGACCACACTGCTAAAAGCTCCAACCAACCTGGCCTTGAACACTTCTAGCGAGGAAGCATCCAAATTTTGTCCACATGATTCATCATAAAATAAACACAGAAGGGTATAAATCACACCTACAGTGATTGAGGGTTTGGGGTAGTTTTTTTTGTTTTTCTTCACATCTCTTTTTAATTGTAATCTTTGATTTAAACTCATGTAAAAAGATTTCCTGTAACTGGCAAACTTCTATTTTCTGTTTTAAGGTACAGTGAACTTCAAACAGTATGAATGGTGCATGCACCAAGTCAGATGCTTGTTATTAGCCAAAAAGAGGCTAATAACTTGTACTATGGCTAGATGGTGGCTGAGATCTGGAAGCCCCATACATGAGACAGTGATCAAAAGCACCACAGGTCACAGTTACTGTTTCCCACAGCCAAAGTTAGTTATTTGGACACTGGAGTATTACCACTGGGATATTTTTCCCATTCAGTCAACAAAAACAAACAAAAAAAAGGCCTTTTGAAAACATTTTGAAGTCTGTACAACTAGAGAAGTAAAATATAAATAAAATTTTATCACAAAATATTATGTCAAGCCAAAATATTTATATTAAAAAAAAAACCCTTATGATGAACACAGTGATTCTTTGGAAGAGTAGCTTACAAAAGTTGATTTGGCATTTATACAGTCAAGTAAAAACTATGGCCTTATCTCGCTTGCCAACTGAGTAGAAATCCAGATGAGTGGCTTAAAATAAGGTATTGGCTTTTGCTGGATGTCTCTAAAGCTACACAGAAAGTTCTTCTTGAAGGTTTCCCAGGCTGGAAAAACACTAAGTCTTTTACGGACATCCTAGTATCAAAGATGCATTTATGACTCTTCCTCAATACAAACTGGAAACAGAAACTAACAGTTACAAAGTCACAGAATCATTAAGGTTGGAAAAGACTTTCAAGATGACTGAGCCCAGCTTTTTACCAAATACCACCACAGCACTAAGTGCCACACTCAGTCATTTGTTGAACACTTCCAGGCATGATGACTCCACTCCTTCCTTGTTTCAATGCTAACCCACTCTTTCAGTGAAAAAATTCTTCCCGATGTCAGACCTGAACCTCCCCTGGTGCTACTTGAGGCCATTTCCTCTGTCTTATCACTAGCTGCCTGGGAGAAGAGGCCAACGTCCACCTCACTACATCCTCCTTTCAGGCAGTTGTAGAGACCAATAAGGTCTCTCCTGAGCCTCCTTTTCTCCAGGCTAAGCTCAGCTTTTCTCCCAGCTTCCTCAGCCACTCCTGCTGTGACTTACCCTTAGACCCTTCACCAGCTCCATTGCCCTTCTCTGGACAGTATCATGTCTCAATGTCTTTCATGCAGTGAGGGGCCCAGAACCAAACAGGACTCCAGGTGTGACCTCACCAGTGCTGAGTACAGGGGGACAGTCACTGCCCTGGCCCTGCTGGCCCCATTATTGTGGTACAGGCCAGAATGCCCTTTTTGAGCACGTGCGCACAATTGTGAACTACATGTGAATTCAGGATCTTAAATATCAGAATATTTTAAAAGTCTATACCTTCAGTAAGTAAAAGTTTGTTAGTTTTTTTTTCTTACTCACTTAACAGTACACCGTTATTTCACTTTGGAACTGAATAAACTCCTCAAATTTGCAAGAAGAATGCCTGATTGCAAACATCCTGTCCATGACACTCACCTTCTCCTTCATGAAAAAACCACGGCACATTTGTAACATTAACTCATTAATAAATTTGAGGATCACCTGCAAAACTGGATAAGGAACTCTGCTGCCTACAGGAAAGAATGAATTAGCTGGATATTTGCTGGCCTCATAGAGGTACAGTAGTAGACCACATCCTTGAAATAGGATCATTGAGAGAATACCTTTAGTCAGGACCATCTGCAGTCATATAATTCCAAGAGTCAAACTGTTGAAGACAAAAGTCCCACTTGTGAATTCAAACTTTATCTGCATCCAATGGGTTTTCTTGTAGCCTACTGAGGTTCATCCCAAAATGCAGTATGAGTAAAAATGCCACCAAAAAATCCACATAGAAAAGTATGAATTCTGATTTACCCTCCTCAGGACAAAATTTGTCCTCAGGACAAAAGCAAACAAACAAATGAAACAACCAGCCAACAATAAGAAGAAAATACCACAGTAAAAACGTTCTTTTTTTGTCTTTTATTAGAACTGAAAGAGATTCAAAGCAGTAAAGCAGTGTTCTACAAGTGGCCAAGCAGTCTTTGCAAAGTAATGAGTTCCACAGATTTCAGCTAGTAAAAGGTACTGGGAAACATGTAGTCTTAGGCCTGTGTTTTATGGTGAATGCCCTTTTCTTCTGAGAATAAATTAAAAAATAACAAACAAGCAAGTAAGAAACACAAACATTCCTTGGGGCCCAAAAGAACTCAACTACCTGATAAATCAACATAAGAAACCTACAGATTTTTAAAACCATTTCCTGAAAGTGTGGTTTTTTGCCATTTTATATGTTTGTAAAGAATCATGTTACTTCAAAATTTGATTTTGTTTTCTTTCTTTTATTTTAATAACAACAACAAAAAAAAAGCCCAACAGAAAAACAGAGAAAGAGAGGGAAGAAACCTTTAAACTAGTGGCATTTATTTTCTATATCCATGCAATTTTAACTGCCATGTTGACCAACTTAGCCTAACCAAAACCCATTCTTTCCACAAGAAACAGGGTGTAGAGAAAGGCACTTGGGTTCTCTACAGACAGCATGGAAAACACTGACGGTCAATACTATGCAATATATAACAGATAATTATGAGCTGAGTGTCCGAATTATAATCAGTTTGACAAATGTCCACAAGTGTCTTCGGTCTATTTTATATTTTCACTAAGACAAGGCAATCATACAACCAGACAATTCCATCAGGGAAGCTTGTTAGCTGCTTAGTCTGTTAAACCCTGGTTGCCATAGCATCTAGAGTTGAAAAAGCTGCAGATTGGCATGAAAAAGCATGTCGACAATTGCCCTGTCACAGCATGCAAGCCAGGTCTGCTCAAAGGCAGCACACTACAAGTTTTCTTTCCCAGTTTGCACTACCCCATGCTGTTTAATAATATCCATTTACTGGTATTGGGATTGATCTAGTGCAGTGTAAAATCCGCATCTACTGAGATTTTGCTTTTTCACGTGGGGGAGATTCTTTAACAACTGCAGAACAATTAATTTATAGAGGAAGTATTGTAAAAATTGTAGGAGGCATATCTGATTTAACAGAGAAACAATCTAAAATCTTAATGATCAGATCTTTAGAAAGCTAATCAGTTTGACAAAGTTTAAAAAAAAAGTGCATTGTTCAGAGGTTTTCAGGGAATTTTGTTGCTAATAGGGTGTTTCATCAAACACCGTAATATATGACTTTGCATTTGCTTTTTTTGTTATCAAAAACCTTAACATTTATTATGGCTATACATTCTTTTAATTGTATGCTTTCTATAATTAGATAAATTATATATGCCAAAATTAACAAGAATTCTATTCATAAATAGCATATCATAGTCCAATAAGAATTAACGTAAGCAACTGACGATCAGTAGAATATTTTTTTCAGAATAAATTTATTGTGTAATTTTAATAAAAATAGCAAAGATTATTAGTAACTTCAAAGAACCTGTCCCTTGAAAAAGGATATTTTGGTAAAATGTTCATATTTATTCTTGAATATGGATCACTACTTAATAAAAAATTCATTAGTCACCTTCATCAAAATGTTGGAGTTACAAATTATTTTTTTAAAAAAGCACATAAATACTGGGCTTTACACTAGTGTTTCCTCTCAAAAGTTTACACTTGGTTTATTCACTTTCCCTTCCATTATCGCCTTCTAATCTGTTCTGTCACTTCATTTTACTTTTCCTTCAATGCCACAACTGAAGAAAATCTTGAAAACTACATACCCAGGAGCACAATTAAAATGGCAAACCCAAAAGGATTCTGGCATGGATCTTTTCCCACATTTTCCAGTAGGTTTTTTTTTTTTTTCACTTTTTAATATATCAATATCATGCAGACATGTTTTACTACAACTCTTGCTATCAGTTATTTTATCCTATTCATTACAGGTGTAGGTACAGAATTAGAGAAAAACACAGGAGAAGTTAAATCTTTCAGTAAAATTATCAGTCTATTTCACTGTTCATTAGAAGTAAATATTTTCAAAGGTAAGTTTCTAATTCACGTTTATGATGCCAATGACGGAAAACATTGCTACAACTTTTTAAAACATTTTAATTGAAATTTTACTTTAAACTGCCACACGAATTGTGGAAGCAACAGATCTTCAGTTAATAACATATCTTAATTTTCTTTTGCATTGTACATTTAATATCTGTCATATTTGCGTTTTCTTCTTCATGCTTGTATTGAGTTTGCAACTTAAAATGAAAATATGAAATGTGACTGGATTTTTGCACAGGTTGAGTTCAGAGAAGATTATTTTTTCTTTGAAATCTATTTGTGTGTATTTATGGTTCTTGCTTCTTTTAATACTGAGAATATTTCTGTCTCTATTTTACTGGGAATTTTTAAACATCTTAAAATACTGCTGAATCTATAGCTCTCTAGATGATACCACAGGTTACAAGATGCTATCATTCAGAAAAATTAGTTGTAGCTTATTTTTGTTTTTTGACTAATTAAATACTATTTATTAAAGCAATTATGCATTTACCTGCTTCAAACCAAAACAAAAATCTTTTTTGGTGCAGAACCTCTTAGCAAAACAGCAGATTTCTAAAGACTGGATAAAGGATAAAATTATCAGCTAAATAAAGACAGTCCATCATATAAATAAATCAGCAGCAGAATGTAGCTTAGCACACAGATAAAGTTTCTCGCACTTCATGTTCTCCTTATGATGTTTCTCCCAATTAAAATAAAGAATTTCAGGATTGTTTTTCAGTATAAAACCATGGTTCTTTAGTTCTTTTGGAAATTCTCAGAAGAAAGGTGGTATGGATCTGTGAGAAGCAGTGTTATCACATTAGAGTTCAGAAGTAAGGCCCAAGAATTTTCTTCTACTGATTTTTGAGTGAGCCTATAAACATGCATAATTCTGGATAAACAGAGGAGGGCACAGCAAGAGGAAGCCTGAATGCAGCAGTGCTTTCCTTTGCTCTGATGATGACTCGGTAGAACCTCTGAGGAGTGCTGGAGGGATGTGGTGGGAGCAGCTGCTGCCGCTCCAGCCCCACCAGCCTCTGCCCGCGCTGTGCCACACCGGCAGGGCACCAGCACCTGAGGGCAAGGTGACTGAAAGGCTCCAGGCTGTCAGGAAAGTCAAGGAGTAGGTCAGCAATGTTCCTTCACCAGGGAGAACATTTTCTGCAGATCCTCAAGCTGTGTGAGAAAGAGAGATGGTCTCCTTTGCTCCCTGAATATCTTTTCCTAGGAGGTAATGAGGCCATCTCTGTGGGCCATCTCCTTACACCAGCCTTTGAAACCCCCTGAAATGGGCATATGCTGATATGCAAAAGCTTGAGTGAGAGTTGCTGAAATCTGTCTATTTGCAATTAATTCTTCTCTGACATCCCTGTTCCTATCCACAGTGATAGTTTTAGCCTGATGCTTTGAGTTCATTGTACATAATCTACTGTATACAGCTACTGGTTAAAAAACCTACACCACACAGGGTCACATTGTGCTGGGGAGTCACTGCAGTGGGTAGCAGAGAGGAAACCCGTCCTGTGCATAAGTTAGAAATGTCTACAAATTGGAAGCTTCTGGTCCCACTCAGGATCCTTGCTCTATTCTGGTACTGGTGTTTGCCTATTATTCCCAAGGCTGTTTTCCTCCTTCCATTCAATTACATGAATACTTATTCCCTGTTTTTAAATGTAAACAAGATTTTAATATGCAAAAAAACCCATTTGCTTATTTTTAGTCTAAATTTTCTCTATTAAAATGAGTACTGACAGATTCTCACTTTGTTAAACAATATACAATTTACACTAAATATTTTCATTCTTGTTAGGATACTTGTTTAGAAACAGACTTATACCTTTTTGTCTTCTAATTAAAGCAAAAGGAGGATTAAAATAGAAATTATCACACTTGAACTTCACTGACAGAAAAGAGTGGTTTGAAATAACAGTAAATACAGAGCTTTTACAGTAGATATGAATGATACTGCAAGTCAAAGAGTTCTTTAAAACTCCCACTGCAAATTTTCTCATAAAATAGATTTTCTTTTTCTTAAATCTAAACCTTTTCTACAGTTACTCTGAAGACAAATAGCAAAATAAAATTTGAATAACAGGACTGTTCCTACCGAGCAAAAAAAAAGGATTGCTCTGTAGTAGCTTATATTTTTTCTGTTACATTTTGCCTTATTGTAAAATTTTCTTCAGCTGGCTGAAAGGACATTAACTGTTAGATAGGCATCACACTGATGTCTCCATGCTGTAGCTTACAACCGTGAATTTGCTACGATCTGTTTAATCATCAGTGTATTGATTTTCCTCAGCTTTCCTTCATTTTAGCCCCATAGCAGGCTTCTGTAATTTCCTTTGGACAAAGTGTAACCAAACTGTGCTAAGTGATGTTGATTTGCAGGCAAAAGTAAAGGGGTAAATATAAATTAACAAGCTATAAACATTTTACAAGTGGCAAGTCAATAAAAACAGTGTCTGCAGTTCTTTAAAAAAATGATTTGAAGCAGATTGTTAACAAAGGTGTCCAAAGAAACTGACATGAGTCTGAGAATAATTTTTGCGCTTTGTGATTAAGAATTGATCAGTCTAAAAGCCTCTGATGCAACTGAATCACCCATAAGCTGCTGGACTGAAAAGGCTCAGCAGGGGCTGGTATTTGTTTGTTAAACTCCCATGATTCCAAGTAGATAATTGGTCTGTGAAGTTCATGACAGAATCTGAATTTGCTTTCTTGCTTCCCAGCTGGCTGAGCACTGGTTTATAGACTTCTGTGTACAAATTTAGCCAGCAGCAAACCTCACATCTTTAATGTAAAAGGTGTTTTGTTGTGTTTTTCAGGTGCTGAGTGGAAGACCTACACTCCAGAAGCTCATTAAAAGGGCCAAGTTACAGTACAGGTTTATTTCTGTCACAGCGTTTCAAAAAACAGTGACAAGGATTAATATGTTTCTTTGGTACTGGAAAAAGCCTGATATGATCCCTTGTGAATTTGATCATCTGTTTTGTTGCCTGTATACGATTCAATCTCCTATTATATCCTGAAGTTACAGCTGTAAACCAGGGCTGATAAGAATTCAGAAAACACTGCCAGAGCCTGCAGAGAACTAATTGTTTTATTAAGCAGCATCTTGTTTATTTGCAATTTATTTCATACGTCATTCAGAGAACAAACTCTTCTTTAAAATAATAAAGCATGATAAATCTGCTGTACATTATCTGTGACAGGCACTATATTGTATAAATATGTACAAGTAATGGAGTTAAAAAATCTCTCAAACTGTTACTTCTATTCTGTTGTTGCTTATGAATAGCTATTTTTGAACATTTATGGAATTCCTTCCAAGGCTTTTCATAATTCTGACAGTAAGCTCAGATCTACAGATTGCCTAAAAAATTCATCTCCATCTGAAGATAGAGCCTGACAGTGTAATGGTGTGCTCTGGCCTGATCTGGGGAAAGCGTCCCTAGGCAAGCACTCAAAAGATTCACAATGGGCCCCTCCTCTGGGAGCACAGGTATCCCCAAGTCTGGGAAGTGCTCTGTGAGCAGTGCACTCTCCTGAACGATGGGCAACAGACAGGGACACAGGATCACTTCTGATAGAGACTTATAGTCATGTCAGAGCTCCTCAGGAACCCTGAGCCAACACACCTGAATAATAGTGGCTTTAGCATTGCCTCTGCTACCTTTGTGATCAGATCCAGACCTTTCAAAGAATTGCAGGATGCTATCTTAAATCACAAGATAGAACAGATGGGCTTTGCTGCATATTTATGAACTACCAGTATAATAGGATCATTTCTGGGAGTAGAGGGAGAAGACTGAAGTTCCACTTTCATTTACTGAGGATTTGGGTAGGGAACAAATAATGCTGTCCTTAAAAGAAAGCTTGCCTCGTGTTCAACCCTAAAGCCTTCCTCACTCACATATAGTAAAAATCCTTCATATGGTTTGTTCCACTGGTTTCATGGGACTATTCTCAAGAAAAAAACACCTAATTGATACTGTGGGTGGAGTTTTGGTTATTTGTCTTATTGCTGTGATTCATTATCGTGCATGTGAAAATATGTATCAATATACCATAATTCAAAGCCCACACCTTTAGAAGGGTTTAAGGACTGAATATAATCAAACAAATAGCTAGAAAAGATATGTGTTTTGCTGTATATGTCCAAAATTAGATAATAAGCCCACATTATTCTTAGGAGTAGTTCTTATTCCTAATTTCTAAAGTGCCACACCAGCATTTTAACCCGCCAGTGATTGTATATGATTGTCTGTACACAGCTAAACAGACCCTTGTTTGCAGCTGGCAATTTATTGCCCTTCTGCATTACAACAAAGAAACACAAAATGGTAGCCAAAGAGAAAACTGCCAGTCAAAACACTCTTGCTCTCTTATTCACACTGTTGCTTTCTACCTCCACACTCCATTTTTCTCTAACAACAAATTTAACTTATGAATGAGAAAGGTTAAAGAAAAAATATTTAGTTGCCAAAAACATGGCAAAAGTATTATAAAAAGATCTGTTACTGTTAAACACTGTATGTCCTTAGAAAAATGCTAGGAACCACAAGAGTTACACTTTTATCTAAGAGGTAGCATATGTGCCATATAATACATATGTTGCAATCACAGCAACTTATTTTGCATGAACAGCAGCAAACTCTGAAAAAAAATTGTCCAGTGCTCAAATGAAAGCTGTCATCATGTCTTCATTTTAAATATGTATTCAGAGGAAAAGCATTTTTGTATATTTTTTCTGGAGGTTGGGTTTGGGGTTTTTTGGACGACTACTTATTAGCACAAAAAGAGAAGGACCTTTATATTTTTCTATTATAGGTTGTTTTGAAGAGTGCCATAATGTTAAAATTTTAATGCATATATATAACCTGGGTTAAAATAATTATTCTTGTTCACATGCTCTTATTGCTTTCTTCCAGTCATCACTTAAAATGAGGGTTTGTGTTTACGTCGTAAGCGATACTAAATGTGTATTCCCTTTAAATATTTTTTATCCAGTGATTAGCAATTTATACAATCCCTTCATCTACAGAGAGGAAATCTAACAATGTCCTGGAAGATTCTGGTAATCATAAGTTGTGTAGCTAAATCCTAAGTATTGAGTATTCAGCCCTCCCCATTCTGCATGACTGTTAACTGTCCATTGCTGCCACAATAAAGCCGTTTCAACCCTGTCCTAATATCATTTGACCACTCTCTTCATTGTGGCTCTATTTCATGAGTACTGTACATTCATATAGCAAAGCCAACATCTCTGTCCAAGGCTTCTGTCCCTCGTGATATTGGACCAATAACTCCCAGGCCATTCCTCAAAAACAGGGATGGTCTTACATAAAGTAAGAAAAACTAGAATAGTAGACAGGGAAACAAACTGTCCAGAGGGCACAGTAGTGGAAAGCCATCCATAGACCCTGAAATCTCAATCACTGTTTACATACATAAAAACATGAATTAATCTCAAAAACCTAACACACGTTAAAACCAGACAGATTTCTCTCCATATTCCTTCTATTAGAACACTGTATCCGGAGCCTTTATGCTGCCAGCAATGATGGCAGATAGCCCAGCTACCAGCCTTTGCAGGTTACATTTGCTTCAGACCTCAGACAAGAATGATTGATATCAGCTTTTCAGGGAGGTCTTCCTCTCCAAAAAAGCATAATGGCAGCGATCATAGAGTTTTAAGATCTGATTTATTTAACAGCATTTTGATTTAAGTTTGTGTACTATAAAGGTTGAGCACGAAAAAAACGAGCAAAGACAAAATGCATCTCTAAGCATTAATTTTATGCAATATTCTGAAAAAGTAACACCAAATTATCCTGAGCTACAGGGCAAGTGTTTTTTCCTAACTAGACATGTTAGTACACTTTTAAATGTATCACTACTCACTCTTAGCCTTATCACTCTGAGTCCAATGATCTAGATCCTCAAAAGGCATAGGGGGTACTTGACTTCAAAACACTGTGCCCTAAATTCTCATGATCTCAAATAAGCAGTGTCTTAATAACTAACTGATAGCTCATAATAAGTTTTGCATTTTAATTCAAAATCTAATTTGCACTCTAATGTAGAAAAGAAAATTAAACCCTCCCCTGCCCAGTCTTCAAGACAAAAATAAAAGGCACTAAGTACAGCCACCTTACTATATTTGAAGGAAATATATAAGGAAATAGTAATTTTATAATTTTTTTCTTAGGATTGCATTGTTAACTATGCTCTACTGATTCCCAGTGTTTCCTGGAACTAAAGTCTTGGGTATTTACTTATTCTGAGTTACACACAATAAATGCTCATAAAGCTCTGAATTCTTCCACAATATTCCCAAAACTCTAGGTTACGTTTTCTGGCCACAAAAAAAGCAGCATGAGTACATCCAAAAATCCTGATCTTTTTGTTTTCAAACTGGGGAGAGAATAAATAAGATTTCCAAAGAAGAAAATCCATTAGAAAAATGTGAAAACACAATGCACAGGTAACTACAGTACAATTTCAAGGAAAAGTAAGGGTATGATACTTCACAAAGAAAGACCTTTCAATTTCCTGGAGGGTAAAACAAAAACAAGCATACAAACAAACAAAAAAAAAACTAGAAAACTTTTTTGAAGGAACTTTCTTAATCCTTTCCCTCACAAAAAATAATCAATAACAATAAAAACCACCAAAACAAACCCAACAAATTGACCCTCTTATTAGAGATTTTGAAGATAAACACACATTGACTACTGAGAAAGCTACCAGACACTGTAACTTCGTATAATTTTTCTCCTGGCTGTTTACCCATGCTGCCTTCACAGTCACCACAGTCTCAATGACACATAGAAGCATAGGGCCAGGATAGTGACAGGGGAAAGTACTCTGTGACACGAGACCTCACTCCTTAATCCTTTAAAGCTCTTGAAAGCACAAGCATTATGAAAGTGTTGGCAAAGTGCTAGCGAAGTGTTGGGAGAGCTCACCAGAGGGGCAAGCAGATGAAGAGTCCTCCACTGACAGGATACACAGCTGCTCTTTAGCCACATCTTTGTGTGTGAAATACAATCTCCAGAGCTTTCACAGAGCCTAGCTGCTAAACCTACCTATTCAAACCGGGCAGTGGAGTGAGACTGAGGTTTTATTCAGTGCTTAAATATGAAAATGACTGCAATATGCATCATGGACAAGGACTTGGAGAACAGTAACTCCAATAGATCTGAGTATTTGCACACATACACGTTCTATTCAAAGCATCTGTATGCTATAGAGTGTTATCAGAAGACTAATATATCCCAATCAGACGGGATTTATTTATAGAGAACGCTCTTTTCGCAGTGTTAGATGCCTCATTAACTTGATTCAGCTTGCACACAGCAAAAATATTCCCTCCCTCTTCAGATTTTTGATATGGAATTATAATTTCTTGTTTCATTTGTTAAAATCCTTTCGCTATGAGGACATTTCAGAAATGCTTTATTGCACATGACTTTTTAAAATGCCGAAGTATTCATTTTGACCAAAAGGCTCTCCTTTTGATGATTTCCTCTTAAGAGAGATACAGAGAGGATTGTCCTATTTCTTCTTTTCATTTGCCTCTTCCAGAAACCATTAATAGCCAACATTTGATCCTCCTACACAAAAGTTCATGATAGCAAAGTTGGAAGAGTGGGTTATACATCGTGCTATGAACTGATTATGACTTTGGTATGTCACTGCTACTGTCACTATAAAGCTGAGAGAAATTGTACTGTAAGAATTTGTAAGTACAGTCTTATTCTGGAAGATTTAGGGAATCTATGAACTTAGAAAAATTGGAGATTTTAAACCCAGCATTTCAAGTTAGTGTGGAGATTTCCAGGAGCTACAATCAGAACCTGTCCAGGAAATCTGGCAGAAGGGTATAACTATTTTTTTTGGTAATTTAACATTTTTCTCTTGGTTCCATAAAGCAGAAAGCTCCAAGATCCCTACTTCCCTGGTTTCAGCTCCACAGCCTACTCTCATTTGTGATTGTAATTAAAGACAGAGCAAAAGGAACACATGCAGAAAAATATATGAATGCAGAAACATATTGAAATCAGGGAATTTGAGTCATAAGCTTACCCAGGAGACAGAGTCTCTGTCTATTAGAATAGAACAGGGATTAGGAGCTGGGCATGCTATTTTAAAGAAATGAATAAGCAACACATTCTTAGTAGCTGCAGTTCATTTGCAGCTTGATTTTAAACTACTGGTATCAATTTTCTTCAGTGGATTACTTATCAAACTCTTCTATCTTGAAATCTTTCAGATCAATTCAACCTCCTTTTTTAATATCTCTTACAAGAAAAACGATGTTTACACATGTTCTAATAATTCCAACTGCAAGCTCCATCCTCTATTCCAAACCATTTAATATTTTCAATATCTGAATATAGAGAATTCTCTCTTAAAAGTGGATTATCGAATTTCTTTCTGAGCACCATACTGGAAGGTGAGATGAAAATAATTCTTTCCATCAACAGTAGGTTTGTTACAATTCTGCTTAAAGGAAGATTCCATTCTCAAAGAACCTGTGCAAAACAGCCTTCATTTTATAAAACATGCTAAACATGAAGTCAGTTTTAGAGTCAAGAGTAATCTGTAGACCAGTTGTGTAAAAAACCCACAGAATTGTTGAATGCTGTGATTTTGTTGGAAACAGTCAAGATAATGTGGTGGCTTATTAGAAACAAGAACGAAAGTTATGAATTAATTAAATCTTACTGATTTTTTTAAAACTCACTTCTATGGACTATGAAAATAGTGAAATATCTTGAAAATTAGTCCTGAATCAATGTGAGCAAAAAGAACCATAAATATCTCTACCTCTAACTCTGTGTCTGTCCCTGCCTCTATCTATTGTTACTTTTCTCTCTAGGTATGTCTCCATTCTTTCTCATCTGTTCAAGTATGTCTCCACTTTTAAGGCAATCTCATGATTTATGTATCCCCTACATAGCTCTTCAATACTTCAAATATTTGCATAATATTTCTGAATCCAAAGGACTTTGAAACACAAAAAAATATTATAGAGTAATAAGTTATCAGATGTGCTCTGCTCTGTGGCAAAGATTGAGAAATCCCACAGCACACATGATAAAGATCATGAGATACTTTGAATTAACATCACAGTAATAAGCATAAAGGCTCAAACATTTAACCTGGAGCAGCTGATGCATGATAAATCAATAATTATGCTAATTGTGTTGCAGAATTACTTCCACTCAAGCGTCTTAAGTTAAAGAAAGTTACATGAACACCTCGAGTACTGTTTAGAATCATTTGTGCTAGAAAGGAAAATTATTTGTAATATGCCCTTCATCAACTTTCTTGGTGCCACATAATCCGGGGGTGACAGGGATTTCTTAGCCTTTATGTACCCTGGTATGACGGAATGGTCAGGCCAAATGCCAATTTCTTTCTAAGCAATATGAAAATGCTTGAGATATCTCTTTTAGCTGAGCATGTGTGTTTGATTTCTGTCTCTAAGAATGCTTTTTTCATATTTTGGCAGTACATCCATACTACATTTCTGCCGGTATTTTCTTCCTTGGTGCGTTAATGCTGATGAGTCTGTGCAATTTCCTCCGTGATGAACAAACCTGCCATTAAAAACACTGTTTAACCTAAAACACATAACAAGCATAAAAACAGCAGCAGTTCATAAATGAGCCTGAGTTTCCATGGAGGTACTATAGATCTTACTTGTGTCTTAATTAGCTTCTCTACTCTTTAAAAGTGCTTTCTGTCTAATCTGATGGTCTACTCTACTGAAAGTACAGACTGGCTTTATAAACATGAATTCCTCTTTCTTCCTGTATATCATGACTGCACTGATCAGGATGATGAAAAAACAGAATCCGCAGTCTGCTGATAACAGCCCTCATGCAAATGAAATCTGATGGAAGGTGGTAATAATAGTAATAAAAGAACATAGTGACAAATTAGAAGAAACTCCTTTATTTCTCTGAACTCTTAGGTTCAGAGACACTAATAGTATTTTTGCGTCTAATAACTCCCTAACTAAAGTAATCTTAATTAAAACCTTAGCAGTTAGTAATACAAGATGGCTGCAATCAGCTGTTTACATTAATAAAGATTATATAAATTAATCACTAAATCTGTCTACTGTGATAAAGTTGTATTAAAATCTGTATTATTGCCACATAAAGGCCAGCTACAAAGGACAAGGGTGAGTTTCAGAAGCCCAAGTGAAATTTTCCTTTTATCCTCTATTTTCATCTATTTACCTCCTCAAAAAATTATTCCAATGACATAAGAGCCTCTGAGTCATATCTTCTGACATCTTCTTGTACCTCTATATACCTTTTATCTTGGCTCACTAGAATTATATTCTACATGGCCCAACCTTTCCAAAGGACCACCAGCAGGATTGTTAGTTTGCACAAGGGTACTTGAAATTCTTCTGATACCTGATCAGCTCTGATATAAGGGAAGGGTCCACTAGGTTTCCAATAAAAAAAATTCTATGCACATGCTCTTTAAATACTGGTCAACCTCCTCCAAAGAACTCCAATTATCCTCAGTTTACAAAAAAATATTTTCTCACTTTCTCTTGATTTTGATTTATTTCCTTTTTTATCCTATTTCAGTTTCAGATTCTAATGTTTTATCTTGCCATGTATGGTCAGATTTTGCAGTAATTTTATTAGCAGTCCAGAATGCCCTATGTCCTTATATATACTTCTATATACTATATATAATATATGATATGTGATATACTATATACTACATACTATATAGTATATAGTATATAGTATATAGTATATAGTATATAGTATATAGTATATAGTATATAGTATATAGTATATAGTATATAGTATATTATTCCATATACTATATACTATATACTATATATATATATATACACCTTGTGACTTCTCTTCAGAATAGATTCAGATAATTTTCATCAAAATGTATATTCCCTTGTCTTCTCTGGTGCAATGACAAATCATTCTGTATTGCACCAAAGTAACTATTGGAGGTCAGCTATCCCTGTTTTGATCACCATTAGAATTCAAAGTAGAATCAAAGGTAGAGTCCTTGTTTTTCCTCCTTCCTCTACTGCAACCTAAAGCAGTAAATAAGTTCCAAGAGCTTGGACAACATGCACCAGAGACACTCAAGAAACAGTGTGGGAGTTCAGATAGACAGACAGATAAATGGACCCCAAAGAATCTTGTTGATGTGGTGGTATTCATGAGCTGAAAGAGCAGCCCCCACACAGCCTGAAGTGAGTCAGGCTGATTATAAAATGCAAGAGATGCAGCCTCCCACATCTGACTCTAAATTCCCATTTGCTCTGCTAAGAAAATTTCTTCATTTGATCAAATTCATTTAAAGACTGTTAAACACTTCTGTGGTCAGTGTGAGCCAGAGCAAAGTATGCTCAAGTCTTCAGACAATACTGGATTAGGTTGGAAAAGATTTTCTGAGCCATGAGAGTGCAAATTAATTTTAAAAGAAGGACATGAATCAACGTGTCTAAGCAGCAGAAGCAGACAAGTGGGCCAGAAAAAACTCTATGAGAAAAACTGCAAAGCATCATTTGTGTAGAAAACATGGAAAGAAGAATGTTTCAAGGGCACTTGGATGTGGAAAGGTAAAGAATTGTTCAGAGCTGGAGGAAAAAAACCAGAAACCGTGGAATGTCTCATTCATGACCTAAGCAGAAATACAATTTACATGAATGACTTCCCTATATGTTTTTTCATGTTGCCATTAACAGTTTTTGGTAGCCATTCTCCAAACTGGAAAATATTAGTATATTTCAAGATGTATCAAATGCAGGCTGAACAGCAAGATTAAATCAGGCTGCACTTCAAGGAACAGTGCTAGAGAGCAAAAGTACTTCACTCCCTTTGCACAGATGAGAGTGAAAGGACATCACAGACATAATGCCAGAAGACATGAAGTACTAGTGAAGCAAAACCAAACTAATCTTTTGATTACTTTCCACCCCCCCCCGGTCCAGTTTAATGACTTCTGAGCAGTATGTGTTTAGAACTGTGGTTAAGGCATCACAGTCAGCTTCTACTGCCTCGTGCACTCTTCCCTCAGAGCGATCCTCACTGCTTCACGTGTAGTCAGTCTTACCTACATGCATGCAGGTACAGCAGTTTAGAGAAAATGTACTATTAAGAGCTGTATAGTGCTAAAGGCAGCAATGGCTGGAAAAGTAACTGGCAAAAATGAGATGTACTTGAAGAGACATACTTCTGTAGCCCTTAGTCAAATCTTATTTCAGATTCCCTTTTTTTTCTCATTTCCATTTAATTATGATTTTGGATTATATCCCTCTAAATCTGTACTTCATTATTACCACAGCATATCTGGGCTTTTTTGAATGGCTCTAATTGGCATCCTTGCTGGCAGTCTCAACAAAGAGGCCAAACACTGAATGTGCATGGAGACTGAATTGTCACCTTCCTTGAAATTGTCCTTCTTAAACACGGTGGAGACATGCTGGAGAAGCAGGGTCTGTGACCACTGATGATGCCAAAATGCTAACTGAAAGCAGGATGGGCCTCTTTCTGCTAGCAAACTACCAGCCAGCCAGCAGCCAAACTCCATTCCATGGGCCCTTGCATACAGCAGTTTGCAGGACCAGAGACCAGATGAGCAGTGGACTTCACCCTTAGAAGCCTGTGAATCTTGTCCTTTTTAAAAATTGTAAAATGCAAGCATACAATTAAAATCTGAATGTCCAAATACCTGCTACTTTCAGCTTCTGCTGCAGCATAAATTGGATGAAGTCCCATTCATATTGAAATGTAAATGCAAAACATAAATTTAAAATGTTAAGAAAAAAAAGGATGGCTTGGAGAAAGATAACGCTTTTCCTCTGTGTAGAAGATAATGATACAATATTCAAGTTTTCCACTCTAAAGGTAATATTTTTTGTCTAAGTCAACATACTTTACCATTTTTAAACTTTTCTCATCATATTTTTGACAGCAGGTTTTCCAATTTTGACAGCTTTTAAAAAGTAATTTTAACAGACGAGTGATTTCTCCTCTCAGCAAAGTCAGATTATGTGAAATGTCAATGTAAAAACTATATACTGTGACACATAATCATTTTTTCATTGAATTTACTTATTAATTTTACTTGCTATTCCTAATAAAATGTAAGTGCTTAGCTAATTGTATTGCTTATTTAAATTTTTTAAAGGAAGGTATTTTAAAATTGCATTTTTTTTTCCTGACTGCAAAATTTCTGAGGCAGCTATAATTTGTCACCCTTCCAAATTATTTAAAGAAGAAGAATTACTATCACAGTTGATATTCCCAGCTGAGCGGCCAAAGAATGAATCAGCAGGGAGAGGTTAAACCAGTCTTTCATCTGTAAGGGTGGGCTATTTGATTTAAAGTTTGGAGCATATTTGCAGAATTTTACGGGGAAGTTCTTTTAGAAATGCTGCATGTAGTCTGTAGAAATCTGCAGATTAATGGTACCTATGTTATCAGCTGGATGCCTTCAGTAAGAGTGAACTCAGCAAAGAGAGAGGGAAATCAAAAAGGGAATGTACAATTCAAAGTTTGCACCTCTATATCAAACTCAGTTCAAGTGAGGCATAAAAGATTTGGACCAATTCCTACCTCTGAAGGGTTACAGTTCTATACCTAAGTTTTTTTATTTCTACGCAATTAGTTTTATTTTTAATTTTCTATACCAGAAATCCAAAGGTGTTATCTATTTCTACTCTATAAGTCTAAAAAAAGTCAAGCAACTCACACTCTCAAGATCAGTACCATAGGTACTATAGGTAGAGTGTGTCTTCAAAGCCTTTGGGGAGTAAGTCAAAACCATGGGTTAACTGCACTTTCACACAGTTGTAACAAAAACTGGAAGACAATCCCAGCATAAATCACTTTATTTGTCCCACTTCATCCAGGAAAATACTTTAGTGCCTAAGAGAAAGTACATAGACAAGAGCAAATTTATAAGAAATAAAGGTTTTTCTCTCTTTATTAACCTTAAACCATCAACTAATCTTATGAAGTGAGGATTATGTCTCACAGGAAGAAAAAGGCTCCATGTTATTCCCTGTATTTAAAGTATTTCTAAATCAGCTCAAGTTAAGTGTCATTACAGTCTATTTTGTATTCCATTTTGATCCATCCACTTCATATGTCACTGGGCCAAAAGTATGCTTGCATTTGAAACTGCTGACAAACTTACCATGATGTAGGCTGCTCCTTCACAGCATTAATATAAAACAGTTCTAAATCGAGCAATGTTCAATTATCCCTGAAAGTACAGATGACTTAGTTCTTCGTTAACTTCATTGTTTTCCAGTAAAAGTGAAATGTGCTGTATGCAAATTAAATAATACCAAGTGTCAGCACTTAAAAGAAATGCTCATTTAGCTTCAGAAGAGGTTTTTGTTGCAAATTTTGTTCATTTATTTTATAAGAAATTGTGTTTGTCTTAATTTGTTCCAAACACAATATGATTGTGAGACACAGTGCCTGCTGGCAAAGTTGGAATTGCTGTCAGCAGGAAATGGCAAACTAATAATAAATGGTGGTAAAATATTTATGTTATACTTTACTGGGAAAATGAATGCCGTTTTCTATTTCATTCCTGCTTGAGACAGTACACAATAACATAGTTGTTTTCAAAATAAGCAGATAGGATTCTAAAGTCTGTGGTGACTTATCTTGTAACCATCAGCTGAAAAAAAAAAATTATAAAAATAGACCCTTTTAGTAGCTCCAATTTAAGAAATTTTAACTGGGAGTACATAGTGCAGTAATTAGTAGCATCTCACATTCAATGTCATTGGACACTAGTCTGATAGATCAAACACTTGTGTATGTGGCCTACTTACTTAGTTGCTCACTCATAATTTTCAATAACACTGCTGTTCTCATGCAGGGAGGGGTGGTCCAGAGCCACTAGATTACTCTGCAGGATGGTGATGTTCAAGTACAACACTGTGTTTATGTACTCCCCAAAGTGTATCAAAGCTCAGATCCACAGAAATAAAAGAAAAGTCAAACAAAACAAGCATTAGACTGCGTAAAATAAGGTATGGACAAGGCAAACAGGTGAGGCATTGTTTAGGTGGCTAAGGTAGATCAATATCTGTGCTTGCAAGCCAGGAATTCTGCCTGCTTTCCTCTGGCACTATGCAGATCATCTTACGGCCTGCAGACAGACTGTCGCCTAAACCCAATTGACAGACAACCTATTTCACCCTTGCAAAAATCATAGCCATCTTCATTCTTGCAGCCCACGAGGGATAAATGAAAGCCCCCCATGCCCATGGAATGCTGAAGACTAGGCATAAAGCATCATTTCAGCTAACTTTTTTATTACTGCATCGCAGTAATTACGTGATGGAAGCAGCTAAGCTTTTTCTTTAGTTACCAACAGCAAGTCCGCACATTTTGCCTAGGCTGGTTTATGAAAGCGCACTGCAGTGGTCTTTCAGGATTTGAAAAATATTCGTATGACAGGTTGATACTGTTGCCTCCTTGTCTTCAAATGATCCCTTTATTATCAGAGATGTTTTTTTGTTTTCAGACAGGCAGACATCAAGGAGCTCTGCCTGCTCATAATAATAACGAAGATCACTTAAAATCCTTTCCCCCTCAAAAAGATGTTTTCATTTCAAAAAAATTAATTTAACATATGATCAACTTAAAGGACCACTGGACCCCCTCAATTAAATCCTGAAGACCATGAAGTGCTTCATTTCCAGCAGCAGAGCTTCCAATGGGAAAACCTGCCTGCAGGAGTGGATAAGCTGCAACTCATGCCAGATTCAGTACTGGAGAGACCACTTGCAACCTGTATCTTTTAGGTCTTAGACACACAGTATCATAATTTGAGATTGGGAAAGCAAGTGAGGATAAGTAGACCTTTTTAAACCCTTAGAGAAAACTTAATTCTTGCTTTTATTAAAGATATTGGTACAGATACTCTTCAAGTACATTCTGTGCACTTTTTAAATTGAATATATCACATTTTTCTCTCATGTCTGAACTGATTAACTATTAGAATATAGTTACAATTTCAAAATAATGTCTATTTCCCTATTTTAAGGAGGTAAAATGTTCAGCTTTAATCTCCAGAGTGGAAAAGGTCACCTTTGTAGACTGATGACTATCATATCTCCAAGTAATGAGAACAAGTGTGCTTTTCCTCAGTGCAACAACCTTAGTAACTCTTATATTGTAACTATTTTCCTGCCTTACCTTTCTTTATGGTAGAGGAAATGTAATTTACTTGTCAGATTGAAATGTTTGATATAAATCTTTAGCCTTTCTTTCAAACAAGTATTTCTGTAACATTATATTACAAACAACTGGCATGTTTAATTAAACAACTGCTTTATTTTCAGCAGCAGAAGAAGGTATGATTATATTAATTGAATAGTAGGACCTATGACCAAATTTCAAGAAAACATTTTCAGCTCAGCAAGAAGGTATGATTATCTTAATCTCAAAGCAAGACGTATGACTAGAATTGAAACAAAATGTTTGTCTCTGTCTTTAAAATTGTTAAAAAATATTTTCATTGAAAAACAAAGTGAATAAATGCAATTTTAAAAGTATCTTTCCATAAGAACTCTTTCAAATCACAAACTGGCTAAAAAATTTAAATCAGTTAAATAAAAGTCCTAGAACAATTGATTTCTGTGATGAAGTGTGTTTTAAATGAACCACAGTTTTAACATGTTTACTAGTACTTTTGATTTAAAATACTGTGTTTCTACAAGTGCATGATAGCAAATCTGCTGTATATTTGTAAGGTAATTCTTGCAGCTAGACACAGAAGCAATGCTTAAGCTCACATGGCTTGTTCATATAAGAGGTCCATTTAATATAAGTGATCTTACTGTTGTAAGCAGCAAAATTTCACCTACCTTGAATAAAAAATATTGTTTTAAAAGTTTCAGTAATATCAACATTGCTGCTGGTTTTTATCCTGTTGTCTCAAAAATAGTTTCTGTTATTTTCTACACGTATCCAATTAAAAAAATTAAGTTATCATGATTTCCTATGAAGAGAAAAATAAGTTACAAGGTGTTAATAGGAAAAGGGATAAGACACAAAAAAAATGTTTTTCAAATCATCTTTTATTTGTTTAAAAAAGAGAAAAGTAAGACATACATCATTTAAATGCTTATGACCAAATGAAATTATCAGTGAAAATGGAGAAGCTGTTAAAGGAAGCATATATTGAATTACAATCCTAATTACCCATGTTTAGATATGCTTATTTAGGTAAATAGACGAAATATTTTTGATCCAGATGTGACAAATTCCATGCTGTCATTTACCTTGCAGAGATCATAGAATTTTTGCTTTTATCACATTCCCCGGAGTGCTTTCATGTTTTCATTAAAAAGCAGTAGTTGAGAAAACATGTCAGATGCTAAGCACAAAATCCACAATGCAGCAACATGGAAAAAATGTAACAACTTTTTGGAAAAAATGTCTTTATGTCAACCTACATACAATCTTAAATGGCTTGCCAATGAATGTTAATTAGCTTTAAAGTTACGCCATGACATGGCTTCATGTGCTAAAGAAAACACTTGCTTATTTGGCTGGTGTATGACCAAAGAAGAAAAATTAACAGCTACGGTTTTGACAAACAGCTATATCTAAACTTGTATTGGCATTTGAAATGGTTTATGATAACTAGAGATTATGCCAAGGGTAAGTAATGTCCACTGGCAAGTTGTGATCATTAAAGATGTGATTTTTTTTTCTTAACTATTGACTTAAAATGACGCTTATGCTGAAGTGCAAAAATGTCACTGTCTGAGACTGGAGTATTTCTCTTCTTTAACAAAATCTTTGTATTTTGTTCCTACTGTAGCTAATGAGACTCGTCAGGGATTTAAGTTGAAGATACTATACCAGTTCTGTGTATCATTATCCAACATATATATAACAGTTTGTAGGATGCTCATTAAGAATATTTCCAGTCACAAGTTAAACAGGAACATTGTTCAAGTAATCTAAAAACTTCAGTAAGCATCATGTTCCTTTGTCAAATGTGGACAGTAGACTAGTACCTTCTGATTTATTTACATTTATACAAGCAAGTGCAATATAAAAGGACAAGTCTTCTCATCCTTTCACACAGAAATTGCTGAGATGTTAGTGGAATTATTCATGAAGAAAATTAATGAAGTTTAGTGTGAGATTTTGAATTGTTAATTTACTTGGGAGGGAAAATGTATATGGGTTAACAAAGATGAATTTTTCATTTTCCTGATAATAGATTATTTCCTTAGAGTCTTCCATGACATATCTCATCAAGTTTCATCATTCTACAAAGGTTTTAAAAAATCAAAAGCAACTACTCACCTTTGCTAATGTCTGCTGTTAAGTTTGTTGAAGAGAAAGGCAAGCAGACTTTATTACTGTATTTCTGTACAGATTTGAGCAGACACACGGGATTAAATAGATAAATGAAAACAACTGGTTTGCAGGGGATTGAAAAGACAACAAAACTCTTCATGGTAGACTTGTGATATTTCACTGCAATGTATCTTTCTAGTTAAAAATTTCTTCCATTAAGTCTGTAAAATACTTTGCTGATTCAATCAATACTTTTAACTAATGACTCTACTTCTACTGCCACAATTTCCATTCCTTTACTTTACCCCTCCTCTTTACTTCAACCCAAATAAACCAATATATGTCGTTCCAAATGTTAGTTTTCATCTGAGTGAATGTCCTTTCCAAGAAATATGACAATTCTGTATCTGTTGCAACCTGTATTCTAAAATCCAATAACTTTGTTCTGTTAAAATACATGTAGATAATGAACATGGACATAACATCTGGTAATCTGCAGCACTCACAAATCTGACAACTCCATTTTTCAAGTCCCTATGCTGATTCATCCTGTGTCCTGAGCAAGCAGGCAAGGAGTTGTGTACATGTAGATTGCCTTCTTAACCCTCCTAAAAACTGAATGACCGTGGAATCAGATCTTAGGCACAACATTATAACTTCAGCTTTTATCGTGGGCTTAACAATCATTTTTCTGCTTGGGTTCTAATGTTTTATGCTACCCTTTAGAAATATTGATGTCTAAAACAAAATCTGATTGTTCTGAAATTACAAAAATTGTGTATAAGGAATGTTTCATTAATTCAAGATTGCCTTTATATTAGTAGAACATGCTCTCCTAAAGTAGGGATTGATTTCTAATTGTGAAGAGAGTAAGATGCTCTCTACTGGAATGTTATAAGGCTTCCTTGTTCCAGGTCAGTATTTTTGTTTCCTTAACGTAGACTTCCATTGCCAAAAAATAGCTTATTTTAGAAAGACAGGAATTCCAAGTAATTTATTACTCCTGCATTAGCCATTTTCTGTGTCCCACACTTACAGCTAAGCAAATGGAAAACTAGCTGTAAACACTCTCCGCTGATGTCTGGCAATAATGATGTCTACAGCAATCCTGTGACCATTAAACAATCCTACTGGCAATAATAAAACCTAGTCAGCTCTAGATTCTGAGCCCTGACAAACAATTACCCCAAAGCAGGATTAGAAGAGATAAATGTGCTATTTTCCATTTTTCTGAAACAGAGCACTAACATTAGGCTTAGCTATATCAAAACCAAAAAACATAACAGACAGCTAATGAAAGAAAAGTATCAATGTGAACTGTGAAGGAATTCTATCCCTAGGAAACTTCAATGACAGCATTTAGATATAGACACCAAAGTGACCATAATACGGAGAATCCAATGGCAGAGACTGAATGGACAAGAGACTACACTGGAAACATCCCCAGCTTCCTCTTTCCTGCTAAGTCCAAACCTACCTTACAGCAAGATACTTGGGTAGAGAGCTATTGGCATAACTCAGGTCTACTCAAATTATTTGGTCTGAAGAATCTTTGGGAAAAAATTCATGTAATTATTTGTTCAAATTTGAATATCAGTATCAGTTTGACTGGATTTATAACAAGTAATACTTTATTTGACTTTTTTCTCATCTAAATATATCTTTCCATTGAAGCCAAAATGTTCCATAAAAATGTGTCAGATTTAATGATGTTTACAATGGAAATGTTCTAAATATCCTGGCTCGTCAATTTAGTAATTTCCTAATGAGAGAGTGAAACAAAGAACTGGAAAGAGAAATACACACAAACAAAAAAAAATTATTTGGTCCCAAAATAGATGTATGCAATTTTATTACATAAAAGTGTTCCAAAGAGCTTTGTTTTATTTTCAATGTGAAACAAAAAGACATCTCTCAAACCATACATATTTTCACAGATTGGGAAGTAATACATTGCCCTTAGGTTTACTCAAGGTATGACATTTTCTGTTTGCTTTCTGAAAACAATACAATAGTTCTGTAATAAGGAATACCTAAAAAATGTTTTTCAGCTTGAATTCACTAGTAGTTCCAAAAGCAAGTTTCAGTTGACTGTAACTTTTATATCTACAATTTCTTCACATCTTGTGTTGACCTACATAAATCAGCTCTTCAATGAAAAGAAGCAGTAACTACAAACATAGCAAACCAGTATCATATATACAGATGACACCCCAGATTATACTCATTTGCTTTTTGAACAATGTGAGTTATTCTGAATATTTGTATGACATATCAGTTGTATTGCCTGCAAACATATTTTAATTTCACAGTAAAATATAAATTCTGAATTTTCCATTGCTGGATAACAAGATGCAACTGAAAGGATCCATAAGGCAGCCCTACAGCCACAGTTAGGCATTAAATAGATGCAACAGTTATATGAAATTGCCTTGGTCAACCCAAGTTTCCTGAAACTCAGGAAATTGTGCTTGCTCTTCCTACCTCCAAGGAATCCAGTGTGAATAGATATATGCTCTGTGTCTGTGGTTTTTAAAAAAAACAACCAACCAAACAACAAATAATCACTTCCCAAATCACGGTATTAACTTATTTAGGATTTAGTCAAAAGTTAGAATTAAGATATATCAGAAGATGAGAGCAAATATCACAGGTTCTTGAAATTAAAATTGCAATATATTGAATAAAACTGATAACCCATAGAACACAGTAAAATTATTCATTACAAAAGGAGAAAAAAATAACCTCTTAGTGGTTCTCCTAATCAGATCTGGGGGAAAACAATCTTCCTAGTCAAAATTTGGAAACTAGTTTTACATCAAAGCCATGATCATGACGTTAACTTTTGAAAATTAACTGCTACTCTACTCGGATTTTCAGCTGGGGCAAGCTAGCATAATGCAGACCTATCTATCCTGAAAATAGGAGAACAAATTCACATAATTAATTGATAAATTGTAGATTACAAGTTGTCAAAACTCACAACTAACAGAAGGGTCGATAGATTGAGGATGACCCACTGAAGAGATATACAAATTATTTTAAAGTGTAACAGTCGTAAAGAATTCTGTAGCCTGTTTGCAGACAATTGGGGAACAGAAAAAACCCCAAAATTTTACCAGTTATTCATTCTGTGTCAATCAGTTCACTTTAGCTGACGCTATACTGGAGACATTTTACATAAGCTTTTCAAACTGCACTGATGTAAGGCACACACAGAGCAAATAATGGAAGGCCTTTTGTCGCCCTCATAATTTCTTAATTTTTTCTTTCACAATCATGTAGAAATCCTTTGGATTACCCACTTTGTTTACCAGATGATACATGTCTCACCTATAAAATATTTGTGAAGCAGACTATCTGCTAAATTTTAGTCAAGAATCACTTCCTTTCAAAGTGGTCATTGATCCACTGTTAAAATAGCTTCTAAAAACAACCCTTTGCGAAAAGACTTACAAGATCCTACTGCTGTTCTATCACATATTTTAGAGTTATTCTCAATATTTTCAAATAACTTTTGATCTAATTACAAATGGCTATGAAATCTAGGAATAAAACAGTGTTAGTATTATTTATATTTCTATAGAAAGGAAAGATAATATCCAGGACTGGCTTTCAAAACTATTAATGAGCCCTGGCAATGCGAGAAAGAGATGGATTAGGTAGATGTAATGAGATATGATTAAAGGGTGTAGGCACTGAAGGGTGTTGGAGAAATTCTTTTCAGAGGGAGTATAATTAGTGTCTGATAAAAGTACTTAGTAGATAAGATTTTTGAAGAAGAAAGGTTAAGATAAACACATACCATATGACAAACCTGTTTAATTTTTTTCTTTTGCCTCTTGCATAGTCAATAAACTCTTGAAGTTTTATACATAAATAACATTTGTTGAATACTTGATGAAACCCCACAAGACAATTAAAAGGGTTTTAATTGCAAAAGACAGAAAGCAAAGAAAATGCCCTATTATGTTTCCTTTTTACATCTCTTTTGATTTATGCAACTTAGATAATAACATGCAACCTTTCCCTGAAATTAAACAAACAAATGGCCTTCTTAAAAAGCGAGATTTCTAGAAGTTGCTTAGCAACTTTCAAATTACTTTTTATTAAACTGCAAGCTTCTTCTCCTAGTTTAGTGTCTAAAATATGCAGCAGTCTAAAGCAGACCATCACAGCCACCTTTATACAAGTCCTGGGCAGAGATGCTTCTTTGTCCACTTAGCCAATAGTATTTTGCACACTTGAAAATAACTCTTAGAATGGAATATCAGGCCTTTAGTTTTCTACTTTTAAGTCTGAACCTTCAACCTATGATGGAGTTTAGATTTGGAGTGACAAATCTCAGTCCAGTTAGAGCACTTATAGACTAATTGCAGATAAATATATTAGATACTTAGAGATTCAGAAGAGAAGTTCACCATGTGAAGTGACCATGTGAAACATGGAAACCTGAAATAAAAGCAAATGCTGTCTCCTGCACATCTGGGGATTCTTCAGTTAAGAAGAGCTACCATGACATGGTAAATTCCCCTTTGTTACCTTGTTTTTAAGACAAACTATCTTTTCTACAGTAATTCATTGCAGAAAGTTGTTTAGGACTTCATAGAATCATAGAATTGTTTGGGTTCAAAGGGGTCCTAATCTCTTTCAGTCTGAAGACATTTCCCCTTCTGATGTCATGCTCGTGTAAAAACTCTCTCTCCAGTTTTCTTGTAGGCTCCCTTCAGGTACTGGAAGGCTGCAATCAGGTCACCCTGAACCCTTCTTCTTTCCAGGTTGAAAAAAAACAAATTCTCTCAGCTTTTTCTCATAGGAAGGGTGCTCCATCCATCTAATCATCTTTCTGGCCCTCCTCTGAACCTGCTCCTGGAGGTCGATGTCTTTTCTGGACTGGGGACCCCAGAGATGGATGCAGTACTCAAGGTGAGGTCTCACCAAAGCATAGTAAAGGGGTAGTATCACTTCCCTCAACCTTCTCATTCTGCTTCAGAAGCTTTGAAATGGTTGGCTTTCTAGGCTGCAACATTCTGCAGTATTCTAAACTTAAAGTATTTCAATTGTCCTTTCCTAATCATGCCTTCATGAAGAAAAGCATTGGTAAAACTCAGCCTTGGAAACTCTAGCCTGACACATGGCTTCTGAAATAGCTCTGGAAGTTAATTCAGGCCCATATTCCAAGAGAATTGGCCTCAACATGGATGCTTCTTCACATTCAGTCTCAGAGCAGAGGAACTTTGCGGTAGCAGAGCAGAAAAGCAAAACTGAAAGCCTGAGATCAGCATGGAACCCACATGCTGATAGCACTAGCTTTACTTCAGTGCAGAGGAGTAAGTCAGGATCATTTTCCTCATCCTCAAAAAGTATATCTCTTAAAGGATTCCCACACATCAGGAGCAGATTTTCTTCCTCTTTCTGTGTCCAGGAGTGTCATAGATCCTCATGTTAGTCTTCCTGTTCCACACTGCACATGTGGAACTCAAGTCTCTTTGTGGCATGGAGTGTGGTCCCACTTATGGAAAAATACACAGTTATACAGAACATTCTCTAAATCATTGGCCAAGTTATTTAAGTATACGTCTTAATCAGTACATAAAACCAGTTCCCACAGGGCACATAATCTATCCAGAGAATATCTGAAATTCCTACAAGGCGTTGAGTTCAAAACTTCATATCTTGCAAAAACTGCCCAGAAGACTTATTGTTATCAATGAGCAAATAACCAAAACAAATAACAGAATTGTCAAAAAGTTCCCATCACTAATAAATAAAACCCGAATACATACATCCAGATTTGAGGATTATTTTCATGAAGATAGGTGTGAGCAAAGGGAGCAGTGCTTTTTTGTAATATTTCAATACTAGATCAACACCTTAAAAAGAGAATAGATCTTTTTGTCTTGTGACTTCAGTAATTTATGCAGTTCCTACCAGTTCATTACTAATTAATTAATTAATTGAGAGGTTTTTTAGATCCTCCAAACTTCAAGCAGATTTTCAATAGTAGTGAATGGATTCTATGTGCCAGAAGGCAGTTTCAAAGTCACTCCTGATCAAAAGACCCAAAGGAGGATTGAAAAACTCCTTTTCTTGGCAATACTCTGTCATTTCTGAAGTGTAATGATAACACTGTAAATCCACATTGTTCAACATTGTCAATATTGGTTTTGATACTTCTATTTCAGTTTCAACTCCACCAAAAATCTGAAATATTTGATTTTCTAAATAAGCATACCAAGGTAGCATGTAACTTGGCTTATGTTTTTGTAAAAGTATCAATTCTAAAAATTTACAAAAGAAATATGTAAGTTCATCTATTTCCTTTCAATGAAAGGACATTGCTCAGTTTACACTAATCTTTGGGAGGGTTTTGCAAACTTGGCATTGAATTATTAGATCCATGGAGCTTCCAACATTTATGTAAATTATCTCAAAAGTCTTTTCCACCTGTTTCCATCAATCGGGAACATTTCAAGTTCATTTAAACCAATTTTTTACAGCTTTTTATTTTTAGTATGTTTCTTCCAGTGATATTTCAGGGTCATCGGGCAAGGAGGCAAAGATTCGATGGACTCTGGCAGAACAGGAGTGAAAATTCCTCACACAGGAAGTGTCAGGAATTCTATTGTGTTGTAGGGAGAGTGAAGTGGCTCTTTGGAGCAAGTAAGGCAGCTAGATCTCACACATGCTTACTTGTACACACCTGCTTACATAAGTCCTGTTGCCCAAGTTTCTTCCTGTAAACCAACAACACTATTTCACAGTTTCAATAGGGATCATGGTGGAATTTTACAGAGGAAGTCTGGATATCCCTAGGATCTACATGAAAACAAGGTAGTGAGCACTTTTCTCCTTTGCTTGTAGGGGCATGTATCAAAAAACCCTTACAGACATTAACAAAGGTGGGTTCACATGCTGCAAAACAGACTGATCAGACATCCAAAGACCTACACTGCTTTCTCTTGTCACCTTTCTGGGTACTGCAAGCTGTGGCCTGCTCCGTCTTTGGGGTAGGAATCATGTAGACTGGAAATCAGTAGTACCATTCTCTTCTGCAAAACACTTCTACATGCTTTCTTTCACTGCTGTTAGGCTTTCTTTCTTCTTCCTTCTATCTTTTTTTCCTTGATAGAATCTTAATGCTGCTGCTGCTGATGCTGCTGTTCTGCTTGAATCAGGAACCAAAAAATATGTGACTTCTCCAACCCCTATCTTTTTTTACAGTTTCTGCACCACTCAGACTGATGGCACAGACTCCAAAGTCATAGCTCTGTGCTTTCCATAGGTGAATTTTGAAGATGCAATACAAGCACACCACAAAGAGAAAGAAAGGAGTTTGCCTGTAGGTACTCTGAACTTTTCACTGAGTTCATTTGAGCTGACAGGGAGAAGATGCTATGTTTGAGTGACAGATTTCACCCTAAATGGAAATCAGTGTAGAGGAGAGGAGCAAGAGAAACATTATGAAAACTTTATTAAAGATGAGAAAAGATATCCTGTTTGAAAAGAAAACTGTAGAATAAGCCCATAAATATTTTAGGTGTTCCTGCAGAGAACTGAAACCCATCATTGATTCGATTTTTTTAACCACGGAGATTATGACTAATATTTTCTGCTGCTTGTGTGTGTGTGGTTTGATGTTCCCTGCAACTGAACCGCGCTGATTCATTATTTTCTTTAAATATTAACATAAAGATGCTCTCTTTCGCTGCATTCTCACTTGCTTTGGGGTTTGATTTGTGCTTGATTTTTCATTTGGGATTTGGGGGGTGGGTTTTGGGGTTTAAATATTCTTTCCAATTACAATCAAATAGGATCTACTTCTAGGAAGGATTATCCTCCTCCCCGCTCCCCAGTGTAAAAAGTGGCTTTTCTGAGTATCACTCTCCTTCAGGAAGGTCTATGCAATCTTTGAAGATTAGGGACACATTGTATGCAGGAAGAAAGTTGTCAGGGTTTAGATCAAAGTTGAGGATTGGTGAGGGACAGAGGAGTGGGGAGAAAAAGAAATCACTGAGCTGATCTCAGAGACTGCAAGGCATCCGATGCCTTCTCTCTTAGGGCAATGTGTACCTTTTCCCCACTACTTGCAAGGAGTTGAAATAACTATTTGAAAAATACGGAAAATTGCTTTTCTCATAAGGCTTAAAAAATGCTGCGCTGAAGCTTTAGGAAAATATTGGTCCTTTATCACCTCTCAGATGATCAGAAAATTCTTTGCATTTTCTGTTTCAGAAAACCCTTAAAATAATGGATAGTTCCTTTCAGAAATTGCCAGTAACACCCCATTCTTCCCAGGTTTTCAGAGCTCCCAGTAGTGGCTGGATAGATGAGGCCATCATGAGCCAGAGACACCATCAGCACAGAGCACTCTGCTATTTATTTAGACTCTGAAAAAGAGCCTTCTTGCTTATTTTCCTAAAATAATTAAAATGCATCACTTAAGTTCCGATTTGCTAAAAAAAAAAAAAAAAAAAAAAAAAAGGCGTGGGAGCATAAATGTTTTGGCTCTGAGCTGACAGTAAATATATCTTCACATCATGTTTTTATTTTACCGTTTCCAATGCATCTATCCTTCCTAGCTTCTTCCCCTCCCCCATTAATTTCTGAAGTGTCTGAAAGAGCCCTGGAGCTCACAGCATTCTCTCTCTCCCCTCTTTACGGCGGGAGATCAGATGTATTACCTTCCCCTTTTGCACGCCTGCTGACGGGATGGAGGGATGGCTTCAGCAGGGTGTTGGGGCCCGCGGTTGGCACAGCCGAGGGGCCCCGCTCAGCGGGGCGAGCCCTGGGCAGGGCAGCGGCGCCCGGCCCCGCTGCCGCCGCGGAGCTTCCCCGCGGCGGGGCCGTCTCAGGCAGCGGAGCCCGCCGCCGCTGAGCCGGAGATGGTGCTTACCCCTGTCTGTGCGGGCGTCGGGTACGGCTCGGGGCTTTGGTGCTGCTTTGTTGATGGGTTTTTTAACCCGCAAAACAGGTCGGGGGGGCGTTACCCCAAATTCCTCCACTGACTGGCTACTCCGGGAAAGGAGTTTCTTGGATTAAACTAGGGAAAAATAGAAATATATGTTTTATTTGCACGTTGTGCAGGGAAGCCAGCTCGATATTAATTTAAGGACGGTAACTCCAGCACTGCTGGTGATGTTCATTTGCAATTCCTACACACTGGCTATTATGTGCAGGGAACTAATCCTGCCTTGCCTTGAAAACAGAGCTTTCACTTAGCTCGCTGCACTCCTCAGATTTCCTTTAAAAGAAAGCCCTTGTTTTCCTAGGATTTTATTATTTTTAATAACATTACATCGATATCTGAATTCTCCCAATACGTATGTAGTGGTTTGTTTTGGTTTTTTTGTTGTTTGGTTTTTTGTGGGATTTTTTGGGGGGGTGGGGGAGGGAGGTGCTTGCTTGCTTGGTTGGTTTTTTGTTTGTTTTTTTCTGGCTTTTTCTCTCATGAACCTTTGGGGTCCTGCCGTGCTGCCGTTGCTGCCGTGAGACAGGAAAGTTGGGAGCACCCATGATTCGTTCTTCCTCCCCGTTACAGCTGTCGGCGGTAGACACCAGCCCATAGGCACTGCATAATGGCCAACCCTCTCACACCCTGGGTCCGCGTCCGGCCAGGGAGCAACGCAGAGGTTTAATTGCATCCATCTGCTGGCATTCACTGAAAGGGAGAGCGATATGGGCCGTGCTACCCACCAGAGAATCCGTGCCTGGGAGAGCTGCGTCTCCTCGCAGGCAGACACTAAGTCCGGCACGATCAGGTCTCTGGCTGCTAAACTCCAAGCCCTGAAATCCTGAACCCGCTGACACGAAGCGAGCCCTTGCCTCTGCGACCCCTTGCAAGCCAAGACTGGCCCCTCGGAGGAAAGGAACCCCAGAGGTCAGTGTAACAGACCCCGGCCCATCCAGCCACATTTTCCCACAGCACCAAGAGCACCCGAAGGTAGGGAACGACCCAGCAGTCCTGAACGGGGCCAGTTCTCCTTTAGACCGGGCCTGAGGCGCCGGAGCGTCTGATGCCCACTAGTAGGACGCGTTTAAAGCGTTTATTGGCATTGTGGCAATACAGTGCACGGTCAAAAACAGTTCAAGAAGTTACAGGCTTGTCCACGACAGCCCTTTCCGCCTAACCCGAGGAAGAAGCTCCAGTTATGTACGAAATTACTCCAGGAATGAAATAATGTTTGCAATTTAAGTAGGATTTTAGTTTACGTAGTAATGTCTCTCCGACTTCCCAATTGCCTTTCCCGTCCCATCCCCTGCCCCGGGGCAGAGCTTGTTCCCTGCGATGAGTCGACGATTATCGAAGAGCCTGACTTAACCTCGGACACCTGCCTGGAAGATTTTAGGACAGATTATTTTATAAAGTATTGTCCCCTCGAGTCGATCGGGGTCCACATTTCACAGCCGCATCTCGGAGCTCTCCGACGGCGCCTCTGCCTCACGTCAGGGCTCTAGCCCATCTGACAAATGCAGTTTCTCCTTTTCCCGAGGAGACGATGAACGCATGCTAACATTACAGCCACTAACTTCTCCGGTCTCTCACTCCCAATCCTCACTGACCCCCTCTCCAAGACCCCCCTCCCCCACCTCACCTTCAGCCATCCTCCCCTCCCCCCTCTCATTTTTCTTTATGGTTGTAGCGAACAAAACCCGGCATTTAATGCCAGCACACTGTCTGTCCCGGGCTGCTTGTGCATCATGACTTCGCAGACCTCATTCATCACGGGTCCTTCTCCCGGACAGTTCCCACTTTGGCTGTCAGGCTTTTCTCCTCACGTCACCTTCTTCCTCCACAGATACCTAATCAGGGAGAGAGCACATCCCAGGCACATCCAAGGCAGAAAAGTCCGCCCACCCCCACCTACCCGTGCTCCCTGCGACCGCCCTTCATGCCCCATGGCTTCGGTTTCCCAGGGTTCAAGAAATACAGGAATAGAGAAAAGGGCTCAGCTCCGCAGGACCTGGTGCTAAGGCAGCTTCCCCGGGTCCCAAGCTAAGGGCACCGATTCAGTGACGAATTTCCCCAAGCATGGCACGACAGCACCAAAAAACTTTCTGACCGGACTGTTCGCATCAGTTCCTGCCAAAACACTTGCAGTGCTGGAGAACGATTCTGCTAAGATAGCTAACGGCGTCTGAAGGTAGGAAATGCTGAAGGTCTGCTTAGCGGAGAGTGAAAAAAGCAGACATCGAGGAGAGTTTTTCAAGAGCCCCTAATAAAGTCCCACTAAATCACTATTTTTCTCAGAAGAAAGATAAAGGTATGAGGACACCTATTTAACCCTTTTATTAGTGTTTTTAAAAGCATGAAAGAAGGTACAATCTTTAAGAGATTTCTCATGACTTAAGTGATGACTCACCATACGGTTAGTAGCTTTTCAACTACCGGCTACCACGAGATGTGCATGAAAGCATTATAAAAAACCAAAACAAACAAAAAACCCCAAACAAAACAAAACAAAAAAAGAGAAAACCCAAAGCAAAACCAACTAAACAAAAAGGGCCCAAACTCCCGTGAGTCATGGTGTTTAATAACTAACTAGGTTCAACTCTACATGTCTATGTGCGTTTGTATTTTCATTGTCAAAGAATAAGCGTGTATGTTCTTCACATGTTAGAATTGCAATTTCGTGTTCATTTCGACATTCCCTAACCACCCATCCCACAGAGGTGTCTAAAAGCACCTACAGATTATCTCCCATCTCTCTACTGCTCTAATGTGACACACCTACTTACATTTTAGGGGTAAATAATTTGAGACAGATTTACAGTTCAACCCTCTCAGCAGACAGGAGGAGAGGTCTGCGTGGAATATAAATTCAATAATGTAATTCTTTCTCAAACAAATAATCTGTTCCCTTTCAAATATAATTAATGTTTTGATAGTGCATTTCTTGTGAGAGAGAGATACAAAAACAGAGGCAACCTCTTGGATCTCTGTTTGTATATTTTCAACAGGAATTTACAGTACCTATCTTGTGAATGTGACAGATAGAGTGTTTTGAACACTTAGAATTTTATTTATTAGCAGAACTACAGCAGGAAACAAAAAGGTCCTTACTATCCACCATGCCCATTTAATACACGGTTTTGTTGCAAAGGAAATTGCAGTTGCAGGAGGAAGGCATTAGTCTTTCAGGGAGATGAGAAATGTTCCCTAGTTCTCAGGGTGCAGGCTTCTGTTCTGTTGTGCTCCGGAGGCATATGTCCTTGTGCTTTGTCTTTCGTTCTCCTCTCTCTTTCCTCCGTGGGACTGAGCCTATATCCCTTTTCTTCTAACGCGGGGAGTTAAGGAAAACGGTGGGAACATTTTGGTTTTGAGTCTCCAGCGTTCACACTGGTCCGGGCAATGATGTGTTTCAAGTAATATAGTCTGAACAAAGCCATGTTTGAAAATGCCCAGAACGTTCGCCAGATGCTTATTAAATACTGATACATGATTGTATGGTTCATTAGTTATAGATCTGCTACCTAATCCAGCGGAGCTGAATTGTCTTTTTTCCCCTTCTTCCCCTTTCTCCCTCTCTTTACTTCTTTCTCTCTCTGCCTTCTATCGCCGGTTTCAGAGGAAGGTGTACAAAGACGATTCTGCCATGCTTGGGAACACGAAATTCACTGATATCTGTTCTCAATGCCTACATCGTTTCTAAAGCACAACACAGAACTGTCTTTGTGAGGAAAAAAAGAAAACAAAACAACAACCCAAAACCAACCAACCAAAACAAAACAAAAGAACACCCCCCCCCCCCAAAAAAAAAAAAAATCAAAACCAGAACAAAACCCAAACACCCAACCCCAAACCAAACCCAAAACCTATCTTTTAACTCAAAATGCTATGAACGCTGGAAATCGGTTTGAGACCAAAGCCACATGGACACTCCTACCTAGTTCATGAATGGCCAGATTCGACTTCCACAAGTATCAAAAGTAAATTTCACAATCACGCCACTGCATTGGATCCCCATTATGTCTATAGCCTAGTAATACATCTTGTCATATCGTTCATTTTCCAATGTCATATTATTTTTGAAAAATCGAGTATTAATCGGAAGAGCAGAGAAACTTTAAAAAGCATTGGTTTCCAGCTGGGGTTGCCTTGCCTCACCTCACTTTGCTCAAGCCGGTACTTCCAAAAAAAAAGGAAGGACACATCTGAAAATGACTCTTCATAGAAAGTGCCAGACCTGCAGTCAGTCTGAAAGTCTTTAGTAACAATAAACATTAGAAATATGCGTCATTACTAACCTTGAAAAAATAATCACTGGGCATAGAAGAGTGGTATTTGCGTTTACAAAATAGTGCAAGGAAGGCCCTCTAGTTGTACAGGAAGCACACTTGGCTATTCCGATGTCAGGCTTAAAAAAACCCAAACCAACCAACCAAACAACAACAACAACAAAAAAAAACCTAACAAAAAACACCCAAACAACAAAAAGCACATCATTTTTTCCCCCTGAATTTATAATCTCTAGATAGATTATTACAGACCCATAGAGTGTTATCTCCCTACACAAGGGTAGTATAACTTGGATTTGTACCATACAACACTGTAACACCCTTTTAATTTTATCATATGGATTGTCTGGATTTACCTTTTCTAGAAACTCCTAAAATGTCTTGTAAACACCTGAACACTATGACAGAGATAACCTTAGTTCAATACAAAGTTACCAACCTCAGTCATTGAGATCCAATTAATTCGATGTTTGCCTCCAGTGATCTGTGAAAAAAAAAAAAAAAACATACGGAGGGGGAGGCGACGGACACACAAAAAAGGAAAATATTTACCGCATTGATCTGATAATATCTAGGAAAATGTCAAATACATACTTTTTAACTATCGTCTTTAAAAATAACAAAAAATAATAAAAATAGCTTCGGTACCTCTGATATGCAACTGGTCTTTTTTCGCCAAAGGCGAAACATTCGGAACGATCGCACTTACGTTCAGAAAATATTGTTATTTTTCTTAATGGGGAAAATTGGACTCCCGCGACTTAGATCTGTGGTTTTTAGAACTGGGATGGAAATTGGACTGACACCACTTTGCACTTTAACAATCGGATTTCGTCAGGGTACAAGTTGTTTGTTTAACCCGACAGCTCCGTGCACCCCGTCGCACGCTTTTACACACTCATTAAAACGATTATTCACGACCTGTCGAGTGTTTTCTCGTTCATTCACAGGAAAGACTTAGCGCTCTAAGATTCAAGAGCATACGGTCAGCTATACCACTGGCCGAGGGGAGAGATTACTTATCTCTGTGATCATCTGATGCGAGACTGTCTTATCTCTACAGGTTGTAAAGCAGCAGTTCCTGGAGGTAAAAGAAGGAGGAAAAAAAAAATCCTACAACCCCCCCCTCCCCCGCAAACTTGCCGAAAGCAAAAGACGAGGAAGATAAGTGGAGAAGGGCTCAACACTTGCCCAGCACCGCGCGCGGGTCCTGTTGCGGTTCCCCAGCCCGTGGTTGAGGCTCCCGCGGCGCCGCTCCCCGGGCAAGCGGCGGGCAGGGCGGCGGGGGCTGCGCCCCGCGGGGCAGCGCGGCCGGCGCGGGGCCTGCCCAGCCGCCCTGCCCTTCCCTTCCCTCCCTACACCTGGCTCTCACACCGGCCCCCGCCTGCTATCCCTGCTCCCGAGCTCGCTCCCCGCCGCCGAGGTGCCTGCGTCGGCACAGTCGGAGCAGTGCGAAGAAGATATTGATAAAACAGAGCCCTCCCCGGAACGGCTGCGAAAGAAAATGCGGGTGTCGGCTGGAAAAGTGTGTTAAAAAAATAGATCAAAATGTCAGCCTTCTGGGATCCTGAGAGGGGATGGCTGGAAAATAGATGGTTCAGCAGAGAGGCTGGGGCGATTCCTTTTGGACAGATTAAATCGTTAAGCCAAAAAAACCAACACAAAATACCGCCTGCTTCGAGCACTCTGATATTTGGATGCCAATCGCTCTTATTTTTGTTTTGTTTGGTAGGCTTTTTTCTTTTAGTGTATCGATTCCTGATTTCGATATTCAGATTACCTCTTTACATTCCATCTATGAGGAAACCCCAGGGGCCACTCTGTTGCTGGGAAGGTGTTTTACACTTACAAATGAAGCTAAGGGCCCGAAAGGCGAAGCACACATCAACTCCTGTTCAGCCCCTGCGGATCCAGAAACACATTTTTTCATTTGGAAAATATCTAAACATAATGCCCTTTCATTTAAATGAACCGACCCCGAATGCAACAAGGGATTTTAATCTGAAACGGTTTCCTAATTGCTCGAAAGGCAAGCACGTATAAGTAATTTGTTAAACTTATTGGATTGCAATAATCCACTATCAGGTTAGCTAAGAATGGTTCTGTCAAGTGTGTTTCCCAGTCTAAGCTCTTTCTTTCAAACCAATCTGGTATAATAATTAGCAGACAAAGAACCCGAAATATGTAAGCAAATACCTAAAGATCTGCATAAATAAACATACTAATCAATAGCAAGCTACTCAACACTTGTCTTATTGATGAAGAGACAATCGATTTTTGCTGTTCCAACCTGCAATAAGAGATGTGTATTTAATTATTAGTCCTTTTACCTTCACTGATTTGGTAATAAAAATAGAGGTAATAAGTCCTACCCTTCCTCCTAAATACAAATGATAGTGATGACATAACTAAAGGCAACTTACGCTTCCCAGCAAAACAAACAACTTTGCTCAAACAGAATAAACAAGCAAGCAAGGAAAGAGCTGCCTTTTCTGATGAATGCTAGATGACACCTTCACAGTCAGGAAAGATCGGACAAACGTATACATGCATATACACACACGTGTATACACGTGTATATGTGTAGCTACAGAAAGATAAATATAGAGGGATAAGTTCATTGATGAAACAACAATGCCATTTTTATTTGCAGAATTCTCATCTGTTTTCTCATAAACCCATATGAGTGTGTGTATACTATATGCTAATAAAAATACCCTCGCTATTTTGTACCACTGTGAGTGTGGTACAAAATCTAGGCTGCATCTAGAATCCTCTAGATGCACTCGCCATCAGAAGTGCAGTTCAGAAGTCTAAACGGAGATTTACTTATCACCAGCGTGCTGTGACGTTACCTATGAGCCAGAGCATTAAATATATAAATGATTATGTGATGTGCTTAACCATAGCCCGCCATAGACCTCCTTAATAATCTGTCCCAGTTTTGTTTTGTTCGAGGTCTAGTGAAAAGTCTAATCGCAGCCATCATCCCCATTAGGAAATATATTGGTGTGGGGAGGAAAGTGTATTTGGGCGTGCAAGCATCATAAAAAGATTTGAAACGCAGCTTATAATATAGCATCGCCAAGATCTTTGATTCAAAAGAACAGTTTGGTAACCAGTGACTATTACCCGTATTTAATTTATAAAAGTATTGCATCCTTTTGGGACATGCTACGATTCACAATGAGATTATGCATATTTTTATGAGAATACAACTTCTTGTCTCTCATTTTTCTTTTTTTTTAATTTTTTTTTTCTGGTTGTGTTCTGAGACTGAGAAAGGGTTCCTCTTTTTTACTCTATGGCCAGGCTTCGGTCAGATTTTTTGGCAGGTATGTGTCTCCTCTTGGATATAATTAACTTAGCAGACTAGCTAATATTAAATACTTGAGATAATTTCTGAGTAAAAGCAAGCAAGATGGGGGTGTGGGGTCGAGAGGCGACGGAGAAGGGTTCTCTTCCTTCCACTAGCGAACAGTGCAGGGCAAACACTTAGCTTGGAGGGCCTCCAAGTTAATGGGGATCTCGGCGAGGTCTCCTCCGCGGGCCGGCCGCTCCAAACCCTGTTCCTCCGCCACCGTCAAGAGAGAGCTGCAGGGAGCGCCCCGAAGGGGAAGTGCTCCTTTCACGTGTTTCTACTTTCCTGTAAAAGATGCCCCTGCGAAACCATTTGTAAAGAGCTCTGAATTCCCCACCGGGGGAAAAAAAAAAAAAAAGAAAAAATCAACCCAAGAGAGCCCAGGCTTCGTGCCGCCTTTGTAGTTCGAAATTCAGGCTCTCTGGTCAGGCGGCTCCGGGCGAGGAGAGGTTTCACCTCCGGGCTTAGGTTAAGCAGTTCTTTGCAGCTAGCTTTACAGGGATGCTTTACTCACCTTAGGGTAGGGTGACAATGGCAGGCTTTTCTCAGACCCCCTCTCGTTTAGTCTTTCCTCTCAAATCACGGATAACCCCAAATACACTTGGAGGACTCCCTAGAGATAATTCTTTGAAATGGACTTTGCATTCATTTCCCCGACTGAGAACAGCAAATCCGCTCGCTTTCAGTCTAATTCGCTAGCCTGATACTGTATTCTATTACACGGTATCGAGGAGGGGGAGGAGGGGAGGTTGCCGGTAGTTGCTTTGGTTAGTTGTTTATTTTGGCAGTTTAATTATTTTCTTTGTTTTTCAAGTTTTCCCTGGTTTGTTTTGCTCTGGTGGAACGAGAGGTGAGTTTAGCAATCCCATTATTGGATCGGAGCATCTCGGACTGGTTTTTGGGAAGAGGACTTTACATGCCTTTCTCTAGGGCAACATCTGTCTGTTGGTAGCTAGAAGAACGCAACGCTGAGTCTGCACGGAGAAGGACACTTCAGGTCTTTCCTCCTTTCTGAGGGGAGGGAGGCGGCACCGGCTCAGGCCCTGCGAGTACAAACGCCGCCTGCAAGCCGCCGTTTTACCGCCGGGAGGGGGTTGCCGGGCCGTGGGAGAGGCCCCGAGCGGTGGCCGCGGTTTGCCGGGCGCAGCGCTGCCGGTGCCCGCGGCGCGGCGGGGCGGCTCTCCCGCGGGCCGAGAGCGCCCCCAGCCCGCGGAAGGCGCAGCGCCGCCGCCGCCGCCGCCGCGCCGGGCCCCGCCGCGCCCCGCGAACACGCGTGTGCGGGCACGGCCGCTCGCTTGCGCCGGAAAGGCGCCGGGGGTGGGCGAAGCCGGTCCCCGCCGTCCCGAAGATACGCCAGTGCGGATGCCGCTCTCCGCAGCAGAGGGCGTGGGCAGCTCCACCGGTGCCCGCGGCACCCACGGGCCGTCCCCGGACAGGTTCGCACCGGGCGCACAACTCCGGCGGGTCTGTCACCAGTCACCGCCGGCGTGTGCTGCGCGAGTGCGAGAGCTCGTCTCCCTGCCCCAGGGCCGGTTTCTGCCACGCCAAAGAGACAGGCGCTCAGTACCGCTACCCTCTGCGCTGAGGTGTCCCAAGCGCAGCGTCACGGAAAACTCAACTTGCTGTATATTAAAAAAAAATTAATTATTTTCATGAGGTCAAAAATAGCAGGAGCAAAGGAGTCAAAGTCATCCGCCGGGTGGGACACCAGCCGTGGCTCTTCTCCTCCGCCACATCAGGACGGCAAAAGGAGAACAAGTCGGTCCACGGAGGGCCCCGTACCGGGTTCTGCCCACGCACCAGCGCGCCTGCCCCCACCCGCAAGGATGAGCACACTGAACACATCAGTTTTATCAGTCGTTTAAACTTCCGCCCCTATTCCGAGATTTTGGCACGTAAATCTCCACGTATACAGAACGCAGTCATGGAATTTGGAGAGTGGGAAGACAAAGGGAGAGTGCCTGGAGCTCTCCTATGGACATAATGTTGTCCGTGATCCCTTTTAAGGGCGCATTTTCTCCACTGGAGCACTCAAAGCAAAACCCAGCTCAGTACGGCTCTTTGCAAGGTCTCTTTCCTCGATCTCCCCAAATTTTTGGCATTTAGTCGCTTTCCTGGAAATTTAGGGTTATTAGCACTCTTTGCACAACCCTGAAAGGTGCGATAAGCCTTGTAGCTTTTTCTCAAATGACAAGCTCAGAATTTTTAGAAATAATTCATTACAGAATCCGCCTATACCCGCCATGCTAAAATCGTCTTTCATATAGCAGAGATGGATAAAGGACCAAATTTCCTCCCGACATGAGTGGTGGAGGGGAATTTTGCCTAGCCTCCGTAATATTTCCGTGCTGTGACCAAAACAGAGCACTCTCAGGGATCTGCGAGAATGGCGCTCTCTCCCATTCTTGTACCAGAGGACAAAAATCGCGCGTGAAGTTGCTTGATTCCTGAGTGTAAAAGAGGAGTAAAATCCGCACTCACCCGGTGCCGTCGGAGGACTCCTATCCCCAAGTGCCGTCGTGTGCCTTTCTTGCAGGTAGAGGCAGTTTCTCCTGGCATCTTAAAAAAGGCAAACACAACATTGCACCCGTGTGACTTTCTCTGACATTGGTGGCAAACAAGCAAACAAAGAGCAGGTTAGCAAAACAAGCTAAAATATCTACAGATTAACCACAAGAACTGCTAAACCGGCGAAGAAACTTCCAACTTACCGATAGAAACGAAAAGAGCCCGAGGGGGAGGGGGAAGGCCGGGGGAGGAAACACTTTGAGGAAGAGACCGAAAAGAAAAAAAAGAAGAGAGAAAGCGAAAATCCTGATATTAGGCACATGCAGTTTTGGTGTAACTGTTGCTTTGAAATTGTGCTTCGGTTGCACGGGCGATCTGCTTATAGGGGGCCACGGGGAAACTGTACGTTTAGACAGAAGTCTGTCATCTCTATTCATTCGTATCACATGGATCTGCCTGTGGGGATAAGAGGTAGGGAAGATTTTCTTGAAGTGCACCTACCCTTCTGGCGGGAAGGATTGCTGGGCAGGTTTCTTCTGGAGGGTCCCATCTCTCTGGAGTAGCTGAAGTGGAGTTGAGGGCAGGTTCTCCGGTGAGGTAGGAATGTGCAGGAACTCCGCCCTCTGGGCACAGTCACACAAACCCAGCACAACAGATACAGCCAGCCCTAAAACCTCTATTGATCTTCACCTTCACCTCTTCCTAACCCAGCTGCCCACCAGTTTTTGACCCATTTACCCAGGCACCTTCACCACGGGGCGAAAAGAAGGGGCGGGGGGGGGGGTGGGGTGGGGTGTGGGGGGGTGGTATTAAAAACAAGAACTCTTCGGTGCAGAGAAGCTACCATAGACACTAGTGCAATGGATAGATACCTCTGCGGTCTGTATATGTGTCTATATGTATATATACATATTTCTGCCAATCGCTGAACTTGTAGTAAACTAAGATGTATGCGCACATACTTTCTCGGGCGGGTGTATTTTTCGCGGTTGCACAATTAAGTGTAAAAGCAGTGATTATCTACGGGCAGGCTTTTTTGTATGTTTGTTTATCTCCCATCCTAAGGGAAAATACAACAGTTAAAGAATAAAGTCGCTAATAAAAGAAGTCTTGCTCAGTGTTCTTTCTTAAGCAAAACTCTGATGTGGTTCAGTCAAAACGTAACCGGAGTTCAGTGGGAGTTTTGCTTGAGTGAATACTGAATACATAGTGATTGAGACCTCATATCACACAAGTGGTGAGGGGGTGTGTACCTGAATCATAATTTCTGACATAAATCTTAATAATCATCAGAAGAAGTTATAAAGAGCAAAATGACGTCCCGGTTAAACTATTTTTTCAAGTATGAGATTTAAAAAAATGTCACTCCCCCAAACAGTAGTTTTTGTGCCATTTAAGTCAAATTGCATTTTTGTTCACTTTCTTTTAAACACTTTCGTAAGAATACGTTCCACACAATGGATGATATTTTACTGTAACAAAAGAAAAATATCTAAAATATGACAAAAATTAGTTGGCCAAATATCGCGTTGAGGATTCGAGTTACTGTTTATTATGCTTCAAACATGTTTGCGAAGGCAGTCTTAAAGTCGTAATTGGATGTTTCTTGATGAGCAGATTTCTTCTCCTACGATCTGCGCGAGCAAAGTTAATCACCTCAAACATCAACTAAGAATATAACAATAGCTCCTTAATTCCATAAAGACCGCCCGTCCCCCATAAACACTCTAAATTAGGAAACGCTAAAGAAACGACGCTAAGACACCGCATCATTCTAGAAATGTGCACATTTAAAAAATCCTGAAAGCTTAGCTTGAGGATTTGACATACAAACCACCGCGGAAACAAGTATCAGATAACAGAAATACTGTATGCTAAACCACCTCCCCTAAAAAAAAAAAAAATCAAACCTCAAAAATACCCATCACCACCTAAAAACCCCACCAACCCACCAACACCACCCCCCCCCCCAACAATAAACCAACAACAAAAAGAAAAACAAACAAATCACCACCTCGAATTCAGTGCCGAACGAGCCTGTGCAAAGATCAGCCTCAGCGAACAAAAGAGTTTCTCTGGCTGAGGAGTAGGCAGAGGTAAAGACATATTTGGGGCCTTAACAGTCCTGATACGATCCATGACAACTTTAGCGATTTATTAGTGTTATTTTATTTTTGGTTTGGGTTGGATTTAATTTTTTTCCTTTATAAAAATAGTCTGATTCCTGGTAACATGTGTATGGAAACGTGAATAAATTACCAGCTCAGCCACCACCCCTGAGCCTGGTGTAAGAGAAAGAGGGAAAAGTCTGTGGCACCTGAACTCCTTAGGCAATAATTTGCAACACCGAGCCTAAAGGAGAGCTCTGGGAGCGAGCGCTGGCTTAAACTAAGTCTGGAGAGACTTATACATCAAGGCTACCCTTTTCAGGAATTATTATGCATCACGCTTATCTAATTAATGCTTATTAGCCAACCTCAAACTCTGACATGGCGAGATCGTGTTTTCCTCCAACCTGATCTGTCTCTTTCCTCCTTTCAGTACACTGACAGCAGATCTTTTTTTTTTACATTGCAAACAAAATAATACTTTACGTAGGTGCTATTGGATTTCCTACAGTATACAACCAGTTGCAAGTGGTAAATAATAAATCATTTTCCTTGTCAGATGCAGCAGATGCCGCTCTTTTAAGTTGTTTAGGCATTAGTAAACAGAATGGGGTCTCTAGGCTTCAATAATTTAAATCACACCTATTGCATTTTATTATTTCCGATAGTTTTTTTGAAAAAGAGTTTTATTTTTTTTTGTATCACTTGTTTTAATGACAAGTCATTGGAGTCAAGAAAAGGGGGGAGGGTAGGAACTTCCAAGTGGTGGTATCATCTCTCCATCCCCAAACAAAGCAATCGTTTTCTCATAGTGATGATTAATTTTGAATTGCAGGAGTGAGAGTGAAAGCTAAGAATATCAGAGTGTTCTCTCCTTCTCCCCCACACAGTGCAAAGCTGGGTGTCCCATCTCTCATCCGTAACCTTTCACTTCTCTCTCTTTCCTGTAGATCTGTTTGCATCTGTTTATATATGACTTATTTTCAGGAGATTCCCTCTTCTTCCCCTTATTCTTTCAGCACGACAAATACACTGTTTGCAAGGATTCAGATTTTCTATTGCTTCTTTATTCATCCCCCGGCATTTTTTTTCCTCTTTTCTGTCTTTCTAAGATAAGCACTTTAAAAAGCGTTTGCGATAACACCTCCGACCTAGAGATTATTTTTCATTGGGCCTATTGTGAGCAGTCGCCGATTTATTGCAGTGCTGCAGAGCTCAGTTTAGGCTACAAACGTAACAAATGAACAACTTGTCCTCTGCGGACTCACCGCGGGATCCAATTAGTTCCTAAACCTTTTGCACAAGTTTTCTAATTATTTTCAAGAGTTGTGGCCTTTATAGGCTGCCTTAAACTCATCAAGACACCAATTCTTTCAAGGATTAAATGCTTCTTAAAATTACTAGCAGCGTTGCCCCCTCAAAACTAATGGATCGATTCTCCGGGCAACGGAGCTTTCTTAGGGACGCCTGCGTGAGTTACTGGGCTTCAGCAGGCGCGGAGAGAAAAAGAGCTCGTTTTCAAAACTTTACATTGAAGCGCATCCATACAGACTTGATTTGTTGACGCTTTTTCTTTGTTTGTTTGTTTGTTTGGTTGTTTTTACCCCCTAAAACGTTTAAACATCGGTATGCGAGGCAGGGCGTCACGTGACCCCGGCGGCGCCCTGCCTCCCTAGCCTGGACTGCGCCTTCACCTCTCCGTGCTCCGCTTCTGCCCCCCCGCCCGGCCCGAGGGGGAGAGCTGCCAAAAAATACCGCTACCTTCACCAGACCTACAGCCAAAGCGTCCGCAGCATGAAAAGTATATAGATACATACAGCCTAGATACTTCCGGAAGAGTGCTCCTTTAAGATAAGGGTTATATTTTATACACATACATATCACAGCTTGCTAAATTTGGTCAAACGATCATATGACAGCTAATATGTGTATGTATATACGCACACATACGCATCCTTTGCTAATATATCTCGAGTCATCATAGAGACGAAATCAATTTCTTTCAGGAGAATAAGTCTTTGAATGCATTTCAGAGATTGCAGGAAGAACACGTACCCATACAGTAATGCACCTTGGCTTTTTTCCCAATGTATGCTTATATACTTAAATTGTATATGTATGTATGCATATATACATACATACGAAATGTTGAGCATTTTCAGCGTAAGTTATATTTTATTAAGACACCCTACCTCCTACTAACAATTTTAAAGCAGACTTTATAAGCGTTCTGCCCCAAAATGGATATCAAAATAGTGGCCATGGTGTTTGATTAAATACCCTGATCCTTTACATTTGAAAATGCTGCAGTTAAAGACAGCATGGGAGGGGGCGGGGGGAGAAAGAAAGGAGCATATAAAAAATGGTGCACTGAGCAATAAGCAGCGCTCTGATCTCACTGTAACTTTAATGCCTCTGCCACATTAGGGTTAATAAAAGAGACAAAAAAACTATCAAGTATATATGAATTTAGCCTATTTTTTATTTCTGTGTGTTCATAGTAAACATTTTTGTAAGTGACAAACACGGGCATATGACCACAGTATCACAATCAAGAAATTTTAAGACGACATTAACAATCACTCAAATTTATGCGGCTTTTGCGCAACACAGGTTACATATTTGCAAGGTTTACCTATAAGTACAATAGGTATTAACATTTCACTACATTTAGAAAAAAAATAAAGGTGACCTGTTAGTGACCACATACATCAAAATATACACAACACAAACTGAAGGCAATCATTAATTTTGTCCCCTTCTGATTCATTTGAACGGGCAGTGCTGCAAACTGAAATAATGTTGCTGTTTTTTTAAATTACTTCGTACTGAGTGCATTTTCTAAAACCCAATCTTTGGTCTAAAAGTAAACAAACAAACAAATGAACAAAAAAAAAAAAAAACCACCAAAAAAAAAAAGCAATTCGGTAAAGAAAATAATAAAATAATAAATGGCCAAAAGTAGATCTTGGGCATTTTTCAGTATTAATTCTGCTTAAATACAAATTATGTTTTAAGAGTTTTTTATAGTTTTCATAAATTTAGTGGTTTGTTTTGTTTTTTGTTTGTTTGTTTTTTTTCTTTCAAGGTCTGCACCCACCGACATATCCATGATAACTTATAATACTGCAAACATGGAGAATCGGGTGGCTTTTAGTGATAGACTTATCATATTTGAGTAAAAAATTGCAAAAGCAGTCACTATTTAGATACACATTCTACTATAATTTTGTCTTCCAAACTTCATAGTCTACAATGCAATCTCCCCACATTGCACCTTGCTGACACTCCTCACCTTGGTGTAATAATAAACAACCCTAAGACTGAACAAACGTACAGAAAATGGGGGACTTAATAAAAAATACCTGGACTTTTTTGTTTTGCTTTTTTTTCCTTTTAATTATCATTTACAATGCAAACGTGTGTAAAATGTTCACTTACAGTCTGATCCCATGGATGTTAATGTATTAAAGGGTTTGAAGAAGACCCCTGATTTTGATGTGTGAAATAATCAGAAAGTCCTCCGGAAAGTCCCGTTGTAAAACTTGGCAAAGAAGGTCTTAAGGACTCACAGGGGAGAGTGGAGGGCGCCTGTGGCGACGTGGAGGAGGAGGCTGCCCTGGCCGTCATTGAAGTGCTGCTTTGAGAAGTCATTGAAGGGTGAGGAACATGGGGGAAAAAGTAACTCGTCTGTCCTGCTAGGAGATTTACAGAGCAGGGGTTTAGGGAATAGGTGCCGGAGCAGGGAACTGACAAGCCACACGGCACTGAGGCGGCCAGAGCTGCTGCTGTGAGGTGATGAGTGGCATAAGGTATCTCTCCATTGACTAGTCTATCAACACTTAACCCATTAGACGTGGAAAAGGAGTGGTTGTTTCCCAAGGAGTTTTGAGTCAACACTGAGCTGTAGGGCATGGGGTGGCTGGGGTAGGCGGACGTGGTCCCATTGTAACTCAAAGTGCTGCTGGCCCGGGGGTGGTGCAGGGAGAGGAAGGGGGACATAGGCCAGTACAAGGATCCTGCCCTATCCATGAATGTCAGTCCGGTGGAGGTGAGCCGGGCGCCCCGCTTAAAGGCCAGCTTGGCCCGAGAGGTGGTGGAGCGCCGGCGGAGCTTGCCAGTGGTGCCCCCGATGAAGACGTCGTCGCTGGAGGGGTCCAGCATCCAGTAGTTCCCTTTGCCCGGGTCGTCGTAGTGGCGGGGCACCTTGACGAAGCACTTATTGAGCGAGAGGTTGTGCCGAATGGAGTTCTGCCAGCCCTGCTTGTTCTCCCGGTAGTAGGGGAAGTTCTTCATGATGAACTCGTAGATGCCATTGAGCGTGAGGCGCTTCTCGGGGCTCTGCCGGATGGCCATCATGATGAGCGCGTTGTAGCTGAACGGCGGCTTCTCGTACTTGCCGTTCTTCTTCTCCCCCTCCTTCCCGCTCTCCCCGTCCTTGGCCCCCTCCGCCGCCCCCTTTTTCTCCTCGGCCGCTTTCTCCTTCTCCTCCAGCTCCGCTGCCGCCGCCGCCGCCGCGCCCGCCTCGCCTTTGCCCGCCAGCATGTCCGCCTTGGCCACCTCCAGGGCGCCGGAGGCGGTGGCGGTGGGGGGCGGCAGGAGGTGCTGCCCCTTCTCCTCGTCCTCCTCCTCGGCTGCGGCCGCTCGCTGGGGCTGCTGCGGCGGCGGGTGGTGGTGGTGGTGGTGGTGATGGTGGTGGTGATGGGGGTGGTGGCTGTTGTGGTGGCTGTGGCTGCTGTGGTTGTTGTCGCTCTGGACGGCTTCGGGCACCAGGCTGTTTATGCTAAAGGAGGATTTCGGCAGCATTTTCACTTCCTTCCTATCTCCCATGTCCAACATCACACACTAGTCTGAGGGGGAAAGTTGCGGCGGCCGAGGGAGCTGCGCGCGGGGCGGCGGCGGAGGCGGCGGCCGAAGCGGTGGCGGTGGCCGAGGCGGCGGCGGCACCACCGGCGGTGGCGGCGGCAGCGGCAGCGCAGTTGGACCGCAGTCTCAAGCGCTGGCAAGTCATGTAGCACGGACAGGAACCGCCGGGGAGGGAAAAAATAATAGTAATAATAATCACCGATCAGAGAAAAATCAAACCGAGCCGGAGCCGAGGAAAAAAAAAAGGTAAAATCGGGAAAAAACCCTCTGAAACCTAAAAAAAAAAAAAAAAAAAAAAAAAAAAAAAGGCAACAACACACAAACACAGACACAGACACAGACACAAAAAAAAAAAAAAAAAAAAAAAAAAAGCTACTTCATGGTGCCCGGTTCCCCCGGCACGGCAGCGCAGGGGGAGGCAGGAGGGAGCAGCAGCCGCCGCGGGCCGGCGCGGAGCGAGGCAGACGGGCGATACAGCCCGCCCCGGCCGCAATTAATTTCAGAGCTGCCGGCACGCACCGGGGCTGTAAAACATTTTTTGGTTTAACCTTTCCCACCGGCCGCCCAATCAGGGCCGGCGGCGTGCCCGCGCGTCTGCCCGCCCGCCGGCCAATGGCGGCGCGCCGCCCCGCCCCGCCCCGCCCCGCGCGCCCCGCCCCCGCCGCCGCCGCCGCCGCGGCTCCCGCGGCGCAGGGATACCGGCGCAGGGGCGCATCACCGCGCGGTGCGCGCGCCCCCCGCCCCGTGCCCCCCCCCGGCCGCCGCCGCCAGCACAAATCCCCCCGCGCCGAACAACGCGCCCGTCCCGCGGCGGCGGGCCCTGCCCGGCCGCCCGCTGCCCTAGTTCCTCGGGCGGACTCAAGTTGCAACGAGCCGCTTTGCCCCTTCCTCTGGCGACGAAGGAGGCGGGGTGGGAGGCCGGGTGGGTGAAGCGGCCGCGGCACATCGGTGGTGGCGGAGGTACTACTTTGCGGATCCCGCCGAAGTCGCTCGGCGAGTTTATTTTCCCAGGCCCGGTTATTTCTGTTTGTTATTTTACCGAGGGAGAAAACAAAACAATCGTCCGGAGGGGACGCAGGCGGCGGGATGGGCCCGGGCCGCCCAGCGGCCGGGGGCCGGACGCCGCTGCCCGCGGCCTGCCGGGGGAAGACGGGGTCTGCTCCGGCCCGCTCGGGCCGTGCCCGCCGCTCTCGGGACTGTGAGCTGGGAGGCTCGGGAACGAGCGGCCCATCTCCTCCCCTGCTCTCGCCCCGTGTCACCGATGGCTGGAGCCAGGCTTCGCTCTTCCCTGCCCGCCGCCGCCCTCTCAGCCCCGCGCCGCTCCCGCTCGGACGCCGCTTCCCTTGCGCGGCCGCCAGAGCCACGCGGGAGGCGCCGGGCTCCGTCCGCCTCCTTGGCGCTGCCGGGCTGACCGAGCCCGCCGAGCGCAGGCCGTGCGCCGGGCGTACAAAATAAATGTTGGTGTTGGTAACCCATGAAATCGACACTGCGGTTTCCTGCTGGCCCGGCCCGTGGGCCTGGCCGCGGGGTTTAGTTTTGCTGGGAGAAAGACTAGGTGTTGCAGCGGACAGGGAAAGGGTCTGGCACCGCCGCTTTCCACAAGTAGACGCGGTGTGATATAGGCTCGAGCGTACGGCTGTGCTTTGCCGGGACCAAAGGGTTGGGTAATAATCGTCCACAGCATATCGTTTTTTACTGTCAGCACGAGAACAGAAAAATCGAGCGGAAAACAAAGTGAAATACATCGCGCAGCTTTCTTACTCGGAAAGGAGAAGGAGAAATGTAATGGACAGAGAGCGTGCTGATCGCATTCAAACCAAAGCTGTGGCAAACGTCTAGCACCGCGTTAAGCTGCTTCACGTTTGTGCTGGAGGAAAAGATGCTCCGTAGAAACAATACGTGCAGCTCAACCCCAGATAAAACAATTTATCCCAAGGAAATTCAGGTTAGAGCACAATGCAATTAATGTAGTTCTGTGCAGACGCGCGTTTTATGTATGTGTTTGTGTATGTGTGTGTACGAGGGAGGGAGGAAAAGCGAGTGTGAGAAAGAGAGAATAAATAACGAGGACAAGTAAAATGGACCAGTAATAAACAATTGCAATTGGGGATGGCATGAACTCTGTGCATTGGATTAACCTCGAATGACCTTACCACAATTGTATTTATTTAACCAATTTCATAACAGGTTGCTACTGACACACACACGCAAGTTAATGATCAACAACCACTCTTTTTTCCTTTGTTTGTTGTTTGGGTTTGGAATTTTTTTTTAAATTCAGGTTGTTGGGGTTTTTTTTTAAATCATGACAATTTATAATTATTTCGTTTCTCAACACTGAAGTCAATGTATGGGATTTCTTGCAGAAGAGTGCAATGAGGAGGATATTATATGACTCTACCATGGCAAGGGGGTAAGAGGCAAGGTAAGCTTCCTGCATATTATTATGATTATGATGATCATTAACTAATATGTGTCATTATGGTGCACTAGGATCCCATTAGGGTGGCTGGGCCCAGTGCGTTTTCCTACTCGGTCTAGCATGTAATGATTCGGTGTAACCAGATTCTTGAGAAAGGACAGGTTACGTAAACATTTACTGATGTGGAGTAACTATACTATTTGTACTCTGATATGCAGGAAGGAAAGTGTTGATTAACACAGAAGAAAAAAAAAGCGAAATTAGCTGATTGCATGCTCATAAGTGCAAGCTGTCATTGAACTGCTTTTAAAATAGACACAGCTGGGTGTTTGTGTTGAAAAATTTCTTGTGTTTTTGCTAATACTGAAATAAGCATGATTTTGTATACCAAACATTTTCAGATCATTAAAATTTGTAATCTGTGCTGGTTTTAAACACAAAGAAAAGAAACAGATTCATTTCGTTGTAAAATTTGCTGATATTATATTAACTCAATCAGGTCTGTACAAATGGTGTATTGTGCCTTATCAAATCTCTTTGATCCATTTAATACACAAAGTGCCAAACGTGTGTATTGTTTGTTAACATTGAACGTTTTATTCAAATCCCAGCTCTGTAGCGAACTGGAGGAGTTCTTGTTTAATGTAACACTGACATTGCCTGTTGAAATTTTAATGTCTTGAGGTGTTTCTTAGGTCAAAGCTGAGTTTACTTTCTGTTGTGATCAGGGATGAAAATGCAGCAGGGAAGAAAAGAGACGTTTTATCTTTTTTGCATTTCTGAGCAAAAGGCTAACACCACAAGAAGCGCATTTTAAAAACATTTGATGATCTAGATTTAACGTTTGGTCATCTGTCACGGGTGTGGAATAAAACTCTATGCACAAACTTAGGATTTATATATATTTTTTTTAATGCCATGGATATACAGTTCTACCAAAAAAGGAAATGTTTTGTCCAATATGTAATACATATCTTTCGAAGTCCATGAAGATTAATTCATTGTTTACAGGAGAGAAAAGGATATGTAAGAGAAGCCACGTCAATTATAATTTCTGGTAAACTTTAACTTTCGAATTTCTCCCCCCCCCACACCCCGTAGAAAATGCACTATTTATAAAACTAGAGGTATTTACTTTGGAAATGCGGGAGTCTTGCTCTAACGCCAGTTCCTTCCTGAGCTCTGCCCCGAACACGACTCCAGTAGTACCTTTGTGTGTCAGGGCACTGCATGAGCGGGAGGTTTGACCACTCAACTCTGGCCAAGCCCGAATTCTCTTAAGAAAGTCTCTCATGGCAGCATTTTCTAACAGGGAAGGTTTTGTGGAGTGTTTGGAACAGAAGCTTGTGCGCGGAACGGAGGCGCACAGCCCCAGCCCTGTGAAATACGGGTGGGTGTGCAGAGTGGAGCCGGCTCTCTGCAGTGTGAATGATGCTTCACCTGCACACTCGTCGACGCTGAGGATCTGCCGAACCGAGCGGCGGGACTGAGAGTATCCAGCTCCGGGGTCAGGATGGGGCTGAATAGCTGAGCTTAAAAGTCCTGGCTGAAGTGCCATTCAACGGCGATATCCATGCAGCTCTTGGGTATAACTCGTAGGGATAGTGTTTCAACCACATACTTTTCTGCCCCCACCTTCCCCCCTCCTTTTTTATTTAAAAAAAAATTGTTTTTAAATTAAAGGCCAAGGGAAGAAAAGATCCTCTCCAATGTACACTTAATGCATGTAGCGTACTTCCCTTGCACCACCCCCCGCCCCAGCTTCAGCCTTCAATCCCCCTTCACACGGGTATAGTGGCTCTGTACTTTCGGGCTCTTTCAGGGCGGTTAAGCTGCTAAAATGTACTGACAGCTTAAGAAATGAATGAGGTTTTTTTCAGCCATGAAGAAAGGGTATTTAATAACCACGCTTCGATGGCATCATGCTTCCATGAAACGAGTCCGGACACTTTGGTTTAACAATCAGTAATATCACATTCGGTACAGTAAATGCCTCCATGTACGCTTATATAATTCTATTCCCCTTTGACTATAAGCTTGCCATATTTATTCCAGGTTACCTGGGCAATTAAGGTAAAGACTGCTCAGATACTGATACCCTGCTGCTAAGGCATGGCGAATGGGGACGGAGCAGTGCGCTAACAAAGAGAAAGAGGTATTCAAACATTTTGAAGACGGGTGAATGGGACTGAAGGTGGATGGATGAATGGAGGCAAAGAGGGAGAGGAAGAAGCATTCAATGGTCCAAGACTTCTCTCCGCATCTGAAGACTTAAGTTTAGGTGTCCGCCTGTAGCCAGTTTCCAGTTAATCCTCAACAGCCTCTAGTGATTAGAAGTTAGTCTGTTTAGCATGCTATATCCTTCTTCCGTGGGTTTTAGTTACAAGCTATACGATTAGGATTGCGAGAACAGTAGTGAACTAAACTTCCCAGTAAGAGGTCTTCACACCAGGGAAGTGTTACTTTGCTGCAGCAGCCCTGCCTCGTCAGTCATTAGGAAGCTGCAGGTTGTCAGAGGCTTCTCTTGCGCGCACACAAGCGCAGACACACACGCACACACACAAAACCACAGCACTAAAACTAAATTAAGAAGCCGATGATTAAGACAAGCGTCTACGAGGCCTGTCATTTCAGCATCCTTCCATCATAACATTGTGGCACCGAGAAATTTGCTTGAAAACCCTGGAAAATAATGTCTATGGGAGAGCTTCGTGTTTGAGGCTGTTAATATCAAATATAGACTGGGAACTGCCTCGGATGCAAGATAGTATTCCGCAGAGGAAAGGAGCACTGCAGAGACCTTGGTGCTATCCGTTCACTCCCGAAAGTCTGGTAAGTATCTCTCCCTTCTATTGCAGCAGGTACGCACAGTGTAACTGGAACTGGACCGGGTCTGAAATCCGCAGCTATGTTCCCTTCGGGGAACTCCCCCTAAAGATAAATCTGTAATGAAAGGTCCTGACTGGATGACTAATGGTTATTGGCACTCGGTGCCCCTTTAAGGAGAGCAGCACATGTTGTGCCGAAGACCTTGCAAGCACACTTTAAATACAAATCTTTTAAGTTTCCCTCCCATGCATACACATCCCTGTTGTTTTCGGGCTAGCTGTGTTGTGTCTCTCCCCCCTCCCCCTTTATTTAAGCTTTCTAGTCTTCCCTCCCCCCACCCCATTCAGAACTAATTGCTCAGTTACTTAAATGTTTCAAAAAGAGCTAAATTTCTCCATCCGATGATCTTTTGAGAAGCTGCACTGTACCATAAGGAACCGCCAGCGGGGCACTATATACCTTAGTGGAGCCTGCGCAACGAGGGGAGAGGTAGCGTTAAAACAATGACATTAATAAACTAAGTGCACTCACTGAGTTCTCCTCCTGTTGAACTTTAGAGTTTCTTGGGCGGGCAGAGATTGAACAGAGAACGTCGAAATGGGAAACAATGGCTGTAGGGGCCAGAAAGCTTTGCTGATGTCGTAAGCGTAAAACAAGACAGAATAGTGACAGAAAGAGATCCGAGTAAACATTGGAGTATACATTTCCCATGGCGACTACGCGGAGTAGAGAAGTCTGAATTAAATCACCTTAATTAAAAGCTGAAGATTTTATTTATTTATTCCTGTAGCTGTAGAATGCCATCCACAGAAAGCCTATCTAGGCAGTGTAAAGCATCCACTAGATTTATTGTGTTCAGCTGCCACTGCCAGAATTTTTCAGAAGAGAATATTTTTATACTCACTGCTAACTTGAAGACGTGCGGGTTTTTAGATCCTAAGTATCGCTATTATTTTATATGCCAGTGTGCAGAAAAGAGCCGTTATACCTGTATAGGCAGTAGATATACCTGTGTAATGAAACCTCTCCTTAATTCAGAAATCAAACAAAAAAGTAAAATATCCTTTAAGAATGATCCACAAAATTATGCAGACGACGCTAATAAAATGCAAGGCAGAAATGAACAACTTAAAAACTTTGTTCTGTTCTCGAGGTTTAAATACACAATTTTATATTCTGTTGGGTTTACTGTTAAAACATCCTAGGCCGGTGCTTTCGTCTGCGTTGTGATATTGAAGGAAAGAATATTAAATAAAATACGGGGGGGGGGGGGGGGGGGGCGGAAAGACCTGGTGAGGGGAAAAAAAGAAAACAAAAAAAAACCAACCAACAAAACAAACCCCAAGTAGTGCTTGAAGAAGGCCTCTAGCTGCTCTTTGACTCTTAAGGAACTGTTGCTAGAATATGTTCATGGTGCTGTTCTAAAGCTCTTTAGCCTCCTATAAACGTAATCTTTGGCAAATGACACATGGATCTGCTTTTGCAGTTTTTCGGTGACTCGAGAGAAAAGATGCCCTTTCCCCCCCCACCTCCACCCGCCCCCCTCCCCGGCTTCCACCCCTTCCTCGGCAGAAGGACAGATACTGTCTCTCTCCCAGCGCTGTTCCCACACCGCCGCTCCGCCAAAGGCATCCGGGCGAGCGGGGGCGCCGGTGCCCGGGTGTGCCCATCCACCCGTCCGTCCTACCTGGCCGTGCCGCGCCCGCCGCTGCCCGCTGGCCACTGCTCCATCCCGCCGCGGCCCTGTCCCCGCACCGCGCCGGCATCGCACCCCTCGGCTCGGCGGGTTTTCGGACTCGGCCGGGTCAGCTGCGGATCCATATTTTAGGGCCTACAAAAACTCATCACCCTCCCCTATCCTCCTATCTTCCCCCGCCCCGGGGTCCCTTGTAACCACAGCAAAATGCCCAGTGTAGAAAGCAAGCCACAATCGACTGTACACCCCTCTAGGAGAAGGCGTTCGGCAGCCTCGGAGTAAGGATGATGTTGGCTTTCCCCGTGTCCGGGCTCAGGCGTGAGGAGGTGCCGGAGCGAGGTGCAGCGCCTCGCTAGCGGCCGGGCCCGCGCTTGGCGGTGTCGGCATGATGGGGCTGGCGCTAGCGCCAATGAGGCTGCTCGGGAAGCCGACCCTGCTCGCTCCTTGGTGTCCTGGCACAAGTAGGGCTCGCAGGATCTGCCTCTTTGTGTAGCTTGTTCTGAACACTTTTTATATCGGGCAGGGTGGTCTCCATGTTTTCTTTCTTTCATTCTTCCTTTCTTTAGCGAAGGGAGGGGGGACTGATGGCAAGGGGCTTGTTGGATGATTATAACCGCTACCACTTAGAAATAAGTTTCTTGGGGAAGGGCTGATATCGCACCCTTGATATCAGTGGGTGTGTCCATGTATTATTTTAATATGATATGCCTTTTATATAGAGCTTGTTTTCCTCCTCCCTCTCTTCCCGGCCTCCCCCTCCCCCCCGCTTTGTTTCTGGAATTTGTTTCGCTTTTAAAGCACCAGCACAAACAAACAAACACATAAAAATGACTGGCAACAAGTTAAATCCCATTTGTGTCCCTCCCACCGAGCACGGACCATGCCTCGCTAAAGCCTGGGGCTTGTCGTTTTGCCTCGACAATAATTTGACCAAGAAAATGAAGTGGCTGCAGAAAGACTCTCCCGGCATTGACAATGCGGAGAGGAAAAACAGAGAAAGATTTCTCCCGGGATGAATCCCCTTGGTGTGTTTTCTCCTCTCCATCTTTTAGATGGGGCGCTCGCATAGACGCTCACACACACTGAGGTTATGTTTCCTAGGAGTCTTTAGAAAACAGTGTTTATTATTATCGAGCTATAAACGCCACCAAGTAATGAAATCATGCCGTAGCTACGGAAACTCCAACAAATAAGTAATTTCCATTTGTCTTCTAGCAGAATATTGCAGAGGATTACTTTACACTTTATTTTCGCATTCATTTCAAAACACCAATGAAAGGGCAAAGAAAAGTCTCTCAAGTCGTTGTACACGCTGGAATCAATTAAACGATCCTAGCAGTTCTTTTTTAGCTTCTTTTTTTTTTTTTTCCCTGCCTTCCAAGGCGACTTCAAGCTGATTTCTGTGGCTATACTACAGAGGGAATCCGCAAAAGCAACAAGCGTGGTTCTCATAGAACCTCGGTGTCGTGTCCCCCTGAAGCTTCACTGAAAGTATCTCACAGTGAGCCACCCGCGCATTCCTGCGCCTTCCCTTAGTTTTGCCTCACAAAATAATGGAGAAAACATTCCTGTTTGACTGTACTTAAAAAATATCTTTTTACGCGATCGCACGGTTTGCAAACGATAGTTCAACTTTATCTGTTGTGGTGGGCACGTGTTTTGTCATATGAAATTAACTTGTGAAAGCCTTTGTATCATTTTTTTGATTTGTGTTTGTCGACAACGCAGATCATAGCTCTTCCCGTTGATGGTTGATACAATTGCTAATTTAAAGGCATGCTTTCGGCTTCGGAAAACAGCAAAACTCCAGCCCTCCGAGAGCTCATTCTCAGAGAAACAACCCGAGGAGCACTAGAATAACTCAACGCAGTATTTTGTATATGTTTACGGTGTCTCCATATACTTCTGTATCATTCTGCACCTCTATTGTCTGTTCTTAAAGATAACCAAGTCACTCCTGGGCTTCTCACCTATAATCGCCTACCTAAAAGAATGTACGGACAGTATATAGTGGTTCTAAATTCTTGGAGGAATGTAATTGGCGTGTATTTTCCCCGTGTCTATATTCTTCCGTGGTAAATACTAGCAACTGAACTACTTGTCTTGATGTCTTTCTATGGCTGAGCCCCGAGAAACTCCTCAAATCATTGCAATAAAGTCATCAATACTTCCTATGCGCACTGGAGGGTTTTTTTCCTCACCACTTGTTCTGCTTCTCATTTCCAAGGACAGCGTTTTGAGCCAATGGTCTGGTTTAGGCATTTCTCCGGACTTTCAGATTTTCAGTCTAAAGCTTTCAGTATGTTGGGACCGAATCATGATTTTCCACATTTCAAAAGGGACGAGGCTCTATTTATAAATGTTACAGAAGGTTTCGTTACTTCAGGATCAACAAAACAGGAATAGAACTGCAATTTTCAAGAAAATAGGATTTCAAAATATAGAAATAAAAAAGTAGTGGAGATGATGTATAATTCAATCAAATTACAGAAAATTGCTTTAAAATTCAGAACAGTAGCGATCCATTATGTCTCTGTTTTATTAGTGACAAGTACAATTACTCTAAAATAAAGAACAGTGGTGAATATATAATTGGCTGTAATCATGTTAGTGTTTGAATAAAAATGACGGGGACATTTAACACTTTGACAACAAAATGTTCAGAAACAACTTATTTATTCAAACAGTTTTTATTTGCATCCACGTGAAGGAGAAACACACTTTTGCTTACGATAAATCCAGGGGTTTTCGCTTTCAATAAAAATATAACTAAAAATACGTTAATTATTTTATTATCCAAAGCTTAATAAAGTCTCCTGAGTATGACTGTACTATTATTGATTACTCAGTACCAAAAGGACGCCATCTACAGGAAGAGGTCTCTAGGCTTAACGCCATTCTAATCAATGTTGATTTAAAAAAAAAAAAATCTGAGTTAATATTCCTCTATAAATCTGGATCCGATTTTACCTACAACACCGCTCACAATATTTGCTTTGTAATTGCTTCTTGTGATTCCATTCGTTATAATTTTATACGATCTAGGAATCTGTTCTAGGAATCCTTTTCTCTGAGATACGGCATTTAAAACAATTCATTGAACTCTCCGAAGAAGCATCTTTTTGTCCTTCTAAAGAGACTTTTTTTTTTTTTTTTTTCTTTTTTCCCCTCTCAGGACTGACTTGATCGTCTCTGAAAACGCAGAACAGCCCATGAGATCTCTCCTTTCAAATAACATGTGGAAGACGCTTGCAGAACAGCCCTGAAAACAAAACAACTTAAACGAAGGCAGTTCGTGCGACAATTGTGTCAAGGAATACCTAATATTTCTTTATCTGTAACTAACTTATTTAATTTTGGATAGTTCAATAAATGTCAGCTATGCCAAGCATACTCCCATCCATTCTTACAATACATCCTTTGCCCCGTATCTTGGTACTTAAAGGTGCCGTTTAGCCGTAGCCCAGCAAGGGCTCGAAAACCTATCGAAGCAAGAAGAGTGCCCTTTACTATTTTGACCATACAAACACAGATCCATGGGAATGGCATATGTCCTCCGTGACGCGACTCCAACAGCCCGGTACAAACTACAGAAAATACGAAGGGAGCTAGAAGAAACTTTCAGGACTCCTCTGCAAGTTTTTATTATTATTTTCGGGTTTGACCCCGAACGAATTTTTCTTTTCTTATTTTCATTTTTTATTTACTCCTCTACCCCGATATGTCTCCGCATTTCTTCTCCTGGTGTGTGTGTGCTTGCTCACAGCGGGGTGGACCCCGCACCGATCCGAGCGGCTCCCTCCTGCCATGAGGCGAGCGCGGCTCCGTCCGACCGCGCCTTCACTGCCGGCTCCCAAGGGTCTCTCCTGCCCAGGCGGGTTTCGCCAGCACTTCTAAAAAAAAAGTACCTCTGGTTTCTTTCTGCTTCAGGCCAGTGATGTGAATGGGCTTTGAAAAATTCGGGAAGATGGTAGGGGGGTGGTGTATAAACTATACAGTGAAGAGTCAAAAGGCAGAGGTGCGTTGGCACAAAGGCTGAGGAAAATGACCCACGGTGCAACCTCGATTTTACGTGTTATTTTGTAAACCGGGTACAAAAGCCTGGAAACTACTTTTATTTGTTCTTGCACTGGAATCAGGCTCAGAGTTTATACCGAAGGGTCTTTTCTATCTTTTCACTTCTGGGCATTGACCGTGAACGTTCCAAATCTAGAGACTGTGTCGCATAGCTGTTTTCAGACTTGAAGAAAGCTCAGGAGAGGAGGTTTCCTTCCCTGGGGCAAGCCGCTCCCGTAGGCGCCGCCAGGGCTCGGTGGGTCCCACCCCCGCCGGGAGCCGAGGCGGGGGCGCCCCTCTGAACCGGGAGGTCTGTCATTTCTCGGGTGCCTCGTACCAAATCGCAGATGTCAGCCTTTCCCTACGTGTTTGGGCTGCTAATGCGGGCACTTCACACAACAGAAATGCTCAGCTTGGGAGCTTTTCCCAGGGCCAGCCGCCGTCTTCGTGCTTCGCATCTGCCTCTGGCGGCACCGGAGCTGCATGCAGGGGATCCCAGTGTGCGCAGTAGCCTGTACCAGTGGGACCGTATTCCCGTGGGAGCAAAGCACTCGCAGTGCTTTGCCCCCTGCAAAGTGGCCGAAGCACAAACTCCGTGCATCTCCACGGGAACCTCTACCGAGGTTCCCGGCTCGAACCTCCTGCGTGTCTTCCGCACAGACCCCTTTATGGCTGAAATTCACACCATAAGTTCACAAAGCCCCTCACCTAGCAGGCCACCGTATCGCCAACCGAGGCAGGCGCGGCCGGGGCCGCAGAAAGCCTTGTCGTCCTTGGGACTTCGAGGTATCCCACCGGGACCCGGTCCCCGCGGGGAAGGAGGGGCCCATGTGCGATTCCGCCCGGGCAGGCCCGTGCGGAGCGGAGCCGAGCAGCGCCCGCTGGCCGTGCCCGGGCCGGAGCGGCGGCGGCCGCGCTCGGCGGCGGCGGGTGGGAGGCAGCGCCATCCGAACGGCGCCGGCGACATCTAGTGGCCACGGGCCGGCAGCGCCCGCCCGCCGCTCCGCACCGGGGGACAGCCGGAGCCGGCCCCGCGGCCCTGCCCGGCCTGCCCGAGAGCGGGGGATGCGTCCCGCACCACCGGCCCCTCCGTGGAGCCGCGCCGTCAAGCGCCAGCCACCACTGTGCTCCGCCTCAAAGGCCCTGAAGTTTTCGGTGCAGTGTTGGTACCAGTACAAAACGGGTCAGTTTTACATTTACGTACACGGGGGCACTTTCGTCGCCCTCTCTCGCCTCCCAAGGACCTCCATGAAAAAAAAAGCAGACGCGCAGGAGTGGCAGATCCTGCCACCTTCATCTTGAGAGGTGTCCCCGGTGGTAGGCACCGTCCCTGCGCGCACTGCTGGGGCACCTTCTCAGACCTGTGAAGAAGAAGAGGGGAGAAAAAAAAAAAAAAAAAAAGCAATATTGCGGAGATACCGCTGGCGGAAGGAGCCCTCACTATTTAAATCCTAGTGTCAGCTCTCATTAACAGCTCAAGTCATCTTTTCCCCGGGGCAGACCTTGTCTGGTCTATCGACTTAATGGAAAACAAAACACATGTTTGTATTCTATTATTGCAGTCTCGTTCCTTGCCTTACGGAGAGCAGGGACAGGTTTTGCCCGCTTCGTGACAGGCTTCCCGAAGACATAAAGCTTTCCACTCCTTCCTCCCTCCTGCCCTCCCAGGAGGAGATAAGGATTCCGACGTCCATCTCCTGCCCTTCCTCATGAATAGGGACTGCAATGGCAGCCACAAGAAAAGGCTTTTGCTGAAGCCGGGGTGGCTAAAAAGAGCCCAAGAAAAATAGTTACTGCTATGTACAGTAAAACTTAGCAAAGCACAATAGTCTCTGCGGGAAACTTTGGAGTTGTTTGTCATCAGGTGAAGTTCTCAGCTCGGATCCAGCTGCCAGGACCACAGCATCCACCAGGGAGGCCGGCCGTGAGGAGACGGGCACGCTAGGCAAGAGCAAGCGACAGAGTGAGAGAGTTTTGAGACAACCCAAAACAAATAAACAAGCTCTCCCAATTCTTCTACTGGAAAGATGGCTTTGATAAAGAAGTAGGGAAAGTTTTGAAGAGCTGCAGACATTTTAGCAAATGTATTTTAGCTGGTCTAAGTAGTTGAAGTAAATTGAGTGGCTGTTGGCTTGTTTTGTTGGTGGATTTTTTTTTTTTTTTTCTTTTTCCCCCGGAGACGACGCTGAGAGTAAGAGCTTGATAAAAGACAGGAATACATTTCTCACCCAGAGAAAGAAGGAGAGGTCTGTAGAAGTGATGACCTGATTTGAATAAGGGAGAAGATTTTGGTGCAAGGGAAAGAAATTAATAATTTAACCCCATTCTCAGTGTTTTCGTTGAGGTACAGGTCTGTACGCAGTGCCAAGCACAGGGCACTTGAACCTGGCAAGAGTAACCGATCGAAATTAGCTGTCTTAATGTTCACCTATTCTACGACATTTTAAGGCCATCTCCAGCTGATCTCCTCCCTACCCCCAGCCCCACTTCCGGACGCGCAGGAAGGGTGCGAATGTGAAATTGCCCATCGGTCCCGGGGCGCTCCTTGGGCGGCTGTGAGGTCCCAGCGGAGGGAGTGGGTTTCTGGGCCTGGGTCTCTCTCCCGGCTGGGGTGCTCCTGGCATCTCGGATAGAGAGTAGGGCCCCCAACTTTCGCGCTTTTGAAGTGTCGTTTGCTCTCAAGTGCTTGGCTGTAAATAAACGCTGTAACAGTGACAACACAGCCGTCCTGCAGTCAGAGCGGAGTCTGCCTCTGCACCTTTTCTCTGCAACACACGCCGTCAGCGTTTTAATTCCAGCTCCAAAGGGAACCTGCAATTATAAGCCCCCCATGTCCCCTCCCGCTCACATTCTCTTGTCTGAAACATTCACTGAGGAAGGTTATTTGGATTGAGAGTAAAATCAAACAGGGAGGGGAGAAACAAAAAAACCCAAAAACAACATAAACCCAACAACCCAGCAAACCCTTCCATTTGCTATTTACAAACCTCATTGTCATGCTTCACTCAAGCTGTCTGCCTAGCTTAGGGAAATAAATGTGACTGAACCAGAGACAAAGCCGATGCAGCTGTATTTGAATTTCTCAAACACTGTCAAACGTGCTCTTGTCTCATAATTCTCGGGGTTGTTGTTATTATTATGAACATCATACCTAATGTGAACATACTCGAAAGAGAGCTGCTTGGCAGTGGAGAGATGTGGTTCCAACCGGGAAAGCACAGAAATGTCTTTAGCAAAAAAAGATAAGGGCTCATTTTCCCTCCTGCTTGGAAGCCTAGGCAGATAAATTAAGGAAAATTTGAGACCTATAATTTCCCTCCTTTTTTTCCTTCTCTCTCTCTCTCTCTTTTTTTTTTTTTTTTTTTTTTTTTTTGGTTCCTTGTGTTTTCCCGATCCCCTCAGAAGCGGTTAGGTTTGACTATCTAATTTCCCAGGTGATAACCCACTTTGGCAGCCCCGCACTGCAGCCGCGGTGGGAAGGAAAACGAGAGCACCGTTCCCTTAACGGGGAAAGGTGTCCGCTGGCGGGCACCTCCGAGCCGTCATATCAGCTTCCCTTTCCGGGGGTTCTTAGGAGCCTGCCGGTATGCTTGGTGTTAGCAGGGCTATCACGGGGCGGGTCCTTGCTCTCGACTCCTTTGGAGACGAGAAGGCTAAAACACTCTGAGGCCCCACAGGAGGTCTCTAAGGGATACCTGGGAGCATTCGCATATATCTCGCCTTAGATGCCCTGCTTCCGACGGGAATGAGCTGCCGGCCCCTTTGCCAAGCCCCGCCGCCCCAGCAGGTCGGGCCGAGCGGGGAGCCCTGCGAAGCTGTCGAGAAGCCTGACTGCCCCGGCAGTGGCTCTGTGGTCTCCGCGAACAGCCTCGGCCCTCGCCCGGCCCCCCGCCGCCCGAGGCGATGCCTCTCGACGTGTCGAGAACGGAGGCCGCTCCGGCCCAAGCCAGGACGGAGCCCCGGCTCCTCGGCGGCAGCCCCGGCCAGGCCCTCGGGTCCCCTTCCTCCGCCCACGCCGCTTGGCTCGTCCTGCAAGACCCACCGCCCTCCCGGGTGCCGCTACCACTTCAAGCGGCGGCTGACCCCGGGGCTGTGGAGCAAAATGGGGTCCTGCAGGCCGGGGGGATAGACCTCGCGACCGCAGGTTTAAGCTCCTCCCCCGCTATCCACCTGGCCAGCATCTCCCCAGCCCTTCTTTTTTTTAAAACCAGCTTCTTCGTTGCCACACTCCTCAGACGACCCTTCCGAGCTCTCTTGCGGGGAAGAAGTCTAGTGTCACCTCTTCCCGGCGGGACCACCGCCTCCGAGCAGGGCCTCCCTGTCTCCCTCTCTCCCCAGCTCCTTCGCTCCGTGCCCTCCGCGGTTCTCGTTGCACCGTGTCCTTCAGTGAGTGGAAGCAGAGAAATGAAATGTACTGTGATCAATTATTGGTTTTAGACCATATTTATGGACGTGTGGAAGTAATAACAGTTATTTACTTTGTCGAAACGTTTATTTTGCACTTGTATATTTCCTTACACTCGGAGAACCGGCGTGGGAAAAATAAGCACAAATAAACTAATGCACGAAAAGTACGGTTTTAGCTAAAGGTGATCCTTCTCCTGTCTAATTTTCCCGTGTGCATTTCTTCCTTCTGACGTTAATTCAAACCAGCGAAAGGGCTAAATAGATTAATCTCTAGCCCTCAAGTCAAGCAAGAAGCAAAATAATAATTTACTTGTCTGCCCCCTTCATAAAAGAATACTTTTTTTCCTTTTTCTTCAAATCATGGGTGAAGAACAATCAAAAACCAAAGCAGTCAGGAGGGCAGGAGCCCTTTTGTGTCTCTTGAGGGTATGGCCCGGGTACCCCTGCTCTCCCCTTGTTCTCGCTCCCTGCCCGCATTGCCGGAGACCGCCTTCCTCCATGGGCACAGGGCTGCAGGCTGCTTTAACACCTCCTGACCAGGCTTTGTCCCTTTTGAAGCTTGATAGATTCTCTAATTTGTTAGCAGCACTTCGACTGCCCCCAGCGCAAGGAGGGGAATGATCCCAGAGGCAAGGAAATAGATACCACTCTGGGATTTCAGTGTCTCAGTAATAGCGCTTTCTCATGCACGTGTTTCATACATCGCTTACATCAGGATGACCTCAAAGAGGGGGACAGGGAATTAAAAAAAGATGCAGTTCTGCAGTGTATGTCAAGGATTTCAAGTAGAATAGTTCTTTATTCCCAGATAACACTTCCCTGTTGAGGGCTCTTGGTCTTCTTTGAATTGCTTCGATTCTCATAGTCCAGCTATTTATTTTATCACCAGCGACTGTGTGTGACAGTGCCCCAGATTGAGTGACACATATAGCCACTGGCAAACAAAAAATGATCCTGGTTGCCCGCAAATGCTCTACAGTGAGTTGCGTGGCAGCTCAGTTTGTCCCTCTCACACAGAGCAGCCACTGCCTCCTTCCCCATCACCTGGCCATGGCGCCTGCTGGTCTACTCCGGATCACGAGCAGGACTAGGAGCTCTCTGACCAGCAACCCAGCCTTATGAAACCATCCCGTTCTCCACTCATTCCCACCCTTTCTATTTGCTCCACAGTTAAAACTAGCACATTTTATGGACCATGGCACCTTGCTGTGGCATCTGCCAGGGCAAGAGCAAGAAATTCTGGAGAGGGCAGGGCACCTCTCCAACACTCACAAGTGTCAATTTGGAAATGTGGTTTTTGTATCAGCCTCTGTGACATATGCAGTCTCCAGTCTGTTGCCTGCTTTGGGGACAGCAACATGCTGTCCTTTCCCCTAGATACCTAGTCTTTGTGCAGTGCCCATAAACAATGTATCAGACAGTATTAGCTGGAATCAGAGCCTTCAACATCTTTCTGTTCTGTTGTTGGGCTGCCCCTAGAGAAGGTCCCACCAGCACCAAGAAATACCCACTGTCACCGTACTTCAGGACCCTTGCCTTGTGCCCTGATCCTGAAGTACAGGGAATTGGGCCGAAGATGAAATTCAGCACTCAGCTGGACCACTGTTCCAGCTCTGCAGATCCCTCCATGCAGCACAGCCCTCCCTTTTGCAGCACAGTCTGCTCAGGACGCCAACAACCTATAGGGCTGACATTGCACAGACTGCTTGGTTTCTGACCCTGCACTTCAGTCCACATTTTCAAATCCCTGTTCTGCCAGCAGTTCCAACTGACTTCCTCTCTTCTCTCAGGTATCTTTATGTTTACAGTCCTGATAGAAGGGACAGAGTAAAAAGAGGAAAACTTTTGGTCTTTAGACCCACCGTTCTGGTGCTACTTTGGCACTGTGTTACTCCTCGAGAAGCTTTACCTCCAACTACACTACATACACTTCCCACTTAGATAAGGTTCTTTCAGTTTGTGAGCCAGTTAATTCTTCTGGTACCTGTCTGAGATTATAGCCCTTCCTTTCAGACAAAGTAAGGCAGGTGAGTTAAAATTTTATAACCACAAATTACTTAAATTTTTTCCTCGAGTGAACTATTTTAGTTGATTTAGACAGACCAAATTGGATAATAAAATACCATCTGAAACCTACCAGGAAGTTTTCAACATATAAAAAATGGCAATTTTATTTAATCTCTGGGAAAGATAATTGTTTGCCCTTGCTTTGCATTCTTGAAGTATATCTTTTGAGACATAATTTTTGAAATCTTATATATGCACCTTTACAATAGTAATGGCTTTCCACAAGCTCTGTGGGAGGTGACATTTCAGCAAGATACTTCCCCTTGACTTTGTTTATTCCAGCAGTTTAAATTCTGCCTCTGGTGATAGCTGTTAACTTGGCAATGTGAAAAGTGCTACATGATGTAGCTGTGCTCAGTCAGCTCATCAGAAGCTTACCAATTACGACTGTGGAGCCCATTCTTCTTGCCACAGCATGCCACCCACCATGCATAACCGGGACAGCTGATCTTCACATGTGCATAAAATCTGAAAGTATGCACACATTTACTCAGAAGCCATGCAATGCAGGCACAATAAGTCTGCTGCTTCTTAGAAGCCTTTTTATTTCCTGCAATAGCTCGTACACAAGCAGTTGTAGATAATTTCTTGCTCCCTGCCCGCTGTGGAAATGTCAAAAAAGGGAGCTTTCAAATGCCACCCTGCAAGAGGATAAGATTTGTACATGCCAGGCATTCAGGACACCTGTATTGGGACCACACCCTGACGACAGCTGTGAAATAGGAAGTTGCAGATATCAGGATTATCCATCTCACCCACGACTTGGTCTCCATCCACCTCCTTAAGGTGCTTGGGAAAGGAGGTAGTGGGAAGCAGATTGTGCTTCTATTTAATTCAATAATTGAAATATGCTGTAATGACCCACAAATTGGGCATCTAAGCATTATGAATTGAAGAACTTTGTTAACAAAAGTCTTTGTAAGCCTGTTTCTGCAGGACGCAATCTGATCTCTGTTTAAAGCCTCTTAATGACATCAGCGAGGCAAGATTTAATTCTAGACAGATGCTATTTGTCAAGCATATAGGGAGTGTTTGAGCTTCAAAAATAATGCTACCTTTGAGCATTCATTTTTGTTTGAAATATCCAACTGAACATACGAAGTCCAGATTGAGCTTTTTGTTAAATTGCGATTTGCACTTATCCAAAGATATTATTTTCTTTATTTTGAAGCAACTATTTTCAAAGACATTTAGTGCCAGACTCTGTCACCTTTGACTGTAGTTTCTTTTGCATCAGCTAAAATAGAAGTAACTCTGTTCAAGTAAGCAGAGTAACACTACTGAAAAAACAGAATAAATAATCAGAGAATCAAGCCCTTTGAATAGCAAATGACTCCATAAATAGTCCCATTGATTTCAGCAGAATTTTATGGCATAAGTAGCTACATTAGTGGAAGCAGCATACAAGACCCTTTGGGCTTGGGCAGAGAAAAAATTCCCCAAATTATAATTATTTTTAAAAAATATTCCATACCACATCAGTCAGTTGACATGTTACTAGCTTATTGTATGACTTACCAAAGAATCAAGTGAGTTGATGATAAGGATGATTCCCTTGTAAGCTGCTGAGACATGAAAGCTGGGTCCCTTATTTACAAAAAAGAGAAAGCAAATAAAGTCACACCAGTGAAATGCTTTGCATTACCCTTAAAGAAATGCTTCTTTAAGTCAGAAGGAACATTTTAACAAATGGAGTTGTCCCTTTCTGGATACTGTTTATGGACAGTATCAAAATGTGAGAGTGTCATGACATGACCTCCCCTGGCTCTATTGCTTTGGATGATGGGAATTTTTTTTTTTTTGCTTGCTTTTCCTTGAAATCTGGTAAAAAAAATAAATGAAGTCCAAACATGCTGCCTTCATTATGTTTCTTTGGCTAAACACATTTCTTAAAAAAAGAGAAGTGTTCTCTGGAAATGTTTTGTGGCATCTTTAAGCCCAAATATGAGAATTGCATCTGGATCCAGAGAGCAGTAAAACACCTACCCAGCTTAAAGTCTTCTGGAGCCAACAAAACTGTTCTGGGATCTAACTGCTGTGCTGTGGACCCATTTCTGAAAGTGACTTTGAGTGGTTTAACTCCACGTAGAGAGTTGGAACATGATGCACAAGAGCAGGGGAAGAAGCCATGATGATTGGGGAATATAACTGCCTGACTAGAAATGGCATCAGATCCCCCATACCTTCCTGCCAGTACTGAATTTGGAGTCATCATTCTCGGGGAAGCAGGTGATGTATTTCAAGTATTCAATAAAGAACTGTGCACCCACGTACACAGTACTGCTGAAACTTTTGTAATTACAGTAATTTTAATGAAACCACATCAGCTTTGTCCTTGCCTTCCTCTCAGAGCTTTTCTTTGTACTCTCTTCTTGTCATATCGCATAGTAACTGTAAAAAATGTTTTGTCCAAATACAAACTCCCTGTTCTGAGTGCCTCTCTGCTATCAGCAGGAACAGTATTTCAAATAAGGTGCTGGGCATTTGCCTCTATGAATAGTTTCTTCTTTGCACATGCTAGATTGTGAAAAGCAGATATATACCTTTTGAGTGCATATTTTTCATTAAGAACCTCTAGAGCACAAAAGGAAGGGGTCACAAAAGGTGAAAAAAAGATATCTTTAGCTTTATCTCAAACAGTTCTCTGCTGTGTTTCCTCAGTTATGACCAAGCTGTGGCTATTTTCTATTGAGGCTGGAGCATTCTTATTCCTGGAAAATTTTTAAGGGAAGTACTTTAAATAAGATTCTACAGTGCTGATTTTTCAATGCTATTGGACTTATGCTATCTGCCATTTCTTCTCTTTCCATATAACAGTGAAGTGACAAAAAATGGATAAAAATTTTCCTCTCTATCAGGTAAGGACAAGGCTGTGTACCACCCCATACCTGTACTGTCCATGCTGTTATCCCATGGCTGAAGGGTAAGAGGTCTGACTATATCCCCAGTTTTGGGGAAAAGATCCTATTTGGTGCTTACAGTGTACCTTGCAAAAGCAGCTGAAGGAGGTTAGATGGAGGTGGATCCCCTAAAGTTGATTTTTGTAACCTTTGGGTTAGGAATACTGCCTTGCTGTATGGGCTCCTAGTGAATTATTGACACCCTTGAAACAGAGAGGACAAAGAGAAGCTAATGAGATATTTGTGAACCAATACAGCAACAAAAGATTCTTAAGAATGGATTTCTCACCACCTCACCACAAGTCTGAGGGATTTATAGTGCTGGATGCAATTCTGGTCCCTAGTCTCATAAAAACTCAGCTCCCTGTTTTTTATAAAGTGGCACTCTAATTTTAAAAGGAAATTTCTAAGTTACTAGTAAAAAGTCTACCCAAACTCTCAGAAAACATAAATGAAAATTCAGATTAGACTGTTTTCTAAAAATCACTTGTTTCTACTCAATCTCTTGATATTTAGTGGGGAGAGGGAAAATATTCGGTTTATTATTTTTTGGTGTTTGGATAATTCCCCCCCATAATTATCCTGAATAATAAAAAAAAGTTTGAAAAGGATCTCTTGAAATATTTCCTTTACTGAGTGATTTTGTTATGTCTTACTCTGTTTAAAAAAGTCAATAATGTGTAGTGTGAACTAGTGAGGGATTTTAAGGGGTCTTGTCCCTAAACTTTTTTTCATTTTTATTTCCTGGACTGAAACAATCTTCATTCCTTCTCCTTCTCCTTCTCCTTCTCCTTCTCCTTCTCCTTCTCCTTCTCCTTCTCCTTCTCCTTCTCCTTCTCCTTCTCCTTCTCCTTCTCCTTCTCCTTCTCCCTCTCTCTCTCCCTCTCTCTTTCCCTTCCTTGGTTTTTTTTTTTTCCCTCTTCATTGCTTTTTCTTTTTTCTTTCAAACAAGCCAAAAAAAACCTAGCTAAACAAATTTTAATTTTTTAAATTCTGCTCTGAGATAAATTTATTACACAAGATAGTACCAATTAGAAGCCCAGTAGCCCAATGTTCTCTAATGACTCACCAACCTACCTCTGCAATATCTGTGCAACTTGATCTCACTGCATCAGTAACAGAGTGTTTGGTTTCACGAGCTTGAGAGTGGTGGCATGAGGAGTGAAAATTGATAGCAAGTTGACAGAATACTACTGGGACTACTTCTCTGGAGTCCATCACAGTCATTTTATCCCTATGCCACTGAAAAGACCCACTAAAAAACCTAACAAGTGTGCCACCAGAGTAGCTGTCATAGGGAACTGATTTAACAGTAGTGGGTATTTTTAGGTGTTTGTTATGAATGAGGTTTTTCTTTTCAGCCCTTGGGATTATCTTTATATACAGGTGGAGACATAAAAGAAGATGTGTGGAAACAAAATCAGATGGAAAGAGTAAAATATTTGTTTCCTTCATGTTTGCATTGTGCTGATTGCAGCAGCGTGCTGAGATGGACTCCTCAGATGCTATCACTGTAACTGCAATATCATGTAGCTCTGTGTCCCGTCAAGCTCCTCTGCCAAAGTCTATAATGTGATCACTTTGTTGGTTGTGTACAATCTATACAATCTAAAAGGAAAATGCATTTTCTTTTAGATACTGAGCTTATTTTCTGTCCCTGTTGGTGCTCAAAATTTATTGTAATGAGGAGTCATTTTATTGTTGTGGTTCCTTGATTGAGTCTTGGTTTCTTTGTCTTAATAAAAACAGTGAAACAAATGGTTCTGAGAACAGCAGAGCTAATGAAGTCATATTTTGAGGATCTGCATTTGACAGTCTTGTATCCCTTCCTTTCTCCCATTACAGCAGCTTTGACCATTTATACTGAGGTTTATGCCCAACTCCATTAGACTTTTCCCTTTCCAGTCTGCTCAGCTGCTTTTCAAGTCTGCAGATATCAGCTGTGCAGAGGACGTTATACGCTCTCAGTAGCTCAGAGCTACTTTTGCATTGACATGCTGGCAGAATACTTGCTGACTGGGTAGCAAGAGGTCAATCAAAAAAGGTAACTGCTGAGCTGTCACTGACGTTTTATTCCTAGTGGGACAGCAATCTGGCTCTGTGTCCTCTATCTAGACATCAATTTAAATGAAACTTGTGAGACTTCTCTTTAAGGCTTTGACCTCATTCTTATCTTCATCTGAATCTGGCGAGGAGTTTTGGAGGTTATGAGGAGTACAAGGACAGACAGACAGTGTATCTCAGGTAGATCAACAATACAATATTTATAAGGGCTAATTAAAAATAAAAAGTTAAATTTCCAAACCAAATTGTCTCTCAGAAACAAAATAGCTTTAACATTATTGTGGCTTGTATTACTAATTCATATAAGAACTTTGAATATTTCACTAGGAAAGATTTTTGATAGAGTTTGAGTGAGAGAAAAACACATCTTTTAAAGGCATGATAACAAAATATGCTAGTTATGAGTCCATCTAGGCTGAGAAAAGAACATTTGAATCATGGCACTGACACTGAAATGCTTTTTTTATTTTAAATTTTCTTCTGGCTCAGAACCTTGCACTCTTGTTGTGTGGTTTTGACTATCTGTTAGAGCATTCAAGCTGTATCATAAATAGCAGTATTGAAAACATATGCCACAGGGGAAAGAAATATGTAATAAAACCAGCTGTCATTATATGATAATGAATTTCACTCACTACTGAGCTGGATAAGTGTTTTTCATAGGGAAACAAGTGGCAAATTCAGCAGAGAAAAATGTGTGTAAAACTTTCAAGTTTTAAAGCCAGCCCTTGAAGATATAATTCACTCTTATCAATGGGAAAGATAATCTGGGACTAATATTGAAGCTGAAAACATCTAGTTTATTAAGCTCTGAGCAAGAGCAACATGGTAACTGTTTTCACATATATAGGAGAGAAATCATTTTAAGGCACCAGTTTTAGATACATAGTAATGAGAAAGAAGAAATAAATCAGAGAAAAAAAAAATCAAGTGTTTAAATGCTTCTAAAGGCTAGAATTTATTAGACAGAAAAGTAACTTGAAAAATATCAGTAAAGATTTCATTATCTGGGAGAAGTGAAAAAGATTGGCTGCATTATAGAATATATGTAATGAGAAGTACTCTAGCTTTGGAGTGAGAAAGCTTAGATTGTCTCATTTTTAATTCACAGTTTTAATTTCTATGATTCTATGACCAAATCTCACGTTAAGGTTCCTTTCCTGTCCTGAAGCTAGCTAGCAGGATAAAATAAGCATATCATGGCAAATAAGCAGTCAGGTTAGCATTTGCATAGCATGGCCACAGAGTATTTCTGCTATTAAGACAACAGTCTGTAAATTTATTTCAAATTCTCTATTTAAAGTAGGTTGAACTCCAGCTGGTGACTATTATGTTCTGAAATGGTGTTATTATCTCCAAGGGAATACTGCAAGAACACAACTACTTCAGGAATCTTTCCTTAAGGACAAAGTTCATACACATGCTCCCTCTCACCTACACAGCCACCCACCTTGTATATGTATAGATATCTCCTTTAATGAAGAATTGTAATTATAGATTATGTTTTAGCATAACTGAAAGCAAATAATTTCTCTTTGGAATGATATGGGGTCAGTTGCAGGATGTAGGAACAAAATCAGCAAGAATAAAGCTGCAGATTTCTAAATGTGCAATATATTAAATAAATCCACATGACTAAACTTCCATATGACTAAACTCGCTTGATTCAGAGGTGTTTTCAAGATACATGAAGAGTGTCAGTTCATAACAGGAAGAACAAGATTTTTGAATCAGATGTAGTCTAACTCAGTAAGTGAGTAAGCTTGTAAAGTCTTACCGAGCTTATAAAAGCAAAATAACATATTTGCACTGTCAGAGAATTCACTGGAAAATATGCTCATGTAAACAGGTAGGATGCAAATGTAGCTTTCATCAGGGATTACAACCTGAAAGTTGCTTGGCACAGTGTCATATTAGTTGCAGAAAAGCTTCTGGTTTAATTGCTGTCATTTGGATTTGTCACTGTCTTAGAAGCCACAAAGTCTCATGGGTGGTTTTTAGAAATTTTCTGAAATCCACCAATAAGGTGGTTTTTTCTTTAATTGTGTTTTGGCCTCTGACATTTAAGGCATTAAGGAAAACCAGTAGGTTTGATCAAGCACAGGCCTCCTTCTGTGTTGTGCAGGTGACCCAAACAGGCCAACACAGGATTAACCTTCCTCAAATAGGGTTTCTTGGTCCTGAAAGACCCAGCTGGGCTGCTGTGAAGGGAGGGTAAAATCTTTTCCTTTCGAGTGTGCTAGGCTGCTGCACTGAGAGTTTTGGGAGATGCAGACATACCCAGGACATCCTACATAGTGCTTAGTGCAAGTGGAAAGACCTTCTGCTTGAGATGAAGCTCCAGTTGTTTCTAACAGACCCATGCCAACCAGTCACAGCACCCAGTGTTAGTATGAACAGTGCTCAACAATATTCATCTAATGTATAGCTCTTCCAGAAGAGACTTGGCATAATTTACAGCAACCCACAAGGTATCATCAACCTCTGCTGAAACACAGGATTCTGCCAAACTGGAAAAACAGGTCTCTGTATTCAATTTGGAGAGCTGTTCCTTATTGAATGTTTTTCCAGCTCAGATAAGGGTAAATCAACATTTTCAAATAACACATGTATGTGCCAGTTTTCTTAGAATTTGTCTCTCTCACATTTTTACAATGGCCCATGAAAATCAAATCAAGATAATAGCAGAAATAATTGACCAAAGAATAGCAGTTTCTTTAATCAAGGGAACATGATGATTAAATCAAAAGCTTTAGATCTGTGGATATCATCAATGGTCTTTTGACTATTAATAACAATATGTCATCAGTGAATTTTAAAAATGCATTTTTGGAGGGCGAAATGTCTACATCTAGATGAAGAAAGGTCAGAACAGTATTATTTGTAATTAAATCCATTAACGGTACTGTTGACAGTTTTTCAAGTGATTTAGATTAAAATATATCACTGAAGTACAGCAACACTTACAATGAGAAAAGCTCAAATCCTACAATTTCTTAACATCCATTATGCTTTCCCTGGAGTCTTTAATCTTAATAGGATCCAAACAGTATTTTTTAATAAATAATAATAATAATAATAATAATAATAATAATAACAATAATAATAATAATAATAATACGCAGCAGCAGCAACAACAATAGAAACCAGAACAACAAATGTCACTAAAGAAAGGCTTGCTTTTCCTTCAGAAACCTTGGCAGAAATATTCAACAGCACCAAAGCCTTAGAGACACCATTACTTCCTATTGTTGTGCTGTAGCCACAGGGAGGGTGAGCATTCTTTTATTTCTTTTGTGCACAACAAAGCTCTTCAGCACAAGAACACATTCAGGCCTGTAGGGACTTACTAGCCTAGGGAAGCAACAGCAAGCATATGCTGGGTGTTACCACGGTGTGTGACAGTGTGGAGCTTTCCAAAACCAAGGTATGCACATGCACCAAATGCCATTGCTTGCAGTGCAGATATACCTTGCATATATGAGTCCACTAAAAGGTATAGTGAAATACTATCTGTACATCCATAAAGATGCAAGTGAAGGTATGATTCTTCTGTTTCCCGAGCCTGCAGGGAAGGGAGATTACAATTTTCTATGGCAATATTTAGTGGCATCAGCTCAGAAATCCTTCCTTTTCTTTCTACTCTTCCTTCAGCCACTGAGTTACATTCCAAGGGAAAAGTTTTTTATGGACAGTAATGTCTTACTGTTTTGTCTGTCCTGTGTATTGGCCTGACAAACATCCTATGAAAAATAGATGTGATTTTCTAACTAATGTTAGTATCAAAACGACCACAAGGAAACCTGATGAGGTGCTTATGCACCTCAGTTCTTACAGTGTGTTATTACTCTATGCAGTTACTAATTTGGTGTTCCTCAGATTGCCTCAATAAAATAGATACTTTGTATTAATTTATTAACTCAGTGTACATTTCATCACAACTCTGTAGAAAACTGGGCATGAAGCTATTTGGTACCATATAGGCATGAACTTGTTTTTGATAGAGAGCACACATTCATCAGCAGGACAGTGGCACCAGAGACACTTCTATTGTCTGCCTTTGGGAGGTCTTCAGGGACAGCACGAGCATCTGAACAACAGTCTTCCATATGTTAGCTGTGCAACCACTGAGACTGGAAAACAAAGATGGTCCAGGTACTGTGGCCTGGACATTGTCACTTTTTTTGACAGAAATAGTTTGGCTACTACCCATGTAAATCATATACATGGGTAGTAGTGGTGGAAGCTTCAGTGGGATGAAGCTGTAAGAGAGGTGAAAGGAATTATGGCTGGCTTCAGAAGGTCCTGGAAGCTTGTTAAACTGAATATAATCTATCACCCAGTGTTTTGGAGCTCTTACCCACAAATAGGCAGGGGTGAACAATTTTATACTATAAACAAAGCACAAATAAGGTATGTATACTGTATCAAATTAATAAAAGTGAGATCTTTATACTTGCATTCTTTATAAGTCCTTTAAATGCAACTGCAGTGTTTTAAGTTTTTATTTTAATTATTTTTCAATTATTTTAACCTCTTTCTGCTAGAATTTGTCATTTTCATTTCATAAGTGCTCATATACTATCAAACTTATTTCTTGTTCTGAACACCTTTGGTGTATCTATTTCTCTACCTTTTATAGAACCATTTCCTCTAATATCAACAGCTTTTATATACTACACTACTTCCTGACTGCAGCTTATTTTTGAAATTTCCAGTATATCTTCTAGAATATACTGATAATTTTAACTTTTTATTTTTTTTTTAATGTGAAGGGATGCTAGCATATCACAAATTGTCATAAATTCAAAAGTACAATGTGCTGTAGTGGGAAAGTTGAAAGTATCCAATATGTACTCTTCTTTCATTTTTCTGATCATCTCTATTTAGTTCTGTTAGCACTTTCTCAGAACAGAAAGTAGTCCATTTAGAAATGATTGGATCATCTGTTTTGTCCTCAACGAAATGATATTCATTCACCCATTAATACTCCCTTGTTTCCTATCCAGAGCTCACCAAGAAATAACTTTTTCTACTTAGAAAACCCCTCTAAAACTCCCAGAATAATGTGAAATAAACGAGTGCAATTAAATATTTCTTAATGTAAAAAGTTACAGTTTTTTGATAACATTAGAATTTTTAAAAAAGGGAGGAAAGGAACAATTAAAAAATTGTCAGTTGATTAAATTACTATAGGCATTTCATTGGGAGAAAGATATGTTTTTTCAGGTTATAGCTCTATTCAAGAGTGTATAATACAGACCAATAATTTTGATGTATTTTATTTTAAGACATATTTTTGCTCTCTTCATTTATTTGCAAGATCTTTATTTTTTCAGAACAGGAAAGTTAACTCTCCAGACAAAGAAGATTTCTTCCAAGCTCTGGAAGGAAACAGAACAAATATTTTTTTAATTTGAAAAAAAAAAACCCTCAACTCCTGTAAAAATTGGAAGGGGGTAGTGTGCCTTGGTATTCTTTAGGAGAAAGAAGGTCTACGGTTCAAGTTTGCTGAAGTGAGGTTTAGAGATGGATCATTTTCCCTTCAGTTCTCACCGATGCTTCTCAGTGAGGAAACCAACTCTCTGTCCAAAGCTGGTTTTCCCGTTCTGTGCAATGTCATGGTCTAAGTGATGATTTTTATTTTTGGAAATATGAAATACAAATGTTCATCATATTTTATCTTTTTATTAATGCATACAGTTCCCAAAATCAGGAATGGACACTTTCTTATTTATATAATTTTGTGGTATTATTTGCATATGAGGCAAATGTGCTAAGATGTAAAAAATTATCCCGTTGATTTAAAATATCATCATGATCAACTAGTCCTTTCCAAAATTATGAATCATGACATACAAATCAAATTTATTACAATAATGAAGCACAACTATTTGTGACATGTGATATATAAATCTATATAAATAAAATGTTTGGATTTATTCTTAATTATCTTTTTCTCTTATTTTTCATAGAATACATATTAAAATTGTTTTAAAACACTTTCTTATCAAATGAAGTTTGAAAATTGTTCCAAAGAAAGATTCAAAAGAAGAAAAAGATACCTTGCATAATGTGAGGACTTCAGGTGCAATAGAATTTAGGAATAATGGCAGATTATCTGACACTGATAGGAAAGTTGTAAAAGTAATACCAGTTGGATAGCTATTTTATTCCGTTTTCCCACATTTTGAACATCTAACAATTTCCTGCCAGAGATTTTTTAGATCTAGTCATTCCTAGCCTTTTTGGAGTCTGAAACTATCCAGAATTTTGTCATACCTGTATCCCCTGCTTAAAACTATATTTCTATTTGATTAGACTCCTTTGAAAAGTTTTTTTACTTCTTCCTATTTTCCATTGGGACATATTGGAAGGTTCAACTTGTTTGATATTCAGCTGTATGTTTATTCTTCAGCACATGGCTTTTAGTTTTCTGTTCCAGCATTTGCAGACCTTAATTGTATCTACCCATGGTTCCCTTGCAGTTTGGCTTTCATTGGTTTTTGATATAATTCTGCTTACTGTGTGAGTATCTTAGCATGTAGGTTCACCACTACTGAGGACAGGAAATATTTCTAAAAAGGAAGGATGGCAAATATGAGTCTACATATACCTGGCCAATTAAACACTGGTCCTAAGACAGCTGTGTAAGGATTATACTTCCTACTTTAACTCTGAAAGTACATCAGTTCCCCAAAACTTTAATAAAACTGCTTTGTGTCTTAGTTGTTTGGAGATTTTTGCAGTCCTGCTAGAAGGTTGTCTCCCTTACTAAACTGCTGATGTTCCCAGTGGCTGCTGGGCATCACACTGCTCACTGCCTGTATATGGTTGCCAGCCTTATCTTTGTGTCAAGAGCAAGATTGGTGTATCTCATCTATGAGAAAGTCTCTTTAGCATAGGCAGAATAAAGGAGCATGGCTGCGACTGCCTGACACCACAGATATCCCATGTATTGGTTTTGCACAGCCTGACCTTTTGGTAGCAGGGAAGCCACAGTGGTGGCTTCTGTGAGAAACTGCCAGAAACATCTACCATATCCAGCAGACCCAATCCCTGATGGCTCTGAAGATGGACACGCCGCTGTCCAAGGCTGGGGTAATTAGAGGTGGTGGTAATGCCCCTGTGATAGCACATCTAAAGAAGAAATCAGAACAGAGTTTGCACAGGGAGAGCAGGAATGAGAATATGTGAGCAGAACAACATGCAGACACTAAGGTCAGTGGAGAAGGAGGGGAGGAGGTGCTCCAGGTGCCTGAGCTGAGACTCCTCTGCAGGCTGTGGTGATGACCATAGTGAAGCAGCTATGCCCCTGTAGCCCATGGGGATCCACGGGGGATGCAGAGATCAACCTGCAGGCTGTGGAGGAGGAGCCCCATGCTGGAACAGGTGGATGCTTGGGAGGAGTCTGTTACCCCATGGGACACCTGTGGAGACAAGGGCCCTGCTTCCAAGCTGGAGTAGCTTGTCCTTGGAGAACTAAACCCACAGAAGCGTAACCCATGCTGTGGCACTTTTGGGAGGATTACTGCCCATGGAATGGACTTACATTGCAGCAGTTCACTGGGAGCTGTTCAAGATGGACTCATGTCAGAGAAGTTCATGGAAAGCTGTCTCCTGTGAGAGGGACTCCACAGTGCAGCAGGGGAGCAACTCCTCTCCCTGAGCAGCAGGAGAAGCCTTGAGTGATGAACAGACCAAAACCCCATTCTCTGCCTCCATGCACTGCTGGGGCAAGAGGTAGAGGTGGGAAGGAGGGAGGGGTGAGGGAAGATGTTTTTAAGGGTTTATTTTGTTTCTAATTATCCTGCTCTGATTTCTTTAGTAATAAATTCATATCTCTAGGTTAAGTCTGTGTTGCCCTTGATGGTATTTAGTGAGTGATCTCCCACGGTCCTTCTCTTAACTCATGAGCCCTTTGTTAAATTTTGTCTCCTCTGTTGAGCTGCAGAGAGGAGTGAGTGAGTGGTTTTCATGGGTGCCTGGCATCCAGCCAGCATCAACCCACAACACCCCAAGAGGAATATTCTCCTGGTGGTACTTATACTTAGCAGCATAATCTATGTCAGTCATGCCTCATACAGATGACTCCCTTCAAATCAGGAAGAGTGAAATATTCAAAGGTGGTTTAAACTTTGTATTTCACATAAACATTAATCTGCCTGTGGCCTTGGAGTGCTCTGGTTACAGTTTGGTTGGGTGGCAGGGTCTGTATTCAAGGGAAACAGAGCGAATCTGTGGAGAACTGGAAACACTTTTGAAAGTCTTATTCACTGTACATGAGACTGTTATACAGGAATGAGTAATTTTTAGCTAAGTATATTAGGTCTCCCAAGTGATTTGCATGTATAATCAAATGAAAAGACCTCTGAAATATTGAAACTCTAGATGAGAAAAGTGAAATTCTATTGAGAAAGAAAGAACCTCTGCATTTATAACACATTCAGAGAACATATCAGAGTATAAATTTAATGCAATACAGCAATGCTCATCTTACTTTAAAGGTAATTATATAGAAAAAGGGGCATTTAAAATGTATAAGTAGAAGCTTTTTTTGCACTCACACAGCATATAATTAACAAAGTTCTTTAAATCTATTCATAAAAGAAAGTAATAAAGCACTTGTAAATAATGGCAGTCTTATATTCTTTACAGTTAAATATCAATAATCAGAATGTCTTTTTTATACCTGGTTGTAAAACTACATTTTTGACATATTAAGTAGAAGTAGGTATTACTAGTGTGACATTTCAATTTTCTAGAGATTTAGACATATTCATATAAAAAGGCTACAAAATGAAGAACTATAGCTATAGAAAGCTGGAATGCTTGCAAATTAAATCAATACTCTGCCTGCAAAACACAAAGCGATAACAGAAAAATGAAGTTGCAGAACATTTCACGGCAGAATTAAAAGGTGTAGGTGTTGAGACCTTAAAATACTAAACCGTAGGTGCAGAAAAAGAGAACAAGAGAACTACAAAGGAAAGTACCAAAGCTTGTAGTATTGTACAGAACAATTAATAATGATTTGTTTTGCAGCAATTTCTGAATCCTCAGAAGATACCTTTGGAAAACAAATCCAGATTTTTCCAATGCTCATGTGTTACACGGTGTTTTAGAGGCAAACATGTCTCAGAAATAAGGGGGAAGAGGAAAATACAGAGAGGTTAAAAAAATGGAGAAAAAAAATAAAGGAAAACAGATAACGATTGATTTTGGGTTGATTTTATTTCTTTTTTCTTTTTCTTCACCTCAGTCTTTAGGAGCCTTTATTGCAGAGCAGATCTCTGTTCTGGCACATGCCCTCTTGAATAGCGAGAATGCAGGGTGCTCCCAATAGATTATTCTCTGCTTGACCTTGTAGGGGTGTAGAGCCGGCTACAATAAAAGCCCCACCACAGCAATAGAGACTGGACTAGGTTGATTGTTACAGGCATGAAATAAACTCAGATGAAATTAGTTAGGCTTAAATTTTTTTCCCTCTGATCTGACTGCATTTAAATGTCAATGTTTAGAAACATCTCAGACTTTTTTCCATATTTACTGCTGTCCATGAAAAGACAGGGTACTTTGCCAGTTTGTAGTAAGAAGTGAGAAAAAAAATCAATACTTTGATGAAATTAGACTCCAGTTGCCATTGCTACATTTCAGACACTGCACCTTTAGAGTCACAGTTTATTTTGCACCTAACCTTGGATATTCAGACTGGTTAGTTTTCCACAAAGTAAGATGAATATCTAATTTCTTATAAAATCGTGGTTTGATCTCAGGTGTCAACCAAGTCCTTGGGAGCTCTTGCTCACCCCACCACCAGTAGGATGTGAGGGGGAATAGGAAAAGTGAGAAAACTTGTGGGTTGAGATAAAGATGGTTTTATAGGTAAAGTAAAAGCTGTACATGCAAGCAAAGCAAAACAAGGAATTAAGTCACTGCTTCTCAAATGCAGACAGGTGTCCAGCCGTCCCCAGAAAAGCAGGGCTTTCTCGTGTGTAACTGTTATCTGGGAACAAAAATGCCATCACTCTGAATGTCCCTCCCTTTCTTCTTCTCCCTCCAGCTTTATATGCTCAGCATGATGGCATATGGCAAGGGATATCCCTGTGGTCAGTTGTAGTCAGCTGCCTGGCTGTGTCTTCTCTCAATGTCTTGAGCACCCCCAGCCTGCTCACCAGCAGGGTGGTATGAGTAGAAAAGGTCTTGGCTCTGTGTAAGTATACCTCAGCTGTAGCCAAAACTTCTCCATATTATCAACCCTGTGTTCAGCATAAATCTGAAAATCCCCACAGCACGGTACCAGCCACTGAGATGAAAATGAACTGTGTTCCATTCAAAACCAGGACATAAAATGATTAAAAATATTTTGAAGGTTAATCTTGATTTTATAGTAAAAATATAAATGCCTGCATGAATTAGATGTCTAATGTCAAAGAATGTATTACCATATGTAAAGTTTTCCAAAGGCATTGTTTTCCTGTTAAAATGACTAAAATTTCTTCCTCATATTTTTAGCTAAAAGATAATTATATCTGAACAGTCTTCAATATGGTATTTAAGACACTGTATATATAGAAACAAGATATTGCACAGATAGATACATTTATATCTGCATATAAATCTATCTAACTATAGATATATACATACACACATGCATGAATACTTTTCAGCGTACATTAAAACAAAGTATTTAAAATAACTAAACAAAAATTTTTGCTATCCAGATTTACTTTATGACAAAAGAAGCACTAGTTCTTATATGAGTGCTAACAAGCACTTTTAAAAGACAAAAGGCAAATTCCAAATTTCCTTCACTCTTCCAAATTTTCAGAGCTGGACCAGAGGTAGGTTAGAACAGAATGTGTCTTCCAGATATTCTGCTCTGGCTTTCTTGCCATGGAGGAAGACTGGATTAAGTGCAGCTATGTCCAGATTGTAGGTGGACACTGTGAGATGTCCCAAGGTCTTGGTCTTTCACTTATACAGTCTATGACCCAGCTGGATGTCACTGTGTTTCCCTGCTGTCTGCATGCTCACTTTTCCTTTCCAGGCAAATCCAGGAACAAGGTGAATGTTGGTGAAACCTGGGCTACTCCCTTTCCCTGCAACACAAACTGTTGGTGTCACCTTGCCTGACAGTCTAGACACTTCCAAAATTCCTCTGAGGAGCCACACATAGAGACTTAAAATTAGATGGAATCAGTCCATTCTTTAGTCTTTTAATACAGAAATTAAAGTAATATTTGATCTTATGTTGAGTTTATATGGGGTTCTTTGAGTTCTTTCCTGTATGCACCTCAAGTTGAATTAAGGTTCCTCATGCAAGATATCCATCCTAAGATGAGAGAAATAAGTCTCCTCTGCCTGTATGTGGTTCAAACTCACAGTTTTGCTCCTTCGGATCACTCAGTGTGTCATTGCCAATGCTGAGAAGGGTGGAAAATGAGCAGTAAGTCAGTAACCATGGACTGGCAAGAAATTCAAAGAAACATTTTATTGAGGTTTTGGAACTTAAACTTCTGGATCAATGTGGAATCAGTTCTAGAAAATCCTTCCCTCTGGCAAAACCTGCTGGTACATCTGATTCCTCTTTTTTCTTCGTTTCCATGCTGGAATGAAGAAAACTGAAACAAATGAACAAATTTCATTTTGATGCCAAAGTAGCATCCTTGAAATGTGGGGAGGATCTGAAAAAGCAGAAATCTGGTCTATAGTGAGGAGATTCAGACTTCTCTAACACTCAGCTTGATCAGACTTTTGAGCTGAAATGCTCCTGCTTGCTGATGAAGAACTAAGTGAATACAAGCCCAGGTGACTAAAGTGTAGGTGCTACACGAGTACAAAAAACCATGCAAACTAAACTCTTTGAACATAAAAGCAAAAGAATACCTATGTGGTGAAGTTGTCCTTATTTTTTATCTCGTCTTTTTTTGTTTTTTTCCTTAAAGCTATCAAACATATTTGGAATTGCTGTAATAATCAGTGATTACACAATAAAAGCGCATACCTATTTCAAAGACATCACTACTACTTTATGAATTCAAGCATGACGGTGAGATATGGGATTATTGAATGGGTAACCCAATGATTAGTCCTCTTTTTTTTCCATTCCAAAGAGTAATTTATTCATAAGATGGGAATCTTTGCCTGCATTTTAAAATCAAACCTTAAAAATGTGAAGCAAGTTGCTCATATTGATATTCATGATTTGGGAATTGAATGATGTTTGTTCTTTCAGTCTCCTAAAAGTTGAATTTAATATTTTATTAAATCTGCTATAGTCATTCCCTTCTTTGAACAGTGAACAAACATTAAAGAAAAATGACATAGACAATCTTAGGTCCAAAAGCTGAAGGAAGTATGTGCACAAGTAAAATATGGGAAAAAAATCAAGATATTTAAAGAACAGAAAATTCATCAGCAATTTCTCTACTATAAAAGAAACAGAACTCTACTTACATTAAGGCTAATTCCCTAGTGTGACTGTGGAAATCTTGTTCTTTTCACTGTACTTGGATGTAAAGCTATTTAAGAAAGTAACTTACCACTTCACTGTTGTGCAGTATGACACTGTTTCTACAAAAATCACCATTTCAGGAACTTGTTCCAGGAGAAATCCAATGAGCTAAACATCTTGAGTTACTCATTTTTACCCCTTCAACCACTATGACAAGTGTTTCTTGAACCTTGCTTAAAAGTTCTATCATCCTTGCAGGGCACCTGGAAGCTTACCAGATTCAGGCTATTTTGAGCTGTGAGTGGGTGGAAGGATTGCATTATCATGTTTGATGGATTATTGTCATGGTAATAAAGACCCAGCTAATCACAGCAGAACTCTGGCCTGGGCTGAGGTGAAAAGGCAAATATGGTTTTATCAAAATGTTATCAGTGGCAGCATAGGAGTAAGTGGGGAAATTGTAAGAAGTGATGTGTTTAAATACAGGGACACCAGCAAGATTAAAGAAATGGAGTAAATGTTGGACACTAATGGATAAAATAAAACAATGCAGTGTGTTTATCATTAAGAAAACTGGGAAATAACTTTTATCGTGAATAACTTCACAGAGTGAAGTGAAATATGAGAAAGGAATGGCAAAATCAGTGATTAGAAGCTGAAGTCAAATTCAATTCAGAGAGAAGAAGATATATTTAATGGGAAGAATGATTCATGCAAATTGTTGCAGGGAGTTGTCCAAATACAAAAGTAATTACCTTAATGAAAATTTACCATTATTGGTCTCTGAGGTATGGAAGAACACATCAACCTACCCATTGGTCTTCCCTGAAGGCAAACTCTACCAATATACTACAAAATAAAATAAACATCTCTGCTGTTCTTTTCAAGTCCCTTGTCTCAGAGTTCAGGGGAGGCTGATACAATATGAAACTTATTCTTATTCTAGTTATTTTTCTAAATGTTTCAGGAATGAAAAGCTTCTACCCATAAATGTGATAGTTCATATTCAGGCCTCATAACTGGTACTCTGCCAATCAAAGGAATACAGGTGTTACTGCTTGCTGCTGTTTCAAAGTCAGTAAACTCAAGGAGACATCTGTAATTTTGCGTGCCTTTATATGAGGAATAAGGGAAAGATATATACATATATAGATATGAAGTACAATAGATTAATACAGATGACGATTTAATACTAATCATACAAATATATATAGAGTTAAACTAACCGAAACTATTATGGAAACCAGTCAGAATTGCAACTGTGGCAGAAAATATGCCTCTACAGAAGACACACAAGTTTCTTTAGAATAACAATGGATAAGGTGGTAATGGCAAAAAGGATACCTGCTCATTGTTAGAAAAACAACAGGCTTATTTTTAGAAGATCTGAAATGAAGGATTAAGTCTAGTACAAAATTTCATCTCTTATCGAAGAAGAAGGATGAAGCAGGCAGTGTTTTCTGGGGGAAGGGATGCTGTTGTAGAGGCACGCCAAGAAAGAAGGAAACTGTCTTTCCTTAACAGTTGTAGGCAGAATTTGTACCAGAGCCATGATACTAAGGCTGAATCACTAGAGGATGTGTTTAAAACAGCTTGGTCTATTCAAGTTTAGAAGAGCTGATGAACTGTAGAGTATGGAGGGAAAAAAAAAGGATAAAAAAAAAAGAAGAAAAGCAAAACTAGAGCAAGGCTGGGGCAAGAGGGCCATATGCTGACTTTCTGAGTAGCCATTTATGTGATAGTAAAGGTAAGAAGCTTTTGCCACTTATTTTTTGCTACTCTTTTATTACATGTGCATTTGGAAAGAAGGCAGGATGGTATTAAACTGACATTCTGCCCCAACTGCCAGAATGTCTTGTTATGGCTCCAAAGACTGGATTCACACAGCAGAAGGCACTGTCTGCTTTACTCACTTGCACACTAGTAAGGGCTCTTATACAGCCTGTGGGAAACCTGGGCTCAAATTTCTCTTCTGCTGTTGGAAGAAATGTAAGTCTTTTTCATTTCTATGGTAAGAAGAAACTCAATTGCCAGACTGCAGGGTATTTTGAAATGGAGAACTTCTCAGTCTCTTCTGTTAGTTCTTTTTCACTTCACTTGTCATACTTAAATGTTCTTTGAGTTAGAACAAAAATAGCTATCTAGTTCCTTGAGCACCTGCCTGGAAGATGGAGAACCTGAGGTTTTTGGTGCTGTTTGACTTAATGACAGACACAAACAGGGTCTGTGTTAACTTGCTCTCACCGTCACATGTGTGAGCCTTGCTGCTCCTCTCATCAGGGCTGTTATTCAAGGCTGCACCACTGATGTTCCCAAAGGATGATCTTGTTGATGACACACAAGGGTGAAACCACTTGATGGCATTCAAACTGCATCTCTGGCCAAAGAAAATTGCTGGTAAACTTTGTTTTGCACATGTGGAACACACTTTGGACTTTGGTTTGCAAGTGCCAGCTATATTTACTAGCTTCCCAGCTCTTGCATGTTCTTGCCTGTTCATTCTTTTTCCAGTCTGACTCTTAATCCCTGTACTTGACCAGAATTATTTTTTTGTGTTAAATTCCATCTTCTTTTGATCCTGTTGGTATTATTATGTCATCCTCAAAATAACTTGACCTTGTTTCTGTGATTGCTCTTTGTAGTACAAGTCTCCAGAAAACCAGTGGGCTCTAACATTATCATTACTATTTTTGATGTACAGACCTCACATTGATGGAAAGATCCAGAGGTGATTGCAAAAACAATAACTCTAATCTGTTGAGGTTTGTTTCACGTTTTCTTTAAAGTAGTTACTAAATTCTAGGATGTAAAAAAAAGTTTATTATGAAAATTTGAACTGACTATACCATTCTAATAAACTATTCCAGCTTCATCTTTCATTTTATGAAATCAAATTGCAGATCTTTGTCAGAAATGAGTTATCTCAGCAGGGTGCAGAACAATAATTATTCATGCCAGGACTGCGGTGATAGACATTACTCATAACGACTCAAATTAATCATACGGCATATGATTGATGATGAGTACATCAAATTGTGTGGTGTGGACACATGAGGACTGTGGATATTGCTAAACACGTCTTTGATCCAAAATCAGAGGTGACTTTTTGAGAGAGGTCAAATCATCTGAATATTTTGTTTAGTCATTAATATGGATCCATATATCAAATAAAGGCTATCAAAGTAACTTCATTTTCCACTGACTACTTTGAAATCTCTGCAAAAAGAGTCTAGAAACATTGCTGATTTACCATAGAATATTGCCAGTAAAACATGCCTGCATGCCAACATAAGATTGTGTGCTTAAGATCTATATATGGGTCTTAAGACTTTAAAAGTGATTTCTCAAGTAAAAGGGAAATTTAACAAATAAAGACAAATGTAAAATTAACTCCTCGCTTTAGGATTATCTTGATTAGGTAGAAGAAGGATTTGAATTTCCCCCCTTTAAGACTTTTTTTTCCTTAACCACATGTTGTTAGCTGATAATGAGGGGTCAGATTGATGCCTAGGTTTATCTGTCCTTACTGAAGCACTGTGTCTCCACATCATCTCCACAGATTTTGAGTTTGCCACAGGATGGAGAATAAAGGCTTTTCACTTAGAATTCCTTTCTTTTTCATGTCCTCTGCACACATGAGGAGGGTGTGAAAGTAATCTTGGCTCTTGTTCCTCAACATGGCAGTGAGCTGAGCTGAGCTGGCAGGGGTGGTAAATAATCTATACTATAGAGCATTTGCAGGTTACTTTCTTTCTGGAACAAGTAGGCAGTCGAAGCTGAGAAAGGGGTTGGAACTCTCTGAGTCACAATTTCTTCCCCAGCTTGCTCTGGAGGTGCTATAACTACTTGCTGTCCCAGACATGGGCAATTGAACAGAGGCTCAATTTGGCCCTCAATAAAGAAGAAATCATGAGTCTGACAAAAATTGTTCCATTTCATGAACCAATTTTCTTATGAGAAGACACAGCATATCCACAGAATTTCTGCAAACAGCATAGAAGACAGATGTATATTATCTTTGATAAGAGGAAATGGCTGAATTGCTTATTGCAAAAAAATTAGTTTCCTTGATGATTCATTATTTCAAAAATTGCCTGTCAACTTAATAAGTGGACTTTATTATTATTATCATAGTTTATTATTTCTATTACAGTAGTACTCAAGGGCTGCAGTCAAAAACTGAGGTTTCATTGTGCTAAGCACCATGTACAAATAAAATCTCTGATGGTCCCTGCCCCAGGAAGCTTATTATTTTGAATCCCCAAACTGCAAAATTTTGAGCATATTTTTTATTTCAAGTCTCTGGATATGTATTTTAGCAAAAAAACCTGTTGACAATTTTTTTCCCTGAAGGATTGTTTTCTTTAAAATCAGAGGAAATATCTTTAAAATGTAAAACAGTTAAAAGGATCAGAATTCCTGTTTGTCCTTAGCAGACAGTGTCATATTAAAGTGCACTTGATTAAAAAATCTGCACAACTGGTAAAAGTACTGACATTGAATTCATAAGTTCCAAATCTTCAAGAGATACAGAAATAGATCAATTCTAAAATAATTAATTTAGGTTGTCAAAACACACATGGGCAGTATGTACATATATATATGTATACACACACACACACACATATATATAAAGATATATTTCATAAGTAATAAGTTCATAGAATCCTAGAATGGTTTAGGTTGGAAGGGACCTCAAAAATCATCTAATTTTGACCACTATGACAGGGGCAGGGACACCTTCCTCCAGACCAGGTTGCTCAGCACCCAATCCAACCTGGCCTTGAACACTTCCAGGGCTGGGACATCCACAGCTTCTCTGGACAACCTGTTCCAGTGCTTCACTACCCTCACAGTAAAGAATTTCCTCCTAATACCTAATCTAAACCTACTCTCTTTCCGTTTGAAGCCATTCCCTCTTGTTCTGTAGCTCCAGACCCATGCAAAAAGCCTCTTTCTACTTTTCTTGCAGGCTCTCTTCAGGTACTGTGAAGCTGCAAATAAGTCACCCCAAGGCCTTCTCTTCTGCAGGTGGAACAATCCCAATTCTCTCTGCCTTTCCTTGTAGGAGAGGTTCTCCATCCCCCTGATCACCTTCAAGGCCCTCCTCTGGAGTCACTCCAGCAGGCCCATGTCCTTCCTGTGCTGGCACCCAGGGCTGGATGCAGCCCTGCAGGTGGGGTCTCAGCAGAGCAGAGCAGAGCAGAGCAGAGGGGCAGAATCCCCTCCCTGGCCCTGCTGCCCACAGGGCTTTGGATGCAGCCCAGGACACGTTGGGCTCTCTGGGCTGGCAGTGCCCATGGCTGGGTCATGTCCAGCCTCTCACCCAGCAGCAGCCCCAAGTCCTTCTGGGCAGGGCTGCTCTCCATCTGTTCATCCCAGCCTGTGCTGATCCTGGAGATTGCCCCAACCCAGGTGCAGCACCAGCACCTGGTCTTGTAAACCTCAGGAGATTCCCATATTCTCTTATTTATCCTTGCTTTTAAAAACTGGCAATTTTGCTTTTCCACCTACTTTAATTCCACCTAGTGCTAGATATGCATGACAGATTTTTTTTCATTGACATGTCTATTCAAAATTTTGATTACATGTCCAGGCACTCACACCTTTTCTGATGATTCAGCCTCTCTATACTGATGACTTTCTTTTACTAACGCTGCTGTAAAATAACGCAAAAAATTTACATTTGTCCAATAAATGTTAAAACAGTACCTATTTCGAAAGACAATTCTCTTGATTTTTTTGTCATTGTTTTTGTTCTGCATTCCTTAATTATTTGTAAAAGGTATTTATTTAAGCAGCATCCCTTAATCAAGTGCTACTCTCAGGATATTCTAATGTGTTATATTTAATAGAATTCAAGAGAGTTCATAGAAGTCATGGAATGGAAAGTGATGATTAGTGAAAGCAAGAAGTCAGCAATGAAAACCTTAGACTACCAAAGGGCAAAGATTACTTCCCACCGCCTGAGCTGGCATGTACCTTCAGAAAATGAAAGTAATAAATAAATAAAACATCATTATTAATGAGGCCTCTGTGAAAGAAGGAAACTTGTAGGCATTAAGAAATTAGCCAGCATAGGAGAATAGCTTGAAGTGATTTCAACAAATGAAGTCTCAGCTGTATTCAGCTGCACTATGTCTTCTTCCCAAGAAGAGGCAGTCTTGGAGCAAGCAGAGTGTTTGTCAGTCATCAGGACTTCAATGGAAGGACATGGCTGTAATATTTTTATTGCAAAAAACTACAGAAATATGAACTGTATTTAGACTTGCCTGGCAACTAGGCTTGATCCAGACTGTGAATGTTGCAGGGTGTTTCTCATGAGGGGTTTCAGTGCAACCTAAACCAGGTAAGCATGAGTCAACCAGGTAAGCATGAGTCACAACAGATGTTGCACGTTTTTGTTCTGCTATATGTGAAACTTCGGGCAACACAAAGCTTCCCTATCCCATGATCACTTTTGGATCATGTAATTAGCCAGAAACTATAACCAGGACACTCAGTAGTGCACAGTATGTATCCCTGGTATAGATAATGTGAGTTGTGGGATAGGGTCAGACTGGAAAATTTGGAAAATCTTAGTGCATTATGCAGCATACCAGGAACAGCTCCAGAAGTTACTGGATTTGCACTCATGTCACAGAACCATGGTTCCTTCTTGCTTCTTTCTTGCCCTGTGTTATACTCAGTGAATAAAGGAATGAATGACAGCTCTTCCCCTTCCCTCCTCTCTCACACCCACTTTGCCTTCACTTGCTGATGGCAAGATGCATTCTCTCTTGAATCATAGCCACCCTATAAAAATACCGTCAGGTTCTGTAGGCAAAAATAGAACTTTGTAAATTGTTTTTGTGTAAGAGGGTAACTGAATCATCACTGATATCAGTAGATATGGAAACTCGCATCCTATAAACAAACCTTAATAGCTTCTCCTCAATCTAGTTTTCTTGACATTATTCAAACACACATAATTTTTTTAATTAAAAAAATCTACTGATTTCAAGGTATTTTTAGCATCTGAAATGACCTTTCAGCAGACATACTATTGTCATGAATGCAGATTAATCTTCAGAATAACTTTAGGAGCTCATATCTCTAAGGGAGAATTTTTTCCACCAGGCTTCCATATTCTTCTCCAACTCTTTGTCTCTGTCCAATCCTTACCTAACCTAAGGTTTTTATGAGATCCTTGGATTTTTTTCATTGTCTCTAAATCATTGTTTTAACTCTTTTCTAATTTATCCCTAGTATTACTCTCTTACAGAACCACTGTGAGCACAAACAATCTAACATTCTTCTGCTACTGCTGTACAGCATCAGCCAACGTCAGTGCTTCATAAAAATTAGTGCTTAGCTACTAGCCACCTGCCCAAAAGATTTAACCAACACTTCTTCCAAATACATTGATTCATTCCCATATGGTAGCTTCACATTTTATAAGATAGCTTTGAGCAAGCTTGAGCAGAAAATGTAAAGATAGAAGAATTACTTACCTGATCTGTTATGTTCTCTAAAAGAGAAGCTTTACTGTAAAGCACAAAAGGCTTTTTGTTTTTAATATCTGTTTTTACAAACTTGGCTTGAGTTAAGAATATACATTTCAGAAGAATAAACTTCTGAGAGCTCATTTTGGTATTTTTCTCTGTGTGTCCTTCCCACGGCTTTGATTCTCCTTTATGGCAGAATCACAAGGTAAACATTCATAATCAGATTACACAGCCCAGTGATTCTGAATATTACCTGATTACTTCTCTTCCCAGGCTGAGGATACACAATGACATCCTTCAAAACTAATTGAGAATACAGATAAAAGACAGTCAGAAATACTTGGAAGGGGGGATATTTTACTGGAAAAATCCTGGAAAACAATTTTCTAGTATGTATACCAGAATTATATGGTTGCCCTTCAGACATCAAGGAATAAATACATTCACCATAACTCAATGTTTTAACATAGCAGTAAAATATACAGCTAATGTACACAGGAGCAACACTACAGACCAGAACGAATTCTTGGTTTCTGAGCTGATTCATGAGAATTTTCCTTCTCCTTCTTATTAAAAAATTACACTGAAGAAAATGTCCAGGCATTTAAGATGCTGGTATGAAATCTTTATAAAGTTTCAACGTTCCAATCTCTCCTTTGCCTGAGGTCTTTGGCACTACCTTGGGCAGGTCAATGATCCACAGTGTGTTGTATTGCAATGAATTTTATGGGACAGGGCAGTAATTTCATAAGTAAATGACACTTCACTAAAAAAAGCCAATTGAAAAAAAAAAGTGTAATTGACTGGAAAGAGAAATAACCTCTGAGAAAGACCAACAGAAAATGAAACTCTAGAGTTGGAATGCTAATTAAAAGTTCAATTAGAGTCTAGAAAATAATAAATCACCATCTTCTGAGTTTTTCTTCATTTGCACCTAGGAAATGCCACAAAACAAGCTTTGATAGCCTACTATACAGGAATATAAAGTAGATGGAAAAGCAGCTCTTAAATTTTGATTTAAAAACATCACACTCACACATTCCAAGAGAAACTACTGAATAACTTCAGCCACTGTGATTTTGAATTCTACGTTTTTTAAGAAATAGACTACCCAACATCAAATTAGATTAATATAAAATAAAAATGTTAAATTCAGGCCTGAAGCAAATAACTGAGGTTCCACTTCTGCCAATAGACTGTTTTAATGCTGGTGCACCATTATTTCTATACACTATCAAGAAGATTTTTAAGCATACTAAATTAAGTGGTGAATAAAGTCCTAACAAAATGTTCTCTTTGAAAAGCTTCATTGAAATACAAGGAGTGGGCAGCTCATACTGCTAGGTGAATGTGATATGAATTACTTTAAGAAGCTAGAGTGACTCTGAAATTATCGTCAATTAGAGTTGCCAAATTAAGTAGGAAAAAATAATGGACAAGATATGAAGGTGGGAGTTATGGAGATATAGTTACTACTAAAAATACAGGTAAAGCTGTAAAGCTATCATGACACAATACCTAATGATTTGCTTATTATTCAGCACCTATTAAAATATATGGGGTTTTTTTCCTGTATCTAATGGTTGGTAAATCATTTCTCTACTGGTCCCAGTACTGACTGCGCTCATTTAATGCTATATTTTTAATGTGATAGTGCTAAAAAAAAAATCTTTGTTAAGAAAGAGAAAGAGATTAAATGGATGAACTGTTAGATGGATAAAGAATTGGTTGAATGGTCACATCCAGAGGATAGCGACCATTCAACCAATTAGTAGTATTAGAGTACCAATGTAACATCAGTAGCAAGTGGTGTCTCTTAGGGATCTGTATTGAGACCTGTGTAATTTAGGATCTTCATAAATGACATAGAGGGATCGAGTGCACCCTCAGCAATCTTGCAGATGACACGAAGCTGAGTGGTGTGGTTGATACACCTGAAGGACAGGATGCCATCCAGAGGGACCTGGACAAGCTCCTGGAGCAGGTCCATGGGAATCTCCTGAGGTTTACAAGACCAGGTGCTGGTGCTGCACCTGAGTTGGGGCAATCCCCAGGATCAGCACAGGCTGGGATGAACAGATGGAGAGCAGCCCTGCCCAGAAGGACTTGGGGCTGCTGCTGGGTGAGAGGCTGGACATGACCCAGCCATGGGCACTGCCAGCCCAGAGAGCCCAAAGTGTCCTGGGCTGCATCCAAAGCCCCGTGGGCAGCAGGGCCAGGGAGGGGATTCTGCCCCTCTGCTCTGCTCTGCTGAGACCCCACCTGCAGGGCTGCATCCAGCCCTGGGTGCCAGCACAGGAAGGACATGGGCCTGCTGGAGTGACTCCAGAGGAGGGCCTTGAAGGTGATCAGAGGGATGGAGAACCTCTCCTACAAGGAAAGGCAGAGAGAATTGGGATTGTTCCACCTGCAGAAGAGAAGGCCTTGGGGTGACTTATTTGCAGCTTCACAGTACCTGAAGAGAGCCTGCAAGAAAAGTAGAAAGAGGCTTTTTGCATGGGTCTGGAGCTACAGAACAAGAGGGAATGGCTTCAAACGGAAAGAGAGTAGGTTTAGATTAGGTATTAGGAGGAAATTCTTTACTGTGAGGGTAGTGAAGCACTGGAACAGGTTGTCCAGAGAAGCTGTGGATGTCCCAGCCCTGGAAGTGTTCAAGGCCAGGTTGGATTGGGTGCTGAGCAACCTGGTCTGGAGGAAGGTGTCCCTGTCCCTGTCATAGCGGTCAAAATTAGATGATTTTTGAGGTCCCTTCCAACCTAAACCATTCTAGGATTCTATGTTGTGATTGTCAGTAATCATGCAGGCATAAAATAACCTAAACCTCTCTATGCTTTTACCAGAAATGCTAAGATTCTCTTAACACTATATAAACAGCTGACTTATTCATCTTGATTGCCTTGTAAAAAGCCCAAATATTTTTCCATTATTAGATTTCCTACCTAAAGATCTCTGCAGAAAGTTATATGCCTAGGTTTTATCACCACATTGTCTTAATGTGAGATATTTGGGGTTTACTTTTTTTAACATTGTTTTCTATTTTTGATTGATTGATTTTGATCAAAAATTGATAGTGGTGACTGATTGATTTTAAATTCACACTTGGATTTTTATCTCCTTGAATGATATAAGGTATTGTCCAATTCTAGAAGATTTTTCTGTGTCAGATTCTCTGGCTTTTTTATCTTCATTTAGGCACCATTAATCTTTCAGTGATAACATCTCTGTGTTTTAAACTGACAAAATTTTGTGTCTTCTGTTTTCTATCTTTGCCGTGTACATACATTGAAGTTTGTATAATGTATATTTTTACCTTTAAATAACACTAGTAATGTTTCTTTAACTTTCTCTAACTCTGGTATTGTTAGTTTGGACTCACATTTCAAATCAGAAACCTGATTTGAACATGAAGGCTGCAACCTTTTTTGTAACCAAAGATAACTGTAACTAATTTGTTATATAATATGTGCCAAGAGCAGGAATAAGGACTTCATAATTTATTGTGGGCTAATAAATGGAGTCCTTTGGGGAAAGATTAAATAGGCAGACAAAACCAGAGAAGATATAGGGAGGCTTATTTTCTGTAGTTTTGCTTAAATCTCCACAGGATGCTTACCATTGTCCTCTGAATTGGGTGATTTTCTCAGCACTTAGATCCCTTGTTCTCCTACTAGTGTTTTCATATCTCAAGTGTGGCCACCGATGTTGTGAGACAGCTTTAGTATGCATTCTTCTTTGCATCTTCTGCCTCCTTTACTCTTATCTGACCTTGTGCTTAGTGTTTTTTCTCTATCAGAGAATAGACACTAGCTCAACAGTTGAAGGCTATCATATCATAGTAGCTTTAACTAGATACTTTTGTTTCCTCACATCCTGTCTATTCCTACCATTATGTCAGTTATCTCAAAATTGATTTTACTTTCCTACTTAGAAGTGCCAACTTCAACTGAAGTGTCTCAGAAAACACTGAACCATAGCATATACCCTGCATTTCTTTGACTAATTTATTTCAATTGTTAAAGTTTAGTTTTCTAAGTTCATTATTACAGAATTAATTTCAAGGAAGCTCAGCAGCTGTCTGTTCCCTGTCCCACAATACTGTAAATTAAAATATTGTTTCCACTGCAGCCCAGTAAAACACCCACTTTCACTGATATATGTTGTGATATATTCTCTCCCTTCTGCTCATCTGCCTTTCTGGTTTTACCATTCTTATTTTTTTTTTTTAAGTATCTATAGCACAACCAACTGCAATTAGATCTTTACCCTCCAAGTGACTCAAACCTTCTGTCATGCAGCTTGCCTATTGATATAACATCTGCTATACAGAATGGTTACATCCTATATTTAGTAGATCTAAACCATTATGACATAGAAATCTCTTCATTTCAAATCCAGCAAGCTGGGGAGTCAAATTCCATTTCTGTGCATGAGTAAGAGACAACTTCCTTATATGCTTCCTGTTAAAGAATTTCTGGTCATCTGGGATAAATCTTGCTCAAAGTTCTTGAAAACTTTGAGCAAAGCTGAGACTAAGGTTTGCTTTAGGACCATTTAAACTGAGTCTCAGTGCTGGTGATAATTTAATTTTTGTGATACTTTGATTCCAAGATCATAAATGGTGATGAGAAAACTTACATGCTTATCCCTGCCACCTTATTGCCTGCGCCAAGAGATTATGCATGAAACAAAGAAATACCTCCCTGGAATGGCAACTAACTGACTCCAGCATCTAGAACAACATAACTGATACTCTTCAGATCATGATCTGCCTTTCTGCTTTTTCTCTCAGACTGGAGTAAATGCTCATGGTGAGTCTGGATTTACTGAAACTCTAGCTGAGACTTGCTCAATTTGAACCTCATCTGGTATTCTGAAGAAAGGGTCAAACCCCAGGGCCCCAAGTCAAGTAGCAGGTGCTTAATTTTTTTTAATTTTTTGTTTGTTTGTTTGTTTGTTTTTAAAAGGTTTTGCTTGTTTTGAAATGATGCCTTAGCTTAATCTTTTGAGTATATACCTTTCTTTTTTCTCAGAGATAGCTCCTTGCTTTCAACTTAATTTTATTTTTAATTTATAAATAGCAAAAACCAAAACCATAAGATGCTCTTATGCAAGAATTAGTTTTAAAATCAGATTGAAGAGAAAGCAAAAGGAAGAAGGTGTAGTGACAGAGAACTTTTATTTTAAAATCTTCCACTTTTTATGTTTCACAAGATTTCTTAATTTCTTTTGTTGAATTGTGGGCACATAATGCACAAAATCACTTGTGCCAATGATTAGAATTCAGATTACAGAAAAAAGAACAAATATCCACCCTCATTTGTTCATCACTGCTACTGCCCACACAGAGAGGGTCAGTTTTGGGAGCAAAGTTAAAAAACGCTTATTGTGGTTTTAAGAAAACATTGGATAACAAGCCACAATGACATTGTTGATGGTTCTTAGAGATCTCCCTTCCCCTCTCTCAAAAGAAAAATAGCATCTTTTCATTACAGTTTAAAAATAGAGCTATCTAGTCAGACTCCCATGCCATAGCTCTTGAGGTCTGTTAAGTCCCCATACTTTTGCGTAAGTCTGTGAGATCCTACTTTTTCAGTGCTGGAATTTCTCTCATCCCTATCAATTTTATGCTGACATTGTTTAAAGCTGTACTACTGATGATTTACTACACCATTACAAAGAAAAAAATTAGGTTTCAGAGAGATTTCTCATCTCTTCTTAGAACAAAACCATCACACAGTAGCCATAATTTTGATTAATTAAATAAAACACACAAGATCTTCATTAGCTGGTGCAGGTCCTTTGGAGTAAATAAAAGTAGATGTAATTTGATGTCAACTGGTCTAGCTCCATTTCCAGCAACAGACTTATCCTTGTTTATAGCAGTTGAGAGTTTAGCTTACTGTTCTGGCACAAACAAACGCTATTATTTTGTACCACTTTTATTTTTAGGTTGTTGTTGAATCTCTCGTAGGTTGCTCAGAAGTTTCTACCTATTTAATCTATCTGCTTTGCTTGCTGTGAGTCTGTTCCTCAAAAAAAATGTCTAAGGCAGGGCAGCAGCCCACACATAAGCACAAGCGAGACAGAAGGAGAAGGAGTGAAAACAAGAAGTCAGTGGAGCACTGCCAAGTTTCACTAGTTGAGGATCTGCTCTGAAACATTTTCAGTGCTTCTTTCAGTCTTGCTAATGCTGCTATGTAGCTTGAGTCTTTGGTTTGAGTCCTTTGGGAAATACACTAGCAATAAGAATAGAAAAGCAATTTAGGTGGCATCTTTGATCATCATTGCTGTCAATCAACCCAGGGCTTGGCATTAACATATGCTCTTCAGAGAAACAACTAATCTACTCCATTTGGTAACAATTAGAAACATTAATATGACAGAAATGAGACTGAAAACCTGAGCTTTTTTTCATTGGAAGCCTGTAGAATGATAGGAAAATATTTTTAAAATACAGTTTTCATTTTCAGCTTCCAGGAGTAACACTAATGTTAGTGAAATGGTCCATGTTGCTTTATTTGAGGAAAATTTGATTTCCAGATTAGACTTCCAGTTTTCAGAGCTGTCTTACTTTAAATTTTAAGCTAACATAGTAAGAGAATAGAAACTGAAATAAAAATAAAATAATCAAATCTACCATAGTCTACAATAAGTCTACAATAAACTTATACTTTAGCTTTCAGTTCACTGTTTTTGCACATTTTCATGTTTTTGCTCCCTTTATCCAGAGTCAGACTGAGAAAATTTCTCTAAATCTCAATTTTCTTCCAGATATGGAAGAAATACAGGGCAACTAGTTCTAACTAGCCCTTTTATAATTTTTAAGGCTGAAAAATTATCTCTATTGTCAAATTGCCTAAACCCCAGAGATTGTCGACATCAAAATGAAAAATAATTTATTTTATATTTCTTCTCTGATTATATATGTATATATCTTCAGCTCAGACACAGATCTATCAGCATTAATCTCTAAGTATTCTTAAAAACATGATTTCTTTCAGATCACACATGCACTGAACAATGTGTTATGTCACACTGAACTGTGTGTTATGACATAGATGACTCAACCATATAAAACAAACATATTCAATTGCTTCACTAATAAAAAAAACTGCAAGAAAGCCAGTTCTGAGTTTAACTGAATTTCTCTTTTAATCAGAGGTTCTCCAGAAACCTAGTGCCATGAAAAAAGAAAGGAAGCTAATCAGAATCATTATTCAGTACATATTTTGAAATCCATGTGGTTTGTTTTTCTCCACAGAACATGAATTTTAAAAAATTAAGTGTAGAAGATGGTTAATAAAAAGAGTGACTGTTTCATTATCACTTTCAATAGTTTCACACTTGGATGAAAATTATTGAGATAGATTATACTTTAAGTGTACTTTTTCTCCTGAAAACTTAGAAGAAAAAAAATCCTGTGCTGAAAAACAAACATCTCACACAAACCCAAAAGTTGCCATCACTTTATCCATCTTTAGTTTCCGGGTAATTGTAAGTGGATCCTTAGAGGAACAAGCAAAGACATAAATAATCCAATCTCTAGAAATTTAGCTGAGTGCGGCTGGGAAAACTATTTTTACTTCGAGCCGGTAATCATCAGAACAAATTATTGAGAGAGTGCACCACAATCTACAATTTTGCAAGCAAGACAGTGTACTTCTTTGGAAGATATGCTGTAGGTAGAGAGAAATATGGGAAGCATGCTGGGATCCGCTCTGCAGGAAATCCAACAGGACAGTCAAAGCAGTCTCTTCTGAGTTTAATTCTGAGAAACTGCGAGTCACACTTTATTCCTCTCAATCGACAATTCTTGTATCTCACAGTTAGAGACTTTTGTGTTATACTATTTCCATGGCAGAATAAAATTGAAAGTGTTGCATGACACGTACTAAACAGAATGTGTTAAGATGTCTGTCTTAGTTACCCAGAAAAAAAATCTGGAGTAACTCAAGAATTTGGCTCATTGATTTAAGACTTTACACTTACCAAAATGTAAGGCAAGTGTAACAGAAGAAGTATCAAAGTCACTTGGAGTTAATCTGTTTTAGGTAAACTGATACAATGTTGTTAAATCATGTTTATAAAAACCCACAAAGGGCTTAAGAGAATTGGTAAAGAGAACTTAAAAACATGCACTGTGGTGTTTTTTTCTTTTTAATGAGTCACAAGAAGAGCTGTCCTTTCTAAATATTCTTTTGCTTCCAACTGCCTAGCCTAGTGCCTACTGACGTGATGCAGAGACTTGGCAGAGCATAAATATTTTTTAAAACTTACTCATTAACACCTTGGGCCCATCCATCAGCATGATTGACATCAAGAGACAATGCAATTTTTTTTTTTTTTTTTAATAGGACACAACACGTACGAAAGGCTTTCTGTGGGCTAATGAGGCACACCTGACAGATGTGTGAGTCATTTGACACAATGGGTGGTATTCGTGAACACTATCACCTTGCGATCAACTCAGTATAACATTCTTCCCTATTTCTTAAATCTCCTTTTCTTTAAAATAAAAGGAATTTATTATTTAACTGCACAGGATTCAAAGCAAAGTAATTTATATGCTCCATCCCTGAGATGCTAGTAATAATGATGTTCATGACATTATCTGAAATTTTATTAGGAAAATAATAAGAACTTCCTGAACTGTGTCTAAGAGATATACTTCATGTGTTCCATGCCATGCACTTTATATTATTGCACCAAATGAATCCAGTAAAGACTAATTGACATGAATGAGTACCATAGCAGTGCAATAAAGATAACTTGTCACCTTTTGCTCATCTGCTCAATGTTGTCTCTAAAGGGTAATAGGTTTCATTATATCCTGCTGTATTTCATGGAGATTCAGCAGGCAAATTATGCAAAAATGAGAGAATCACAGTGGGTTTTAAAGTAGCATTACCTTTACAAAAGGGAAAAAACAACAAAATGCCCAAAAGGAGGTATCTCCAGGTTGAATAAAAGATCTATTAAAATAGGAATGATGTCTCTGGAAGCTTTCAAAAATTTAATTTGTCTTTTAAGGGATCTGTCAGTCTTTTGCCAAATATTTCAAAAGATTCCTCTGTCTATCTATAGTAACAAGATTGGCTGTATTCTGTGACTTACCCTGTGAACTCAGGCCAGGCAAGTCAACCTGATCCACATTCATATTCATCATGTGCATCAAGCCCTGCTTCTCATCCTCCATCATGTACTTTCTGTACTTTTTTTGGTGGTGCTTGTAGCTCTGCTTCATGAATCTTATCTTGATCCAAACAGAGGCATGTTTTCTTATGCTGTATCTCTGAGATGAAGCAGTTACCTTCCGCATAGGTTACAAACCCATTTCCTTCTATTGACTTGAGCACTAGGCATGGGTAGCCACAGTTTATTTTGCAGAACTGAACTCTCTTCTGCTGTGGGTGATGAAATTCTGACTGGACAGAATATATGGTTACCCAGAGCACTTGTTTATATTTGAGGCAATTGGGGGTTGAGAATTAATAGCTTGTAGGAAAGACTGGGTACCAGATGACATTGCAAGTTATTTAGCTATCATTCTTGCAAAACACTGTAGTGGGATCTGGTGCCTGCTGTGTTGTCAGAAGGCTCTTGAAGTAGAACAGAGATATTGATGAATGGTTTTATCAGTCTGAAAAATCAGAAAGCATCCCTGTAAGTGATATTACCTTTACAGTCCAAGAAAGCAACAGAAATTAGGAAAGATATTTGTTGTCACATAAAAATAGTTAGAGAAAACCCGCGTAAGTAGGGTACCAGAAAAAATGGTGTTTTATTTAGCAGTTTTCTAGCAGTCAGAGCCAAAGGTGCTGAAGAACAGTAATATAGGCAGAAACACAAAATTACTGAAGCAGCCAGGAAAGTGGCACACCACCTCAATGGTTACAGTATTCAAAGCTTCATCTTCCCTCTGGTTCTCTTTTCCCTTTCTAAGTCTCCACATAGGCGCAGAGCAATCCAGGCCTGGAACGAAGGGTGACTGCCTAGATCTCTTAAGCTTTCTTAGCTGTTGAATTTCTAGTTCTAATACTTACAATATCTGCAGGCTGTAATAGAATTTCAGCAATGTTTTGGGGAAAATTGTTATGCAGAAGTCTTAATACTTAATTTGGTAGCCAAGGAAGATTCAACAAGATAAGAGGCATGAGAACTTTATCGTCAGGGGACCAGCACAGTGGTTCCCCTGCTAGGCCCCCACTGAAAGCAGCACACGCATTTGTTTCTACAAAAATTAGGCCTTTGGACTTCAGTCTTGCTTGTTGACATTATAAAAAAATTCAGTACTTAACCCTATGGCATCTTCTACTGAAACAGTCTAGGTTTTGCTGTTCCCCCTTGCTTCCTGCCATGCCAGAAGGTTTCTCTGGAGCTGTTCCTCCCAGAGTGGCTGGGAGTGACACTGGATCTCCCACGCTTCCCTTCAGCACTTCAGGCTTAAGTTGTTGTACTGTCTTTTTAGCCCTTATTTGCTGGACAGCTGGTCTCATACAGACACCTGTAATGGGAAGTATACATAGTCCATATGATATTTCTATTTCTTGGTGCTTTATAAATTTATGTGCAGGAGGTTTTGAGAAGCCTGGCAATTATCCAAAAAAATTAGAGGACGTTCTAAATTATGCAGATGATACACCAAAATCTCACCTAGAGCTAATCTGAACAATTAGGTTCTTTATATGAGAAGGCTTCAGAAGGAGGTAAATGGTATCAGTCACAACTCATACTGATGTTCCAGAGCCTGGTAGGGTACTGGAGCTGATTCCGTCACATATGTTATGTTCTACTTGTGTTTGTTTCCAAGGTCCAGTTCTTGTTTGATTGCGTAAACTGTTCATATCTACCTCAAAAAATAAACAACAACAGAGTTTTCAGAGCATTTAGAGAGAGAGCAAGGCCTAAAAGTTGAACATCTGAATTACTGAAGATAACATTTTTGACTTGCCCATAGTTCCTTCTAGCAGGATGTTACTAACCATGGGGCACTGTTGTGTGTGCTGGGAATGACAGTGGCACTGGTATTAGGAAGATAGTGTTTCTCAGCTTACTTCAAATCACACTGACTACCCTTTTGTTAAAAGCTTCAGAAAGATGTGAGATAACTTTTTTTAGAGATTGATGTGTGAGAAAGAACGGAGTAAGAGGGATCAGCTGTGACTGAATTTGGTACAGTTAGAGGTGGAGAAGCTAGGGCTTGGACTTTTTAGCAGTGAAACTAGACCTTTAAAGCCTCATGTTGTTTTTGGCAGACATTCTTCTCCTCCCCATCTTATTTACACTCCCTGCTCACGTCGGCTTCTTTTTGCAGCATGTTATTTGCAGAGCAGAACTCCTTTACACTTCCTTCTGCCAGCTTCCAGATGATCATGAGCCACAGAACAGTCACCCAGAAACCTGTCACCACTGGAATGGTGCACCAGAATGGAGAATATGGAGTTGGACCGCAAACCCTCTATAACAGGCTGTGGAAGAGGCTGAGTCAGCCCCTTGCTCAAAAGGCCATTATAGCATTCAGTTGCTGATCTGCTTGCCATGTGTGATAGCACATTGCTGCTAAAATGGCATATTGGCCCTAATCCTGAAAAGCTTTCAGACATGTATGCATTCAGTGAGATAAAGAACCATAGAGAGACGCCTATGTTTTCTATAAGGACGTCATATTGGTAAAAAAAGGATAGGTGCAGTGATCTCAAAGTATCTTGTGATACAAAAGTATGAGCAAGAATAGTAATGCACATATATATAATTTGCGCACACACTCACACACACACATATATATTCACACATATGTATATTGCATCTCTGTAACTGAATGGCATTACCATGGGGATAATGAGACCCACAAATAGCAGAGTTAACAAATTTAGCTTGCTATTTTTGTGTTATTCATTCTTGAAGAGCCAGGAGTAGATTGATATATCCTCAAATTTATCTTTGAAAATCATCTCCAAATAACTTGTCTGTGAAACTTATTTGACAGGGTTACTTACATGATCACCCCTTTATTGATCTACTGAGGATGAGAGTTAGTTCTAGACTTTAAACTAGCAAGGCTAGTTCTTTAGCTCAGCCTGTAGCAGTTTATGCTCTCAACTCTCAAAATTATTTAGCGCTGAGGACACTGTGCAAAACTCTTAGAACTGTAAGAATTTTTATTCTGCATCTGACTGAGAGTGTGACGTTAAATTTCATACAATATCATATACTTCACACTGCTTAGTATACAGCAACACATATGGAGAAAGATTGGGAACTTGAGAATCCTTGCAGCTCGATGAGCACACTAACCATACTGTACTGCTCTTGCAGTCTTTGCTGTCAATGTGAATCAAGAATTCCAGTGATAGACTTACACAACTACAATGTCTGAGCTACATAAATATAAATGAATTACATATAGGCATGTGGGTCTGCTGTGCATCTATCTATATTTTATATATAGATAGACACATATGTAAATTAACTCATGAAAATATTTTCATTTTACCAGTTTAAGTCTTTTCCTTCAATGAATCCAATGCATAAATACTAATGGTATGTTGCATGGTATGTCTGTCTGTGTGTTCAAAATTGTTCAGTGAAAAAGAGGGAATTTTGAAAGTAGAAATTGGCTTGAGAAATCCTGATTTTTAGCTGATTAATCTGATAACTCTTAGGTTTTGGTTGGAGTAAGCAGTGTTTGCTGGTGAAGAGGGAGCAAATGGGTTTTTACCTCATTAATGCCTTAATACCAGTTGATGCAGTATGATTGCAGGCCATGTTTTCTTTTTTGCTGTTCTGTGATTTTACAGCTGGTACACTCCAGGCTGTCTGTCTTCCCACACTGAGTCCAGTTTGTCCATCTTCCTACATCTTGGTGAATGTACAACACCATACTTGTTGTCTGGGGAATTTACCTATCTGTTTTAATCACTTTCTCAGATAGTAGGTGCTCCTGATGCTCAGGGGTTAACATTTTCAAATATGGCTGGGTTCGTTACCTAGAAAATATTGTGGGAATTTCTGAGTAAATTTTTTTCCTCATGTGAACTCTTCAATGCTTTATCAAAACATTCAGATCCTCGTGTTTTAAAATTTCTTCAAAGACAGACAACCTTTTTTCTACTGATTGATGTTCAAGATACATAGCTATTGGGTAGAAAAAGAACTGCTCTGGCAAGTCACTGAATGGGTCTTCGTGCAGGTCAATAGTAGGCTGGTGCCTCAAGAGGACTGGAAAACTTATCAGTTTACCAATGGCACTATTAGTTCAGATAAACAGCTACCACAATTATTCCCACTTTCTGTCAGGTGGAGGTTTAACCATGTTTCTTGAAGAAACCAAAGCTTTGAGAACACCAAAAGCAGTATTACATGTTGCTAGTTTGAATTTAATTCTTTTCCACCAACCAACAGTGTGGCTTATGATGCTGAGAACAAACTTGGCATCATGTGTCCTCACTTAACTCACCTTGTCTGCATCACTGGTGTTTTAAGAAAATTGGTTCTGCACCCCCTCTTCTACCAGAAACTATATTCCCTGAACTAAACCTGGGCTTGGGCCACCCTCTGGAGCAGAAGGGCTGTAAGGGAGAGGGAGTAATGTAATTATTACAAGCCTCTGCTTTATCCTCACTCAGCTACGCCCACTGGCAGGAACCCACAACTTCTGAACTCACAAACTACAAAGAAACCTGAGGTGACAGAATCAGCCAAGACTGCACCTTGAAGTTATATCATGTGGTGCACCAAAACACGCTTCAGCCCACAACCGAAGTGCGTTACTGTGTTACCCTTATCCCAAAGCACCTACCTAACATTCAAGTTGTGACTTCTTGTTCCAGGATTTGCTGATCCATTTGAAAAATCATAGCTACAAAGTGCTTAATTGTTGCTAATATTTAATTCTAATCTTAGCTACTTCTTTTTGTGATTTAAAATTAAAAAAATGTGGTTTTTTCCTAAACAGATATTTTCATTAGTCTTAAATAAAATGTTGTTTGAAAACTAAGACAACATTTTTTGATCAAAGTTACAATCATCTTTTCTAATTCAGAACTTGACTGTAGTATGCATCCCCTTTTCTCTAACATAGAAAAGACATACACTAAGCTCTGTTCCTGAGGAAGAGCAGGCTGTGTTGAATAGGAGCACCTTATCATCAGAGACAAATGAAACTTTTTGACAACACAGAGTGGTGTTTTCATATGTCGGTGTATTATAACTGTGTATATGTTGGCTTCACTTACATGAAACTAAAGATCTTGCATTTCCTTAGAGTGGAGAAGCAAAATACATTCATAAAATTACAACATGGTAAAAATAATTTTAAGAACCCAGAAAAAAGGAATAAGTTTCATCAGAAACAGAGGAACGTGGAGCTTTGTAAAGTCTAGTCTTAGCATTTAAAGTTTCAAAAGAGATTTCGCGGGGTAAAACAGGGTTAGGAGAGGCCCCTGAGCTCCAAGCTCAGCCCGCCGCGCTCGCTGTCCGGCCCGCGGGACGCACGCTGCAATCTCAGCGGTGGCCACGAGATGGCGCTGCGAGCCCTCGCTCGGCGCCTCGGCCGCGTCCCGCCGCCGGCAGCCCCGGCACGGCACGGCACGGCACGGCACGGCACGGCACGGCACGGCACGGCACGGCACGGCCCCCGTCAGCGGCTCTGCGAGCCCCTTCCGCGCCATGCCGAAAATCAGGCATGGAGGAGAGGAAACAGGAGCGAAAAATGTGCATAGTTTCCTCTGTCGGGATGAGTAGCGTTTGGCCGTTGCCGAGCTGGGGCGGTAGGGCCGTGGCCAGGGGCTCGGCGGGGCAGAGGGGCACAACCCCGCCGGATGGGCCCCGGGACCCCCGGCGCGGCGGGGCAGGAGCGGCAGCGCAGCTCTCGTCCCGGGGCGCCAGAGGGAAAGCGCTGCTGCAGAGTGCCGCCGGCCTCGCTCCCTACGCCTTGCGGCGGCAGTCGGGAGAGCGGCGAGCCCTGACGGGTTTGCTCCGCAGGTACCGCTCGAACCGTGCCGACACCTCAGCGCCGGAACTGGCGTCAGGCCGTGACTGCGGAGTGCCTGAGCCCGGCTGCGGCGGGACCGAGTCCTCGTCAGCCTGCTGCCCGGGGCCCTGGGATTCAACCCGTGCAGCAGCCAGCTTGCCATTGCCTCAGAGTGAGCGCTTTGCTGCGCCTCGGTCTGCCAGCCCGCGGAGATACATCCCCAGTGAAACAGCTTGGTAGCCAGCAATGGGGACGCGGGTGCCGAGTTCAATGCCTAAAGCAGCATTCCTGTATCGGGAAATTTAACCTTCCAGCACCGCTTTCTCACCTCGTGCACTTGCATTGATTCTGCCTTTTGTCAGCCGTGTCGGTCGCGGAGAACTGACACCGTTCAGGGCAGAGCCTGGCTGCTGTTTACTGTGTCTGCACAGTGGTTATGCAGCACCGGGCACACTTGCTGCTTTCACACTGTTAAAATATTCAGTAATGCAGATAAGACCAATGGACAAAACTAAATTGAAATAATTAGGTTTATGCATTTACCTTAACGGTGGCTGTTGACTAACTGTGTTCCTTGGAAGTGAAACTCACAGAACACAAATTTAGTAATTTTGTTTGGCAATTCCAGCTCTTTTTAGAAAGGGCTGTGTGTACAACCAAGCTGTTTACCCATCCTCTAGAAATGTGATGAGTGCTTATATAATGTTTCAGTACCTGAGTTCAGAGGGAGAAATGTCTCTATGAAGGTCAGTGTACTGGTGTAAATGAAAGTCATGTCAAGGATGAATGTAGAAAACCACATTTTTTATTATGAGATCCCCTTCTCTTCCCTCATATGTCCAGAGTCGGATTCTTTTAGAAGATGTGGCTTTCCAAAATTAAGAGATTAAGGCAGTTGTCTGTGGAGCTGCTTGGAAAATAAAACCATTGGTTTTTATCATGTGAGTCTTTTCAGTGAAAAGAATTAAGTAAAATTGGAATGAGACATTTTGTTCTTTTCTGGCTAAGCAGTCTGTATGAGTTTTGAGAAACAATGCTTGAAAAATGGTATTGCACTCACACGTATTACCTCTGATGTTGTTTTCCTCAGGGGTTCTAGAGGTATTTGAATTATGAATTATCCATCCTAATTCATTTCCTTTAGAGCCAAATAATTTATTCTGAATAAACTTTCTCGTCCTGAATGTATATGTATATGCCTACTCCTACATATCCACACGTAGTTTTTACAATCTTCCCAGCAGAAGAGGCTGAAGAACTTAAGCAAACGTGTGCAAGTAGGAGGCATCAATTATTAGATGAAGTGGTTGAGTTCAGAGTACAAGTAATTGTGTAGAAACATCTATTTTTATGAGAATTTGATGACATACTGAACCTGACTAGTGAAAAACATTTTAAACTAATTTATTTTCTCTCTTTGCATGATAAATATTTATTTCAAGGCTTTGCATATAGTGGGAGGCCTCTACTACCTTGGGTCCACCACTGCTGAGGAGACTGACTGCTCGTTGTTGAGCTGGCAACAGAGTATAGGAGACTTGGTAGAGCTGAATTTATTTCACACATTTATAAAATTCTAATTTTTGAATGTGCTTTTTTTTTTAATGAGTGCATGTGTATTATAGAAAACTTATGGAAGTAGGGAAAGGTTTTGGAAGGAAATCAGAACTATGCCACAGTAGGAAAAAGTATTTTTGTTACAAATATTATTATAATATGTAATCTGTAATTGCTGGAACAAGAATTCCTGAATTTAGCAGTCACAAATTCTAAAGACTTGAGCTGTGCCCTGGCTTGTGGGATAGAGACAAAACAATTCCTCAAGGAGAACAGTTGACAAGTGGTAATTTGCAGGGCTGTCAAGAAGCCTGCTTTCTGATGCCCCAGAGATGGGGTTATCAACAATAATCAGATCCCCATCAGACTTGTGAAGAAGTGGTACCTGTCTGTTGAGTTGTTAGAATGTTTATATGAAAAGCTTTTTGTTCAAATCCCATATGTGCTCGGTCTTGGGCACTGCTGATTCTCTTCTCTTCATTCCCCTTCAGATTCTTTTGGGTGCCCTGGAGCAATGCAGGGCTCCTATGAGGCGAGTGCATCAGAATAGTCACCTCTCTTGCCTCGGGCCCTGCAGCAGGAGCAGGAGTTTCAGCTGGATGGCCTCTCCCTACATCTCTTTTGATGGGTTCCATCAAAGGTAGGTAGGGTTCCATGACAGCCAGTTCCCAGCTGCTTTCACCACAAGCAGCCTTCAGCCTTGTTTCCAACAGCAGATAATGAGCTATCCTGCCCCCTGTCAAATCATTCCCCTGTGTGCCACCTGGCTCATTCTTAACACCAGGCTATGTCTGCAAGGGGAGAGTGGAGTGGGGTCAGGTCACCCACCCACTGGTGCTCTCAACTAAAATGTGTGCTGTGACTGCTGCCCTGGAAGAAAATTGTGTAAGGTTGCACCTACTGCTGGGAAGGGCCTCCCCTCTCTGGGGCAAAGAACTAAATGAACTGGAAGCATTTAATTCCATGCATCTGTACCACTGTTGGAGAATGTTTGTTGCATGCTAGCAGTGGAAGTCTTAACCAAACCCAAAATAAGTTTAACTGTCAGCCTAGTCACATACTGAGAAACTTATTCTGCTGTTAATATTATTTCAGGCTTCAATACTGAAGATCAAGCCTTTGTGTTACCACTGAAATTTTATTTACTCAATCACTAGTTTTCTTAGAGTTAATGTAAAAATCACTGTTCAGTAAAGAAGACTTTTCTGGGTTTCTACTTAACTACTAATTTAAGCAGCACTTCAATATCTGACAGGGGGAGTATTTGATGTTAATTATATTTTGATGTAATCATAATCATGTAAAAATTTGTTTTTATGCACAGTCTCCAATGTGAGTTTATGTTTTTGAAATATGAACTTAAGCAAGGAAAAAAATAAACCTTTGCAGTCTTCAGAGTTATAATCTGATTGTCATAGAACAAAGTACCTTGTCATTTCCCACTACATGGCTCTTCCATATAACTCTACCTTTGCAGCATTTACTTTGTTATACTTGATTGAGTATATTACTACAAAGTGTTATTTATCCAGCCTAACATTTGTTCTAAGAAGAAAAGGTAAATATTATGGGCTAAACTCCATTTTAGATTCTTATAAACATAGCTCTCAGAAATGTAAGCCTGAACTCAAACATTTGTGACATCCGTGGCCTCTGAAGCAAAACAGAAATGGGTTCTGGATCCAGCAAGGGGAGCAAAGTTGGGTTTCTATCCTTAGAGTTTCTATCCTTACTAAGCTGCCACTTCAAACATCCAGATCTGGAGGAAATGTAAGGAACTGAATTTGCTCCCTCAGCTGGAATAGTTCTGGCACATGTATCTGAAGACCTGTTTAGCTACAAGGGAGCTAACCAATGGTTGAGATTATGCACATCTGTCAGTTAAATCAAAGATTCCAAGACTAAATGCAGCATTCAGAAGCAACACGTAGGCCCATGAATTTTATGGAAGATGGTGTCTAGACACCGATAAGATGTTCTCTTGCATCCACATGCTATAAAACTGTATATAATTGTTCTCATTTTAGTAACAGCTTTCAGAAAATTACTGCTAGGAATACGGAAGAAACATTTTATGCCAGTGACCTTAAAATTGTAGTACAGAGATCTAACTGTGTTTTCCAGTCATTTGTGCCATGGAAGTAAAGAGTATCTATTTTAAGATAAATGAATGCATTATATAGGAAAAAGATGCTTTTCCTTATAAGAAAAAAAATAATTGATTTGCAAAAACTGTGGACACGCTATTCTTTTGTAAATACAGTGCAGGTCTTAATGCTTATTTTTATAATGTTGTTACTCTTTGTGTATTTTCTGACTTCAAATGTATTAACAGGATAACACAGGAGAAACAAGAACTATCTACACGTGTCTGTATATGTGCCATTCAGCCAGTATGTGCATGACTTTTTTCTAAATATGTGGTTTTATTTTCAAAATTGTAAAATATTACAGAGAAATTATAAACCTGCAAGTAATTTGCAACCATCTCATTTCTGGCTTATACATTCCTAAACATTTTTTTCTGGCACAGATGGTAACATCATAACTTCAGATCTCATTGCCATCCATTGCTGTGGCTGTTCCTGGGTGTGGGAAGAGGTGATGATAAGCTAAGACAAAACTTGCTGTTCACAACATCTTGAAATTTTGTGTTTATTGATGATAAAAATGGCTTTCAAATAAACTGAAGATTTTAATGGGAAATTGTCTCTGTCAAGGTTCAATTTTTTTCTTTTAAGTCAACTGTACATGCAATCATATAGCTGATGTTTCCAGTGCTATATATTTCTTTCGTTTTCATGCTTATACACATTAAGGATATGAGAAAGTCACAAATGCAAGACAGCGGACATAACTTGGAAGAATCTGTAAACAGCAACATTCCTTGAAAGCACAGACCATCTATATTCTCAGATACTATTGTTGCACTTCAGCCTTTCTATACAATTATTTATTTTTCTGTGACATTTTCAATGGAATTTGAGCCCACAGGAAACACGTTTGTATCATTCTCCATTCTGCTACTAAAAGGATCGTTGCATTTCAGCCCATTTACAATGTATTCCTTGCCTTAGTCACTGAGCTTATTTTAGAAAAGAACACATGAAAATTGGGTATTTCTCATGCTCCCAAAATTAAGTGGAGTTAAGCAGCGTTTTGCTACTTCTGCTTTTTAGTTTTCCTTTGAACTGGATACGGATCATTTATGTTGGAGAAGCTGAAAACACAAAGGAAGACCAAAAGGGCTTACAAGTGGAATAAATCAGAAATCCAAACATTGGAACTCACGTCAAACCTCACATGTTGTAATTATTTTTATTTCAATTGTTCTCTCTCACTTGAGGTTTTTGCTTTTCATTTCTCAAATTGTGTTGGCCCTTCAGTGACTTTGCAGCATCCTTCCCTGCCACCTTGACTAAGAAATTAATTTGGTAGCTGTTTACATTAATGTGTGTTGTAAGGTAAATCTATCCTCTATGGTCCCATTTATCTCATGTTGAAATGAGAAGAATTCTGAAAGACCTTATATCATCTTGGGACATCAAGAATATCAGCTAATACTTTTCCAAGTGCTTTTGTAGTAGTGCAGAAATGTCCAGATTGGAGCATTTGGAAGTCAGAAGCAATTTTGGTATGTTCACTTTCAATTTTTGTTTAAATTCAGTAGCCTAAAACCTCTGGCCATTCAACTGAGCATTTGATTCTGGCCTTAAGCATCTGATAGAGTTAAAGGAATTTCAGTGCATTTGAATCATGGTCCTTAAACTGCTATCTTCCAAAGCTTTTGTCAACTCTTTCTGCCTAAAAATATCAACTCTAAAAGGCTTGCTTTGATCAGTATTTCCATAAACTCTAAAGAATGATAGTATGTTAGTGATTTTCCACGTTGGTTAACCATTTAAATGTTTGATGGTGTTTTCCACAGATATTCTTCTCTTTGTTTCTTTACATGTGTTCTTCCAATTTGGTTGACTTAGTGACTTTAGTTTACTGTCTCAGCCAGCCTTCTCATCTGAGGTGCCCTTGAATTCTTCATAGAATCACAGAATTGTTTGTATTGGAAGGGACATTAAAGATCATCTACCCACACCCCTGTGATGTGCAATTCCTTTCCTAGCTTGTTCTGCTAGTGGGATCATGACCAGCTGCCAATTACTCTTCTGCAGTAGTTGCTTCTTTAATTATCAGATGTTCTGTGTGCTCAAGTGAGAGCCATTCTAGGTGGGATTTGGTAGGACAGTGCGTGAGTGGTGTGAAATCCTTCACTTTTTTGGAGGTGGAGTCCATGTTACCTGAGTAGCAACTTCTGCTTTCAAATCCATGGGGTATGTATCAATAGAATTTCTCTGATCTTTGCAGTGGGAATTCTGATGACTCTTTTTAGGCTTTAGAATTACATTACATCTAGACACAAGACATATCTGTCTCTTGAAGTTCCACTAATATGCAGTGTACTTCTGTTGGTTCTGTGCCAGATTTGTCAGCAATCTGGCTTTGATTTAGGCAAGTCAATTTTCAGGATATTGCCATGCATGTGTCTTGAAGTGCAGCAGTGCTCTTTTACAGGCGAGACTTGAGGTCTGTCTATCAAAGTAGCTCTTGGGCTTTTTTTTGGAACACAGCTATGAGATCTGTGAGATACCTCTCACTGCAGATATGAAACAAATGTGGCTGCCCCTGCAGCACGCTGAGAGCAGGGTTTTGCTGTGCATGTTAAGGCCCTGAAACTCTGCAAGACAGAATGCTACTGACAAACTTTGTGGTTATAGTCTGAAAAAGATTGTGATACCAATGTAATGGAGTCATTAATCTTTAGAATGCCATTTTCTGAAAACTAAGTTTAGGGCTCCTGTAGTATGTGGGACTCCTAAATCTGCAGTATTTTTGACTGGGGAAAAAACCTCTGAGCCTTCTTCATTCTGTTATTTATTAAATACAGTACTTTGCAATAGCTTGGAAACTTACTTCAACCATAATTTGGAAGAGTAAGAAAATTTCCTTATGTGGCTAATATCTAAACTGAGCTGGTAGTATTCTGACAAATGGCTGACATTTTTCCCCTTGACTTACTATTTATCGAAACCATACCTTAATGCCCAGATTCAGTACTGATAAACTTCCCAATATAAAGAGTTGTTAAAACCCAAAGATTTTAATAGTCAAAATACCTGCAATTTTATAATTAAGGAAATTTGAGGGGATTTAATTAATTTTTTTAAATTTAATTTATACGAAACAAAAGTTTAAAAGAGGAAAATATATCTAACTAAAGTGTAATAATTTTGCCTAGAGAATACTTTTTATGTATATAGATAATTACTCATGAAGACATCGAGATTTTCATTGTCATTGTATTCGAGAGAGTGATATTTTTTGAATACTCCAGATGTTCATAGGGCTTCTATCTCTGCTACTTATCTCTACAAACATCATTTCACTGTAATGTACAGGCAAGCATGTCAGGCCTCCTGCTCACAACAGACAAGGATCACTGACGTATATGTTTGAATTGGGGGTCCTCTGCTACAGTAGAGTGGTAGTGTAAAGGGTTTGCTGCAAAATATTTCACATGGACATGATATGGGAGTAAGTTATTCAAATAACATGTAGCTTCAGCTCTTAGTCACTTCAGTGAAACTGCTTGTGGAGTTACTTAATGAAGTTTTCTCTGGCAACTTGTGAGAAATGCTTCTGCACTGATGGACATACCAGACTCTGGGCAAATCTGGAACACCTTGGATCTGATAGAAGTATCTCTACTCTGTAATTTCCAACATTAGTAAATTTCAAACTTATTCTCTTGAATGAAAAAGTTCTGAGCTCATTACTAAACTCATGGGCCATTTTGCTTGCTTTCTGAAGATTTCAGACTGAAGTACAGTTTGGCTTAAGAGCACTGACCTTTCAATAGCTTTGATTTATCATCTATCTTTGAAACTATAACCAAAGTGATGGCCTTGAGCATCTTGCAGCACTCTTGGGCTTGCTCATGGCTTAAGTCCTCTGTGTTTTCTTTTTCTGAGTGGTACTGTCTGACCTTGTTTAGCATGAATTTTTTGTTAATCCTCTGGAAAGTTTTTGATATACTGATAAACAAAGGATATGCAACATTACCCCTTTCTGCTTGCTTGAGACTGTCTGTCTTATATCCAAATACCTGTCCTCTTAATTTCATTTTCCCTAAACAGGTTTTATTTTGATTCAGTCTCCCATTTTTCCTTATGAAGAACTTTTGAGGAAAATATCAGTGTTTTTAGTTTACATGATTAAAGCTCTCAGGTAGTTTTTCACTCAGATGTTATTTCTGCAACAAGCCTTAATAAGAAAATAAGAGACGTCTTCTAGCATCTGAGAATGTCACGTAGGAAAAATAGAAATGAACCTGTGATCAGCATCCGGCTCAAGCTCCCCAAGCTCCCTGTGCTCAGTGTGGGAGCTGTTGCTCTTACACATATTGTGCTGCTGCAGAAGTGGGAGGAGATGAAACTTCTGCCATTTCTATGGCATCACTCAGCAAGGTGTAAATGAAATATGAAAGAAAAACTCTCAGCCCACTCAATGCACAGACAGACAAAAAGATAGTGCTTTATATTTGCTGCTGTGATATGCTATTTGTTGTAGTATTAACCTTACACAGTGCTAGAATGCTTCTTAAGATTTACAATCTCAGGTCAAAGGGGAAATAATTCCTTGTTAGGTCTTCTTCTTTTTCTCTCTTTCCACCAAGCTGCTGCTGCATGTCAAAGCTGGTTTTGTGGAGCAGAGCAGGAGTGAGGTGAAAAGACTGACAGGAGGATCCTGTTCTGAGACAAAGAAATTGTGTGTCAGTAGGCATAGTTTGCAATGAACTTCAGGGTAAAAATGATAAAAATATGAACACTGAATGCAGCTTCAGATTCAGAAATGTTTGCTGACTTAATTTTATTGAGTTGCAGCTCATCTGGGTGATTTGGAGGGAAGGAGCCATAGGTGGTAATGCATCCATGCTGTGTTTAAATTCATTAGCACTCGGGAGTCTGTTTGTGTTGCTAGGTAGCTCATTTGGTGTGACAGCAGTCTTTAGATGCAAATGGTTTTCAGCCCAGTTTTGCCTCTAAGTCTTGCCTTTAGCTTAACAAATCATTACCTAGATCTTTGTGGTATCCTTCTCACTATTTTTATGCCATAAACCAGTCCTGGCAGCCCCCTTTTTATTTAGCCAGAAATGTTCAGTGGTTGGATCTTCTGAATTAGCTCTTAAGCTGGTGTAAATAATGCAGCTTCACTGCTGTCAATAATAATATCAGGCCAGTTTACACTAGCTGAAATTCTGTCCTTCAGATGCAAGTCAGCACCTAATCTCCATGACATTCACACAGAGGCATGTATTTCCCTCTGTTTTTCTAATCCTTGTGTGTGTGTCCTTTGTAGAACTCCGTGATTTGTACTGAAAACAGTGCTGAGAAATAGGATGAAGTGACGTGAATATTGGTTTGAAATGCTGGACATCTGAAACCCTGCCTTGTTCTGGCTGAGACCTCTGTGTGACAGTACAATTATTTCACTCTCTGTGCCTACACTCATCCCGTCATTCTTCCAGTCTTAGAGAAGTGTGGGGATAAAGTCAGCAAAGGTTGGGATGCTGCAGTAACAGAGGCTGCAGTATAGATCAGTGGATAACGTCTCAAAAAGCCTCACTATGGTCAAAAAGACACATCCAGTAACGCCTTTGTGAACTGGCACAAACTGAAAAGCGCAGGATCCTGCAAACTGCTCAGCTACTGCACTGCTGTGTGGAGGAGGGCTCGTGTGTGGTTGGACTTCTGAGCACAGTGGAGTCTCCTCTGGTTGCAGTGAGCACAGGGACAGCAGGGATCTCTACCATGATCTTTCTGAAAGGTTGCACAGGAGGAAAGGGAATGTGCAGGACACATGTATTTAGGCTGATTTAGCTTATAGATCTAAGAACTCTGGAAAGACAAGATAAAGTCTAGCAGGAGGGGTTTATATAAAAGCTATTCTGGCTAAAGCAGGGAGCATAATTGTGATAAATTACAACATGTTCCATTCTGCAACTCTTGCCAGTTATGACATGTTCATGGGGAGGGCTTGTGATAAGAAATCAAACCAGCAAGATTCAAAGAGAACCAGATGCCTTTGTAAAGGCATGAAGGCAGTTGGGTCATTGAAACATGCTACAGGCTGTTTCTGCATGTGGAGAAGGCCACGATCACGCTCCTGTAATACTTGTATTAAATCTTGAGAAGGCCAAAGTGCTCTTTGGTGCAAGAAGTGGATGTCACCTACGCTGAAAAAAGCTGCTAAACAACTGGATGAAAATTTGAAAGGCCATTTGAAAACAAGGCTGCAGAGGTCTTGGTCTGGTTGGTGGAGCTATACATCTTGATAAAGCAATTTAATAATTTGTGGTGTGACTGTTGTAGACAGAATTTTCTGGTTTTGCCCTTTAATGAATTTTAGGTAAAAGAAAACTTCCTTCTTATTACAAATTGAGAAGGTAGTGGAAACAGAACTTGCACTGCTGCAACTGAAAGTCAGACAGAGGAACTGTGCATTAGATGGATTAATAAAATCTCAACCTAATCAGATAATAGACACCACCATATAAATTGTTTTTCTCTAGAATAAACCGTGAAAGCATGTTTTAAATATACTACATATGGGATCAGGCAAGAGCAGGACTTATTATTCTGTCTGTATCAGATTGATCATTAATTGCTATATTATAATGGTACTATAATATACAAATACTGGTCAGATGTACATTTTAAAATAATGCCACGTTGCTCTTCTAAACAAATTCGAAAATTAAGATGGGTCCTTGATGATCTTACTTTTTTTATTTTAGATTGTAAATGCATGTTTATAAACCCAAGAGATATACATTCATTCACTTAATTTATGTCTGATTTTATTATTTTAGAATTGTCTGTGATATTATTACAGACAATTTAATTCAAAGTATTCATTTCAGTTTCTAATGAAAACCAGCATTCTGACCTTATTCTAGGGAAAAGGATGGATAAGAAATAGAAGATGTAGGAACCAGCTGACTTTTGTAATATATATTGTTGCTGTTGTTAGATATATTTCTATTTTGTTCTATACTTTGATTTTTTTCTATACCTTTTGTCTATTTTTTCTTTATTTCCTGAAAAAAATATAACAGGTGGTAAAAAGTAATCCAAAACACAGAAGATTTTGGATCATTTAAGTGAACTATCAGGTAGAAAATGCAGTTTAATGTAGAAAAATGTTAAACAATTCATCTGGGAGGAAGGAATCCGTGTAAGGGATCTGTACTAAATATGCAGTCATCCAGCATACTGATTAGGAAAGAGATGGAATAGTTATAGAGAAATGACTGCAAACATGAATTCCAGTGCACTGTAGCATTAAGAATTTTGAACAGTATATTAGGGAAGAGAAGACAACATAGCTATCATAGAAGCTGGATTGAAATTTCATTCAAAACAGGATTTCAGTTTCTTGTAATTTTTCCTCAGTGGTAGAAAAACAAGGAAAATAATTGCTCAAATCAATTTTTCATATCAGTGAAATATTTATTATAACATTTGCATGGAAAAGTCTTTTTTCAGAGTCTACTCTCTCAAAAGGTACTGCTCTAGATAGAAAAAAAAAGCCAAACCAGAAATCCCAGCTATACAGATGCACACATCATTTACAGATGGAGGAGTATTGATGCCATCTTAGGCTTATGCTCCTATTAAACTGAAATGTAATGCAGAGAATACTGCATTTAGTGGTTAACTGCTGTACATATAAAGTACCAGAATGGTCAAGAAATCATTTCTGGTTTTCAGTTCTCTCTGCCTGTTTTTCTGCCCAGCAGCTTCTTTACCAAGATCACAGGTAACCGGGATAGCATGCTGGATTGCAGGGGGTGCTGAGTTAAGCTCCTGGGCATGGTGGGGTGATGTGTTAGTCCTGTTTGCTGTTTTCAGATTCATGCTTTTATTGGTAGTGCTGCAGAATATGGTCAAGTGCTGTGTCCAGGTATTCATTTGCCCTGCTTCCTTAGATTCTCATAATGCAAAATAGTTTTTTCATGTTTCTGAATCATCTATACCTATACTTCTCCAATATTCTGGTTTAAAAGCTTTTTTTTTTTTGCCGTCTAAAGGCTTTTTTCTATTGGACTGGAAAACTGAAGTGTGCTGCATTAGCACGGAGCAGCCTGTGTGCCTCTGCCTCTGTTTGTGCAGCCTGGGTGCAACCCTGCCAGGAGCAAGGCAGGGCCACAGCACTGCTGGGCACTTCTCTCCCAGGACAATGGCCCATTGTCATGCCAGTTTAAGAGCTGCTGTACTGTCTGCCTACCCCAAGAGAGGTCAGTGGCTGGTGAGATGGAGTGTGTCTGTGCCAGCTACTCCCGTTGGCAGTGTGGTATTTTAGCATTATTCTAATTTACATGGGCAATTTAACTAGCCGGGGACTGGGCATCCATGCCATCCTGACAGAACTGCAAGAAAGACATGATGCCCAAAACAGAGGTGATCTTGAGCAGGAGTATGTTGTGCAGATGCATGATGTCATGGGTGTTTTAATGCATCACTGCACAAGAACAGGAGGTTACCTGGCAGCTGTGGTGGCAGGGCTGAATATATTCTGCCAAAACAACTGACACAACAGCACTCTTTTGCCATTCAGAAGAATCACGTTTTGGCAGAGTTATATGGTGTGGCCCATACATGTATCAGAATCTCTATACCTTTAATCTCTGTACTATTATACAACTGCCATTTAGTCTTTGAAATGACAGAAATTTACATCAAATGGATGCTACATGCCATCTATCACATCAGCATCCTGCACAGCCCAACTGGAGCAAGTGACCACATAGCCTGGCTTTATTTTCAAATACATGCTTATTTATGCAAATATATGCTTATGAAGAACAGAGAAAAGAAAAATATTATCTGTTTTAAAATCACTGCAGAGATCGTCACTCAATATCCCTTGCCTGACTTCGTGTAGAGGCCAGAGACCAGCAGATGGCAATCTCCTCCTGTCTCAGGAAGAGCAGCGTTTTACTGCGGGGCCCTTGTACGCATCTTCCCATTGCTTATTGCAGTTTGCTTGAAGGGCAAAAAGACCTGGAAATCGTAGACAGCCTTTGTTAGGCACAGAATGTCATACTATGGCAAAGCAAAAGTGAATTTCTACTTTATGCAAATCCTAGCTGCTGGTATCTGAGAAAGAAAAAACAAGCTAACCAAATAGAATGAATTTGTATTAATCTTTTTCATTTTGAAATACAGGACACAGGGCTATTTTACAGCATCATGCTAGTCCTCCTGTGTGCTGTTAATCTTTTAATGCACTCTTTAGAAAAAAAGAAAATTGTTGATTTCCCTGTACTCTACATTTCCCTTTCCCCCCCATGTTTAAAATGGGAAGAAGTAACATGATCTTCAGCTGACTTAAAAAGGAGTCAAGGAACAAAAGAAAAGCATTTTTCTTCCTATAGTGACAAATTTGCCATGCTAGAGTAATGTGTCCAAGCATCAGTGTGAGAATCTATTTTAGCATTTGAATTGGAAAATGAATGGTATTACAGGTATTGCTGTGTAATTTTTATACACATTTTTTATTGCAGAAGAGAAGATTAATGCTGCTAATTTCAGCCATGTGAAACTCTGAGCTGATAAGGGAATGAGATTTTTTTTTAAAGCAAATATTAGTAGCAGGAAAAGGAATTTTCCTATCTTGTGTTGGAAATCATTTTGTCAGCCAGCTCCCCATATTGCTTTAAATGATTGTGCATTATTTCATGAAGTATCATACTGCAAACATTTGATCATCCATAACATAATGATGGAATGATGAAAAAGAAGACTAAATTAATATCCTGGATATTCTGACACTAGTAATAATATAAGAAAATATCTCTGGGAATGTAGGATTTTCTGTACTATCCTCAAATGCATTTCTTGAATTGCTGTCCATCTGGTACCCTCTACAATAGATTGCAGTCCTGATGTGCCATATTTGTTACCCATTACTACTTAGCTGAGTGGCATGGGCACCTCTTTATCTATAGTGTTCATAAGAGAGCACAACTAAATGTAGTCTGTATCAGTGCCTTGTCCTGTAGGACAAGATGGAGAGAGATACTATGGAGGCAAGTACTATGTTAACTATGCAAAAACTACAAGGAAACCAGTGCTCTCACAGTGGAGCAGGAGACCTGAAGGTATTGTGATCATGCACGTCAAGATAGCTGAGGTAAGGGGAGCTGGCTTAAAGTGAGTGTTACAGCCAAGGCTGATTCTTGCACTTTGCTTTACTTTATTGAAAGGATTTTCATCTGATTATGTAGATACTGTATGATCTGTAAAAGGTTATGAGAAACATTGACTATAACCAGACACTCTACCATGTACCATGTACATGTACCATGTACCATGCTTCCTCCTGCCTTTTACAGGCAGTCAGCTTTTCTTTATATAAGAAAACCAAATGGAGAGGAATCCAAAATGCTTGTAGCAACATTGTGTTTTGAGCAAAAGGTAGACTGATGGACATGCCATAACAGAAGAAGGAAACTGGCTTATATTAAGATGGGTACAAAGAAAAGAAAGGGTGGTTCAATGGGTAGAAGGAATGTATTTATGAAGAATAAAATTATAAAACATTATATTTTCTAAATGATAAGTGATACAAGTGGTTGAGTACATGCAAATATAGTTCTGAAATATAGGCTCATTAGCACAACAAATATTGCTGGAATTATTTTTCATTATAAAAAGGAACATCTCTTGTGATTATATTCAATAGGAAAACCGAAATTAAAATCACCTTTTATGTAAAAACCTTTATGTTGTACGGCATCTTCCAAAGGAAACAATACACCTCCACTGCTTGAAACAGCTAAATGTTCATTGTATAATATAAGGTGGGAATATATAAGCATTTTCCATCTCCATCTTGTGTGCATAAAAGACAAAAGAAGTTCTACTTACAATTTCTTCTCATCCAGAGTGAACCAAATGCTTGTTTACACTATGGTGGCAGAATGAGAGAAATATTTTCAGTACCTATAGTCAAAATTTGTCACAAAAGCTACATTTGGTACCTCAGTAACACATGCACTCTGTGGCATGTGTCTTTTTAAAGGTGATTAAAGGCGCACAACTAAAGCAGCAGCTAGTCTTTATTTAAATGTTCTCAATCACTCTTCAGAAGGACTAAGTTTTTTTTTATTTCCCTACTGTTTATATGGGGAACCTGCACTCATTTGGAGCCTACTCTAGAGTCATAAAAATATAGGTAGCATCTCACTATGTATCTGAATATGTGTGTGCTTTTGAAGAATTTGACTTGTAAACAAGGCTACAATTCAAAATTCTCTTTTTCCTCAGCATTTGGGGTGATTTTACACCATGCTATGTTCATGTAAATGACTACAGAAGAGGCAAAGACTAAAAAGAAAAAGTTGGCTTATTTTTCTCGACAACTGTGAATTCTTTTAAAACTATAATTTGTGTTCTTTTTTTTCATCCTAAGCAGGGACTGAGAAATCTGAGGCTACTGTACTGATTTTTGGGCTCACAGTGGACTTAACTGGTACATGGGTTTTCATCAGCCTTATTAAAAAATTTTTATTTTTTCAGAATTCAGAAATTAAAAAATTTCTGAAATCCTAATTAAAATGAAGCTTCTAATTTCTGACAAAAAACTAGGGATGGCACCACATGTGTTTCTGGTACCCTAATCACTTTTGGATTGCAGCTCACAGTGATGAAAGTTTGCCCAGCAGGAGTAAACTAGTCTAAGAATCATTTTATTCCATCAGTCCCACCACACATGTTGTGACATAAATGTTACCAGAGGACTTTTGGGGGGATTTCCTTTCTAGAACATTAGGCCCAGAATAAAGTTCTTCCAGCTACATTGTCATTGACATTTCCAGAAGAATTCTCAGAACCTCAGTCCCTCTTGGTTTTGTATCAAGCCCGCAGTTATATGGGGCTGTCATTCAGGTAGGGATATTCTGGTGCAGCAAAATAAACTTATTTATTAGGGGGGACTGTTTTACTGAAGAATTTTTAAAACTTAAATATACACTGAAAAGAGAATGGAAGGATTTATATAAAGTGGAGAAAATAAAATATTTGCTGTGCAAATTCAACAGTGTTGGACAGTTGTGCCTGAATTTTAATGCCTATTTTGTACTTTTTGTTTTTTTTATTAGGAAATAATTTTGATTTTTGGTTTGTTTTGATTTCTTGATTTTACTTGAATTTATTTTCAGTAAACTAGTATAACCCATGGTAGTACTCCCAGTGAGAATCAAACTCTCAGAAACCATGATGTTATGCTCAAAATCTCTTTTCATGGCCAAAGAGAAAATGCACCTGAGGTAGGCATATGCATAGATATGCCAAAAGCCAAAAAGGCTTTAGATAAGTGAAATTTAAGTATTGAATAATAGTTAATCCAGATGTAGCTATTAAATAAAAGCAAGGATAATAAGATAGTTAAAATTGTTATACATGCACTTAGTTTCTATCTTGTTCCTGATGTCATACTCACCTTTCTGCTGCTCCTCTGGTCCTAATGTCAGTGTTTTGATTCTGATGAGGAGGTTAACAATGACTTGTCAGCATTTGAAGTCTGTCACTGAGGGGTGTGATGTTCATGATTGTAGTGGTGCGTTGAGCTGTGCTCACAAGTTTTAAGTTTATATGATTAATTTTATTTAAGTTGGAAAAATGGTTTGTTCTAGACCCCCCTGTTTATGGCTGCATTTGCAGCTGGTTTACCCCTTCCAGAAAGTGCTGTTCCCCTAGCAACTCTCCTGTCCGTCAAAAGTATCCCTTCCCACAGAGCCTGTCAGTCACTTAGAAGGCCTCTCCCCCTTCTGGAAAGCTCTGGGAAGCCCGACTCCTGATTGGAACAGGTTCTGGAAATCCCCTAGTCCCTTTCAGGGATTGGCCCTTTGTGTGTCAATCTACCCCCCAACTCCTCCCTTTGTATCCCCCTATTGGTTGAATGTTTTTGTGCACGCCCCTTGGCATCTGTTCCTTATAAGCTCTCGACATCAGGAAAAATCGCTTTTTTCCTGAGGACGTCCACGTGAATAAACCTCCCCCTGTTCTACCTCAGAAAAGAGTCTCCTTTTCCTCCTTCGCCAAAGCTGCATTTTACATCCAGTGCTTGCTTGCCAAGAACCCACCGGGTGGGCTTTTGCGGACCCGTCCAGCGAGGCCCTACCGAGAACTGTGCACGCTTCCCGCCAGGGCTGCCGGGCAAGGCTGAGAGTCACTGGTCAGTGACCCACGAAGCGTGACCACACATGATGATGATTTCTTCTTCACTTAAGGATTCTCTTGCATCTTTTTGTATTTTAGCTAACATGCTTGTACATCTTGGTTCTTTGTTGTCTGCAGATCCATGCTAATCACAATTTACCATACTTGGTACTTTTTATGTATTTTAAATAATAATTCTTTGAATTCTTAGCTTCCACTAAGCTTAGTTTTGGCCATCTCTAGATCAGCATTTGTTTCATGGACTACTGAGGATTTGTTTACAGCTGTGCAGCCTCCAGAGCCAGTCTATGCCCTTTCTTTATTCTTTCCATGCTTGTTCTCCTCCACACCATATTCTTTGTCTTTGCCTCTTAACACCTCTGCATGGCAGGCTTGTATTTCCTATGTTACATTATTATGCTTGGTTTGTAAAACTATGGTGATTTCATTCAAATATCAACAAAAATGAAACCAATTGTTTATAGAGACTAGACAATTAAAAATACTGCTCTTACTGCGAAAGCAAGTGTCTTGGTGTGAGCCCAGAAGACGACCAAATACCTTGCAGCTGCTTGTTCACTGCTCCTTCTCCTCCACCTTGCATAAACCCCACGGGTTGAAATAGGAATAGTCTAATAATTGAAATAAATTTTAATTAATATCTGAAATAAAGTAAAATATGATAATAATGATGACAATGAAAAGAAGAGGGAGAGAGAGGAGTAAAATTCAAGAACAAGTGATGCACAGTGCAATTGCTCACCACCCACTGACCAATGCTGGCTCTGTCCTGAAGCAGTGATCAGCACTTCCTGGCCAATTCTCCCCAGTTTAGATGGTGGCCATAATCTGTGGTGTGGGATATCTCTTTAGCATGTTTGGGTCAGCTGTCCTGGCCATGCTCCCTCCCAAGTTCTTGTGCATCTCCTCAACTGACAGAGAATGGGAAAATGAAAAATCCTCAACTTTGGATAAGCATTACTTAACAACAAAAACATCAGAGTGTTATCAACATTATCCTCATACTGAATTCAAATCACAGCTTTGTATCAGTTGCTAAGAAGAAAATTAGCTCTAACCCCAGTGAAACCAGGACACCAAGTAAAACAAAACCTGCAGGCAGGTCAGGAAAGCTTGGACAGAGTAAGCCTGGCAAACTTCCCTCCTGAGAGAGTGCAAATTCATAACAAAGCTTATGGCTTGCTACTAGCAATGACAATGGTGTATTACAGAGCTGCATGGCTGTAGGAGAACAGGTGGCATTGAGCAGATTTTCTGCACTGATATTCCCTAACGTTGAGGCTGTAATCTTTTGTATTTGATTAGTTTAAGCCAGCTTTCTGACAAACGACTGCACAGCTGATGACCTGATACAGTCAGAACTTAAATAATACAGGAAAAAATGTTGTGGCAGAAAGACAATGATAAAAGATGTCTCCACAGAGAGTGTTTTCACTTGGTATGAAAACTGTATTGTCTCCCTCTTTAGTCATGGGCAAGAGTCCTCCTTCCAGAGCAGGTGTAGAAGTCATCTATGTTCACTCAATCACAAAGGAAAATTTTAAAATGAAAGCTGAAACTTCCCACTTAGGGGAAATAAAGTTCAGGTGCAGTGCCCAGTAATTCTCTGTAATTTAAGTTACACTGGATATTTGCAGGTATTGGGACAAAAGAAACACTTATTTTGAGTTATGATCATTTTGATTTTTAATATGTATGTCAAAGTCTGATCCTCATGATCAGCTTCCTTGCTTTCAGCTCAAGACCTGTGGAGAAAGATAACAAAGTAATATGTTACCTTTGCTCTTTGGTAAAAAAAGTTGAAGTGAAAAATAAAGAAGGGCCACTCAGGGCTTTATAAGCTAAGATCTTATTTATGCTGGAATAGAGATGCCTTTATTCTGATATTTGCTCCTAGCATATATGTTTTGTTACGTAAGAAATGTACCATAGTTTTTATTTTTCCACCTCTGGCCACTAGGCTAAACATTACACTGCAGAAACACACTTTGTCTTCCTCTTGTTTCTATCCATCACCGTGATACAAGATATCTTTCATATTTTTTGGAACAGTCTCAGTCAGGAGGAGTAAGGTGATGGTCAATCTTTTTTGCAAAAGCGAACTCTATAACCTAGGGACAGCCTTCCCTCAGAAATGAGAAATGTTGCTGTAAGATATTTTCCCCAGGGCTCAAGGGAGCAGTGGAGTAATTTTCCCCCTTTCTAAACAAGCTCCCTACAATATTATTATTTTGTAAACGTTGACATAATTTCCAGATATGTTTTAAACAAAATCCCAAATAAACTTATGATTTGTGTCTGGTATTTTTAAAGAAAGCTCTTGGAACATGTACAGGATGGGACCTTTCAGAGAGTTTAGTTGATAGAAACCTAGTTACTGACCTGTAAGTGGACTTATGTCTGATGGTCAAATTATAGCAATTTTGTTCCCAACTAAAAATCCAAAATAACATGTTTTGCAAAAATTGAACAGTTTTTAAAAGACTGAAGTCTCAAAGCAGACTGAATTTACATAAGTATTATATCCCACGATGCAAACCACCTACTGATCTTAAAGAATGTTATCAACATGCAGTACAAAATCAGGCAGACTTTACAAGCAGACAGGCAAAAGCAAAATATCAGACTAGATGCTTCCCAGCCACTTTTATTCCCTGGTATGGATAGAATTACATGAGAAAGAAATACAGTAAAAAAAATTGTTCTAGCAGAAAAAAGCTGCAGTGTGTCCCACTGCATTGCAGGTTAGCCAAAGGGAAAAACATGCAACTTCCTCAGGCAAAAACTCATCTACCAAGCTTTTTTGTTGAGAGGAAAGGGTAGTAGCTGTTGGTGGAGGCAACGTGGGAAAGGGCAAATGCAGACTGAACATCAAGCTGAGAAGAAGCTGCGAATTGTAGAGAATGTTTTTTAGGAACTCTGAAAACTAGCCTTTAAAAAGCACCTTGAGAAACTTGAGATTATCATGCTGAAAATGGGAGAATGTGGAGATTTATATTTCCTCTGTATTGCATATGAAATGCTCAAACAAGAAATAATAAGACTTCTTTTCTTACCTCAGGAAATGTACTTATCTTCCTCTGGTTAAAACATAAAGATAGATAAATAGTAATGTAGCATAAAAGCTGGTTTTTTTGTGATTTTTTGTAATTAAAAGTAAAAAGATGATTGCCTTGTAATTTAGATGAGATTGTAAGACAGACAATAACATGACAAAGGTGTGCAACAGCTGAAGCCTGGGCAGCTGCATTTTGCATTACACTGGTACTTCTCAGCATGGAGGAAATATATTTGTGTGTTACAGTGCAATAACTACACTGAATGTTGGAGTACTTTTCCATAGCTCTTAAATTCACTCCTCTCTTTCAGCAAACTGCTAAGTGTTAAGATCAGATAGGCTGTATTTCTGTGGCTGTTCTGAAAAGTCATATGTACCTAAGAGCAACATTTTATTTCCTTGCTTATCTGTCACTATTATATCCATGAATTGAAAATAACACTTCAAGCACAGCTATTATTTATATAATCCCACTATATTGCTATTTTCTCTAATCAAAAGTGTTGCATACACATGCACACACTTATCCATTTGAATTTCACTTTCCTTTTTTACCTTCCTTTCTTACCTGAAAATCATCCAGAGGGGCTCAGCTCTTTATACAGGGGACCCCCCAAATTCCAAGTAGTCAATTAATCTCAGCAAGCACATATTTGCATTTTTGGCAGATAAAATACTTTTGTAAATCTGTCCCCTGATTTATAACTTAAATATGTATTGTCTCTTTCCTCATGTACAATATTTGTGAATTTTCTTCTTTCTTTAGTTGGGATTGTCACTGCCTTCCCTTTGGGTTACATGTATGGAAGTAAAGAACGAAGAATTGCTGAAATGTCTTTGGAAGAATGCCAGGTCAGTGAATCACAGATATCAAAAGCAGAGAAAAAAGTCCATTGGGTCACCTAGTCTGACCTTTGCATTTTGCAGTGTTACTCATACAACATATTCACTAACCTCTAAATCTAACCTTTTATTGATGGTTTGTAATTCTAAGTTGCTAAAAGTGGGAGATGCAACTACTTTCAACTTGAATATTAGTAAGGAGGAAGGATAGGGATTGTAAAAAACATGGATATCCAGACTCTTACTATTAAGAAGTTTTTCTTTTTAAATCTCAGTTTAACTCTTTTCTCCTCAGGTGTAACAGTCTCTTTGAATTTTTATCCTTAGGTAGTCTGATTTACAGGCTTAAGACCAGAAAGGCATTATGATAAACTTTTACTCTGACCTGATCACTAATACAGGCCGTAGAATTTCATCCAGTGATTCCTTCAGTGGGGAGTTAAGTTAATTCCTTTCCTTCATTAATTTTGAAGAAAGTATTTGTAGATTGAGATCTTACTCTTCCCTGTTTGACAGTCTTTGCTTTTCAACACTACATAAAATTAGGTGGTCTTGTTGGGTCTTTCATACAGTTTTATTTTCGTATCTTTATATGGTAAAGAACCTTTGAGAGGTTCTTCAGAAAGTGCCAGATTTGTCTATAAAAATTAATAAATGACTATATAATAAATAATAAGACTTCTCTTACTTCAGGAAATGTATTTATCTTCCTCTAGTTGGTACATAAAAATAGATAAATAATAATATAGTATAAAAGCTGATCTTTTGTAATTTAAAAAATGACATGACAATTCAAAATGAATGAGAAATTGATATAATTCCTCAGAAGCAATATGTCAATGATATGAAACTTTAAATAATAAGTTATTCATATCCAGAAAATCTCAAAGGGGCAATGAAAAGTCATGTACAATAATTACATAACCTTCTCTTTGGAAAAAATCCCAATAATCCAACAACTATCAGGAAAAAACAGAGGATGACAATTTTAATGTCTCTTATCTAATCAAGACCTTACATGTTTCTATTTTAATTCACCATACAGGCTAGCATATGAGGAGTTCTTTTCATGTTGAGTCATGTGTATTTTCTTTCCAAATACATATTTTATATTTATGATAAATATTATTTTTATTCATATTGTTAACTGTGCAGTTGCTACCCTATAAGACTCGGTTTTACTTGGTGTTCTCTCTACTCAGTCAATTTATCAAGTTTCCAAAGGAGAGCAGAAACATGACATGAGACAAATCTTTACAGACGGAGCCAATAGATAGGCTATACTACATTTTCTAGAACACTATGTATATGGATTTAAATAAAGTTTCTTGAAATGAGACTGTTATGGTTTTTATAGCTGCTTCCAAGCCCTAGTTATTTCCAGAGAGTTAAATTTATTCAAAAGGCAAATATACAGACACAGATAAAGCCCGATATCTCTAAGACTTGTTCTTAATGACTGATTTTATTAATTAATAAGTAAATAATGACAGATCTTCACAAATTCAGGCAACAGAATCTTTGACAGTGTAGAACTTTGAAGTACTTCTATAATTTTTGTAATATTAAAAAATGTTTCTAAATTAAAAAATGACAATTGTTACAATAAATCATTATAGTATTTTATAATTGTCTCTGCAGGAGACAGTACAAGTGTGGTATTTCTGTAAGAAAACACGCTTGTTTTTTATTTTGAGTGCAGACAAGAGCCCATAATGAGTCCTTGGAGATAGTACCAATATGTAACTTAGTGAAGAAATTAATAAAATCTGCTGAGTTTTTTTTTTTTTCCAAAAAATGTTGAATGCATAGATTTGTGAAGAAATAGTTTCACAGGTTTAAATTTCAACTATCCAGACAACTGCTGCACTCACTATTTTCTAACCAATACAAGCACAAAAACAGTGTCTAAATACCACCATAGAAGTGACCTGAATTAACAACATATCTTGATTCCTGTGCTGGAAAGCCACCTGGAATGTGATTGAAGTCAAAAACCCACAATACTGGAACACAGAGTATTTTGTGGAAATACGTTTTTACTCACACACATGTGCCTGGTAAAAATCCATCAAAACCAAGATTGAGCTATCCTTACTTAATCTTACAATTTACCTCTCATTCATTCTCCTTTCAACAATACACATTTTATTTCTATTACGAGTGTCCCATCCTTCAAACAACATAGCTCCTTTTGTTTTTCTTATTTTTGCCTCTCTGCACACAGCTCTTTTCATGCTGCTAGTGATTGAAAAAAATTCAGTTGGAAGAAGACGATAGTCTAATCATGTTCTGCTGGGGATCCAGTGTGCACTGTAAATCTGGAAAACTTGGAAGAGTGTAGCAAAGGTTGTGGTGTTTAATACATGGTTGTTTTCATTATGTGTTTTTTGAGAAGAACAGAACTGGTCCTCACTGGAGTGTGATAAATTAGATAAAATATAGAATTAGATGTTGACAGTTCTTCTAGAAACTGATGTTACTTGTATCTGTAATGTATGCCAGCAGCAGAGGAACCACAAATAAGTCAGGGATGATGTGCAGTTGGTGATTTCCCAGCCAATTCACAGCACTGGCAGCTCTGTAGGATCCATGATGTCTCAGAGCGATGTTTTGAGGTTCTGCCACCAGAGGGTGATAAAACATGAAGAAGAAAAGGAAAAGAGTTGACAGAGTAGATCTGATTGAAAAAATGCAGCCGTTCTGTCGTCTTCTGGACCCATTCTCTCACGTGCTGTGGGACACGTAGTGCATTTTGACAATGGCAGTATGAGGACCCCACAGAGTTTAACTTTGCAACACATGCCTCTTGGAGCCTGTGAAATGTCAGTGAAGACTCTGTTGAAGACCTATAGTAAGAATATGTCAAAAGATGAAAGGAGCTGGAAGGGGAACAGGGCAGTGGAAGGAACTTGGGGTTGAGAAAAACCCAGGGAATTCAAGTTGTAAGGATTAGTAAAGTGTGAAGTAGTTTAGGACAAGGAAATTAGAGAAAGTAGGTGGAAGAGAGTTGATTAAAGACTTGGATGCTTTGTACGCAGAAGGCTGGAAAAGCTTTTGAAGTTTGTCTCTTGCTATTTGCAACATGCGTCACTTGCTTGGCAAATTATTTAGCACACTATATAACGTTTGCAGTGTTATCAAATTACAGTCCCACATTCCTTTATTTTCTTTATTTTTGCATTCATATGCATTTTTAGTGAAAGCTTGTTAGAGTTGTTTGTGCCTTTCAGTGTCTGACAAACATTTGCTACTTCTTTGGCTCATTTTGTAAATGTTCTCATATTTGCTAATCTGATGTTTTTATGCATTTATAAATCACTTTGGATTATATGTTTATTAGTAATATTTTCTAAGACATTTAGATCATATTTGGGATGTTATTTATTACCTGTGATAAGCATCCAATTTGTGTAAACAAATACAAGTTTTGTATCAGCAGAGCTAATACAGGTCTGGAGTTTCAGCTAATAGTATTCTGAAATGCCCATGGCATTTAAAAAAACAAAACGCCTTTGTGAATTTTACCTTTTGGCTGACACCCAGGCTAACAGTTTCAAAGAAACAAGGAGAGGTTTAATGTATTTGAGATTTATATTGTGGCAGATAGAATTGCATAATATCCTAGACATTTCTGCATAATGGTGCCATAATTCCTGCTGTTAAAATTTGCTGTTGAGTTTAGCCATCATTATAACTAAATTCTACTGCAGACTAGAACAGCAGGAAACACTGGAACAGTGTATTAGTCACAACAAATTAAATTAGCAAATAGTTACCAAGATTCTGAGACAGTAAAGATAGAAAAGAAACAACACAATGAGTCAGTTTCAGTTTCTGCTGATCTGAGGTTATTCCCTGCTGTACTGGAGAACTAAGGTCTGAAGATGTGTTTGAGTAAGCAGTGACCACTAACCCTTTCAGTTCTGCTCACTTGTTATCTAGTTCCCAGCTGGATAGAAGACAAACATCTAGGGATTCTGAACTGGAAAACAGTATTTTGGTACTGGAAAGTCAATCAGACCAATCTTCAAGTTTGAGTTTAAAGAAGTACCTGTAGATGAAAGAGATCATCTTGTTAGAACCTCATTCATCATTCATTTTCAAAAGCCATTCAAGTCCACCTCTGCTGTAACAAAAATAATCAGATTTTCCAATCAGATTAGCAAATATGAGAATATTTACAAAATGAGCCAAAGAAGAAGCAAATGTGTGTTAAGACCCGTATCTGAAGGTGAGAGTAATCCAGGTACTTGTCAATAGATTCCTTGGGGTGGCTTAGAGTGAAAGAACACTGAATGACCAGCGTTTATAAATATATATGTATATAAATATATATAGGTTTATTTTATAAACATATTACTTTATTTTATAAATGTATATATGTTTATTTTAGAACAACTTGGTTGCAAAGGAAAGCAGGTATGCAGCCACTTGTGCTTTTACCTATTGTAACACAAAACAATAAAAGAATACTTAGGAAAGGAAAGGAAAGGAAAGGAAAGGAAAGGAAAGGAAAGGAAAGGAAAGGAAAGGAAAGGAAAGGAAAGGAAAGGAAAGGAAAGGAAGGAAGGAAGGAAGGAAGGAAGGAAGGAAGGAAGGAAGGAAGGAAGGAAGGAAGGAAGGAAGGAAGGAAGGAAGGAAGGAAGGAAGGAAAAAGAAAGAAAGAAAGAAAGAAAGAAAGAAAGAAAGAAAGAAAGAAAGAAAGAAAGAAAGAAAGAAAGAAAGAAAGAGAAAGAAAGAAAGAAAGAAAGAAAGAAAGAAAGAAAGAAAGAAAGAAAGAAAGAAAGAAAGAAAGAAAGAAAGAAAGAAAGAAAGAAAGAATAAGAGTAAGAAGATAAATAGCCACCATCTTTGTGTCCAGCAATGAGACTTGGTTGTTGCAATTTCTGTGTCTGGTGGTCGAAGTGACGGTACCAGTTTTGTCAATGTGATGGCCACTATCTTGATCTGTCCAGGGTGGGGGAAGCCCACAAAATACAAAGTCCAGTGTGTTAATATTGTGCTTAGGCTCAGTGGGAATGCCTAAGTGCCTTCGCTGGTTTCACACTGAATGATGTAATACTGTGGATTACAGGACACTTTGGGAGTCTCTAATACTTGATGACACTTTCTAAGATGTTGCAGCTGCCTTCAGGTCAGCTAGTTGAGTCAATTGGTCAGCTAGTTGGGTCAATTCAGGCCTACATGTGGATGTCCTGGTACTTCCCCATAGGGCAATTTTCACAGCTGAGTCACTGGTTTAAAGACTTTGGGATGATAAAAAACACCATCCCTGGCATGATAAAAACACTATCCCACCTCACAGGGTTTGTCTCTTATCAGTCTCTTTCCTTGTCTTGTTCAACACCTAGCTGTAGCCTCTGGTGATGGGTGTGTTTGAATCTATAAGCATTAACATTCCAGTCTCTCACAGTGTGCTACTGAACATCTTTAAAAGCTGATCTTCCACAATGGACACAAAAAGTCAGTAGCAATTTTGTCCAGAGTCTCACAAGACAGTTTAATTTCCCTTGTTAGGGGATTCAACAGTCTTCATAGTATTTTCCCTTAAATTAAGCCTGACTTCAAGTTTTTTCCCCAGTTTAATTCTAGCATTATTAATCTATTCTAAATAATATCTCTGCCTTCCTTTTTCTTCCAAGCAGCTAGACAATAATTGCCTGTTTCTCTTCACTGCTACTGAGGGATTCCACTGGTGCAAACATCCTCAGTGTATTATTAGTCCAATTTTATTTCATCATCATTACAATGAATTAAATGGAATTATAAAATTCTAAGCCTGGAAAGCAGAATTAGACTCGTAATTGCATTCACATCAGAAGCTACATTTCCTTTAATCATTTTTACTTTCATCTAAAATTCTTGTAGAAAACTCTTCGCTGAGATAGGTTACCTACTTTTCTCCAACATATTTTGGGCTGCAGCAGGTTCCACATAAAAGTAAGGTGTTAAAGAAATCACAGTTGGAAAAAGAGTGTTTTGCTTCCAGATGGCAGGCTTTGTGCATGGCTGTAGACATTTCTTGGGTATTTGAGGCACGGTGGAACTTTGACCTTGCAGGCTAGGCAAAAGACTGTGGATAAATTGGAGGCTTCTGTTGGTTTTTTTTTTTTGAGAGTCTACAGGGCAGTCTACAGTTCCTTCTAACCTTCACAACTATTTGGTGACATGAAAAGTGCCACATACTTAATAGCAGAGATGTCAGTGGGAATGCAACATTTTGATACTAAGCTAGAGTGTTAAAATGCAGTGGGAAACTTGAGTTAATGCAACACTGGGGATCGGTTCAAGCAGAATTTCTTTCTCCGTAAAAAAATGGAAAGATTTTTTTAAAAGAGAAAGGAGTCACTTATCCCTTACTGAATGTACTTAGTTCTTGTGATGTGTGTGAGAGTTTATGTTTGAGAAAAGCTCTTGTTTTTTTCTGTAAAGTAGATGTGAGCCTAGTTTTAACTGCATTTTTTTTTTTAATCTTAGGTATGGAAACATACTCTCTAATCTTTGACATGATTCCAGCAGGAAGAGTGAACAAATTTAGCTTGTATTGAAAAATCCCTGTATACAGATGGACAATGTGGAGAGAAAGATTCTTATCCGTTTCTGAAATTAGAAAGATTTTTCTTCCTTTTATATACCAACAAAATATGCTATCAGAGTGACGGAATGGTTTGAGAGTTATTAAATTTTCAGAAAATTAAATATATGAATTAGATAGGAGTGATATATCTCACTGTCAAATATTGGTCTGCGATAGTGAATATGTACTGGATTTTCACAGCTCTAATATTAAGTGATGTCTCAAAAGAGTAATTGGAAATACTTTTCATGGAAGATATAATCCTAGCTGGAACCTGATTTCTTTCTTGACCTTTAAAAATACTATTGCATGATAAATATATGTTTCCATCTAGTCAAAGATCACAGGGAATGTAAGTATTATATTTAGTGTATTGTATATTACTGTATATAGCTATGTATGCATGTATAACACCAACATATGTTCTGCACAAAAAAAAAAAAAATATATATATATTTGCTAAATTTTCTTTTATATCATATTCCTCAAGTACTTTCTCAAGGGATCCTTCTAGTGATTCATTCATATCATATGACATACTGACAGATATTCAGGACAAATCTAGAATACATGGATGCTCCTGTAACTTTCTCCAGTCATAGTTGTTAATATGTATTTTTCTGCCTCTCTAAGAGAAAAGGTTTGTGGGGGAAATGAGATTGGGACTTTGGGAAACAATTCTCCTGTTAGATTTCTTTTTCATGTGTAGTAGAGCATGGGTCATATACAGAATCTCAGCCTAGAATCAAAAGTGCTTGGTTCATAGGCTTAGTTTTTTAAATTTTATTTTTATTAGAACGTTCCTTCTTCAGAATGTTTGGTTTATGCAATTTAATTTATAAAAAGCTTTGGTTTTTAGAGGGTTTGTTTTCTCCATGTAATGTATAATGGAACATATTGTAACAGTTTGTTGTAATTCCCTTATATTATATGTATATAAACACAAGGGATTATCACTTTAAGGCTGAGAAGATGTTTCAAGCAGCCAAAAATACAACATGTGAGGAAACAACTGCATTGTTGCAAAGTTATAGTCCTTGAACCCGCACATGAAACCATCTGATTGTGGAGAAGGCAACATCTTTGCATCTACCCAGAGCCAATTGCTTCAGCAGTACAACTTTCGAGGGGCTCTTGTGCTAATCCAGCAGCCTGTCCATGATTCCTTCTACATAGGTGGGAATCCATTCAGTTCTAGTTTTTCATTAGAAAGTTATACCTTTGCAATGTAGGTCTTTAGAATAGATAACGTAATGGATTAACTTGGCTGAAGCAGCCAGCAAAAGTCCAGGTGGCTTGAAGAGAGCTCTTGAAGATTTGAAGTTTGGTGTCCAGCTACTTGTGTGAGACAGTTGTTAGTCAGCTTCTGGAAAAGCCTGTGCCTGTTTCTACAGGAAACTCTTGAAGTTATATAAGGCATTTTGAATAGGCTTCAGATTCCAAGGTCTGAAGAACTTTAGATATCAAAAGATTTTGAGGAAACAGTGATTTTGGCAAAAGACACTCCAACCTTTTCAAAGGATCAAAGATTCCCAAATCTAGTAAAAATGAAATTAGTCCCATAAATGTCCCTTTTTTCTTCCCTCACCCTCCCAAGATTTCTGTTTACCTGAAAAGAAGTGTTAAAAAAGTACCTGGAATTCTAATTTACATCTCTTCTTAGAATTTGGGACACCACTGATGATTGCTTTATTACACTATAAACGAAATCCACTGACCTTGATGGGAGTCAGATCATAAACTATGATAAATAATTTTTCCAAGATTGTGATTTTGCTGTAAATCAGAGCAAAGAATTTCTGAAACCTGGTTTGCCTTTTTTTTTGCCTGCAATATTTGTTTCCAGATAGCTTGGTTTCCAAGGAGTACATTCAGAATTTTCTGCCATATGTAATTGTTGTGGCACTAAGGAATGAAAAAGATGTGCGTCCTCAGCTACATAAGAAGACTTTGATCTTGTTAAAATTATTTCTTTTTCTAACACAGAGATTTACTAAAGGGATAATTCTTTAAATCTAGAGATATATGAGATTGTATGTATAATGTATTTAATGTATAGATTCTGACATACAAAGATGTCTCTTACCAGCAGGACTCCAAGATCTTGTTGATATCCCTGAACTTTCCTAGCACCTCACTACTGAGACAGGTCTACCCGAATGAGGTGTAAAATATATGGTTCAATGATTTGCCTAGGAGAAAGGCAAACCTGCTGAGTACAGGTAGGAAACGGGTGTAGTGTGAGTGGCCTTGCACATCTTCTCTCCCTCCCTTATCTCCCTACTTTTTTACATCTCTAATGTAAAAATATTTCAAGTTTTCTCCTTTGTTCTGATATCCACCAGTCTGAGCTGTGACTCTTGAATGTGGATATGAGAGTTCTTTATTTTCATAAAGAATTATACCAGCCTCCTCAGTCCATTAGTAATTCTGCCTGCCTGTCTCCTAGGCAATCTCTGGTATATGACACTTAAAAGATAAGAAGTGTAACATGAAGTCTCAGTGTGATAAGATTAAAACTTTTGGTGCACTTTTCACAAGAGTACCTTTGAGGACTGCTGTGTTGGAGCAGTTTCTTCTAGCATACAATAATTAGAAAGAGCAGGAGGAACCACTAGCCTGAATTTGTAACATTGATACTGCTCAACTTATGGAAAAAACATAGCATGTTTCATGCTGTGCAAGGAATAATGTACACTTATCTATTGAAGCACAAGCCTGTGCCTAGATGTGGTTCTTCCCAGGCAAGAGCTCTTGTAGGAAGCACAAAGAGTACTCCTGATTCCTGCTTGCTTTCTTCATTCGGGGAGACACATTTATTTAATCATATTAACTAGTATTATAACTCTTTACTACACACATAGCCGTTATACAATAATATTATAGGTATGCTATATTTAATTTCTGCTCTGTCTCAACAACAGAAATTGTCTCTGTCCCCCATGTGCCTGGGAGATAATTGTGGATAAATCTTCAAAATTTTGGATTAAAAGGAGCTGGCTTAACATATGCTATATTTTGCCGGACAAAATCTACTAGACTTACTTCAGATGAGGCCCTCCTAGGAAGATATATGAAGAAAAGTTTTATTTGCAATGTTGAATAGAATTTAAATACCAGACCCCCTAACCTCGTCAAAATAAAGGAAGTATTGGACAAATATAATTTTAATTCGTGAAGGTCTAAGGGCATAGAAGTTTTAAGTGCCCTCAGAGTAGAACAACAACAAATCTATTGGCTTTTAGGTTTGAAGTTCTTTATTTGTCCACCTAAAATGTGAGATTCATATAACACTCAACTAAATTGTTCTGTGGATTTAATTCTATCTGATCTCCTAAGTATTAATTGACCTGTAAGAATTGTCTTGGTGAATGAAACTCATGCCCTTAATAAACTTCAAACTGCAGTCTGATAAAGCCCACAGGTCACAGTTTTTACAGCCTCTTCACATGCCTCTCGCAAACTGGTTTTGATATCTTTCAATAGGAAGAAGTAGGGAATTGCCAAGTGACTGATCTAATATTGAATTCTCTGCAGGTATTATAAATAAAAACCCCAAACCAATAAATGCAGCTATATCTCTCAAAATATTTTTTGGGTAAAAATATCTGTTCTCACTGAAGAATGTGATGGAAACCCTCAAAGTCACTCTTCATACTCTCTACTGCTTCTGTTCTACTCCTATCCACCCCTTGTTTCTTTACCTAGCCATGTTTCTCTACCTGTCATATATTTCAGAAAAATCTAAAATACATGGGACAACTGTTTATTCACCATATTAGGTATAACTTTAAAAATCATCCTTTCTAGCAGTCTCAATACTCAAACATACTAGCTATTCTGTTTCTAGTATGAACCTTCTCATATGATGGGAGATTTCTCTGTTTGTTAGCAGACAAGTATTTCTCATTTATTATTTCTATCTGTTATTCTTAGTTTGTTAAAATAAAGAGGATAACCTACTCAGTAGCCAAAACAAAGCCAAAGGTCATGAAATGTAAAGATCTTTTAAAACATTTGAAGGGCATTTTTAAACCTGTACATGTACAATCACTGAAAAATTTAAAAATGTTGCTTTTTATTTAAGTGAACCATAACAGATGTGCACTGTTTTTGGAAAAAAACTATGCAGAAATTTCAAAGCACAGTCACCATAAGTTGAATTTGACAGGGTAGAACAGATGTGCCACCTGTTAAGAGATTAGGCTATCAGATTTGGGTATGCAAGATGTGATTGAAGCCCATAGTGGGAGCTATTTAGGAATGCATCCAGGTTAGCAGGAGGTAACCGGGATTCTGATTACCGTAGCATTCCACTTTGCCTAATTCAAGTCATTGATCGCTTTGGGGAAAACAGAATAGTACACACAGGACCACTGAAGGGAGAACGAATAGCCTACACTATGTGTAGGATATTATACCTGTTTTTCAATACCAATGAAAGAGAAATAGAACAGGAGGTTCTACAGGGGCTGCAGAATAGAGTGGACTCCAAAAATAGTTATTAATTCTGTTTAAATCTGACATACTGAAAAGCAAACAAAATTATTGATTCAACTACTATAGCAATGTTAATAAGTAATTTTTTTTGAGTCACTTCAATAAAGTGTGAGAGTACTCATCTCAAAGCATACCCAAAGCACAGCATATCACATCCATTTTAATGTGAATTTTGTTCAGCCAGGACTGGAAATTAATTCTGCTTCCTAGTATTTCTTAATAGAGAACAGAAACATATGGTAGAAGGAATAGAGATCAAAGTCAGATTTTAGGCAGCAAAATGCAAAGAGAACAAGACAGGTATTGTGGTGGGTTTCTATTTTCTTGAGGAAAGAATATTTTTGCAGTGGTTGCTAAAAAAAAAATCTTACTGCTACTGTTTTGCCATCTCTGAGTATCTTCTCAGAGTATCTTCTGAGTACTCCTGATTACTTTGTACCTTTGATACTGTCTTACTTTGTAGACCTATTATTCTGAGAAAAACTACAATTTGTTCAACTTCTGGGGTTTCAAATGAGGTTCTAATTTGGTGTCATTGTTCATGATGGTGGGAAGCAGAAAAGACATAGGTAGATTTTCAAATGCTGGCTTAGTTATATAAATGTTAATAATGAAAACTCTGATTTTGATTTTCTATGCTGATATTAATTTTGTGTAGATATGAGCGAGAAAGAATACAAGTGCCAGTAAATTATAATTAATTCCGTTGTTCTTACTATTTAAATATTTCCTTATTAAGATTGCTGTCTATGGTTTGTGTTACTCATCTGCAAAAGTCCAAACTAACTGGCATGTGAAATTTAAATGCTTACAGGTAACAAAAGCCTAATTTTATACATGATAAGAAAAGTCCCAAGAAATGCTGTGTGACTACGGCAGACCTGTCAATGAAGGATCAGAAATACAAGTAAATCTCTGGGTACTCATAGTTACAGCAATTGTTCCATTCAAATCTATTTTATTGTAACTTTGGGACTAGAAAAGCACATAAAGAGGTCAGACCAGGATGTGGAAGTACACAAAATAAAAAAAAGGTGTATGAGAGAAATCGTCATGTTCCTTTAACCAGAGCTAGAAAACACAAAGTTTTTTCTATATAGATCTTGTCAATTGGATTTCTGGTTATTTTTCAACTTATTATTTAGCATGAGATTAAACTTTTGTACTTTATTATGACAGCTGAAATGTTATCAGAGGACTGTCTTTGACTTTTGCAATTCTGTCAGCATCAAAGTGCATCCATCATTAGGGATTCAATGGCTTGAGCTTTACGGCAAATGGAGGTAAGAAAAAATTTCATAGTTCTTGCATTAAAGTTGTTGATTTTGGTTGGCTCCATTGTGACCATTTTTTTAGCATGTTTTATAGTACACTCAGATAAACCTCATACCTTCTAAGGAGATATACACATATATAAGCAATTATGAGCCCCATTTTCTGAAGCCTGAAATAATCAAGAGTAATCTGATAGAAAATCTCAACATTTTCTATAATTATTTCATTTCATCTCAACATTTTCTGTAATTATTGCATGGTTTTGAATCTTGAGTCTTACTTTAAGCAATAATCCATTTTCTTGGGGAGGTAAAGTAATGCAATATGCAAATAATATTGTGAGTGTATTTCTAACCTTCCAAAACATTTAAATTTATATTTATAACCATTCTTTCATCATTGGATGTAATGGTTAAGTAGATTGCTACTTTGATTGGCATGACCCAAAATTGTGCAGAAATACATTTTCTAATTAGAAAACACTTTCCAGCTTAAAAATTTTATTTCATATGAGAATAAATCTTTACCTTACCCTAGATAAATCTTTTATAGTAAATAATTTTAAGAATGTTATTAAGGTTCCATATTGGTTTTCTTCAGGAAAAAAAAAAATCTTTTTACAGTTTCTTTTTCTCTCCTCAGAGGGATCTTTCAGTTGTGATGACTTGGACCAAATGGTTCTGTGCATTTTTCAGCTAGCATTCAGGTAGGAGAAGCATTAGACTAACAAATTCATTTTCATGTTAATCAGAATGAAATTGAAGCCAAACCCAGCATAAGAATCTATGAATTAGAATTGATATTTTTTAGGGTGTCAGAACACAATACAAATGAGTGGATAACATCAAGAACTAGAAAACAAACAAAAAATTTTTTTTCTCTGTCCATAGGTTTTTAGTTATGGTCATTTCAATCAGAATATTTGAAAGGCTTTTGAGTCAGAACAATAAGCGCACTCCAGGGCCGTGGGCCCCAAATTATGCCTTTCTGCTGTTGACGAGGGTATAAACAAGCTGCTTTTAGTAATGTTTTTTCTGTTGTTGGAATGAATAAAGCTGCAGTTGCAAACACAGCTGAAAGATAGGATGGGTTTTAAATACTTTTGTTCCTGCTGAGCCATTACCAACACCTGCAGTTAAAATAATTATTTCAAATGTTTTTCTTTTTAAAATAAGGAGTCGTTAGCAGTAGACCTGTCTTGTTATGGAAAATTAACATCTGCACTTAATATGATTCCCCTTTGTTGTAAATATCTTGAATTAAAGCTTGTTATCTCCTTTGGAAAGTATGTTTTATGATTTCACCTGTTTGTACAGAGATAATTAAGCATTTCACTGAAATACAGGTTGGATGACTATAATCTTATTTTAGCCATCACAGAAATTATGGAATATTTTTACAGCAAATATTGTGAATATTTAATTAAACCCTATGCTGAAGTAAAGCAAGCATAACTGGTGAAGATAACAAAAACGGATTAGATATTCTGAGATTGAAGAGAAGAGCTGAATATAAGAATTGGCTATCTTGTTATTATAGTTTTTAAAGAAAATGGTTTCTTAATCATAAAAACCAAAAATTAAAACACTTTGTATTCTAGGACTAAATAAGAAAACCAGCAATAGATGTAGAATAAATGGGAAAACTCTTTGCCTTATTTTAAAAAAGGGTTTGTACTGTGATTAAAATGGAGCTACTTGGTTTATATCATCATCAAAATAGCTAAAAAGCTATTCATAGTTTTTCTACATGCAAATCCTCTAAAAATATTAGGAGTTGAAGAATTTATTTTAGAATGTTACAACTTCAAGTCCTTTTTTTATGTCTTGTCTTTGACCATGCATTGTAACTTGACCAAATCAGAACTTATCAAGCAAGCTCTCAGTTCAGTGGTATTTTCCACCTGCTGTCAGAATTCAGATCTATCAGAGTAAGCTCTCAAAATAAATTGTTAGCTTATATATCAGAATAAGCTTTATCAACTTAACATCTGGTACAAAATTATTTGGAACCTTTGGTGCCCTGGGGCTAGAATGATTTACATCAGATGAAGAGGATGGACTGTGTTATAAATTGTCTCCTAGGTTTTATTCCTACTGTGCAGATTTCATTACACAAACCCATCAGTAGTACGAGCATAAAACAATCACAGAATCATAGAATGGTTTGGTTTGGAAGGGACCTTAAACATCACCTAGTTCCAGGCCCCCTGCAATGGTTTTCACTACACCAGGTTTTTCAAAGCCCCATCCAACCTGGCCTTGAGCATTGTGTTCCACTGTATCCAGTTGCTCCTTCGCCTTTCCTGAGTGTGTAAGGTCACATCTTTGCGGCTGCATGCCTATTTGTTGGTCAGGGTGTGAAAAATATAACTCAGCTGATGTTAAAATATTTTTGAACTTATTTATTGCAGATACTCCAGTGTCTAAGACACCTCCACAGAGTAAAAAGCAAACACTTAAAAAGTTTGTGGACTACTTGCAGAGAATAATATTTTCCTCTGAAGAGATGCCTAAAACTTCTCACTTTTGGAAGGAAGATGATGCAAGAATTGTTTAGATAAATTAATATCTGTATGTTTTTCTTCTCTGTGAACTTGATTAAAAAAAAAAAAAAAGGAAATCCTACAGCAAAGTATAGATAATATTAAAAGAAATGAAATAGAGGAGCTCTTTTAAAACTATTGCTGTCTGCCTATTTTATTTTGTTTTACAGTGGTGTTTCTGGTAATAGGGGATTTGGAAGGGATATTTGGGCAAGTTTCTTTTCAAAGCATGGAGCATTTTACTGATCTTCTTAGCACCATTCATTTTCTGACCATGGCATTCTGGACCACCATCCTCTCTCATTTAACTCTTCTTCCTAGCCTTACATGCATTTAACTAGATTGTTCAAGCTAGCCATACCTTTGCAGGAGTTTTTACTTTTCTGAAAGATCAGAGTAGTACAGCACACTTGCTCCCAGAGAGTGCTTGCGAGTGATGCTACACAAATCCCTGCCTCTGAGATTGAGGGCATCACCCCTATTATAAACCAGCTATTGTAGGGGACCAAGGTTAGCTTCTATCACCTGTGGCTGGGTCTCCCACATCACAGTGTGAATGCAGCATTGTCGAGACTTTGGGCAGATCTCTGCTTTTCATGTTTAATTTTGCTCGGTTTTTTTCCCTCTCAGTGAATTCTGATCTGTGGTCCTTTGAATGCTATGTGCCCCAGAGCTGCCACTACAGGCACCCAAGCTCTGCCAGTGTCAGCTACAAGAAAGGTCAATATTTTCTTTTAAAGGAAAAGGCCCAGTGATGATCATAATTAGGTAGACTGTATTTCAGGGTTAAAGAAAAACAATTCTTAAAGCACAGCTCTTATTTATGGGCTGAGGCTAGCATTATTTCACTCAGCTCATAAAAACTGACTGGAGAATAGTGAAGGAGGTTATTAAAAGGAGGTGTTTAAAAGTTCAAGCTACTAGGACTTATGTCCCCTCTACTCTGAAATAAAGCATTTCTTTCTGATTTCAAGAACTGTTTCAGTCAATTACAAGTCTAAGAATATAATGATTTTTGAAGGGCATTTCTGATGGCTTATATCAAAATTGGCAGGCACCGAACACTTTCTCCGGCTTGTGTAATAGAACTGCGCTCTCTTTAACTCACCTATGGTTTAACTGATGTGGGAAAGAACTTTAACATCTATTGCCCCCTATAAACAATTACTAAAAACCCCCCAATCTCAAAGAAAAACAAAAAGAAAAAGAAGATGTTATACTAAAATGTGTACACTGTTACTTGTGCTTCTCTTGGAAAGACTGTTTATTTGTTTGTTTAAATTCACTTTAGAATAAAAGCACATACCAAAATTACAGTATTTTTAAGAACCCACAGAATTTGTCATAAATAGTCAATATTTTTCAATATATTTCATTAACTGAGTGTTTGTGGATTACTTTGAGGTAATACCAGATCAGTATATTTTTATTGACTTCATAATGAAAAACCCCACACATTTCATATTTATCCTGACACAATTGAACACAGTGTTTCAGAATTAGGCCCCAAAATTTCAGAATAAGGGCAGAATGAGATGGAAACAAAAGAAATAATCTGTGGAGATGCCTGTGCCTTTTTTACTGGTATTTATTAAAAGGAAACAGTCTTGTTTGATTTGAATTTAAACTTGGTAGTGATCTTCCAGACATGTCAGTTGAAGGATTTGAGAGAATAAATTGCTTTCAAGACAGCTGAGCAAAACCCAAGGGTTCTGATGCTACTGAGTGATTTGAAAATGTTACCAATTCTTCTTCGAGATGACAAGATTTTTTTTAACCATGCTATCAAGGAAGTGTTCACTGTGAAAGATTCACCTTGAACTTTTTGTGCTGTTACAGTGACATATGTTTAACATCAAGTTGTTTTCCTGGTCCGTGAACAATACAAAATCTTTTCTAAAGCCTGGGAAAACAGAGACCTGTGATTTTACATATTCCAAATGCATCTTTATCCACAGCAGACTCAACTTTTACAGCATTGTTTTAATACAATATTGTTTCTGTACCATTTAATTAGAATGATCCTGAAATCAAATAAAGGTTTTTGAACACAGCAATAATGTTTACTTTTTATTCTTTGAAAATAAACAACCTTAGGTCATGGCTTTGGATAAAGTATTGGGATGATTTAATATTGTATATGCAAGGTATCTTTTTATGATGAAGAGGTGCATGTATTTTTTTTTTCCTGAAGATATAGCTTTGTTTTGAATACATACATGTGTATTTATGTATGGCTGAGACCAGTTGAATCAGAGGGTAATTTCTAAAATCCAACCTTTTAAATAAGAATGTGGAGTGTATTGACTTGAGTATAATATTCAATGCATTTTTAAAATGTGATTTGAGCTTATGAATATATGTGATAGGATTTTACTGGTATCCTAAAAAACAGGCAACTCTGCTGAACATGCACAGACTGTCTCAAAAAAGGTGACAGTGGTTATGCATTATTCTGTCATTGATTGTTAAAAGCAGACTAGGTGTTCCTCTTGTTAGTCTAAATTTTAAAGAAAAAAGTCCCTGCCTTGACTAGCTAAAATTGCTTCTTTTTTTGACACTGTATTGAAAAGGCTACAGCTAAGTCTTTTTTGCTATCAGGAAATCAATTATTTTTCCATTATTTAATACCTTGCTTGTCTAACAGAATGTATGCCATCCTGGCTTATAGTGCCAGCCTTCAGCACTACTTCATTAGTACAATTTCTTATAGTCCAGTGTTCATTCCATCACTTGCCCTTAACGAGCCTGCTCCTGCAGAGACCTCTGCAAAAGGCTCAGTCTGGCGATGCGTGGCTGCCATTCTGGAGTTAGCATCTGCCTTGAACTTTCCGATCTGCAATCTTTTGGCTCGTCCTGCGCACATTCATGTAAACTTTGTAAATGTCAAGAACAGCATGTAGGAAAAGTTTTGTACCCTGTTTTGTAATGCCTTTTTCTGGTTGCAAATATTGAAGTAAAGACAGGAAACACTATGAATTTTAATTTCCTTCTGGTTCTAGTTCTTTTCTGTTCAGACATATGGAGGAGGTTATTGAAATTCTGATTCTGCAAGTTTCTCTTGTCATCACTTGAAAAAATTTTTAGTAATGGAAAAGCCGTGTTAGTTGCAGGACATTCTACCCACATTTTTACTTAAGCAAGACTAAGTTGATTGCATGCACATCCCAAATATTCTTGCAAACTTACTTCATAAATTTTTAGAGCAGAGAGATTATACGAGTTCCCAGGAGATGGTAAAACATTTGCAGATATTTTTTTCTGGCTTATTCTCAGGCTTTTACTCATTGTATATAGTGACAGTACCAGAACAGAGGGTTTAACCTGTCTAAATTCAAGCTGAAAGTCAAAATCCCAGATTCCTTCCTTGTTGTCTACAGAGTAGAATATCTGCTGTTACTTCAGGGAAGCAGAAATAGCTAAAACTCTTTTCTACCTTTTGGCCTCAATACTGCAGGGAACATATAGGGATATTGTGCAGGTGGGAGCCCATGCTATGAGAAAGTTGCCAGTGTTTTGAGAAGCCAGATAAAAGTTAGATTTTGCATGGAGAAGCAAAATTATCCAAGGACTAGTCAGGTGTTTTGTCTTCTATTTAACATTTGCCAATAAGTGGAAGACCTCTGAACAATCTATCAGATAGGCTTTTTTCAACTCATGGGCAATATCCCCTTAAACAGTGAAGATGGTGGCTCCTGATAGTTTAGGAAAACCACATCTTAGCTCTCAGTTATGAGAGCTGATGAAGGAGCTTGGACCATGGTGAAGACCTGGTTTCTAACTGAAAGATCTGCATTAATTGGGGTTTTATTAGCATTCACATACACAGGATGCATGGAATGCTCTTACACTTTGTAACAAATCACAATTTTGTTACAAACCCATTTCCTACAGGAAAAATATTAGAAGGGTCCCTGTAGTCCAACAAAATTTATTTTATCCTTTTGCTGAGGAGGTGTGATGATTCCGTACCAGCACCATGCTGTTCAGTTTCTTTCTTCTTAGTTTTTTAAACTTGTACTTTACCAACTGGATCTTCATATTCAATTAATACCAGTGCACTCTTTAATAGGTATATTTAAATTCTTTGGGATCATTTTAATGAGATATTGTTAGCAGCTTCAGGACTTTAATTAAAATGTTGGCATGATTCTTAAATCAAATAAGGGGTTTTAAACATAAATGTTTACTTTCTATGCTACTTTTTAATAATGCCAAATCATGGCTTTAGATAAATTGCTAGAATGCCTTTAACATTATATATATAAAATTCTTTTAATGAAGAATATCTGCGTGCAGTTTTTTTGTTGAAACAAACCTTGTTATGAATACATATGTGAGCATGTTATGTGTGTGTTTATGTATGACAGAACCCAGATCCCTTCTATCAGAGTATTAAGTCAGTGAACAGCACAGGCATCAGCACACTTGTGGCTGTCAGGCTTGTTCTGTCTGGTGTGTTTTCTCTTGCAGTTTAGGTTTACCTTAGCTGTAACAATAACTGTTTAATGGCCAGGTGGCTGTTATCTAGTTTCAGTTCTCTTTACTTTTGTATAGCTGTGTGGAATAATTATCATTTATAGTTTGGTGCTAGCAGACATAACAAGAGCTGTGCTCTGTAAGAATGAATTATTTCTGCAGTGTGATGATGATGCAGTGTAAAGGACTTACAGGTTAGGGTTGACAGCGGAGACCTTGTAGGTGTGAACACAGGCTAATAAACAGAGGTCCCATGAATATACACCAGTGGACAATTACTAAAGGAAATACAAACTTAGAAGCTGAAAAAAGGTAATTTTTGGGTAACAGAAAGTGTGAATAATAATAGTCTAACATATACAATGCATCTTATAAAGGAAAATTGTTTGTAACATGAAGTTATGGACCAGTAAAAAAAGATTGAGGTCTAAAATTTGTTAAAACCCCTTAGAAGGTGTGCCCAAGTTGACACAGGAGAGAGGAGAAAGGGAAAACTGTCAATACCAATATCCTGTGCCTCTGTCAATATCACCACACTCCTCCTGCTGAAGATGTCAGGGTTTGGCCATATTTCCAAACATTTTCCCTCTTCACCAAATCTGTTGACTGTAAGACCAAGAAGCAATGGAAGGGTGGAGATAACACCAAGGAAAAAAAAAAAAGTATATAATGGGAGATCTTGCTGGGCAACAGCTTTTAACTGTAGTACCATTAAGAAATTTTTTTTTAATTTCAAATGTGTTCCCACCTCTGTAACTGAACTAAGAGTAATAGTTTGTTGAATTTTGGTTCTGCTTAAAATTTTTTTAAACTACACTGAAGATAAATTCTTTGCTTGCTGTAACAACTTCTCGAGTTTAATGAGTTTTACAAAAGTTGAATTGCTTTGCATCTACATTAGAGATGCACAAAATGCTAATTAAAAGTACTTTTACTGTAGGTTTGGCCCCAACAAAATAAATCATTCAATCCTTTTGCTGAGGAGGCACGATGACTGTGTACTGGCACCAACCTATTAAGTTCCTTTCTGCTTAGTTTCCTCAACTTGTACTTACAAACTTGATTTTTAAAATCTAATTATTGCACCTTTTATAAGTGTATTTAAAATCTTTGGCTTTTGGAGTAAGTGCTGTGGTGAGAAAATGTAGAGAAGTCTTGCTAGATTGATTTTTCTTTAGGAGTTTTCTCTGTTATCCTGCCAACTTTTGCAACTAAGAACAGATTAGCTCTTCCTGTTGCAACAGCAATCACTCTCTTATTTATGTCCCTGCTTCTTCCAGAAAGCAATTAATAAAGCTAAAATAAAACCTGCATAAGTCAATCTGAAGGTCTCTAGCAAGGACAATCAAATTGCAAAAATTTAGTTTGCTTATATCTGAGTAAATATGTGCAGAAATATAAAAGGAGAGGTTGGTTGACGTCTTGAACATCAAATGTTCAAGATCTTAAATTTATTACATGTTATTATTTTGAAGGCAGAAAATAGAAGTTATTTATGATATGGTGAGATGTGGAGTCCTCAAGTTTCACAAGCATTTGAGAGTGTTATGAAAAGAAGCTTGTTGAGTGTTGGGCATGGAGATCACCTGTATTTTATATTTGCAGAAATCTATGGCCTATCTATTCCACATAAAAATCTCTGTATCATGGCTAAAGTCAACACATATATTCACATTAATTGCTCCAGTACTTAGCCCAGGTGAAAAACCCCATATTTCTATAATTATGTATGTGATAGATAAAGATCTGCAAATGGACAAGTATCTTGGAAAATTAATATATATATTCAGTTTTCAATAAATTAAATAGTTCAGTTTTGATAATGGTTTTGTTTATTAATTGACATGACTGCTTAGAAAATATTGAACAGTGAAATAAGGGAAAATATTTGACAATTAAGTAGAAAAGTATTTTTAAATAAAGAATCAAGATTTCCATTTATGAAATTAAGGAAAAAAACCCATTGTTTTCCCTCCTGACAAATGGAAGATCTGCTGTTAGTTATGTTAGTGGTGAACCCTGTTTACCATTGAAATACTGTTGCTGACTTCTTGCTTGAGTTGATCTGATCTTGTCTTTCTGAGATGAAACATTTGTGTGTGTATTTATGACACTGAGACACTTTTTGTATGATAAGAGAACTGCTGTCTTTTGCTGTAAAGTTCCTGAAGTCCTGGCATACACTTTTCATTTTCCTCTGAATATTTACCTACTTTTCAATGTTTTTAAAATAATGACAGGATACAATATTCCAATATCTATCTTACCTGCTTCATATAAGGGAGTAAAGTCTCATCTATTTGGCTACCAGCTAGTTTCTTATTCATTTACTAGTGACTTGTGTTATGGTCTTGGTTGCAATGTTACACTTTAAGGTCAGACTTAGTTATTCACCACAAACTCCAAGTCCTGAAATTACTTCATCACTATGGAGTCCTTCCATCCCTTCCTGTAAAGGTATAACTTCAGCATTCTTTAAGGAGGCTTTTGACCTTGACGTGGCCGTTAGTGTAGAATTACATCTACCATGAATCTGAATGGTTTTCTATTCCAGCCTTCAATTTTCACATGTACTTCATTTATGAAATAAATTTTTTGTGTGTCTTAAGGTAGATTAATGCCTTATTCCAGGATTGTATCAGTGCAATATTTGGCCATTAGGAAATATCAGGCAGGGAAAATGCTCTTTGTGACCTTGAATAGCTCATTATTTATTGTTCTTCAATACTTTATAACATTTTGTGGGATAGTTTTGGAGTTAGTCACACTCAAAATCTCATTTTACAGCACATATGACTAGACTAGCATAATTTTGTCTTAATACATATTTTAGACCGCTCGTATGTTGGTTCATTTTTTCTATCCCTCTGTATCCTGGTCTCCCAAAAATGTGCAGCTAGGCAAAATTTTTTCACATTATGAATCATTCCTATATTGTGCTTGCACTTTGCTGGCTTTACACAGTGGCAGATTTGGCTAAACAAGTGTATAACTGAGAATGCATATGGGAGAAGTTTCTTAAGCACTACAATATGTTCATTTTATTAATCATTTCTGGTCATGTTGGATTTATAAAGGGAGGTCAATATCCCATGAACTTAAGAGCTTTCATTAATTTTACTTTTCTTGTACGAGAACAATGTAACAACCCAGCAGATCTGAGGGACTGAGATTATGGTTGTGAACCCATTGCCTTTGCAATTAAGCTTCTTGAATTAAAAAGTTTTCAATTCTGTTAAAATTTAAAAGATTATGACAGACCGAGGCATGAGGACTGGCTTATCATTGCAATTTGTAAAGAACTCTCTTAAATGTATGTTTATAAAATTAAAATAATATCTACATGGTACAATATTATTGCACCAATATTTTCAAATGACATGTCAATTATTCATGGGCACCTACAAGAGAGGTAGAAGAATGTTGTATAGAAACATCACAATGGAGGCTCTTTAAACTGTATAGAGGCAATATTTTTCAGCTATATTTTCGGTAATCAGTGTGGATAATATCCAGGAATAAATAGTTGTTGTCTAGTGATCTGGGTATAAATAATGAAAAGCCATGACCAAGATTTGCTCCAACTTGGGGTCCTATCCCTGAGGTGAGTTTGCTAATACCCATAGTGCAGTATCTGAATCATACTTTTCTGTCTTGTCCAGTGAATATTTAAGCAATTACATTTAACTACTTTATATGGGGAATATCTCAGTAAAATCCCCTTGGCAGAATCACTTTCTCTAAATTAGACAGAGAAATTATTTTATTTCAGGTCTCAAACATAACATATATGATTTACAGTGCATCCTAAACTAAGAAAAATGAGATAATGCTTTCATGTCAGGTTTTATGAGCCTGTTGCTTATTTATATTTAACATTGAAACTAAGAAAACATTTTATATTGGAAAATGATAAAGAAATTTATAATCTAGCTAAAGCATTAATTAATTAATCATTTTTAACCTGACTGTCAGATTAAAAAAGAAAAAAATAATTTCTATGCACAGTAAGATTTTGAACTACGTCCAGCATGTTCATGCGCAGTCCACATCATCCATGGTTGCTTGTGTAAGGACAGTCGTAACTGGTAACTTCATCACTCAGAAGGAAGGCTGATGAAGTTTCCATAACAGACTGTGAGTGTTGAGAGTGTGGGTTTGAACACAGGTTTGTCAAAAAATCTCAAGGCACAAGCATTGTTGACTTGCAATATATTTCACTGATTATGCAGATTTATTGTAAATTACTGTTTTTGAGGTTCATTCACAGAATAGGAGTTGATGGGATTAATATATTTCACCATTTGTGATAAAATTACATATCTATTTAGTTCCTTATATTTCTGTGCTTTAGTAAGGCTGTTAAAGATACACTTTTTAGTGTTTCAGTATTCTTTTAAAAGTTTAATTCATGAGATCTTCATAATGAATGGGAGGCCTCCTCCAATTTTTAATATCAGTATTCTGCTTAATAAGAGTTACCTTCCACAATTCCTTGTTTTTCAGTACAGGAAGATACCAGCTGTTGCAGGAAAACACTGCTCAGTTCATGCAGCTTAAATCAAATCATGGTCAAAGTGGTTTATTGATTTATCAATGACATGCAATTAACCAGCAACCAGTGAACTACATATTCAGGCTCTGTATCAGCAACACAGCAGACAAATGAAAATACAAGCTACTTGCAAGCTATTAAAAAACATTGCAAATTTCTAAGCAACCTTGAAAGCTAACACCAAAATATTCTAAGCACCCCCTGCTTTGCTCCATCATTGGCAGAATGGGCAACCAGCATGCCCACCCTATCGAGCACATGCCTTCTTTCCTGGCTTGCTTGGAGGGGTGAGTTCTCCTGCTGTTCCCTACCAAAGCTCCCTCACAGGCACACCTGCGTGCTGCCCCTGTCACATCACCTCCCTGCTGCCACTATTCAACTGGGAGTCTGCTCAGCCTGGCTCTGCAGGCTGACTGTGAGGGTGCTGCACCACTCCTCCAGTTCCTGCTCCAAGGTCTTTTTCCACAGTTGCAAATTGTCATACTTCATGCTTCTTTTGAAACTGACTTCTTATTGGTTTCAAAAGTCTCCTTGAAATTCCCCAGTTATGTTTTAATCCAACTGACAGTCCCATATCTTGATGAACATTGAAGAAAGGACGTCTCAGACATTGTGGGGTGCTCCATTTAAATACTCTGCTCACGCTTGTGTTCCTGCCCCAGCAGCTGGTCTTATCTGAGCTGTACAAATTAGGTTTGGGCTGTGCAAGTGCTTCCACGGTCAATTAATGTAAAGAATTGAGACAAAATACTCAAATGTGTAGGACAAGGAAAAACTGTCACTGTTGGAGCAACATGGCAGAATCGATTTGTCTGTTTTAGTGAACATTAACTGAGAGGCCATCAAGTATGAAAGCAGTGATGTACAAATTAAAAAAGATTATTACCTGAAAAAAAAAAAAAAGTTGAGATCAAGAAATCTAAAATAGCAACTGATCAAAACAAACATGATTTGACAGAGTCACTTATCATCTACTTGAAGTGATTATAGTTTATATTGATTATAATGAAAGAAAAATAGAAGATTTACTATATTATTTGTAGGGAAATTATCTTGAGCTTATGAAGTGGAAACAAAGCTTTTTCATTGCATAAACAGTGAGTAGCCACTCTTGTCTGTCATCTTTCTTTCTTTTCATTCCTGGTACTTAATATTTTCTAACAATTGCTTTAATAAAAATTTACAGGGATTTTTTTTAAAGCAGTCAAGATTTTTGTGTGGGACTTATTTTTTAAGGGAATAACTTGTTATTGAAGTATAAGACAAGGAAAAATTAGTAATAGAGCTTATGTTTAAGGATTACAGATTTTAAGGAAAAAACTCATTTTTTCATTTGTCTTTATACTGGCAGAACTAGAACTGGACCACAGTTTTTGACAAAACATTGGCATTAGAAAAGGCTAATTTGTAGATTTTTTTACACATGTTTATATTTTTAATGACATAAAAAAATTGGTGGAACTGAAATCACTTGCCAAGGAAGAAATTTCTCAAAATATTTGAGGTATACCCATGTCAGTGTTAACTGTTGATCAAATAAGTGCCAAACCCAAGACCTTATTCTCCTTTATTCAATGCATTGTACACTGCCCAAAGCTGCCCAGATTTCCTGGTTGAGTGTAAATCCCTACCCATTGTGTTTCCTTTGTAGTGGCCTAGTGCAGCAGAGCCTGGAGGAAAACAAACCAAGCCAGCCTTTGGAAGGATCAGATTCAGCCAGCTTGGGAGACGTGGGGAGGAGAGCAGGTTCATGGCCAGTAGGACACATTTGGCAGGTTTCCATGCTACATCCACCTGGCCCTCGTGAAAACTGCAGCTGACTTAAACTGACCATACACAGCTCAGAAAATTATGTATTAATAGATGGAATGGACTTGATGGTCCTTCTTTCTCAATACAGGGACAGGTACTGCTAATTGTATAGTTGTTTGTAAGAACCAAAATTAGAAGCAGCATTACAAAATAATTAAAATTACAGGTCCTTTGAACTGCTTTATAGCTATACTTCTGGAAACATGGTTTTCCATGGATTGAGATGGTGATTTGATAACTGCTTCAATGGGTTGAAAAGCAAAGAAATTTGAGAGAAAGGGAAAATATTTTCTAAATGTTGCTTCATTGGAACTTGAAAAATTAGATATAAATAAAATAATAGTTATTCAAAGAATTTCAAAATGATAGAGTATGCTTTTCTTAACACACAAACCCTTTTTTTTGTGGGAAAAGAGAAAAACTACTCTTCTATTTTTAAATAATTAATTATTATTTCTTATTTTAAAAGGTTAGTTGATTCAAATAAGAGACTACATTCTGATTGTGCAATTAAGTCAGAAGAACACAGCCAAGTGTTTGAAATTTTGTTTTATCTTTAAGGGAATTATTTCATCATTCTAGAAAGGAAGGAAAATACTAGGGTTTTTTTAATGTAACTTTATTTTAACTATACAAATATATTGTCCACATTTTGTGATAAAAATACTTTGCTTTGGGTAGGAAGTTCATTTGAATCTCCTTTGCTCTCATTACTTTCAATCCTCACTTTTGTGTTTGTATTTAAACAGTGTCAATGCAATTACTTATTGCTAAATGTGGTGAGCTGGCTTTGGGTAGTGGTAAACTCCCACCCAGACACCCACTCACTTCCCCCATTTGAAGCTGACTGTGAGTGGCATTGGTCAAGGCAGACCCTGACATCCTTCCACAGAGAACATACCTGCAGTTTTACCCATGCTACCAAAACCTAAAATTATGAACAAATTTTGTACTTGATTATGCACAATCGCTTTGATATAGAGGAAGAATAATCAAATACTGTGGATGAACATGTCAAGTAGTATTTTTATGATAAATCAATGCATATGAACAAGAAAGATTACTGCCAGACACACTATGCCAAATTGCCAAAAACTATGAAATTTGCTTGTAGATTTTAGGTATTTTTACAAATGGCAATAGCTGGAAAGAATTTCATAGCAGCAGAAACTTTAGACTAGGCTAATATGTTATTGTACTTTATTCCAAGAAAATTAATAAAATTCTACAGCATCCTTTATCTCTGAAATTCAGGAGTCAATAATTATCCTTTTTATCAGTGACACCGACAAGTAAATCTCAGTCTAGACTTTAATACCCACTCAAAAAGAGTCCTGATTATGTTCCTACATGTCTATCCTCTTCTCTCTTTCACACTTATTAAATCTGGGTACATTTGACTATTGCTTTGTATTTGTGGTAATGAAATTTACAGAGTGACTTTGTACTTTATCCATTTTAGAAGGCTGACATGTTAGAAGAAAAGATATAGAGCATGTACATACTAAGTCATGCTTTCAGAACAGTGAAAATTGAACAAACATGAAGCTATAGATGAACCAGCTGCCCTGACTCCTAACTTTTGGAGAAAGATTCTTCAAAACTAAAAATTGACTTTCAGGCAGGATATTTTTCCAGTTTTCAATGTGTCTCAGAAATGTTCCTTTTAAAATATTGCTTGAGACAGATTAAAGTCTGCAAAAAACTGCAGGACCAAAACTGTCACAGTGTCTTTCTCTCACTCATAAAAGTGAAATAAAGCCTGGACTGTACTACCTTCAACCAGTGGGAGCAACTGTATTTTAGGGAGTTAATGAAAGGCTCAGAAGAGGGGTAAGGAAAGTAAGGCCTGGGCATAGCTCTCCTCACATTAGTACTAACTGCAGCCTGACTTCTCCCACTCTCATGAGCTTTAGACCGTGCCTGCCAGGGTGCAGACTGCCTCACCTAAAGTCCGTCCTGTCTCAGACTGGCCGATGCAGTGTCCCTTTTTCCACAGGGCCCTAAATGGTAGGGATGTGAGAAGGTAACTGGGCACTGCCAGCTCACTGTGAAATCGCAGTGAAGGTCACACGTCTGCAGTCTGCTCTGTGATATAGCTGGTGTCAACACTTCTGCTCACCGCTGCTTTATCTCATTTAAAACTGCAGCGCCTGGCCTCCCTGAGGATTTTCAGCAAGGTAGCTAATGCATGTATTACAGTATAATCTCACCTTTTTTTTGTTTTTGTTTTTTTTTTTTGACAGCAGAGACAAAGCATGGAAAGTATCTATTTGGAAGAGCAGAAGACATTTGAACTTCGATCCTGTCTGAGAGGTTTTACTAGAGTAGAGGATCATACATTTTGTAGACAATTTTAGAACCCTATGGTAAAAAACTGTCAGGAAGTTACTTTTCAGTGGGCAAACTCTTTCTTTCAATGAATTTGGCTCTGTAATGAGAAAATATTGTATCTGTATACCTTGCTGTTTCTTTTACAAAAATATTTACAGGCAAGAGTCTTTTTTTCTTCAGAACAAATCTATTCTTTCTACTTTATGTTCAACTGAAGTCATAAACCACTAAGATGCATCATAATTTCTAGCTGAGGAAAAAAATTATGGTTATTACTCATTCAAAATTGGACAAGGGACAAAAATGTTAAGTTTTAAATTTGAGCAGGACGTTTTTCCAAATTTTTTTTTCAGTGCCCCATGAAGCATGAGTTGCTCTTTTGTGCTACTGAAGGATGGATATGCCAACAGGCTAATGTTTACCAGGTTAGAAAAAGATTCAAACCATGTGAATATTTGTTCATTCCTGTTGACTTAACAAAACTGACAATCATGTCACATTTTATCATGACGTGCACAAGACAAGGAACAGCATCATAAGTTCAAAGCAGCATGCCAGGTACAGCAAAAAAATATAAGGAGATACTGTCTGACTTTGAATGGGGGATAAAAATCTACTGTCTCCAGATTTTCTTCAGTAAGAAACATCTTGCACACAACATTTGAAACATATTTAAAGCTGCATGACTTTCTGCTGCAATATTTTCTTGTTTTACTAATTCCCTGTGTTTCACAGGGAATTATATATCAAATTGTATTAACATCTTGCAGTTGGTAATGGCATGGTTGAGAGTCTCTTTATAAAGATTATGGGACAAACAGATACAGTGGATACCATTGTGAGTGTTTATTTTAGGCAACCCCACCAGGATGATGACACTGATGAAGATGTCCTCCTTCAAAGAAGAAAGGGCCCTAAATCACCTGACCCTGTCCTTACTGGGCACTTTTGCTAGATGTAAGGTGGGAATACCACACAGCTGCTACAAACAGGTTCAGAAAATTGCTAAAAAAACCTGGATGGTAACTTCATGGTAAATGTGCTAAGAGAGATTGGTTTGATGCTTGTTAACAGCAAAGGCGTCACAAGCGAAGTGACTGGCAGCTCTCTTGGCCACAGGAGAGCCATGAAGCAGTTGAATTCAAAATCTCTGGTGACAGAAGGAAAAGTGGCAGCAATACTTCAACCCTGGACACGAAGCAAGCATACTTCAGGCCGCTCAGAAAATTAGTAAGATCCCCTAGGAAATGTTTTTGAAGGTCCTGGGGCCCATCAGTGCTGATCATGTTTTAAGCACTGCCTCCTTAAATGCAAGGGAGCAGGCAATTCCCAAATGTCAGAAGCCAACCAGGCAAGGCAGGAGGCTGGCTTCACTGAACATGAGTCTTCTCTTGGAAGTAAGGCAAGAAGGGAAGGTGTATGCCCAGTGGAAGCAAGGGCAGACGACATGGGAGGAATTCAGACCTACTTCTCGTCACTCTAGAGAAAAAATTCCTGTGGTCAAAGATCAAATAGACTACTGAGAGGGACAATTGAAAGGGCTTCTAAAAATATGTTAATAGCAAAAGGCCGTCCAGAAATTGCATTATCCCATTTTTATGATGAGGACAGTTACCTCACAAACAGGAATATAGACAAAGCAGAGATGTTTAATGCTTTGTACACTTAGGTCTTCAACACAAGTTGAAGGCTAGAGCTTCCATAGGCTCTGGAAGTCCCAAAGGCATGAGCTGGAGGACAGTGACTGTGAGAATGATAGACTCCCAGTAGACTCTGAACTTCCTTCTCCAGCTGGATGCCTATGTCTATGTGCCTTGGTAGGCTTCATCCTAGAATACAAGAGCTGACTGGTGTCATTGTGAGACTTCTGTCAGTGATTTCTGGAATGCCATGGGGAATCTGGTGAGGTTCCAGTTGACTGGAACCTGACAAACGTTGTCCCAGTTTTCAGGAAAGGTGAGAAGGATGACCCTGGACAGTGCAGGACTGTCAGTTTCCCTTCAGCATCTTACGGAGAAGATTATTTTGAAAAACACTTGAAAGACAACTCACCATGAGTTTTGGGTGCTGCAAAATAAGAAAGATATTAAGCTGTTAGAGAGCATCCAAAGGAGGGCAATGAAGTGGTGAGAGGTCTAGAGAGGAAGCCATAAAAGGACCAGCTGAGGTCACTTGATTTGTTCAACCTGGAGAAGAGGGGCCTGAGGGTAGATCTCATAGTGGCATACAGATTCCTCAGGAGGGGAAGTGGAGGGGCAGACACTGAGCTCTTCCCTACAGTTACCAGTGAGAGAACCTGAGAGATGGTCAGCCTGAAGTTGTGTCAAATGAGGCTTAGGCTGGGTATTAGGAAAAGGATCTCCCAGAGGCTGATTGGGTGCTAGAGTAGTGGTGACAGCACTAAGCCTCACAGAGCTCAAGAAGCATTTGGAAAATGCTCTCAAGGCACATGCTATGACTCTTAAGGTGATCTTGTGCAGAACCAGAAGCTGGAATCAATGATCCTTGTAGGTCTTTTCTTACCCAGGATATTCTGATTCTGCAACTCTAACTTTGTAATATCATACACTGTAGTCCAAACTCATGAATCTGTACTCGGAGTTGTGACAGCTTTCACATTAGTATAGTTCAATACCACAAAAATGTACTTTGCTAGAGCAAAGGAATATATTCAAAGGAATAGCTGGATGCTGGGTGACTAGTTTACTTTAATTCCCAAGGGGAATTATAAGCCTCATTGCACATTTGTATTTTGGTATATTCTTTTGGGTTTTTTAAAAAAATGTTAATTAAATTCCTAAATCAGAAATTTAAACTTGTTAAGCCTTCAAGTTCTATCCAGGAAAGAACACAGGCATATAACTTCAAGGATGTGTTTACATCTAATTTGCTTTACTATTGGTAGAGGCTATGCCTAATCTGTCTGTTGAACTGATGACATCTTTAGGAACTATTTTTGTACTACTACTGTAATTGCGCAGGTGTTGATTATGTTATATAAATGACACAATATGGTGTCTTAAAGATGGATACCTATCACTGATGGCAAGCTGTAGCCACATAGATCCTTGGGATTAGCACAGTTCTGCAGATTTAGACAGAGTTTATGTGGATTATTTATTATCAGTGATGTGCCTTTCTCCCTTACTGCAGTATGCCCTATGAAAGTGGGCACCTATTTTAAAGGGTACCTGTGGATTATATTCAATCTCATAATTCTGGGGTAAAGGAATTTTTTTCTTAAGAAGACAATAATGGTTGAGAACACAGATCTTGCATATCTTACTTATCAATAATTTCCATGTAGGTTTTCAGAAAAAATATTCCAGGTATGATTCTTTCAATTGACTTAAATAAAGAGTGAAATTTGCCACTTGATAGCTAGTTTTAATATTCAAATATTTGTTTAAAATGCAGACTCTCTGTTCAATTCTGTGGTGCTCTTATACCAGCTGTATGTCTGGGAGTGCTCCTCTCATTTTTTTCACTCTGAGATGTGAAACAACCTCCATGACTCCAAAAATTGCATGAGAACTGTATCCATATGTCAGTAGTGATATATCTTTTCTCCAAAACAACTGCCCAGTCTTTTGTGAGTATTTGAAAATGTCTTTGGTTGAAGGCAATTATTTTGTATTTCTAGGTCATAGTTTGCTATAATGAAAAGGGAGTGGAGAGGGCCTTGAGACTATTTCCAGAAAAAATCACCTTCAAGCAAGTTCTACCAAATGTTGAACATTTGCTCTATATGTAATTAGTAGGAAGGAGGGGGAAAAGGAAAGTGTAATTTTTCTCTGAGTGTGGATTACTTACAGACATTCTGTTTCCTCATACTAAAGTCTTGTGGTAGCTCCTTTTTTTCCATTACCCCACAGCTATTCATTAGCTGACGTGCCAATGTCTGTCACAGTTTCTCCTGTGGGACAATGGTGTCTTAATATTTTAGCAACAGTACAGAGATGTAATTATCTGTAAATAATTTAGCATGTGTTTCATCCATGTGGAAGCTATCCAATCAGTCAAAGCAAAAAACACCCAACATTTCCTATCAAAGTTTGAGCCTTCTACAATATGTTTTTTGTCATCTTTGGATTCTCAAAATCATTCATTAGGTATTTCCTTCCACAAATATTTGGAACATCAAAACCATCCTACATTTCTGGGGACAAATTCAGACATGATGTGAATAAGTATATCCTGAGAAATTTGTTATCTTTAAACCATATATAGTATTACTGAATATTGTGCACCTCTTTAATATTTATTACCTATATTCAGGAAGAACATACACAACTTTAATTAAAAGTTTTTAAAGATAAGACTATTAATTATGCTGGTTATATCTTTTCTTCTCCCTGATCAAGCAAGCATTCAAAATCTAATTTTTATCAACTTCTTCATTTTCTTGTTATTTTTCTTCCTTTGCAATTTACCATGACAATTTTGTAAAATGAGAATGAGACGATAAATTAAAACATTATTCACCACATGGGTATTCAGAAGGAGAGAATTTATTTCACTGACACCAACCTCCAAAGAGTCCAGAAGAGGCAGGTCAGATCTGTGCTGATCATTAGTGCTAGCTTATTCACATGTTAGTTATGTCTGCCATCTGCTTATGATTTACCTAGCTTCTAAAATACACTGCCTAGAAATAAATAGGTGAATGTGTGTAATCCCAAGGAGTATAATAGCATTATTTCTTCTTGGGAAGATTGGAATGCATATTGCTCTTTCTAGGACCAAGGTTAGCAAATCCTTTTGAACGGAGGCCTTGTCTCTCTATATGCAAAGAGTTTACCATTCTCTAGAGGATGTGTACCTGTATATAAATGACATATTTGATTCATGTTTCACAAAGTTTGACGTAAGACGTTTCCAATATGTATAATATTTAGCTAGAAGAGGAGCTGACTTCAGGTATTTTGAGTGTTTAAGTTCACTTAAGATGGTGAAAGACTGTTTATTTATCTGAGTATGTGTGCGTATGGGACAATTTATGGATAATCTCACTTTGCATTACAATCTCAAAGGTTTCTCTGTGATTCTGAAGTCAGAATAATAAGAGGAATAATCTCTGCAGTCCTCAGAGTGAAAATCTGTCCGCGTGTACAGATCTATAACAGACACATTTATTAGCTAGAGCTAACATAAGCCATTAAAATCTATGCTTAGGAGGGATATACTTGACACAGCATAAGTTCTAGCTACTTTTGCTGGGAGATAATGATTAAAGAGATACCAGCTTGTTTAAAAGTGTGAATTACATTCGCTTTCAATGAGGTGGGAATAATAAGCATGAAAATATTTGTCCAAAATTTCTATTATTTGAGTGTGCTCTGTCAAAAGTGTAAAGAATTTGATATCAAGGGTTTTTTTAGCAATAAGTGAGCACTGTTACTAGTTATTGAAGGAGTTTCTTCTGCTTTGGTATTGTTGTTATGCAAAAAAATTATTTTCTGCGGGTGACCAGATGGAAGATATATTGAACTGCTGAAATATATTAAGCACAATACATTTCTGAGCATAAAACTTTAAAAGATGGAGGGCCAAACACTGAGAGTTTTTTTAATAGAATTTAATTTATAATGGAGCCTTACTAATTAGAACCCATCTGACTCTCCAGTGTCAGCTCCTAAAAATCTAATGGAGCAGCAGCAGTAAGGATTCACAGAAGTATGAATGTGGTACTGAAGACCACACTGGTGATTTGAAGTTGTATCTTTTGTGCATGATATGTTTTAGACATATTTGAATAATATTTGTGAATAATAGATGAGTTAATTTTTTTCCCAGTTAATTATCAAATGCATTATTAATGAACACATATTATTCAATTGACATTTTAGAAGCTGAAATAATTTTATGTAAATAGATTAATTGAGATTTTTTCCCCCTTTTTTTCTCTGGTTTTTCCCTTAGCTAAGGCAACTTCTACTAAATTTTGTTTTACCAGAGAAAGGATTCAATTCAATTTGTTTTTATTGTACTGTTAATGTGCATTTCTAATGTTCCCATGGGAAATCACTGTAGTGTCATTAGTGTGCTGTAAATTCACATTGGAGCTTAATTTACAGTAATGTGACTAAGGAAAAAACCCAGTAAGTACATATGATTTTTTCACAGAGGTTTTAATCTTAAAACATGGATATTCTTCTCCTTTAGCTGCAACAAAATAGCTGGTTTTCATCAGATGTACACTTTAGTTTAACTGTCAAGTTGGGTATGATTGGAATAGAAAGCTGACTATGGAATTAAATTAGTTTTTCCTTAATATTTTTTTATATAAACTCACAATATTTACTATCAGGTAGTCTCCAATTAAGAAAAAATAATATGTTACCAAAGCATGCAGTGTTTAAATATATGCATCTTAATCTGGGTGGTTTATGGATATGTAGATATATGAATTACCATGCAATTAATGTAGATTTAATGAGGAACTTTGATTATTTATAGTTTTATAATTCAGGCGGCATCTCCTCCTGTCTATTAAGATGATAAGGATTTGATTTTGGAGGACAAATTTTCTTCATGTGTGAGTACAATTGACAAGAGCAGTGGAGCCCTGATAACTGATATGTCTCGATAATCTTGTCTAATTGACATCTTGGACATTTTTGAGTTTTCACATTGCCAGCTGCATTGACGAAGCGTTGCTAAATGATAATATGCAAAACTTGTTTCCAGAGCTCGGATGAAATAAATAGTCTGTACTTTGGAGCACAGTCTGTGAGGAATAAAGTCTTACTAAACTGCAGAATGATGAAACTCTGATGCTTTAAGTGTTGGATAGGGAACAAATAACAGGTGGGGCCATGTCATCATACAGCTATTTCTGTAGTTGCATCATTCTTTTTTGAAAATATCTCCAAAGGAAAACAATCCCCAACAATCCATCCAGTAAATGGTAAAAATAATGATCCTAGATGCAATCAACAGATGTCCAATGTCCTGAATTGTCCATCATTGCAGTATTTCTGGCTCCTCTCTCTTCCCTCTTCTACTCTTGCTGTGGGTGTGGGAACAGCCTAGAATAATGTGCCTACTTATTTTTTTTTCCTGGTGTTTTCGAAGATGGGTAAAGCTCTAGAATGAAATTAAATAATGAGACAAAAATTATGTCACATATATTTATCCACCTGGCTTCAAATAGGAAATGTGTTTGTGCTGTTCATAGATTTCAGGAACACACTGTATTATGCAGTATATTCTGAAAGTGTTCTAGCACATTTGGTGAAGTCACTGTTCTACCTACTTAAAAGTTAAAGGAAGAGTAGACAGAATACTTAAAAACTTTACAGCCTCAGTCATTATCCTTACTTCATCCTTATCTGTTCACAACTTCCCTAAGGCTGATATCCAATCCAGGGCCACTGAGGCCAATATAAAATTGCTATGAACATTAATAAGAGAAGGATTTCCTTTATATTGAAAAGATTATATTTAATGTAAGAAAAAAAGCATTCAGCAATAAAGTGAATTTCAATTGGAAAAGTAAACAATGTTGACATATCTTTGAAAATTCTATTCTGAACAAATAGTAACTGCAAAAACCTCCAAAAATTACTTATATAAATGACATTTATTGTGAATAAAATATATGATCAGAAACTGATTGAAATAACAAGAGTAATAGAAATATAACGAGATTTACCAGAATTAGGTATGTCTAGAAAAATGAAAGTTAAAAGGTCACTTTTTCTCTCTTTGATTCACTTATCAAAGTAAATTTAGGTTATTTACTTTGATTTGTAAAGGTAGGAGTGCAATTTCTGAGTATTTTAAATATAGTGACGTCATTAAAGTGACAACAAACCCAAAAATAAATCTCAATAAAATCACTGAAAATGAAAAAAGGTCTCTTGGGAATATGATCTAGGGGTAAAATAGTATAGTTGAAGTGTCAGTCAAAGTAAAGAACCTTATTAAAAGCATAACAGTGAAGTTTCCTGGTGAGAAATATAGATAGAAAATACAGCAAAATATCTATGTTACTTAATCAGATCACTTTAGGGACTTGGAAAACAAACAGAAATTACACAAGGATGGAAAAGATCTGAATGTAAGGTGATAGAATAATAGACCAATCAGACCAGACAAGTCACAAGAAACAGTTTCAAGCAATAAAATGTAATAAGAAAGACTGTATAAATAAATTGAAAGAACAAAATGCCTTACTTATCAGAAAGAAAAGAAAATAGTGGGCAACGTGGTGAGGACAGATGTATGGAGTCTTTTTTCTAGTATTTGTTATAAAATCCATGGTGATTGATGCTTAAAACATTTGAAGGTTGTAGGAAGTATAATAGAATAGTGAGTGAAATGAAATGTAGGTAAGTCAAATGATTAGACAGTTTATGAGACACTACCTAGGGAGACTTTCAGTACTGGGGCTTTGGGTCAAGTTAACTATAAGTTGATCACAAGTGGGAAAATAAAGGCTTGATCTTCTCATATCTGGTGTTATGTCATAAGGCAAGAAACATGATGTAGTAAATGAGCTGCTGAAATTTCCACCAGCAGTAGTTTCTTTTAGTATTTTTGCTTATTATTCTTTTTAACTATAACATACAGAAACCCTTCCAAGTACTGAAACAAACCTCTCAATAGGACAACTGGATCTTAGTTTCAGGTTCTGAACTCAGGAATAAAAGACTATTAGTCAGATAAATGCCCAGTGTATGATGACAAAATTCCCCTGTATCCTCTCCAATTCAATTTGAATCTCATTATTATGTTCTCATACTTTAAAAATCTCCCTTGTATCCACATGTATCTTACATGACAGCTGTAAGCAGTGTAGCAACATATCTGCATTTCTTCACCCACTCCCCAAAGAAAGGGTAATGAAAAATATTTATGTTTTGTGTTTATGTGTTCATTGTAGCATTTATATATATATGTAGAACAGACCAAAATTCCAGTTGATTACAGTCATAATCTGGTATCTCAGAACAGCCCTGGAAAGGACCAATTATTGAAGAATATATTGGAAGCAGAATATATTGTACCTCCACTACCCTACACTATGCTTATAGACCTTAAAGGCATAGATTTATGATATTAATGCAATAAAGTACATATTAATGTAGTTTCCTCTTTACTGCAGTTACACATAGATCTTATGACCAAATTTCAGAAAGAAATTTACCTTATAGGGGATTCTTTCTGGACATTATATAGATATTAATTTTTAATTGGTGATAATTGTGCATCTTCTTCAGAATAATCCTAATACACTGAGAAATTTCTGACTGTGACAGATAAAGGATTCCCAAGTATTTGTCATATATAATATGACATTAGTCAAGTTAAAATAATATGACATCCCCCCAAATATAAATTAATTTCTTAATTTCTTTGCTTATGCTAGATATAACATATAGATGTTATATCTCTATGCACAAACAAATGAATGCCTCTTTTAATTATTTCATCGAGTTCTAGATGACTCATGTTCTATTTAACGTTAATATGTGTGTGTGCCAATGTTTCCCAACTCCATTTCTATTCTTTTGTTTGATTTAATGTTTGGCGTTTAATATGTGAGTTCTTATCTTACCTTTCACAATAAGTGAGGTAGAAATTTATGTTTTTCAGTGGTTAAATTTTATCTTTAGGGAAAATGTATTCAATATAATTCTTTAGTAACAACAAAAAATCTAATTAAAGGTGACGTTATAATTTCTCTAATCTATTGTAATATTTTGTGTAAAACTGAGTATGTACTTACACCTGCTCCTGGTGTACAATCAGAATAAGTCTCAAGTTGTGTGCAGCTAAGGTAAAGGTAAAACTTGAATACCAGATACTTACGTACTACAAGAAAAAACACCATTCAGATTCCTATTCTTCTTAAGTCTAGTTGCCTTGAAACCTACAAGACTGTTCTAGTAACCGAATATTGTTTAAGAAATTATTTTGGACATTTAACTGACAAGCAGATGAAGCCTGTCAATGGTTACACTGAAAAGCACTGGAACTCTGTGAAGTCAAGGATCCAATAAAAGCTATTTTACCTGTATACCTATACTGTACTGATTTTTGAATATATATATTCAAATATATAGATAGAATAGAATTCTATAGAATAGAAAGCTTAAGGTAGCTCAGCCTCTGTGGAAATAATTTTTCTGTTCATTACAAGCTGTCTGAGTTTAAGTTGATTAGACCTCAGAGGAAGAGTAGAGATTTTTATGCTAATGTCTTTCCTGGGGTAGTCAAAACTACTGTAAACAATACAAAGAGTCTGAAAAAACCTATTGTGAGACAGATTAAACTGAGTGTATAGAAGAGATAATGAATTAGGGTGTTAAACTTGAGCTGTTTTCTGTTTTGCAGTTTTACTGGGGTTTTTTTAGGATTCAACATATTAAATTCTCAGAGGGTCACCCTGTCAGCCTCAGTTCTGTGGCCTGGATTTAGTTGAATCAATCCTAATTGAAATTCTGCACAGGTCTGGTATTCTGTGGAGATTGCAGATGAATGACAGTGCAGTGGCAGGAAAGATAAATATGCTGGCAAATGAGATCCAGGGTCTCCACAGAGGATGGAATAAATTACTTTACCAATACAGTGGAGGTAATATGCTGGAGAAAGAAAGTGAAATCAAAGCTGGTTTAATACAAGGCTTGTTAAAAAAAAAAAACATATAAAAAAAGAAACCAACAATACAGTTAAGATTTACTTAAAATACAGATTTCTGATGTGAATGTATTTAGGCCACTTCTTTTCTATTGTGAATAATGATCAATGCATACACTTTAATTTCATTTATGCAGACAGCAGCTTGCACAATTTAAATTCGTGCAGCATTCTGTGTGTAACTCGAGGCCCAGTGGTAACTGTGGTATAGCATATTGATTAGCAATTTGATAAATATATAAAATGGCACACTGAGTTTAAGGTGCTTCATGAAAAATGTATTTAAATGACCTTGGCTAATTAGCGTGAATAGCTTTGAGGCACTGCTGCCTGAATGAAAGACATTTTTAGAGTCCAGAGATTTAAAAGGTTTCATGACTGAATGAGCAAAATTTAAACCAAGGGAAAAGAGCAAACATTAATTTTCATAGAAATTAAGGTGAATTAGATGACCTGATAGAACTTTTTTCAATTTCTTGCAGATTCTGTGCTGTTCTTCTAAGCATATGCCTGTTACTCCTTTCAGTCTAATTGCTAAATTTCTCAACCAGGATTTCAGCACTTTCCTCAGAAGATTATATTAGAGTCTAATGGATCAGAAAGTATTTTTTAATGTACATCTAAAATTATCTTTTTCTTAATGTTAGCTATTACTTCTTTAGGTAGTTATGGTCTGTTGTGGTACTTGAAATAATTCCTTTCCTTCCTCCTTGCCTGTATCCGCCTACAATATGTAGGTGATCACTTAGCAAAATTATACGAATATACCTTTTCTATTCTCCTCTCATAAATCAGTTTCTTCCATTACCTAACAACAGTATTTTATTTGCCTTTCCTGAGCGAATTTTTGCATATTAGTGATGTTGTCACAGTGCTGAAGTTAGACTGAAGTTCTAATCCAGGCTGAAAAAATCCCTCGCCACCTGTAAATTCTGATATTCATCGGCAATTTTTGCTGTCCATTTTCAATCTGGGGTTTCATTCTGCAGCTGACTGTTTTCCCTCTTCACACTTGTGTGGGAGTTGGCCAAGCTGAAGCAACTCTAAACCTAAGGCTGTTGGAAACCCCTTTGTAGCTGTGGTGAGTAGCAAAGGTTCATGGGAGTTTGCATGTTGATGAAGTTGTTCCATATAAGGTTGTGTTTTTATGATTGGTCAGTTATGTTCTACAAATATGGTTATGTTCCCAGGTCGAGTTTCTGATTGGACTCTTACCCTCAAACCTACCCTATATATTTTCATGTTTTCCTCACTTCCGGGCCTTCTATTGGATACCCCCACAGAGTTCTCTTGGGTATTGTGCACAGTTTTGGGGCACCATCCCTATTTTCTTTTATCCATTGTTAAAGTGTTCTTTTTTTAGTGCCAACTGTTGTTTCTGCTCCTAATTATTTTCTTGCCACCCTCTGCCCTGAAGTGAGGGGACCAGAAGGTTTGTTGCAGCTACCCTCACTGCAACATACTTGAGGCCTCCTTTCATCACTACTGTTTTCTTCACAATGAAATTGGTTTTAATCCATAATTTCACTGGGAGTGCTAGCTCATGCCTCTCTGATTTCAGTCTGTATTTTCAGTCTATTTTATGAAAAGCGTGTTCAGAGGTAATTTGGCATAGATCTAAATGAGCATGACTCACTGAAATCACTGTAGGCTGCCATTCTAGTAAGGGAAATACATCTTATACAGCAAGTAGAAGAAAGTTGTCTGGAATGGAGGTGAGAATGGTTACTCTGACTGGAACAGTCTCTTGTGAAGGAAATGAAATCTCCCTGATGGTGAGTAGTGAATGTGCACAGCCAGACAGACATTGCCATAGATCAGTGTGGCACTTACGTGATCTCGGGTGCTCAAGTAAGGACTCCCTTCCAGCACAATTAGACAAAATTTCATTAGTTTTTAATTCTGCCTTTGACTAAATCACACCACTTTTAATCATACAGGTAAATACTAGTGATCCCATTAAGAAAGCCCTCATGACCTGAACTAATCTTGGGTTTTTACTTCTTGTGTAATATTCTATTTCTGGACTGTATGTGGCAACTGGTTGAAATTTTTAGCACAACCTATATTTTAATTTTTTTCTCCAGATACTATGAATTTTTAAGATTAATTAATAGAATAACTCACTGGATAAGACAATTTTGGGGATGTCTTATAGTAAGAAGCATGAAAAGATTCTTCAACTGTAATAAGGATTTTAGGTAATTGTTTTTTAATGGACATATTCTATACAAAATAAATTGACTAAAATTTTTTAAAGTGAAGTCCAGCAATATTGTAACAATATTGACTTGCTTTATTTATCCAATTCTAATATATATTTTCAAAGTATTGCTATAGAATAAAAGGACAATGGGCACAGAGCTAAATAATTCTTTTTCTTCTGCTCATCTTGCCTTGATGGCTGAAAGTAATACTGTTGCTTTGACATAATTTTGCTCTGGTTTTTGTTTCTTACAGAAATGTCTGTTCATTGACTTTCAGGAACTTCAATTTACTACAATAATGTACTAAAATTACTGTGATACTCTCCTGTTTCTTATTGATTCCTTGTCCATATTTAAATACATATAGTTTTTCCTGTTCCAAAACGAGCATGTGAGATTTTGATTCTTTGATGAAACTATTCTCTCTGGGTAAGAAATGCATAGTATAGAGAGACAAACCTCCTTAGTTTACTGTTTTTCATACAGGTGAAACTGCTGAGCAAAACAACCACTTGGAAAGTTGTAATAACTTATGTATGATAATTTATAGGTGAGGATCTTGTTATATTCTATTGTGGTCACATATTTTATGTGTGAATACTGACAGCCTTACTCTAAAATATATATGGAGAGAAAATAAAAATTAAATGGGCTAAGGTACCTTATAACAATGTATTTGTATCTCTTCTTTATGGTTCTGGGTAAAAATCCCCTAAAAACTAAAAAACCCTAAACTATACTACATTTATATATATTTAGTATAGTATATATACTATACTTGCACAAAATCTTTGCTTTGCGGTTTATGACCTTTAGCAACAAAATTTCTCTCACCTTTTACTGGAATTAAATTACAAAGGTGAATTTTAAAACCTGTATTACTGTTACTTTCACTGTAAAAAACACTCAAGAATGAAAGTTTTAGTAAAGTTGACTTAGTGTATTTTAATTTTCTACAGCTGGCATGATTTGATTTTGTCTTGATTTTCAAGCTCTTTTTCCAGTTCTGCTTTATAGTTCTGCCTTATATCTACTTGTGATATCTGAGTGTCCTCACTAACTTTGTGCATGTAACTTATAATTTGTTATTATTACATCTGTCATAAAACAGAAGCTTGAAGAAATATCTTTCTTATGAAACAAATGGAACAACACAGAATTAAGTTTTTAAATTAATTTATTGTAATTACATTTCTATGTAATGTAACATAGCATTATGAAAACATATTTTGTTAAATTTTCATATGCTCCAGCATCAGTGATGTTGTTGCTGATTTTATTTTCAATTATAGGAAAGCTTGTATTTTATCTTCCTTAATTTGGTCTGAAAAACTTCAAATTGTCTTCATGGGACATCTTATAAACCTGTTTGCTATTAATGGAATAGCAATGCTAACTCATTGTTAAAATCAAATGCTAACACTATACAATAGAATATAAGAATATACAATCCTGCTAAGCATGTGTTTTAGATTAATCTTCTGTTTAACTCATCATAGGTATCTGAGAAGTTGCATTTCTTGCCGTAATGAAATTTACTGCAATTAGAAAAAGTTCCTAATTGCTTCTTATCTCTCTACTGGTAGAAGTTAATGTGATCACAAGTAGGCCATGATATTAATAAAAAAAATTCATTGTTATAAAAAAATTATTTATGTGAGGAGTAGAGAAATTAAAATAATAAGGGTATGCCTGTGAGCAAAGTGTCTAAAAATATCCAATTCTCATTTTCAAGGTCAGTTTCTATACAAAAGTTCAAGTTTTCTGTCATATAGTGCTGTCTGAAATCCAGAAAACCTTCCTGATAAAAATAATATTGTACTTGAAAAGTTGCTGGGGTTTCATGGTAATTTTTTTTTTGTCTATTCCACTGTACTACCACTTCCCTGTTGGAGTCATCCCTCCACAACTACATTTGTCTTTTGTGTGGTGTGCTATGTACCACGATGTAATTTATCCATTTTTGGGAATCTGGATTACAGATCTTGACCCAACAGCTAGGTTTGATTAGATATCTAAAATACAGTATATTAGCATTGTTAACATAACACTGTTCTGGACTGTGATTCAACTTTCAATGTCTTTCTTGAGAAACTGGTTTGCGTGTTCTGATTTCTATTAATTTTTAAACAGAAAGAAAGCAATCATTACAAAAAACCAAACCCAAACCTAAACAAATATTCCATCAAGAAATAACATCTATCAAAAAATCTCAGTGAGAAGACTTCAGCTCTACTGAAGGTTTGTGTATTGCAAGCTAAATATGATTCTGAGTTTGCATTATGTAGTTTGTTCACATATTATTGCACTTCACTTTTTATTGTATATCCAAACATTTCATTATCAAGATGGGGATCTAAGGTATTAAATTATTTTCTGAACACTCACCACAAAAATCATACTATTTTTGTTTAGTGAAAATACTTTTGCACTAAAATATGACTGTTCATATTCAGCAGAAGTAAAGTAAATAACACTGCAGAGGCAAAATGTACAAATGTGTGGGTTTACAAAGGTAAATAATTGAGAAAATTCTCAGGGCAATTTGTCCCGGTGTCTCAACATCATCACTGTAAAAAAATTCTTTCTTGTATCTAACATAAATCTACCTGCTTTCAGTTTAAAACCATTGCCCCTTGTCCTGTCACTACAAACCTTGGTAAAGAGTCTCTCTCCATCCTGCTTATAAACTGCCTTTATATACTGGTCTGCCTGGAGTTTTCTGTTTCCCAGGTAGAGAGAGGATGTGATGGGTCTCCTAGGTTCAGCTTTTTTTCTCGTAGGAGGGGTGTTCCAGCTAATAATTTTTGTGGTCCTTCTCTGGAACTGCTCTAACAGGTCCATGTTTTTCTTGCACTGGGAGCTTCAGAGCTGGACACAGTAGTCCAGGTAGGGTCTTAGATGAGCAGAAATCCTGCTCCCTTGACACAGAAGACACCCTCCATGGACCAACCTCCATGGAGATGCTTCACAGTGCCACCACAGTACGTGACACAGCAGTATGAGTTTCTCATTAATCATGGAGGTGAGGAAGGCAGACCTTGTGCTCCACCTCTCAGCTTCTGATATCACAGAGCTCTATATAGGCTACTTTCTATCCTCCTGTTTTCCTCTAAATTCAAGCACCATTTAGCCTATTTGATCTATTTATCTACTTCCCTCTGCACTCTATGTAATCTGATGAGATTACTTATTTGTATATTAAGGACTCTAATAATGCAGATATATGCTTTTTGGTGCTGAATTTAGGTTGTCCTTTAATTATATTTTTTAAAACAAATGAGGGTCCATAAACCAAACCTCATTGATAAAGAAGTAATATAAAAATGTGCACAATATTGATAAAAATGTTACATTACCTTAGTTTTATCTTAGTCCAATGGGCACTGAAGTATAAGTTCTGGATATATTTCCTTATACTTATTATGATAAATTATGACATAATGGTCCTGAGAAATTCTGTGAGTTTGTTTTAAACAATATATTTTTCAAGTTTAAGTGATGATTTTGACCTTATGCACACTGTACCAAAACTCAATATTAAGATTCCCATCTACGTAAACCATTTACTTTTACCATTTTCAGCTTTACTAATATATACCTCATCTTTAGTAGGAGCTGTATGCTTGCTCACACACTAGAGATTTTTGAGGAAGTATTGGAAAGAACTTAAACAATAATAAAAAAAAATAAATAAAATAATTCTATTCCATAAATATTTTCCTGAAAATGGGAAATTTGATGTTGCTTCTACTTTATTTGAAAGTAATGCCATAACAGAATCTGCAGACTTGTTAGCAAAGGGTCTTTTTATTCATCTAACTATTGATTCAAATGAAGTACACAAAAAAAGATCATCAGAAAAAAGTCAGCATTTCTCAATTACAAGAGATCAAAGAGGAATGTTGCTATTTTGGGAAAGAAAGCAAAATAGCTGTTTCTGCTACTCAGAAAAGGAAACTGTAATTTGGTAAATGTCAAGATAAAGAACTCTTCAGAGTCAGAAGGCAGAAAATGAACTTCAGAGTGGAAGGTTCAACTTAATATCTACACCACTAGGTACAGGTTGATGTATGGAATTACATAAATAGTATTTACTGTTTTTACAAGTATTTTGTGCTAAAAGGAGTGTGCAAATGTTTCATAGTATTAGGTCAATCTTCACCAAGGGACCGACTGCTATGTGTGTGAAAGACACTTGTGGAAATACCTAAGGGTTGGTGCTACATTATGAAAGTGTATAGCAGACACCAAGTTTGAGCAGTTGTTATCATAGTGGCGCTGCTGGCATTTGTAACGATGTCCTGCAGAAGCTATGTTCACTTTTGCTGACAAGCAGGCTGGCCAAATAAGTTGTCCCTCTCCTGGCATTTCTGCCATGTGCCAATGATGTGACCGACCTGCTAGCAGGCAGTGTGCCATCCCGACAGATGGGCATGACTGCAGCCAGCCAAGGATATTTTCATTCTATGTGCAGCAGATGTACACGCCTATTAAAAGTGTCGCTCCCTGCTGAGAGAATCAAAACAGTAGTTTGCCTTGAACTTCTTTTTTAGAGTTAGTAATATATGGCACCACTAACCCAGCTCTGAGCTTGATTGACATGAAGTATCATGAGATACTGTGGAGGAGAGGGCACGGAGTTCAAGGTAGTCTCCTATACTGCTGTAATTTAATTCTCCGGGAATTTTAAAACTTTTGATAGACATTATGCCAATAACACTTGACACAGGGAAAACCACAGAGTTAAGAGCATGCCCTCTATGGCTAACTTTATCAAATATGCAAGCTGTACCCACAGAGACTCTAAAAGTTGCACTTGCAGCACAGTACTGAGAAAAATATTTCCCTTCTGGGCAAAAATTAATTGTGGTCTTTAATGATCAAAGGCCACAAAGGGCAACAAAAGTTGGCTCTATCATTGTATAAGTAATGGAACATTTCATTTACACCATTAAGCATATTTTTTTTTAACTAGAGTAATATATCAATAGAAAGGGTATAATTGAAAATACAGGCTGTTTTTCTCGAAATTATTTTTACTTATCCATAGGGACAAAATACAGATTATTGCCTTTTAGACAGTAGCTTTTTGGGCACATCTAAATTTTTGCTGTCTGGAAAACAAAACAACTAATATATACTGTTTCAGGTAATTTCAAATGCTCATATTCCAGCAAAGCCCTCATTTTGACGGTTTGTATTTAAAAGATTTTCATTAGTATTTTTATGAAGTTGCTTTGAAAGAATTTGTTGAGAAGTGGGATGAAATGAAAAATCAGAGATTTATGGGTATACTCTATACCCATAAATCTCTGATTTTAAGCTGGGGGACATAGCAGTACAGGGAGCAGAGCAGAGTGAAAATATCTTGCCATTTAGATACAGCCCTTACTGTTGTCAGGATATATAATGCATTTTTGTCCTCTATTTAGAACTTGTGGAAAAAAGGAAACACTTCAATCCTTTCAAAATGCTGTATTACCCAGCCTGGAAACAATCAATAGAAATTTTGCTTCTATCAGTGTTTTAGCTTCAGATCTTCAATTACTGCTGAATCAAAAATTTGTAACCTGGCTCAAACCTAGTCCACATTTGTGAATCAACACATAAGACACACACTCTCCATCACTGGGAAGTGCTTGCTCTCTCCGACACTGCCCTCCTCCTGTAAGTATAAATAAGATCTGCAAGAACACTATTGCTCCTTCTTGTACCCAGTTTACCCGATTCCAACCATTCTATAAAAAGTAAGGATCTCAGTTTGATATAGCTGACTACCTCCTTATTTAATCCACAAGAGGTGTAGCTTCTAATGTTGATAATGACTACTGTCCCCATACATGAAAGTGAGCAGGATTTGGAACATAATAAACTCACCTTTTCATTTTTATGTGATCCTTAAAGCCTACATTTCTAGCAGTTTTTCCTCTTCCTACTGATTAAGTTCTGTTCTTATATATTGCCTGGATATGGTCTGACACAAAACTTCCTCCCAGCAGCCTAAAAACCCAATCTATGCAGCACAAAAATAGGAAATATCTTTCTTCTGCATCCTGTTTCTGATAATTTCCAGAAGTGATAGATTTTTACTCTGCATAGAAACAGGTGCATAGCTAATTTCAGCTAAAATCCATGCCATCTCTCTTATTTCTTCCCATTTGGAGGCTGGGCAGGCAAAGAATTAAATGCTTTCCCTCATGTCAATGATTTATGAAGCTCTAAATATAAATAATTGTTCCAGATCCAGTTCTGTGCATGTATTATTCCCACACCATGTGTTATTTTCCTTATTTGCTTGTGGACGTTTTTTGTTTGTTTGTTTGGTTTGGTTTTTTTAGTTAAATACTTGTATAATAGAAATTTTAGGTTTTTATATTTTAGGGGATTATATTATGCAAATTTTTCTTACATATATTAAATATTTACATTGCTGTTGTTGAAATTGTGGGGATCTAAACTACGATTTTTATTGTGAAAAATAATTCATGCTCTGAAAAGTTTAATTACTAAATATTTGGGACAGACCAAGATTGGGATGAAGGAAATATTGTGTCAATTTTACAGAGATGTTAAATTAATTAAAAGTCTGGTTATACAATAAATCCTGCAGATTAAAGAAAGGAGTCTTGTGTTACTCCATTATACAGCTCTGAGATGTTTTCAGTCTGCCTTGCTAAGAGAGAAATCTAGCAGGTTGTGTTTCTAAATATATGTATAGGCTTGTGTCTGTATCTTACCTTTAATTTTAGCCTTATGCACAGTTTTAGACAAATACATCAAGTATCTGAAAAGATAGTGATTTTCTATATGTTTTGGGAGAATAAGTGCCTAAATAGAAAAGGTGCTTACTAATGTTCTCGTGAGGATATGAATGCAGCGAGTAAATTAATCTGGTATCAAAGAATTCACACAGGAATACCACTGAGACACAGATCTCTTGGGAAAAGGGCTTTGTAAAGTGCCACATTTTATGGTTATTCTTGCTTGAGATCAGGACTGTATGATGACTGTCAAGGTGTGAAGTCAATACATAAAAACTGAATTGCACTGAAGTCTGGAGGCACTCATGAAGAACAAGTTGCCTTACTTCCACATAGCTTAATCTTTTCACTTTCATATGTAGACAAGCCTTGTATCTACCCTCATTAGACCGTTGTGGAAATGTCTGTCACTGCCCTGAATTGACTTATCTAAAGATATATTCAGAGACTGTGCTGGGGGATGAGAAAATGTTCTGAATGATGATGGAAGAGAAGTGACTCCAGCTTTAAAGTGACCAAGAGAAGAGCTACTTGAAACAAGCATTGAGTAACCACATCTTAGAACTGACAATCCAGTGAAAAGCAAAACAGAAACTTAACACACTTACTTTAAGAAGTAGCAATAGGAAGGATTATGTATCTTCAGAATTCTATAAAATTAATAGGTAACATGAAATGTTCATGTTAGTGGTTAGAAAACTACTACTGCTCTCCAATAGTTGCACTTTGAAAAATGAGACTTCAATCAAATGGTTCATTTCAGTGTGTTTATATTCAGAGTTTTTAATGCCAAGTACTATAAGTTTTTTTGCAGATGCCATTTTTGTTATAGCCCTCATTGAACTGGAAAAAATCTTTCATAGAAGTAAAAATAGCTAAATTATAATTTATATCCATTGGGAAAACTTGTTGCCAGAACAATAGATTTGTGATTAAATTTTATCACAGAAATTTTTATCAGAAATTTTCTAGGTTTCTTGAAATGTTCTGAGTTTTAGTTGGAAATTGTAAACATATTTTTGTTTTACATGCATTTTTTAATAGAAAATTTTAAAGTGTGAATTCTTTTTTTAAAAAATAGATTATTTCCCTTAGGAAAGGGAGGTGGAAAAAATACCCTGCAAATCAAACTCAAATTCTTTTCTTAATGGAACTGTTATTAATAGGACTAAAATAGCAAACATAATTTTTCACTAATTTTTTTTTTTTTTTTTACCTTCTGCAGATACTTTGAACTTGTTTGATTGATTTGCACACTTTGGATGTCACAGTTTTATACTTCTATATCACCATGTTTTCTCAGCTAAAATTTTAGCTCTTGCCCCAAATTTTACTCTTAATAGCCAAAGGGAAAATCTTGATTCATAGCAATATTTGTCTGGTCCTCCAGATACAAACATCATTAAAATATTCCTTCTCAGATACATTGGATACATGTAAATTATCTGACAATTTGCCAAGCAAGTACACTTGAGGAAACAATTATGAGTGAAGAAAATGATAAATTAAAGGCTATAATTCAGTTTTGAAACTAATTTGAAGAACATTTATTCTGGAAACTTTGTTTCATATGTTTATTTTATTGCTATTTATGTTTCCAATAATGATTCTGCTGGAACTTCTATCTCAGATATGACAGCAAATACTTAATTGCTGAAGCTCACAGAATGGTCTTTTATTCTTGCACAAACTGAGAATATTTCAGCAACGTGCAGCTTGCGAAAAGAGGCCATACAACAAACAAACTGCACCTTTTCAAACAGGGGAGATGGCAGTTTAGATGGCTATAGTCTTCCAAAAATCTCAGAAAGAAACTTCCAGTGGTATGCTTTTATATGATCAAAGGACAAATTGGTATCATTGATAGTGATGCTGATGTTTTAGAGGGAGCTCCACCTCAAACCAAGGACTGCATTCACAATAAACCAGGACACAGACTGGATCTTTTAAATGTATTTCACATTTGAGATGGGATTGAACACGGTATGCACACTTTGCTGAGCATGTCTGAACAACATCAAAGACATTAATTATGTAAATATTGGAATGAACATTTAAAATTTTAACTTATAATATTAGGTTTTCTCTCTGAACAAAGTAATTTCATTAAAAATTGCATTTTCAGTCATAATCTATATTTTTGGTTACTATAACTTCAAGTTCACAAATTTTAGACAGCTCTTGACATAACAAGACATTTATGTCATTTCTGTAACTCTGAAGAAACTTACAAACTCTCGGGTGCAGTGTTTGATTTGCAAAGAGAATGTGGCTGAAGTAATGGTACATTTGCATTTTCCAGTAGATTCATGGGAAATATATGATGTGCTTTCTGTCACAAGGAATAATTTATTAAAGCATATATGATAATAAGGTTAGAAATCAAATCAGTTATTGAAAATTCTATGCTGTCTATTTATTTCCAATCAGACAAAGAGGAATTTAATACCGAGGGGGAAAAGAAAGCCATTCACACAGAATTTTGGATGGAACATTTAAACTATAATGCATCCCTAGAATACTATTCCAGGGGTGCATTATAGTCATATGATCACAGAGTGATTAAAAATCCATAACGGAGTATTTCTTTCCCAGGTACACACATAAAAAGACCTCTTATCCTTACAATTTGACTTCCATCCACTCAAACAATTTTGCTCATTAGGCACTGGTGTGGAAGGTAATGCATCTAAAGAATGAACCCTATTTTCTAGTACAGGAAAATTCATTATCCTAAAAGCTCTTTCATTATATCCCTTAAATTGTGAAGGCAAGGGACATCCTGCTTATGATTTAGTCTGAGAACAATGCACATTGTCTAAATAAATGGTGAATATATCTGTAGGTGCACACCTGCATGTGTACCTGCAAGTAGTGGTACTTCTGTTTGCCCTTTATTGAAGCAGTGAAGCACAAAGAAGTTGAGGGTCAATGAATTCAAAGCAGAGGAAATATCACTGAAGTTCTTTTCATCTCTAATTTTGTAATTTTGTGTATTGGTTCACTAAAGAAAAATAGAAATTTAGATATTCAGTTCTCACTTTGAGATTTATGTGAAATGTGAAGACTAGTTTCTAGACCCTGGAAGAAAGAGGCTGCTTGGTTACTCTGACAGTGAATGAGATTCTGAAGCAATATCCTTGAAATGTGGTATGTTTTAAGAAGACTAGGAGAAGAGCTGGCAAGCTCAAGAGTTGATTTGATTTTGTTTCTCCAACTGATATAGTTAACCCAGTGGAATAAACTTCCTGCCTCGGTAAATTTTGTCTAATTTCTGTCTATTGACCATTATCACTAAAACGATACTAATATTAAAGGTATTAAATCATATTATTACAGCATGACTTGAAAATGAAAGCAAATGCCAGTAATACTCTTACACTTGACATCAGCATAATTTTTGTAATTTGTTCATAGATGACTTGATTATCCTTGTGGGACCCTTCCAACTCAGAATATTCTGTGGCTTTTCTTTGCACCCTCTACAATTGCAAACAAATGTTGCCTGTTAGCATACATTAACTAAGGCACCTGTATCCTGAGGAAAAGCATCAAGTCAGCTGTGCATTTGTTTCTTATTCTTAAGAAATCATGATGAAAATAACACTATGAACAAACTGTCCTAGGGTGACGTTACAATGTTTGTATCCCCAGTCATCTGTTGGGTGCAAAGGGGAGGAGGAAGCGCGGTTTGTTTTTCCCCAGGAAAACTCTGCTCCTTGGAGTGACCTTGGAAGTGGGGGAGTTCAGCACACAGCGAGATGGAGAGAAGCTCTGCTGTTTTTTTTGGCAGTTAGGTAGTTGTAGCTAGTTAGTTAGCTGTAGGTCTTGTAGGTAGCTGAAATTTTTTTTCTCCTTTTCTTTTTTTTCTTCTTTTTTTTTTGCCTCTCCTCAGAACTGTTCAAATCTCTCTGGACTGAGGACATGGGGGAGCACCAGAGGCCCTCCACCTGGGACCCACCTCACCAACACCAACCCTGTGCAGAAACTCTTTTTTTCTCCCAGCGCCAGAGGAACGGAGCAACAGAACAGAGCGACTATTTTCAGGGGGAACCTTCTCTCTCTAAATTTGTCATCTCTCCAGAGCAGCACAAAGTTCTTGTCATTGGGTATTGTTCATTTAATTGTGCTGGTGAGTGCTTTGCTTGTTTAATAAACAGTTTTTTTTCCATTTCTCTCTGAGGAAGTCTTTCCCAAACTGGTTGGGAGAGGGGAGGGAGGTTTCCTTAGGAGGTTTTCTCCCAAATCTGCCTGAAACCAGGACATAACCAAAAAAGACATAGATGCATGTTATTATAAGTAAAAAAGAGTAGCATGACACAAATTCACTTGTATGAGCTGGTGTAGGTCTGTTAAAGTAAATGGAGTGGTCTTCATTAGACTGTGCTGATATCTAACTAAAGACTTTGACAGGCTCTCATTGTGGAAGAATTTCCTTTCCATTACCTTTTTTGACCTCCTACTCACTTGTTACCTTGGTTTAATATGCGCACCATGAAGTCTCTGAATTATCTAAATAGATTTATAAAACTTTCCTAGTAAATTTCAAATTAGGTGATTTCTTGCTGATCCCTTTCTTTGTCACAGGAGTCAGTGGTCTCACCAGTTCCACTGACAAATTTGTAAGAATGTGTGATGTAGCATAAGGGCCATGAGTGTGAAATATCCTAAGCCTCTCAGACACCCTTTATGTCTGCATAATCTGCAGCACTGATCAGTCAGTGCAAGAACCGTCTAGAACATAAAGAAATCTAGAGAAATGCCCACTAGTTTTTTCCCCTTTTATATTAAATTTCTTTGTGGAAACCTGCAATTATCTATGGCTGGAAATGCATAATGGATAAATTCTTGGTAACTAGTCATAATTTTATATTGCATTGCTAAACAGTGGAAGGGGGAAAGGGACAAAACCAGCCTCTCCAGTGATGAACAATGGGATGATGTGCCAAAATTGGAGGAAATGAGCACTAATGGGATCCCTCAATCTGCATCACCAGGTGTTGGCTCCTAAGTACCACACCTGAAATATTTCTACAATAATGCCCGAAGCATGAGGAACAAACAAGAGGAGCTGGAACCTTTGGCCCACTCCCAGAGATTTGACATCACTGGCATAAGTGAAAGCTGGTGGGATGATCCTGTGACTGGAATGCCCTGACAGATGGTTGCAGGCTCTTCAGAACGGATAGGCAGGGTGGAAGAGGTGTTGTGAGGGGTTGCATTGTCTTGGATCCCAGGCTGATAGCCTTCCGAGATTGCGGATGTTTCTTTTCTTCCCAAGCCCGGTGCCAGAAGAAGGAGTCAGGATGCGTCAGTTTCTTTATCAGAGCTGTTTATTCTTTCGTGTTCTTAAACATTCTTTTTCTCTCAGCTGGCGTAGATGCTACCTACACGGCTGCCCAAGGCTAACTGAACGCCTACTGGGCGGTCGCTATCTCTTATACTACATACTACGTGTTCTATGTTTACAATATTATACCAATACCCATCACCTTTAGTAAACTGTGTATTTCTACTCTAATCCAATCTAAAAGTGCCACCACCACAGCAGAAGATGGAGGGCAAGAAGAAGAAGCAGAAGGACAGGGACACGCCCAGATTCCTCCATCTTGCCTTCTTGAACCTCCATTAGACCCCCTAAATTCTACATCTACACCCGGTGATAAATTAACATTATTCTAATCAAACCCCTGATTGTCTCTGGACCCTTTGCCAGGGTCTCGGATCACCCAGGGAACCCAGAGGGATGTCCTGGGTTCCGACAGCATTGTATGTAATAGAAGAGTTAAAATTCTGCATAATGGACAAAGACAAGTTAATTGAGCCCATTTTCTAAATCCCTTGTCTGCCTTCAGGTAACTGCTTCATGGCTAGACCATGTCTTATGTCTTGTTTAATTGTATAGGTTAAGTCTGTAAACTTAACTATGCTGGTAGCTGGTGAAAAGATTAGATGGCCAAGGCTTGGGATGTGGGATTTAAAATATATTATAATTAGACTAGATTAGGTATTCTGGATTTGTGTAGGCTATGGCTGGTTTTACATTTATTTTGTCCTTATTGTCCTCTTAATTTCCTAGTACTCTGCACAGATATGTTAATTTAATCCTGAATGTAAGGTCAGCGTCTCACTTTTGTTTGTAGTTGATTGCTTATCATCTATTCGAGACTCCATTTCTATTTACCGTGTGTATTTGATGATTGGCCCTGGTAAGTCCCTACAAAAGAATACTGATCATGTTCTTTTTCTCTCTAACAGCTGCTCACTAATTTCACAAGATGTAATGTAAGTCTATTCATGAAGTAAAGTGAGACCCTCTCAGCTCATGTTGATTGTGCTCCTGGAGGTGCTCACTAGTCTGTTGAATATATTCTGCAATTATTCTTGTTTTCTTTAATTTTGGTTTTTTATGCAGACAGAATGCACATTGAAGACCATATGAGAAAAACTTAACCCTCTTTCTCTCTTACACACGATGCACATGCTGATTCCAATGGAAGATACACAGCTAAATCCTCTGTACTAGCTGGATATTTCAAGAGTTGATTTTGTGAAATATCCATTTATGTTCAATCCCAGTGCACTCCTCCTCCCTGACCATTATTGTCAGCAGGCAGTCGGTAAGATACTGAAACAGTCCAGATGCAGATCTCAGATGTAGCTGAAGAGATTTTTTTCATAAAATATTCTGTAAAAGTATTTGAGTTCTTATGTTCAGTACTTATGTGAGAAAATAAAACTGATGATTTAGAATTTTAAAATATACTGTATTTTTATAACTTAAAAAATGACAAGTGAGAGAAAATGCCAGATGGACTATTTGGCTTAAAGTTCTAACAAAAATGGAAACAGAAGATGACAATAATCAGGAAAATATAATTTCACGAGTGAAAGTTCCCAGAGCTCTTTTTTGGTTTAAAATTATTAAAATAGCTGGCTTGCAAGCATTTTAAATCAGTAAGAATTAACAACTTCTGCTATAAAATGTACAGGGTAATTCTATAAAACTTTGTCCAGTGAGGCTATCTCTATGTGTGTCATGCTTAACTTCTTCAGCTGGCTACTGCCTGCTTTGCATAAAATACTTGCAAAATTTATTGGACTAGGGAGGCAGAATGTGTAATGGTTCATGACTAGCATAATAGCACAGTGATTATGGTGCTTACCTAGGAGGAAGGATTCTCTTAAGGGAGCAGAGGTGGGTGGGTGGTGGAGTGAAGGCACAAATTCCTCTTTGCTGTATGTGACAAATATGATACTTGTAAAGCAGTAGAAGTTATAATGCTTGGCACCTGAGAAGTAATTTTTGGAAAAAGTAATTTTTACAGGTAGTGTGTGCTCACAGAAATTCATGGAAACCTTTTTTCCATATATGAAGTATTGTCAATAAAAATTCTGCTCAAAATTTCCATGCAAGGACAGGGAAACCTTTTGGAAAATACACTGCAAACTTCCAAATGTCAAAATATGGTACGTAAATTGTTGTATTCCTCTGGGGAATGGTTTTTCCCCCAGAGATCCCCTGAAGCCTGTGACCATGTAGTTTGACCCTTCTTTCCTATCTTTCCTATTCCTGACCCTATTGGCTCAGGTCCAGTTATCTTTCCTGGCCGAAGACTAGATAAAGCCCTGTTTCTTCCTTCTTCTCTCTCTCTCCCTGGAACCCTTTGAGAATAAAGCCTTGGACTGATCCTAGGGGTGAGAGCCTCTTTTGGAAAATCTTTTACTCTGTCCCCTGAGATATTCCTCTAAAGCCCCTAAGGCAGCTGAACTAGCCCAGGAGCCTGGGGAGCAGGTGGGGGAACATCTCCGTAAATATTTCACTTAAGACTCAAATTTTGGGGAAAAATATGCAGAAGACATAATATTCTAGATATTCTACCTCTAACTGTCTAACTTCAATACGATTTTTCTTCATTTTCAATTTACATAATGGAAAGTGATAAAAATGTGTTGATTTGTGTGCTACATTGATCTTAGAACAAAATTAATTTCTCTTGTGATAAGGACCATTTGAGAGATAAACGTTCTATGCTGCTGGGTGAAATAGAAGGTAAGTATGGAAATTTTCCTTAATATGTGTCTTCTATGTTTTTAAATTAAACTAGGCAACATATATAAGTTCCTTTCTAATGACTCCTATAATGTCTACTAAATTTATGTTTAAATTAGACACTTACAGTGTATATCAAAAACATTCTTGAGCATTTATCTAATATTCTCATACATCTCTAATCCATGGTATGTATTTGTTTGCTGCAATGTGGTTGTAGGAGTCTCTTCTCTGCCAAGATGCTAAAATAAATGTTTGAAAATGTTATGATTCATGTTGCCAAGGTTTACTTCCAAGATCATGCTAGCAGCTTCCCACTGGAAATACCATTTCTTACAAAAAGAAGAGAATGAATATCCAAGTCACTTTTATGTCAGATCCAGTGAATAACATTAAAAAAATTAAAAATTTATTACCTATTTAGTAAATAACAATAGGGAAAGAAAGGGGTAGGATGTTGCAAGTAGGGGACGGAGACTTATACATAAATGCTTTAAGTTAGAATGGAAATATTGATGAATTATCTTCAGATGCTTAGCATTTGCAAGCTGTTATGTTCATGATTTTTACATGTGGAAAAATGTCTGAAGTTAAATATTTTTCACATATGTTGGGTTAACTTTCAGAATAAACGTGCCAGGTGAGCAGTGGTTAGTTAAAACTATTGCTAGGTATTTTACAAACTAAATTTACGAAGCTGCAGATTTCTTCCAACTCACACTGTCTCAGAACTTAATATTTTAAGGACAGATCTAATAGGGACTTAAATGTTAGATTTCGTTAAGCCAAAATTTCAAAATGGATTCCTTCTTGCTGAGTTAAGAATTCTAAATTTTCTACAGATATAGTGGTACAGAAAGAAATATTCTCTGGTGATGTGGACGATCAGGGAAGCAGACATTTAGTATACGGTGCCTGTCTTGGAGTCTAGCAGCTATGGATATAAAGCAGAGAGCTGATTTCCATATCCCCAGGCCTGTTTTACATTTTCCATGAAAATTTTTTCATTTAAATATTAACTGGAAGTAACTGGAAGAAAACAGAATTTGCCTCTCCCATTTCTGATCAGCTTTACAGAACTCTTTTAGCAGAAAGTCATACCTGTTCTTGAGGGCTTGGGCAATTGTTGAGCTCGGCTGCAGACTAAAAAACTTTGAACCACTTCAAATGGAAAGAAAAAGACCATAATTCTACCCAAACCAGGATACCTTGATGGCTCTGGAATTCTAGTGGAAGAAGTGGGTTTGCATGTTTCCAATAACAACGTGAGAAAAGAAGGCATCTCTGCTACTAGTAAGGGGGAGTAGAGAGCAATTCACAAAACGTTCCTTAGAGCTCTTTTCTTCCCTACCAGTCCTGGACTCATTCCTTTTCTCTCTCAATTTACACTCACTCTCCTTCTTTAATAAGACCCTAAGACCTTAAAATTTACTAAGCATTTAAGTCAGAAACTGCAGCAGCTAGAAAGTTTATGAATTTAAGTTCAGAAGGTGTTTTGGGCCAGCATCACTGGATTTAGGGCCTGGAAACCTACCTGAGATCATTTTCACACCTATTTCTTATTTTGGTACTGAAAATGTTTCCTTTGATAATAAATATAAAAGATAGCTAGTTCTAAAACAAATGGAGCAAAAATTTCCTATGCTTTCTTAAAAAGGTATTAGGAGAGACATTATTGTTGTATGAGCGGAGATTAGTTCTTGGACCTACTTTATGACATTCAGCCTTATATCTCTAAATTTCTTTTTTCCATTACAGCGTCTGACATTACTAGATAGGTAAAATTTTATATATAAATTTAGAATTAATCCGTATTCATTACTATGATAGGGAATGAAAAGATTTTTTGATCCCTGTATTAAAAAATAGCGTGAAAAGAACATGACTGAAAGTATGCTGAAATAATTTTTAATTAATTTTTAATCCTGATATTACAGTATATTTTTTTCTGAAATTTAAAACACTTCTGAAATAAATTGCTATCAGATCTTTCTCCTTTTGTTCTTTAGATTTCTATGTGCCATCTTTTACCTGGCAGATGTGCGTGCATACACTCATAAATGAGGAATAGGAGCAATGAGTTGAAGGAGGCGGATTTAAAGCTGCAATCAATTAATCTGTTGCTAGGGAACTGTCAGCTGCCCACTCACAAAATAGCAGTCAGCTGGCTGGAGTTAGGAGCATATAAACTGGAAGTACAAAACATTACAATTCTCTTGCCTATTATTGTTTGTTTTTTTTTTTTATATTTTACTAATGCTCTTTTTATGAAAGAAAAATTAAGGAAAGTTTGATAGCCAAGGTCAAAATGTCATACATATTTCACTCTTAGTTGAGATGCTTAATTAACTGACTGCGGGAGTTTAGGTTTGTGTTTGGTTATTTGCTGTTTATCACTCTTAACCAATATGGACTGGAGCGGTGCAGTGTGTGGAAATATACTATGGAAGAACATATTTGACCGCACCAGGTTAGCCTAACGTGGTCTGATTGGGGAATACTTTGAAAATCCTAGGCATTTAATGGAATGCCAGTTAATTAAAGCTTGATGAATTTCAAAGAGTGGGCTGTGGCTGGTAGAGATAAGAGGTGACCCTGTCTGATACATAGAGAAGCAGATTTCCTTTCACTCACCTAGAGCTCACTCAAGTGTGTGAGGGATTTCAGACTTGAAACAGAATTCCCCATCTAAAGTTCAAATGTGATTTTTGACTCTGGCAAAGCATCTGTCACAGGTGTTTCAGGCTTGTTTTGCTTGTTCTGGCAAAGAAGGGCTTTGAAATGACTTTCATAGTCTTTTTGAAACTTTTAGAGAAATGTTAGCATAGAACTCAAGTTTTCTTACTAATGATAGTTTCCATTTTAATTCTTTAAAAATATTTTTTCTGTAATATTTGGTGTTCATGTTTTTCAATATTCATGTTAAAGACTAAAGTGAAGCACCATTAAAAGTTTTCCTATAACTGTCTAGGTACTTTCATGGCCATGTTGAAGCAGAATACGCTGATCCTCCCTGAACAATGTTCTTATATGGCTTCTACTTACACGGCAGAGGATAAAAAGCCAGACCAAACTTTGAAATTTTCTTTTTAAATTTATATTCTTGCTCCCATTTCTATATATGTTGTATGGGAGAGGCAAAAAGTAGCAAAATATAAGATGGAAGACTTGGCTTTGGTCATTCAATCATTCAGCTACCTGTGGTCTCCTACACATCAGCTGTAGTATCTCTAGAAAGTCCTGGTATTTAAAGCTCTGTGTCTGCAATGTTAATGCTTAATTCACACTTATAAATTAGAAATCATAAATATTGACATGTGTGTTTGGCTGGAATTAACCAATTTAAGTGTGAACTACCAGCCTATGAGCTATGTATGCCTTATGCACTACATCTTTTGATGATTTCCTGTAAGTACCTGCGACATACAACACAAAATGTCTATATATACACTTGTTTTCCAGTGCATACAAATAAGAAAGCTTTCAGAATGAAAAGCAAAAAGAAATAATTTTGGGCCATACCAGAATTATCTATGCTTCTTAGTTTTCTAAACAGGAAGAGTTGTCTGTTATAGGAATGAAGATTGCATAATTTGTTTATTTTTCATTATTTACTTGCTCTTCCATGTTGTGGAAGGAGTTGAAAACTACTGATATTGATCATAGAGTTGAGACAAGCACTTCAGCACCAATAATGGCTGATCATGAGTCCCCATAACTGTGTCTCCATCTCTGTTTATATCTTATTCTGCTCTTGTCAAGACAGCACTGCTGAAATCAGGTTCCTAAGTGCAGTAATACATCGTGGCACTGCTGCTGTAATGAAGATAGAAGGGAAGGGCACTCATCTTGTGGCCTCAGGTCTTTTGCTTTGTTGGTGTGGTGTTCGGCATGGGTTTTCTGGGTGGAGATAGGCACAGACCAGGGCAGAGAGTGCAGAAACAGTGTTGTTGTTGCTCAACTCTAGTACATTGCAATGTGTGGTTTCACTGAATGAACATGGAAACAAATTCGTTACTGTGCCAGTGCAGGCTGGACTCTGCATTTCTAAACTGCAACTGCATTTCTGAAATACTTTATTTTACTTAAGACTTTGAATTTTAAATATTAATCAGTTTGCACTCTATGTAGTTGTCTGCTCTGCTTCTGCCCCAAGTCACTGGGAGCCAGATGAGATGAGGTACAGTGACTCAGTACACCCACTACTACAGAATGCAGAACAAGCAAGAATAAAGGTTTAACCTGGAAGTTATTGCTTATACAGTTTGTGGACCCTAAACAATTTCGGTATTGTAAATTTGTCAGCTCAAGTCCACAGAACAGGTAAATTTTTAAAATTTCAGGGTTGAATACTAATTTAATATAGTAATATGCAGATATATTAAGTCAGGATAGCATGCAATTTAACTTTTAAAATTCATCTTAGAATAAGGGTTGCTGGACCTATGACCTCTGTATGGGTTTTTTTTTTTTGGTGCCATCTATATGTTGTTTGTACCTTTCGCAGCTAGGTTTTCATAAAATGTCATAGGGGTATGCAAATGACTACTAATAATATTCTGTTGATTTCTCACGTTCAGGTACTTTTTATTCCATGCTTCAGCTCCATGTAATAAAAATTCATTGTAGACAAAAAAAGAGTACATATTAATCACAAACTACTCTGAGTTTTATTTTATATTCTGGTGAAGTATTTATAATGAGAAATTTGGATGTTGGATCCACGTATTCACTGGATCAAATGTCTTTTAAGGTGTGACTAAGAGGAAGCCCACAAATATGAAGGATATTTTTTCTTTCAGTGCATACAGTATTGGAGTCAGATGAGAGATCAATTATGTTATGTTACAGATTGTCTTGGAAGGACTTTAGCTACAAAATATTAGAATGCTTGCCAGGGAATCAGCCTCCTGCTGCAGACTTAACATGTTCCTGGTGCTGGGTTTATATGATTATTGTTACCAACAGGTTAAGGGAGGTGAATCTTCCACTCAGGGTTTGTGGGATTGCAGATGAAGTGCTGTGTTCAGCAATAGGCACAAATTGAAATACAGAAAATTCTGTTTTAATGTAAGAAACACCTTTTTAATTCTGAGGGTAGTCAAAGACTTGAGCAGGTTGATGAAAGAGGAAGTGGAGTCTGTCAACACCTCTGGAAATATTCAAAAACTGACTGGCTGTGTTCCTGAGCAGCCAGCTGTAATTTATCCTGTTTTGAACAAGGAGCTATGACTAGATGATCTCCAGAGGTCACTTCCAACCTAAGCGATTCTTTGGAAATAATTAAGACCACAATTGACATACTGAGCATATAAAGAATCTTTTATTTTGGTTAGACACCAAGGGAAAATTTAAATGCATCATCTTTTCCTACTTGGTTGAACCAAATTCTCACTGTCTCTATTAAATGCAGTTAATACTGGGAGGCATTATGAAGAATTAGAATTTTCCATCGTTTTGGCTTTCTTTTCCAACATTGCACAGGTTTGAAGGCAAGTACTCCCCAGATACTTGAACAGCTGCAAACACCAACTTCATTGCTGTAGGAAAATAACTTGTATAGCAAGGAGGCTAATATTAATGTTGACAGGCATATTGTTGGAACCCTTATCTGCAGTGATGCTTGTGTAGTTGTTTTCCTACTTCTAACCTCTTTTTTCCCTAGGATTATTTTGCTAGGATGATGTCTAAAATCCAACCCTTCTTTGCACATCAGTGTTCCTCAATGGAATCCATTACTTCCATTACTATCATTACTGGAACTTATATAATTCCCTCAGCTGCTACAAAACAACTTCTGAACAAAATAAATAAAAGTATTATTGAAAATCTGGAGGTCTGTGAACTTCAAGGGCTACAGGGATTTCGTGGTACCTGAATATGAATGCTGAATCACTTAAGTATCTATTCAAAATCACTGATCTGGGAACTTACACAACATGATGTCCAGTAATTATCAATCACCTTCTACATCCAGTATAATGTACTGCATTTATTATTTTATGGCACTACAAAGTAACTGACACTTTCAGCTTTATCAGCAAACTCTCAGTTGGCTGCAACATAAAAATATCAAGGTATCAGCAAATTAATTTTTTTGTATTATATTAAATCTACAGTTCTGACAGGGAAAGTTAAATATTAGGTTGGGATGGTTTTTTTTTAAAGTATAGGAGTAAGCACTGTGCAAATTTGTTTGAAGAACAGTTCAGTTGATGATGGCTTCTTTTTATAGATCTGAATGCTTTCCATCCTCACTGTTGTAATGTTAGTATTTGTGGACAAGAGGTATAATGAGAGAGTTATTATTGAGCTATGTACATGCTAAATGACCAGCAACTGGATTCACACTACTTGACCAGGCTTGATAACAAGGCTTGAAGACTGCACTACTTGATGTTGTGTGTAATATCAGAGTTCTGTCAGTCTTTTTCCATGTGAAAGCATTAATTTGATTGTCTTCCTTCCCATTCATAGAATTTTCAAGAAAACTTGTGGGAACGTAATTGTTTTTGAGAATATATTTTGCCTTTGAATTGGTGAAATGGGGTAAAAATGGAATAAGATCAAGTCCTGAGCTGAACATGGTAAGAGACATTATGATCTCAAAATGCTTTTTTGTTTTTTTGGAAGCAGAGTAAAATAAGCATTTTCTAACAGTGTATCCATAGTTGTCTTATGTGTAGCAATGCTGTTGACATCCTTAGTGTTGAGGTGTGTACAGTTTTGAAACTACGAAATAGCACTATTAGACTGAAATTCTTGAACTACAAAACATTAAATTCAGTTTTCTCTAAAGTATTATGGCATATTTTCCATGACCAGCAAAAGCCTCATATGTCTGAAGGGGAAAGCCAAACCCAAATCAGTAGTGACAATTTTTATGGCCCTTGTATTTGAAAGAGAACTGAAATTATACTTCTGACTGAAAGGGAAAATAATTTACAATATTCTTGACTCCTTAAGATTTCATTTGAGATATGGTTATTAAAAGCTCCAGTTCTGCAACTGGGCAGCTGATAAATAATTTTTTTGTGTGTGTTTGGAATTTGAGTAATTTATCTGGATTGCTGTGTTGACTAATTAAATGGTAAAAAATATTCCAGCACTCAAAACTTCAAAAAAGTCACCTGAAATGGTGAACAACAAAATACCTGCATAAAGTGGTGTTGTTTACTAGTACCTGTCAATTTAAGACCTAAACCATTAAAATAAAAAAAAGGCGAGAAAAGACAAGCAAGAAATGTAGATGCATTTTCTTCTCTCTTGTTGAGAAAATGTGTTGCTGAAAGGACATGATAATTGTAAATATTTCCAGTGTTCATTGTTAGAAAAATGTGACAAAAAAACTATTAACGAGGTACATTATTTGTGTTATAACTGTGCCTCCAGGTTGTCCCAAATAATGATTTTGATTTTTAATGTCTGTGTAGCGTATAATGAAACTATGGTCCATGAAGAACCCACATAGGCATGTAGGAAACCAAAATAAATTGAATATTTTTGAATATGAGGAAGTAAAAAAGTCCTCCAAAAACTGTTCCTAGTCCTTAAGTGAACACTGAGATGAACAACTGGGGCACATAGCTGAGCAGTGGCAGGGGTGGTGGCTGAACTGGGACTTTAAATACAGTTTGTCTTCAATAAAATGCCATTGTTCTTATTGAGCATTGTTCAACTGATGTTTTTTTCCTCTGGCTGTTGTCAGTCTTTCTTCACAATCTGGAAAAGTTCTGTTTAGAAATCACCTCAGTCTTCATCTAAATTTGTAAGCTACTGTTCTCAAACATACTGTTTAACAAAGGACGCATTTTTAGTGGCAGCTGCTAAAATTGGTTTTGATATTACATTTGCATTAAAATAATTGTTATTTAACAGGACTTCAGTTGTGAATTGTACTGATAGTCCTTGTGTAAATATACTTCAGAATTTGGACTTTTCTGTAAATATAGAAAAACAAATGAACAATTCACCTCATCTATTTTTTTTAAGGAAAAGTGGTAAGATTTAGGGATTTTAAAGAAAATTGACAAGGTTGAATACTAGTATACTCAATACATTAAATAAACACTTAACAAATTTGAGATCAAATAAAAGAAGTCAAATATCAGATATTGCTAATTTTTTTACAATGTATCAGTAACTAAGTTCTACTGTGAAAGAACAGTAGAGCAGAAGAATGGGTGTGTCTTATCACAACAAAAATCGGTTTAAATATAGAAAAGCAATAAAACCTGGTGAATACATGAAGGTTATATTAGTATTCCATATTTAGTCTTGCTATATATGGCATGATTTTATGTTGAAGAAAAGAAATTTTAAATTTACTAATTGAAATATATATACCCTTATATACATTTCTTTCTCTTAAATGTTTTCTCTGAAGAGCAAAAAAAAAGTAAAATAGGAAAATTTAGTATAATTTTAATGTATTTGCATATTGCATCATCATTATGTTGCCCTGACTGTACTAAGGATTTTATTATGCTGACCCATTTATTATTGCTGATGCATACATCTTGTAACTTTATGAGTTCAACAGAATGAAAAAAACCCATCTGTATATTCCAGGAGAAATGTGCTTGTATGCTTCACGCTTGATAAGAGAAGTGTCAGACCTGACAAACTTGGACACAGCTGATTGTTATCTTGAGCTTTCAGATCATCCAGACTACTGCTTGTTATCCCCTTTGCTGATGAGGGCACCAAGCATGACCGTCCCCTCCAGGATCTGATCCTCTCTCACAGCTGTGGTTTAATGGTATTCCCCAGTTCAGTGCTACCACAAACACTCTCCCAACTCTTCCTGTTCTCTCTCCCCCTTCTCCACCCCCTTCCTTCTGTGGTGGCACAGAGGTGAGAATTGGAGGCCACAGCCATGAAGAACACAAGTCGATATAAGAACAATTTACTGGAAACAGCAATGAGATAAGAAAACAAATAGAATAACAAAAGTGTACAAGAGAGAGTGATTCACAGGCAAAAATGCTCAGCACATTCTGTTTTCCCAGGACAAGAAACAATATGGGATGGCTCACCCACTCTGCCCTGCTTATTCAAATAGAAGGAACACTTTTGGAAGGGAGAGAGAGATTCCCTTTCTGCCAACCCTGACAATGACATGAGGTGATATTGAATAACGTTAGGGTATGGGTCCAAGCTACTGCAAAAAATTAACCCTGTCCTGGCTGGAGCCAGCACAAACAAAAGGCAAAATCATAGTTTCCCATGCAAAGCTTCTTATGAAATGCATGCATGTGCTAAGGTCCATTTCATTTCCTCCTTGCCTCAGCGAGACTATGCCACTGCTTCTGCCTTTGAGGAATAAGAATTACAGCTGTCAGTCCTGACTGAGATGAAAAATTATTCTTGCCAAGGAATAAAATTTTCAAAATGCTTCACACCTCTCCTAGAATCTGAAAGGTTTTTTTGAGCAGTTGAAGTGTTTCTGTATTAGTAGCATTTACTGCATCATGAATTATTAAAACTTGATGTTGGATGAATTCACCCACAGACACAACTTTAACAAATTTTCATTGTTAGTAGCTGTAGTAATGATGGAATCTATCAGTTACAGAGCTTCCACTTTTAACATGATAGCAAAGATGGCTGTGTTTTTTTTCCAAATGTGCAATTACACTGTTATGCTTTTTTTAATGACAGCAGAACATTAACCAGCCTACTTCAACAAACTGCTGTCCCTCTTTGGCTGATGGACACAGAAAGGCAGAAAAAAGCCTATTATCTGTAATCTACTCATTTTAATGGAAACAGAATCTACTTTTTTTAATGGAATCTACTCTTTTTAATGGAAATGAAATCTACTTTTTAATGGAAAATTTTTCTACACCACCTAAAAGAAAAGAACTTCAACACATCTGGTGTTCTTATTAAGGGATTATTTGTAAACTATTATTTCCCTCCCCTCTCTTCCCAAGTAACTATTGAGCTGAAATGAAATATTCTTGGAATTAATGTGGCAGGAATGTAATGTGGCAAGTCTAGCTGAACTCTAGAAACATCATGGACAGGTGACATGGCAACTCTTGAATGATAATGTGTGTTTTATTAAGATTTTTCTGCAGTGGAATTATAATGGATGCTGTGCACAATTACACATGGGTGTGATGCACTGATGCTTCTCATTTCCTGAACACAAATGGGTGAAATATGGTATTTGAACTTTATGTTTCTTAGGTATGAAGGTATGAAGGGTATGAAGGCATATTAAATTCTTGTATCGTGAAGCATTTTCTTGCAAGCTTGTGCTCAAGAGTATGCTAACACTGGTGCAGTTATGAGAATTTCTCATACTGGAAGCTAATGGCTTATTCTAAAGCATTGATTACCAAGGCTGTTCTAGGCTATGAACCCAAAGACAAGAGGAGGAATAAAGGCAATTAAATCATAACTGGAGGCATTTTAAAAATGCTGGAGAAAGACAGGCATCTTTATAAATTGTCTGTCAAATGTGAAGGAATGCAGTTTCCAGTATAAATCCTAGAGATGAAGAAACAGAAATATAAGTGACAAAAAATTTTGACTGGTAGCATCTGAGGTTAAAGGGTGTTTGGTACATGTGCTTGATTATTTGCATTTGTTTATTGCATTATTTTAAAGTAGGATAAGAAAAAGAAACCCTGACCAGTGAAATCCCCCAAAATTTTGGGATTATGGCAGAGATGCATTTCCCATTATAATGTAGAAATGTTTCTGGCTCTATTCATTTATAAAGTACATTAAAAAGTGCACTCCTGAAAAGTTTTAATATGAAGTTTGTAGGCATGCTTACAAAAATACATAATTATACCATCATTAACAAATCCATTACAGTTAAGTATGTGTCCTTTAAACAAAAACGTAATGCAAACCTCCCATGTAACTTGATATGTGTGACTTGAAGACCTAAGACATGACAGTCCTTGTAACACAGAAATGATTCCCATTGGGTACAGGTGGCTGCATAAAATGCATTTCACATAGAGGAGGTTTATGTAGAGACCTTAGATTATGAAAACACCCATGTGGATTTCTTCTTCAGGGAAAGCAGCTGTTCACATCTACCATGGCTCTTATAGCTGTCCATAAAAGGGGGATATTATACACACTTACATTTCACTTTTTAAATAAAGACTACCACTGAGTCATACTCGGCAGAACTTTCCACATGCTTATCTGCTGTTCTGGCTAGCCAAAGGTTGTGTAGATTGGAGTTAGTGCTGAAGGGGTGTGGAGGAAGGGATTATTTTGGCTTGGCCAGAGTTTTATTATGAAAATCATTAAGCAACATAAATAGAAATAGGTAAAGCATAATGCAAGTAGCTCTGACTGTGCAACTGACTGCTAAGATTCATTGTTCTAATTAGACAGAAAAATGTAAACTTAGAATGTAAAACAGGCACATACATTTCTACACACAGGGAATTTAAGAAACATTATAATAAAATGCTAAGGCTAAATTTTAATTTAATTTCTGCTGTTAGTGAGGCAAGACACATAATGATTTTTTTTTTTAATTCACTAATGCAAACTACACACAAGACCAAAATGAAAATATTATTACTAGTGGCAAAAAAGAAAAAAAAAAAAAAAACCAACAAAAAATCTTGGTTTTTGAAGTGTTTGAGCTACTCTTACTCTGGGAATTCTTGGGAATTATTTTAGGGAAGCAGCTAGTTTATTGTTTACAACTTCTCTCTAGATGTATGCTGAAGCTCATACACTGGCTAGTCTCATATTTAGTGACTTTTAGAGACTTTTAGGGACTTTTAGATTGTCCAATAAAAGAAATTAATTTTGTGCGTGGAACATTATAAACTGTGATTTTAATTGAAATTTCAATGGAAAAGGAAGGTGATAAATTAAACTGCTATGATTTACACAGTTTTATTTTTCCGATAATATTAGAAAGTCTCTCTCAAAAAAAAATTTAGCTGAGGTCTCTTATGCCTAAATTCTCTGAAAAGCAGAGGAATTTGGCCATGCAATTCCATTATTCTGAGGGTTGAGTGACTAAATCCAATTCAGCTCTAAGAAATTAACTCTGCTACATTGATTTATCATCATTGCTGTCTATTAGTCAATTCTAAACCCCTAGACCTTGTGACGAATAAAGTATTCCAGTAAGTGCAGCATTTTAAATTCCATTAAATTGCATTCTGCGTTTTAAACTCAATTATCATGAACTCAGTTGTAAAAATTCTTCCTACTAAGAAGCATGAAGAAAATCGTAGTTCTAACTTGCAGCAAATGCTAGACATTTTCGCTGTTTTATGATTTATGGTATCCTGCTACATCTACTTATAGTGGGGCGAAAGATTAAGATTTAAGGTCAGCTAAAATACTCTTAAGAATAGTATATTGAAATGAACAGATTTAGAAACAGTTTCCATTGTAATTTAAACAGTTAGCCTTGTAAAACATATGAGGCTTTCCAATGCTTAAGAAATACAAATTATGGGAGAAATAGCAGGGTGCAAGAGAAGCCTGTAAAATCTGACTTGGTTGTCTGTGGCTGAAGATTGAATTGCAGAAAGGAGCTCTGGAAGTTGAGGAACCAGGATCCTATTTCTAGCTGAATTTTTTGAGTGTATTTTCTTATGCAAGATTCTACAAAGCATAGGGTGTGTAGTTAATTCTTATTGAAGTCTCCCACAGAAAAACTGTACCCCATGGGAACCTCTGCTGGTTTGTTCATGATGAAGCAACTAGGATACTTCATACAACAACCCACGCTTAAATGATTCACAGTTTTGAGGATTTCTAAAGTATATTAGAAAAATTAAGTACTGCATTGGAATGTGTTACAGTGGAAAGGGAACACCACTGTAACCATCTGTAAGTAATATATTTAAATATTTCATTAGATGGTTGATACATTAGCAGAAAGAAAAAGATCGCATTTTGCCTGTTAAAAATCATGCATACTCAGAGAAATTGCAGAAGATTCAAGCTAGAGACAAAGAGATGTTTCTCCTTCTCTCAAAATAAAATGTACCTCCTTTTGTGTATTTATGACTATCATTGGTAAATAATGTACTTTTTTTTTTTGTCAGGGAATAACTAGATCATTACTAACAAATGGCTCCTGTACTTTCCTGTAGAGGAAATTACCATAACTGAAACTTCAGCCAACTAGACCCAGCATCATTTGAAATAATAGAGCTTGACATTGACTGAGTTGGTATTTTTCTAGGGGCCTGACAGCTCAGGTGTATCTACATTGCCAGAGAATAAACTATTTATTACTGACAGCCTAAAAACTCTATGTTAGATTTATTTTCCTTCTGATGACTGTTGTTCAAGGCATTTTAAGGTCAATACTCTTTCTGCACTGTTCCCCTTATTAAAGTGAGTTTTTTTGTTAAATTTCTCATTGAGGAAGTTCAGAACTGAAGAAATTGTGCGTGTGTGTGTGTGTGTGGGTATGTCTCTAGGCTTTGTCAGAATCAGAAAATTTTTGTCATAAGCTTCAGAAAACTTAACAACTTCGAATCCTTTATGAAATACTCTTTTTTGTACCTTTACGACTGTTTGCATCATAAATGCTTATCTGAAAAGGGCCAGTCATGAAAAAATATTATGTCTTCTTTGTGAAGGCTTCTTCATTCTCTTTCAAATTTTGTGGTTTTTTTGCTAAATTAAAGGGAAGAGAGAAGTTCTGTGACCACAGCTGAGAAGGTGTGACCTTGCTGATTTTGGAAGATTCTTTGCCCTGTGTTTTCAAGTCTGCCGTATGAATCAAATACCCTCATCATCCTGATTCTGCACTTGTTATAAGCTTCCAACATGAAGACTGTAAAAAAAGGTGCTAGTTACACCCTTCTTACTATACTCTCTCCAAAAGAAAGCTTTTATACCTCTAGGCCTTTTTGTAGTCTGTGTGCTTTGCTTGCTCCTTGAATGGATTTCTGAGCATTTGATTGAGTGAAATAGACACTGCATACCTGTTGAATAGAGTCAGAGAAAGCCCTCTGCAAATTTCCCAACTTCCATGAAAGCTAAGATAGCTAAATTTTTATCTCTTTTGTTGATTTTCTTTTCTTTGAGGGGTTCCTTTTGGACTGGTTGTGACTATGTTCTTTAGTTTAGATCCTTTGAATTTTCCAGAAAAGCTATCACAGCTTTTGGGAATAAATTAGTTTTGTAGGCCTTTTTTTTAACTGGGTTCTTTATTAATGGATAAGCACTTCTTCTAATTTGACCTATATATGAATGTCATAAACTGAGCATTATTTAGGTATATATGTTCATGTTCATTTACCCTTCATACACTCCCCCATATTCTTTGCAAGCAGTTGCTTAGAGACCACTTGATTCCATAGAATGGAAATGTATAACTGTACAGTATTTTGAATATGAGCCATCAGCTTTATTGAAACATTTCTTTCTAATGTCAATGAACATCATGCAGAAAAGACCAATGAAAAATAATTAATGGAACCCCATAACATAAATTTTGTTTATATATTAACCCTGAAATAATCCCTATTTGTCACAGTACTGCACATATAATTTTCTTTACCATTCTCTAGGGCACTGGAAAATTAACTGTTTTTCAGTATTTTTTAAAATTATTCTAATGCTTTAATTTACTATGTTTTTAAAATATGTGAGTATATGATTAAGGATTTATCTCAAAGTCACCATTAAGCAACTACTTATTTTAGTCTTGGTGATATTAATTTATTTTAATAGAAATTAAGTGTCAAAAGTTCTTTGAAGATCTGGAAGTAAATGACTCGTTTCCAATTCTCCAAAGACTAGAATGAAGTAATCTGTCTGTATACATGAGTTCGGTAATTAAATGTTTCTAGGGACCTAGTCTGTAGTAGTAAAAGATTTGTCTATAAAATTCTGGAGCATTTGGTCAAGAATTCATTCAGGATGTTGGTGGTAAAGCTAAGAAAAGAATTCTTGACAGAGGTCATTCTTTCATCTTCCAGAATAATCAAAAAGTCTCCCACTTCTCTCACAGGGTATTCATTCTTTGTAGTTAAACTACTTACAGCCCAGGTATTGGCTATCTGAATTGTGATGAACAAAACATTCAAAGAAGAATTTTTATCTATGTTCAGAAGAACACTCCTATTTTTCATGGAAATTTACAGAATACTAAGAGAGACTAAAATTTGCAAGTTTTATTAAAAAATGAATGTGCATTAGCTACTATGTAAAGAAGAATCAGAACCAATAGTGTTTTCAACAGTCTGGTAAAATGAATACTTAGATGATTTCATCCCTTTATAATTTTGAATTGGGAGTAAGCTGCACCTGATATCTCATCAGTGATCTTCATCTTCCTGTTGCTTCACAAGGTTTGTTGCCTTACAGAAATTACTTTTAACGAAAATAATTTTAATTAATTCCTTGCATAGAATTAGATAGTTAATTAAATTTGTTCTAGATTTGTTTAAATTTAAACTGGCATTTTGTCTAGCAAGCTTTTCTCTCTTAAAGGAGTACAGGTACAGAAAATATTTGCCAAGTCACTGAACTCAGTCAGTTGCTAATGAAGAATCTTTTCATAAGCTTGTTGAGCTCCCTGACTCTGAGATCACTTTTGAAAAAATTAAGCATTTGCTTCCACAGACTGTTACAGAATCCCATTGGTCTCATGTATAGCTATCAACTTCTGATTTTCTCAAGGTTCCTTTATACATTTGCTCATGGACACCTCATACAAAGTTTGCCCAAAACATAATTTGATTTAAATAACATATTCTCAACCAGTCACTCTTTGCAATAAGAATGTTCAACTTCACCAGTAAGCATTGATCTGAAAAAGTAAAAAAAAAAAGGATGAAGTGGCAAATCCATTTAAGTTAAGCATTCTGGGGATACACTTTTATGAAAATAGTGCCACAGTGATGAACACTTCTTGATACTAAGTCCAGAATTTTAAGTCTTTGAAAACTCACATTCAGGAGATCAGGGACAGCCTTTGGAGCTTGCTGCTGGTTCTGTGTTGCCCTGATTGAAGCGACCCTGGAAAGGCCGATCGAGGCACCTGTCCAGGGGAGGATGCTGGCCAGAGCAGCCTCACTAACAACTTCTGACAGACACCTGTGCTAAGTCGAGGCCCCTTGCAGGGAGCACTGGAGACAAGCTAAAGAGTCTTGTGGGTTGTAAAGGAAATGAGATAAATAAGTGGCCATTATAAGTGAAATGTTGAACCCACTTGGATACTTTAACTTAGACTCTCAAACCAACAAATGCTTACATATTGTGACTTTTTTTTTTTTTTTTTTTTTACATTCCTCTCAATATGCCTTTTGTTTTTGATGGTATTTCTGCTTCTCTTAAGTTTCCCCAAGGGAATATAAGCACATAATAACATATTCCTCAGTAAAATGCACTACCATCTTAAAAACACTCTGCACTTCTGAACCTTACCTGCTCAGCAGCTTTTTGCCTTCTGAAGTAACAGTGGTTTGTGGATAGTGGTACTTTTCACTCCCAGTGATAAAGAAAGCAAGTACTTGTGCTGAAAATGTGCATGGTGACCAAAAGGTGAAAAACACCATCTGTGACCTAAACTGCATCTGTTCATTGGCCACTGAAAGAGGAAGAAGGTTTTGATTTACTAGCCAGACAGCTTTCTCAATTTTCTTGTCAAGAAATATCTTTAAACTGCAATACAGTTATGACAGCTTGGATAACAGCATTTAGCTATACTCCAGCAGCTTTTAGATTTTACATGCTATATGCCTAGACCTGTCAGAGGGACCTGTGTCAGACACAACACTTCTAAAATTTTTTTGTCTTTTTCCTGCACTTAATGAATGTGAATTCTCCTAGTCCCTTGGTTTGAATTAATTTTAGGATTTTTACCCCACAGATGTAACTTTAATATAACTTAGATATTAATGGAGATTGAACCACTAAGTCTTCATTATTATTTAAAAAAGTTGAAAAGGAATATTCTTCATGTAATAAATATACTGCCAACATGTATGTATTGCCAGATGTTGAAAGACAGATAAGCAGTTTGTTTTCTGTAGCTGTGGAGGGTTTTTTATGTGGGTTTCTTTTGTGTGTGTTTCTTATGGTTTTTTTTTTAATAAGTTTAGTATTTTTAATGACAACACCTAGTAGCTAATAGATCTTAAAACAGTGAGTTAAGAAATGAACAACAGTACCTGTTAGTCTTAATGAACATCAGGTCTTCATGTGATTCTGCTTGTGACACACAGACTGCAGATGGTTAATTATGTTTTTTAATCTAATGGGATCAATTTTAATATAATACCCGATGTTCTTCAAATGCTGTGAGCTGTCAAATAAACTTCTGTTTACATTCTTGTCATATTTGCTCATCTGCTTGTACAGAGAACAATACAATTAGCCTAGGGCCTGTTTCTATTTCTTGTTTAATATTGTTCTTCATACCTTTTGGGAAGTTAAGCTCATTGGCAGAGGATATGGACCCTAACAGCAGTGACTTATCACCATCTTTCTGGTTTTTTTCTACTGCTGTCTATAAGTTACACGATAAATGTGGACTGAATTTGCAACATTGTTATAAAGTATATTTTCCATTGATGGAACCCCCTTTTTTCAGCCCAAATACCCAGTGAACTTTGTGTCACTGTACAAAGTAAAGATTGCCATGTATGTATTCACAGGAACTTATCATACAGGAAATATATAGTAAGGAAATGTTTTTTAAAATATCACATCATGAGCCACTCCTGTACAGCTCTGCTTCATAATTTATTTTTTTATAGGCTTTTGATTAAGGCCAGAATTTATCATACTTACCACAAGCAGGCCAGAATTGAGGCTTGTCATCTAAGCTCTCTTCCATTATCAACTCTTTGAAGAATAGTTTGTTCTTCCCATCTTTAGGTAAGTGTTCAGACCTTGGTGAGATAAACTACCTTCTAAAGGCATTGTAGAGTTTCAATGTCATTTCTCTTTTCATGAATCTTACCAATTATTATACAAATGAAATTTATTGTTAAAGAAAACTTGTATGTGTTACCTCAACTATGAACTTGCATGCCAGTCTTATGTGTCTTTCAGGTTTGAAAAATCCGAACATGAAACTAGTATCTCTTTGGAGGTTTTCCATGGCATTGTTTGCTACAATAAAAGCTGAAGGTTTCCTTTTATAAGGTTTGGAAAAAAAAATTTTCCTCAGTGTCTAGGAACTAGCTTAAATTATTATTATTTTTTGTCTGATAAGGTACGCCTTTGATTAATTTGATAATCCCCAAACCCCTTGCTGGAAGAGGTAGAGATGCTGATTGCTCTTCATGACTTTGTCTATCTTGTCATATACCCCTTAGTTGTCTCTTGCTGTATCTAAAGAGACCTAGTCTGTGCAGTTGTTTTTTACAGAAGCTCCTATTCTGACTCTCTCTGCTTGGGACTAGACTCACACACAATGGTTAAAATAGGGGTGAGTTATGGTTTGGTAACATGACCATGTTTCATTTTCTTGCAAACTTTTGTATTTTTTTAAATCTTATTATATGATTAATTTTCTGATCACTGTTGTGTGTGGAACTGTCACTTTAGCAGTCTTGTCAATTACTACTCTGAAATCAGCTATCTAAGTTATAGCATATAATTTGTATAGAATTCGGATTTTTTTATAATAATTTTAAATTTACCTGCATTGAATTTCATCTGCTATTTAGCACCCATTCAGAAGGGTCCTCTGCACTTCTTTACATTTGACCTTTGACTTACCTGTCTTGAGCACCTTCAACAATAGTTGTTTTTACTTTATAGTTCATCCCTTGTTTAGAGAACTCATTAAAGGTCTGAACAACCAGTTACCAATTTTTACCTTTCTTATTCTGTGTGGGTCACTGTATGTGGATGTTTCTTTCTGTTGTACTTCTAGACAGCTTTTAGTTTGAGCTTTTTTGAGTTAAAACATTTCTGACTTTCTTCACTATTTTATGATCTATCTCATATGCCTTTGCTAGCAATAGTGATATGAAAGTTATCATCTGTGTTAGTCTGTGTGATGCCTAGTCAAGTCTATTTTGGAGGAAGTTTAGTAAGATTTGAAATAGCCTGTTGGGGAAATTCCACTTGTAATGGAAATCTTTCAGTGGGAAATCAATATCTGAGTTTACATTGCAAAGAGCATTCAGATATAGTTTATAATTCTCTCTTGTACATACAGTCAGTATTCTGAGTTCCTTATTATTGACTTCCATGTGTCCTCTTTTTCTTTTTATTACGAAGGCAAGTCAGTTTATTACTTCAATTAAAAAACAAAACAAAACAAACAAACAAAAAAAACCCAGAACACAAAACTCAACTATATAGTAATTTTGAGATGTCAGAAGGTGAATTGGTAACATTTAATACTTTTGGAGTAATTGTCATCAGTGAGTAAAAAGTTTAAAAATACATAATTTCTTCATGCAGAGAAGGAACCCAGAACCCTTGGTAAATATACCCTTATGACTTATGCCCCGACCCTCATGCACCTTGCACATACTTCGAGGTCTGATGGTGATTTTTGGTCTAGGGTTTCCTTCCAGCTTATTGGGTTCTTTCCTTATGGCTGTGCAGGTAGGCTGTTCTTATCTTGAGGAGTTGCAGCTTCTGCTGGCTTCTGTAGTCTCCTGTGGTCTCTCTCTTCTGTCTGCATTTCTGATGCATCTGCTCTGGCAGAGCACAGGAAACAAAAAGAGCCCTAGATGTAGGATAACCATTACCTAGAAACAATTAAAACTGTTATCAGTGTTCTTAGTCTAAAGACAAAACACAACATTGTATCAGCTAGTAGGAAAATTACTCAGAAAATTAACTTCATTCCAGATGAAAACATCTCTAGATAAAAGTTCAGAGCTATGGGCCCACGGCTTCATCTAAACCAGCAACTCATGCTGAGCCAGTAAAGCTGGGCAAACAACATACTAACAACATGGTATTATAACTATATGTAACTCATTCTACTGAAACTGTAGCTATTATATGTATGTAGTTATATTAAATAACTAATATCTCTCAACAGCTATTAAAACTTTCCCCAGGGGATTCCAGTTGTAACTATTTTTAGGCTTTCCTCAGACCTCCAGACTCTTTCTCACTTTATAGTATGGCTGTAGACTTTGCCCTATTTAAGTTCCAGCCAGCTTTCTAAAAAAGAAAATATTTTATGCTGTTTTGCCAAGATCTGATTTATCTTCCTTAGATGGACAGATATGTGAAGCCATGTGAATGCAAGACACACTCCTGTCTAACAAATCAGCCAGAAAATAAATTGATAGAGATACCTCAAATCATCATGCCTACAAACAGCAATATTTTTCCAGCTTAACAGGGATTTTCCAGTAGTTTGTTATAATCAGTTTTTGGACTAGAAATTTCAGCTGCTTGCACTTGTCACGTTTACTGGAAAGGTGATGGAGGCTTCCTGCATGCTTAATTGTAACTCTTAACAAAAATAAAAAAACAACAACAACAAAAAAACCCAACCCAAAAGAACACTGAATAATTTTTCTTTTTTTCCCCTTTTTTCTTTCCCCTTCCTTCAACAAGAAGGAAATTATTTCCTTTGTTTCTTAACTTTATAATCTTATGAGAAGGCACAGCTATATTCATAAATGAAAGGGCATACTAAACCCTTGGGACGATCCTTAGTGGATCAGAAAAAGCAGCTTTACTTGGAACCTTAGGTGCAACTTTGTTAAAATAATAGCCAGGGATCAAATCCCAGCCCTCTCCACTGGGCATTTTTTACAAATGTAATTGAAGATGCCCAAGGTGTTTATTTAATCATCCTCCTCTCTGGTACATTAAAATTCACAATGACTCGCACAGCTACCTGAGTCATTGGGGGAAATCTGATGTAGGATTGTCTCACAGAAATACTGTCTGGTTTTGGTACAATCCAGTGTCTCACTTGATCACATCTGTAAAAATACTCCTCATCCCTGGAGAGCATGTTCACATAGTATAAGAGCACACATTACTTTTTCTCTTTGCCTTTAGGGCTGTTCCTGTTAAGTCAAGTGAGTGTGGGATTCACTGTTTCTAACCTCTGTTCTCCTCAGAGGCTCTGAGACAACACAGAGGTAGTTTCCAGCATAGCTAATCTATCTTTTCTGCCAGATCCTTTTCCTACAAAGTGCCTTTAATTGATCAGTCTTTAGTCCTCAGTGAAACAGGATTCTGATAAACATAAATTGCTCCTGGGATATTTATGCTATCATACGTCCCTTTACTCTTAGAAGTCAAATTGCACAATGACATATGCCATCATAGTGTTTGAAAATACCACAGGAAATAACTCATGCAGAGATCATAGTCTTCTAGAATTTCCTTGAAGATATTATATTCAGCAGAAAATCCTAGTAGAATAAGCTTCTTTCTGTGCAATACTAGTATTATAGTGATGTCCCTAGATTAGTGGATCCCTAGAGGTAGTGGTTACTGTAACTTAATTTCATATGGAGGAGGACCACACACTGCGATAGCTGGATTTTTAATATTTTCAAAGTAGTACATTTCACATCCTGCAATCAAAATTCTCACTCCCTCCTTCAGTACTTGTCTTTGGTAGTATGAATGACTACTTTCAAGTCTCCAGCACTTTTTTAGCTGTCAGTGTCAGCTTACAACTAACACTTTGGTAGCTTTTCATATCCATCATTCATGTCATCACCAGTGGTGTCCATGTGGTACTATTCACTCCTAATTCATCTTTGATTTGCTTGGGTTACTCTTCCAGTAATCCTTCCTCAGCTTTGTTTACAGCTATCATTTGGTATTAGGCATGGCAGGAGGAACCTCATCTTACTTATGGAACACTGGCAGCTTATTTGCACCACAGACAAGTGGAGTTTTATTTACTTCACTTAAGCTATCTTCCTAAGCTCATCTTTTTGAAGTATTTTATTTGGAGGAGAGCAGCAGCCTTGAGGTTGTAAACTAAACTTTAAGGCTAACAACTTTAAGGTAACTCTGATGTAATCTTTTGCATCAGTAGCTAACACACTATTGTGTCCTATAGGCTTATACAGTATGTTATCCTGCTTTCCCATCTGGTAATAAGATTTCCTTGTTAAACCACTTCCGGAAGAATATATGTTCAGGATTCACTCATAGCCTCTCACTGGTCAGAGGTTTGATCTTGCATGATGCAGGTTCATAATTTACAAACAGTATCCCTGGTAAACAAAAATGCATAAATTGCCATTCCTGCCAATAACCCATGCACCGATCTGCATGGGACAGTAGGTCCAGTCTCACTTGCACTTCTTCATATAGAGTGGAAAGTTTTTTTGCTCTCTTGAAACTTCTGTGTGATGGTGATGAAAAATAGTTGAGTCTTGGCACACATGCCCCCCTCTTTTGCAACCTCTCTGGTGGGCAGTGTGATTTGTCATAGAATGAGAACACCAAGTGGGAATTGCAGGAGGAGCCACCTCGATGCCCACATAATTGATGCATTCCAGAGGTGGGGGACCTGTGATGGTTGACTTTGCTTCCCATTAGCCTTCAGCTGTGTATAAAATGCTGCTGGACACTGGGTCAACTGGGCCAATTAGTCTCTCGAAGTGTCAAGCAGCTTCTGAGTGTCTCACTGCACCCCCTCTCCCAGCAGGGACTCCTGCAGCGTATGTCCAGCCTGAAATGGGGAATACTCACTTTTTAGACAGTAAAAGCACTGAGGTCTGGTCACATACGGAGATAAAATCCTAAAGTAGCTACATGGGTGATTTCTTGCTTTCTAATTGTGTATCCTGTGAGGCCAAAGACTGTAAACCTATATGTTTGCAGCTGAACCTGCTTATAACCCTTCAGACATGCTTAAATTATATACTTCACTGGCAATATTTAGATTCTCTATTAGCAATAAATCTAAACATAATCATCCACATAATCAGTGTCACATTTCTTGTGCCTGACTGAGTCTTTTCTGTCAACTACTCTGTTACACTTCATCACTGTTTTTATAATAGTCAAATAATGGACTGGAGCCCAACACAAATTGGCAACCTGGCCTTCCTTTCCCTCCTGTAAGATACACAGGTGGTTATATACCTTTCCAGAGACAAATATGATATCAAAATGAGAATATAACTTGGAGATATACACACTCATTATCAATATTTTCTAGCATTTACAGTGCAGTTAACACTAATGTCACTGATTCTTACATTATGTTTTGAGGCGCTGACTGTTCCGGACAAGGTTTACATGTAAACAGGAAATGAAACCACAAGAACACAAGAAAACTTCAGTATTGAGCAAATGTTTTTTAAAAGCAAATCTTATGTTTTGGTGATGAGACTATTATTTTTGAAGCTGTCAAATTTGATTCTATAATAGCAAACAGTCTTAAATCCATAGTGTTTATGTAGGGTGTCTCTTTGTCTATTCTGCTCTTCATTACCTCGTGTTCAAAGATTTCTGCAACAATCAAAATGACATTTATGGTGTTCAATAAGTGTCAGGTCCATGGAAAACCCTAAATAATTTTCCAACTCTGAGTTTCTGAAATGCTGTAGTTTTTAATATCAGTAATCAACATATTCATCACTTGGAGACTTTGCTCATACAGACTTTCTAAGAACAAATTAAACCTTTCTAATAGTGCAGGAAAACAATTCATCAATCATGGGAATCTAATATTATTTACATATATTCAAAAATATTTTTATTTATTTTTCAAAAATAAAATGCAAAATTAATTATACAAAAAATCCCACTATTTTTATTGTCACTTAACTGCTAATTAAAGCCTTTCACAACTCTCTTAATAAAAATACTGCAGTAGTTTCGAAGACCTACAGAGAAATCTATTATCAATATCATATAATTTTAAGTTTGTAAAAAAGGAAATTTTAATCAGATATATTATTCAGATGAAAATACATATTGATTAATTATCAAACTAGTGATCTTTCTAGTAATGTCAAGGTTAAAGCTATGCCACAGTATAGAGAAAATTCCCCCAAAGTATGATTCAGTGGATACTCTTGTTACCTATATTAAAATGCACACAGTAGACCAATAAAACCAATCTGATTTATCTATCTTGTTATGGCTTCTGAAGCACTAGATATAAAATAAGGTAGCTGGAAAATCAAAGTTTTAGTGACCTCTGAGTATTCTCCATTAAGTAGGTTGATCCAAATCAGGTTATTTTAAATTTAGATTTTACATTCATTGCACATTTTATGTAACAAACAGCATCTATTTGTGAATAGCCTCCCTTTCCTGTTGACACCTCTACGGGAAAAGTCTCCAAGTATAAGTAGAGTGTTTGGGTATTAAAATCTTCAGAGAGGCTACCCACCTGTAAACCCCAAGTTTGAAAATATTCCAAGTTTTCCACAACTACATGTTTCCATGTCTCTTATTTTGATGATTTGTCAGTTATTGGTTTGTGCAGTGAAAATCTGCACCTGCAGAGCTGAAAAGACCACATCATGTAGTCAACTTGCCTAAAAGGATTCCTCTGGGAAGAAGACAACAATTTTGTTTTTTTCTGTTTAGAGGAAAATGAACCTACATGTTTGCTTTACCTCAAACATCTTTTGTATATTTAGAAATAATGCTCATAAATCAAGACTGTAAATTTTATTGGTCATTACTAGCAATTTTAGCTATTTGAGTTCCTTAACTTTTTATTTTCAAATTATCTGAAACCTCTATGAATGCTTTGATTGCAAGTATTTGAAATCAGCACTGATAAGTCACAAGTCATGAGCCAGTCCAGGTTACACCATTGCAAGACTCCCTATATGCCTGCTCCAGCAGATGTGTTTGTTCCTCTGACCATGCCTTACACCTTCTGGACTCTGCACTTTGCCATAAAGAGCTTATTATCTCCTGTTCATCCCTCTCACCGATGTAGTCTGGACTCCCTGAAAGTTCTGCTGCTGTTGCTCTTCACCACAGTGTGGGGTACAGCAGAGCCCTGAGACCTCAGGCTGAACAGCCAAATCCTGACACGGGTGTGGGTTGAAGTCTTTAACCACTCCAGACAGGGTTAGAGACTTGTGGTGCCACCTTTGTATTCTCAGCTGTGTGGGTAACATGCAGCCCTGAACCAAGCCTCTGGGACACCAGGTGCATCTGCACTGTCAAATGAGAGCTGCCTGCACAAGCTGCTGGTAGTGCTCTGATTGCCAGCAGTTCTCTGGTGTTAGCTGAATAGGAAGCTGAATGCAACTTTGCTCTTCCCACAGGAAACTTCTTGCTTGTGGCTCCAGCTTCACTTCACACCTTGTGCATGCCTGACACCCATTCCCCCCTTTGCTTTGTGCTCCAAACAGATGCCATACCTGGGCCCAAGATGCTCAGTTGCTAATAGCCAGTTTTTAGCATGTGCTACTTTGCTTAAAAAAACCTCTTTTGAATAGGTAGCTTTTTCTTTTTTTTTTTTTTTTTCTGTCTTTAGGTAATATAGGTACACATGGTAAATAATGCACACAACTAAAAAACATGTGATATTAAAGACTCCCAAGAATATCTCAAAAAGTGTGGCAAGGGGTGCAAATGTCAGATTTACAGATGTTAGGTTGGCAGGATGTAGGCAGGCCTCTGAGAAGAGCCCCATTCTGCTGCATGCCTCTCTTGTAATGTAACTGTTCTAAATTTGACAACCTAGAATTTAAAGAAAGTTGTAACCATTTCTCACCTTTAAAGAATTTACTTTTTGAATATCCGTCCACTTTTTTCTTTCTTCTTGCTTTTTTTTTTGTTTTCCTGGTGACCTCCATCTAAAAGGATTTATGAATTAAACTAGTAGAATGGATCTCCATCTCTTTCAAAAGGTAGTCAGCTTCCCCATTTCCTCAAAAGGTGTAAAAAGGAGAAAATATTATTTTTTCTATGTTTTCTATAGCTGAAAACAATTGAGAGGAACTGACAATGATTATGTTAGAGAAAGTTAATCTGCACTGTAGTCTTATTGAGTGCAAAGAAAGGAAAAAAAGAGTCTGAAGAAAGAAGTATCACACAGAAGAAAGCACATATTTCAACCTCACTAAAATAAAGAAATATGGAAATCATATGTAACAGACCTTTCAATGTGGAATTGCCTGATGAAAGTGCTACTCTTCAGACTAATTTAAAAGGAAATTTTTATTATAAAAAATATCAAAAGCAAATAGTTATATTTGCTTATTTATTAAATATGTTATTAAATTTTTTACATATTTATAAATATATTTAACATATTTATAAATATGTTATTATTAAATATGTGATATTTATTAAAAATGTTATACAACATTTTTAATCTGATTACTTAATCAAATCTTTCCCTTATCCCCTCTTCAAAAGAAGCTTGCCATTTCAGCAACATTTCAATAATTAAATCTGTGTTAAGAAAACCATACTGGTTAACTTGGGCTACACCAAAGTATTCATCTTATTCCAGTTCTCCAGCTTTAGCAGAAGTCACTACGGAGCCTGTGAATACAGGACAAGAACAGACTGAAACTTCACCCCCAGCTTGTAGTAATCCAGGAATTTTTATACTGGAAATAGTATTTACATAGTTCTTGATAGACATAGTTGATAGGTGGTTATTTGGTGGATATTTTACAGAAAATTATTCCATGAATTTGTTTTCATCCTTTGTGAGGATTTCTACTGCTTATAGCAGGTGAAATGTCCCATAGCAATGGGCTCCATATGATAGCTGCAGTTTATACAAGGAAGTATCACACTCTGTTTTAATTCTGCCACTTTTGGACTAAATCTCCTATCTTTTGTCTTCGAAGAAACAACAAGTTCCTGTTTATCTTCTCCTTTGTTTGATACATGTATTTGGGATAAATGCATATCAAAGTGGATATGTCTATATAAATTCTTCTATCCAAAACCACTGTAATATTGCTGTCTGGTTCAAAAACAAAAGTACCAACCAAAAAAACCCCCAATGAATTTCTGCAAGGAGACAAATTTTATCATTACTGTGATGTTAAATTAACCACCAATTTACTTGTAAAACCTCATAAAATTCAATTTCATTTATGAAAAATAAATGCTCTTATTTGGAAAGGATTGCTGTTTTTCTCACTCACATCTGTGTGAAATTTGATCTATTGAGTCTGTGCTTTGACTGCAAAACTGGTGCCTAACTGCACGGGATATGTCCATAATTCTACTTGATTGATAAAAGTCATAAATTTAGAATGTCTCTACTCGAACTAAATAATTTAAAATTCAATACATTAAAGAAAAATATGGAATTAAAATGATTTGATCAATGCATCACCTACACCTCACTTTCCCTGTACAGATGTGAGATGGAGATAAAATGCAGCTCTACTGGACTCATTAGATAATTTTGCTTTTCTCCTTTCCTTGAAAAATAAGTTCTACTAGTTGGTGGTTTTTAAAACACTTCCAAACCTGACTATAGGGGAATTCCTCTGGCAGGCAAGAATTTCTGAGCTGTGATTAGTCCATCTGGTCGTGCTCACTTCTGATGTACTGTTTCACATTGTCCCATCATTTAAGACTTCTTCTAGACCTTTTATTCTTTGGAAATCACCTGTGAAAGGAAAGATGAATTTTCCAACTGTCTGCATCTACATAAAGAGGTGACGAATGGAGGAAGCAGAGATGCAGCTGAGGTTTGCCTATTTTATCTGAAGAAGACTAGGTCAAGTGCAAAGACTGCTTGCAAAACTAAAAATACATAAAACAAAACAAAAAAGCCCTGAAAATAAAACCCATAAATATACAGTATCAAGAATAATTGTTGTTGTGTGTGCAAAAACCAAGACATGATTCTATCTTATAATTTTTGCCTTGATTACAGTGAACATGAAAATGACTAAATTTATAAACACTAATAACAAAGCTCCTTATTTCCATAATATTTTAAGAATTACATACTTTCTTAGGAAATTAAACAAGTCATAATCCAATGGGGTGATATAAGCTGGTTTCTAAATATAATCATCCTGAGAGCGATGGACTCTGAGAATTGAATCATGCTTTCAATCAATGTGCCATTGAACAGTTTTCATGAAAAGCAGTAAAAACAAAGCACTAAACTAATTAAAATACGGAATGGAGATAAACGTTTACTTGGGGCATTTATAATTACTTCTAGTGTGCATATGTTTCCTGTGCTGGAATCAAATATTCACAGCACAATAAAAAGGTCCATATTGAATCTTATAACAAACATGTAATTTAAATATTAAGTACAAAGCAGTTTCTGAAACAGGCCTTTCTCCTGTCTGCCCCTGCTGTTTTGTTTTGCAGTTTTTTTGTTGTCGTTGGTTGTGGGGGTTTTTTGTTTGTTTGTTTGTTTGGGTTTTTTTGGGTTTTTTTGGGGTTTTTTTGGTCAGCAAAAAGAACTACCTCCATTTTGGTTTTATGGGTTTATAACTTCCAATAACTAAAAGGTGCCATGGTTACAGTGTGCTGTTCACTGTCATTTTCCTGTGTAAATCCCCAAAGGCAGAGCTGCATGCGTGTGTGTATATATGCCTCTGCGAGTTTAGTTTGCAAATCTCTCCTTCAAGTCCTTCAAGAAAATTTATAAACATGGTAATCTTGTGAAAGTGAAAATAAAGATTATACAGGGTTATATGTTCCCTGCTGGATCATTTCACACTGCTGGAGTTGTCTTTTCAATTAATTTAACTCACCCTTTTAAAACACCTCCAGTAGAAAGAATCACCTTATTGAAACTGTTACATTTCAGAGAATACTGCTAGAAGAGATTTATTGGTGGAAACTTGTTTTAAACTACAGATTCTTTTTTTTTTTTCCATTTGGCTTCCTCTACAGATAATCTGTGAAGTCATATAGGAGATGCCAGATGTTTAGAAATATTAATATTGCAAAGGTATGCCACACTCCTGCTGTGGCACAAAGGCACACAGAGAAAAAACAATGAACGGTGCAGCTAAAAGCTTTAGGCTCATTTAAATTTTATAAGCTCAGAATTTGTAGATGTTATAAAAGAAGCAGCAGACAGAGGTGTTTTATTGGCTAATTTTTCATGTCTATAGATATTTAGATTTCTAAGCTTTAATGCATTGAATTAGGCCACTGACATGAGCCTTACTAAAGCCAGTGGAACTACTTATGGTAAGAAAGGGATATTCCTATCAATGAATCCAGGTCAACATGTAGGTCTGTATCTGTACTTATGTTGCAGGAATCAGAAATTAATATTTCTAGTGCCATATTGGTACTCAAAATGGATAGTCCTTGAGATACCACTCATCAATGCTACAAGACTTTCTATCTTCAGGAGAAAATCAGTGATCAGAAGGACTCAAATACTTTGTGTTCAGAGTTTATAATGTGACATATTCATCAGAGAATACGAATGCTCTTACATAGAGGGGTTGTCCCTATTGTATAAATTTATTCTAACTTTCTGGACCCTTTCTGAGATTTTTTTTTCCCTGAAAATAAACACTGAAGCAAAACATCTTTTCAGTGCCTATTTTTTTCCTGCACTGCATATCAGCTTTTCCTAGGTTTTCCTGAAGTGACTTTTCTTCTACTCTTCCACTTTCTGAACATGCTGAGGTTAGTAATTTTAGAACTGTTAATAGAATTGGCTTGAACTTGAGAATTCTATTTCTCAAAAGCATTGAGATGTCAAAATCTGGACTCATTCTAAATCAAAACCAAGTGACAAAAAAATCCTACAAGCAACACAGGATAAGAAACATTGTTTAGCTATCATTGAAACAAGTATATTTTTGCCCTGAAATTGTGTTTCCTGGAATTGTGATTGCCTGAGTCTGCTTGCCTTTTTTTTTTTTTTTTTTTTTTTTTTTTTTGTGTGTGTGTGTGTGTTTTGTTTTTTTTTTTAAGAAGACAAAGATTTAACTTCCAGGTTACTTTATTGGAACTGCTGGGGGTTCTGGTTCAAGATACAGAATACAGAGTTTTGTCTGCATTCTAAAAACAAAACAAAACAAAAACCAAACAAACCAAAAAAACCCAAGCCCCCACAATCTTTCATTTAAAAATAATTTCACTGTTAGGACATAGCTTTGGAAAAAAAAAAAAAATATATATATATATATCATGGGATAGATACGGTCTTTTAATACAAAGTAATATTTTCTGTAGGAAATAATCAGGAATCCAGCACCTTTTCCATCAAAGTCTACATACAGGTGTTTACTGAAGATGCCACTATTTCTTTGTGTTAGTTAATTCGTGTATTCCAGGCTTCAGAATTACATAATCTTTGGGAATACAAAGGAGTGGTAATATTAGCGGCATAAAAATATTTCAGTAACAACTGTTCCAAAAGAAATATGTTGAATTTCAGTCCCTTTGCTTTGCAGAAGTTGACACAGAATAAAAAGGAATCTGGGTAAAGCTAATTACCCTGGAGCTGTATAGTCAGGATCTCTTGAAGGAGATTACTCTGATACATGAAAACTAGGAAGCAGTGATTAATTTATCTAGCATTGGGGATGGATTGAGTCGAGTTGTGAGAATATTAATAAAGGATCAATCTCTCCTAAATAGGCTTTTTAATGACTACTTTTAATATTTATTATGTGGATTAAAACGACTAAAATGACTAACTGAAATAATCTCCTTTCCAAAGCAGATGTGAATAATGACAGATACCATTGCTATACAATAGAAATTACTCAGATTACTGCTGCTCTGATGTCAGAGTATTGAAACATCAAAACCATTTATAGGGAAGAACAAAGCTTCCATATGGATGATATAGCAGACAAATGGCCAAATGTTTCTTCCACTAATAATGGTTCTTGTTTGAATCAATATCAGGAAAATGAAAATACTTTTTTTCCCCTGCTTAAAATATGTGATCTTTCTAAGGATGTTATAAGCAAACACACAGTCTCTTAACCTTCTCAGGCTCAGTATCTACCAATTCTGGACAACTTCCTGAAGTTTTATGAATGACTTCTTAGACTTATGTAAGTTTTTGATTTCCATGATATCCTGTAGTTCTAAGATTCATAGATCAAACATAATTTATTTTTAGTTTCATTTTATATCTGTTTCCTGATTATTTAAAGGGGCACCCCTTAGTTCTTATTTCATGACAAAAAATAGACCATTCTGTCTTCCACATAGGCTGATTCTTTTTGTTAAGTAGCAGAGACAACAAGACTTGTCTTGACTTAACAAGATAAAATTGAAGCTCTGTGACGCCACTAGCTAAGACTAACTGCTCAAGATGGGGAGATCTGAGGTGTTGCTAACTTCTCAGGCACATTAAGGGCTTTGTGTCTGATATCTTGAAACCTGGATATGTGAAAATGAAAGGCTATGGAATAGCCATAAGATAATAATCCAAAGGATAATGTGAACTTTTGAATTTTCCAGCAAACAGAAAACACTTAACAGAAGCAGAACATATATATTCTCAGATATTGAATAAACACCCAAAAGAGCCAAAATTTGTCAAACGCAACCAATTTTTAATTAGAATAAGAGTGCTGAACTAAAACTCATGTCTTCTTCATTTTTAACAAGTTCAAAGGCAGGAAAATCTCATTGAAAATTCAAATTTAGTTTACTTTATCAAAAAACCACTTCCAAGTACTAAAGAAGTAAAACAAAAAAATCTTTGTGGTTAGTAATAAATTATCAGTGATAAAGTACATCAGTTGGACACGATGTTTCTGTGTACATGTAATCATCATGCAGATATGTGCAAAAATCAAAATCCTGACTTTTATGACCAGTACATCTGCCCCTCAAAACACCTATAGACTTGACACAGGAAAATTTCAAAGAGCTTATGCTATTTTCTCAGAAAAAATGCAGGGAAATGATGAAATTTGACACATTGGTTGTAATTTTACTATTGATTGCTAGAGAACATATCTCTTCTCTTATTTTCTCCTCATATTTTCAGGTCCTCTAAGGAAATAATTCTCCAATAAAGAAGAACTTTGCAGCAGAAAATATATTTTTCTGTTTACTTTTGCCCTTTACTCCAAAATGTAGTGCATGGTGTCCCCTTTCTGTAGAGATGGTTTCCCCTACAAGGGAGTTTTATATGATATTTCAGAGAGAAATTATGATTTCCCTTTTTCTGCTTGGGAAAACAAAGACATAAATATATGCTTGAGGGTCATGAAAGGTCTTCTATTCATTAATACAGGTAAATTACTGTATCTGGATGTACTATAAGAGTACTAAAATTGTCATTTTAATCTTGTTATAATTCATCACCTAAGCATACTATCATGATGTCAAAATCTGATGAAATCCTAGCCATATTGTTCTTCCAAAAGAAACACTAAATAAAGGCAAAAAGCAAGAGGCTTTGGAGGTTTTATTTGCTGTTTCTCTTAGAGATAATTTTTAAAAAATCCTACAGCAAACATTAACTGTACTATGGAGTTGAGTTTAAAATGTGTTATTTCCACATTTTTCTCAGAAAAAAAAGGATATTTTACATGATTTCCCATTAAAACATACTCTAAAATAGTTGCCTTGGACACCATAAAAACAATAAATAGAGGGAAAAGATTTACCTGATTTATGAAAAGGCTAAACTTTGCCCAAACATAAACCACTACTATATTCCTGCTCAAAGTTTGCCTGTAGAAAAAAAAAAAAACAAAACTATGGAAAGGAATTTTTTTTTCCTTGTCATGTCAGTTACAACTGTTTTCCACAGAATTTTTTCCCCTCAATTCTAAGCCATTTTGAGATGCTAAAGCCAAACTGTCCCAGTGTAAGGAATCAAATAAAATGAAAAGAATTTTGCAGAAAAACATGTCTCTAAGAACAATCAGAAAACAAACAGATGTTGTATCCTACTTCATTGTTTCTGTAAACAGACTTTTGTTAAGATATTAACTTATATTTTTCTGTGCCTGTACCTGGAAATGTGACCGTAGCTGAAAACATGTATAAATTAAGTTTTGGATCAGTTTAAAATGCTGGGTTTATTATGTGTTTGGAAGATTTTTATTCCTATTGCAAACTCAGTTTATGGATTTCAAGTAATGATTTCTCAGGAAACAGTTTTCCTTCTCTTAGACTTCACTTCCAGGCACAAAGTTTCCCAATTATACTCTCTTTTTTTTTTTTTTTGTCTTTCTTTTTGTGCTTTGATAAACCTGAAAACAGTTTTAATTTTTCCTAAAGACAAAATAACAGGCAAAAAGTCTCTTAGTTAAATAGATATCCTAGAAACAGACCAGCAAACTATCGTAATAGCCCAGAGTTCTTTACTCCCTGGCACACTCAGGAGAAAAAGAAAGTCCAAGGCTCTCTAACAGCAATGAAAAGTTTAGCCGAAGTACAGTTTCATGTTTTAAATCCTTTCTAATGTAGCAAAGACCTGTGACATTAAAGTTTTACATCTGTGCATCTGTAAACCATGAAAATCCCGCTAGATGGTGCTCAAGAATACACGGTCCCTTGGACTGGCAAACCCCATGGACTAAATGACACAGGTAACTGCAGTAGTCACAATGCTAAATGGTTTATAGCTTTTAGAGGTTTAGTCTCCATGGTAAAAATCTAGAAATTACTCTAAAGTTCCAGGGATCTTGGTAGGGGAGGAGAATTAGGTATTTCAGAACTGCATTTCAAAGTATCTACAATATTCAGTTTCCCATTGTTAACTGTACACATAGGGGTAGCCTTGATGACAGGGGGTCTGGGAAGGTTGATCTTATGGTCTTGCTCAGAAAAGATTCTTTTCACTCTTCCTTATAAAGACTTGGTGCTGTTAAGGCACATCTGCAAGATCTGTCATTTTTGAAACAATGAGCAAGATACATGGGATTTTCTAGTATAAAGATTAGAAGAAGTCCAGGAGAAGTCTGACATGGCATTTGTTTTCAGACCTCTTCAGTCTTTTAAACTGAGACAACACTGTTATAGTCCTGTAAAGCAACAGAGTCTTTCTAAGCTGGGAGACATCTTGGGATAATTTTAGGCAATGGAAAGTGAATGAGGATTAAGATTCAATATAGTCAATAAGTTGTTACTATATGTGCCAATCATCAAGTTTAAGAAGAAAACAGCAGCAGCACTTTCGTACTGTAATGGACTCTACTGATTAAGTTTCCTCTGAGAGCAGCAGCTATCAGGTTAAACCATAAAGGGCCATAAGCAGAGGAAACTCCAAATTGTAGATTCATAGGTAAGAATTTTACTTGACCAAAACTGATCTATTTTTGCTCATGTACTGCTAAGAAAATGGAGAGTGATAAGGTTGAATCCAAGGTGTTGATCAGTCAGGATATAAGTCTGTGGTTTTAGGTGACTGCTTGTATTTTAGTCCAACCTAGCCACTCAGGTACTGGTTTTGACATTCATTAGATAAAGGATACTGTGAAATGTCTATTTTGAGCAAATCTTTATACAAATTAAATGAGATTTTCTGGCTATGGGAGATAATTTACCATAATAAAAATAACTGATGGAAAACATAGCTATTATTTTAATATTGTCTATAAAGAGTGATGGGAAGTATTATTCTTCCTATTTGTAGAATGCAATTATTGACTGCCTGTAAGGAAGCAGAGTTCATTGCTCCTCAGAACAAAACCATGTCCATTTTCCATAAAAAACCCAAAGAAGTTTCCCCTGAACAAAGAACAGCCTATGAAATAAAGGCAAAACAAAAGAGACTGAACCTGTCTTTGTTTCCTTGTGGAGAATGTCTCTGACTTAAGAAATGGGAAAATAATGGAAAGCTTCTTTGATTGATTTTGCAACTAATAGAATAGCACAAAAGCATGCTAATTGCTTTAAAATAGAAAAGGAGAACTTAATTCAAAATTGGCATAAACGTTCAGCTTCCATTAAATTAGCGCTGAGTGAAGACTATGAGTCTTTGGACTGCCTCCTAACAAAAGTCTGTACACAGAAAAGCATAAACCATGAGTTATATGGTGCTCATGTTTCTATATTAAAAGTAATTGCTACATTGCACTCTATATTTCTTTATTATTCTGTACTATAGATTTCTCAGTATGGTGATATTATATATACTATTGCACTAAACCTAAATTAGACTTAAATAGATCCAGAGTAATTCATGATTGTTAGGCCAGGGAGGACGACTGAATGAAATGTCTCCTTGAATGAGATTTGGTTTTGCCTTCTTTCCATGTGCCTTACAAGTTGTCATGCTAATTTCTTCAAAAGTGGTGGTAATCCTTGCCTTAGCAAATTATTGTGAAACCTCCTCATAACTGAAAATTCAAAATATATCAAAATGTTCATGACATGAAGATGTTAAGTTTGCTTTAAAGTTGCAGCAGAGCATTCCCAGCAGGAGTGAGGAAATGCTCTTTTCTTCTGTTGTCAAAAATTTCAAGTACATTCTCAGTAAAAGGCAACCTTTTTTCATAATCATGGCACACAAATCAATATTGTTGTTCTATACAACATGCCAAAATGAATAGTAGTAACACCAGCTTCCTATGAGTTGTGCAATTTCTTCAGGGCTATTTTCAAGCTCCAGTGCTCTTCACTACAAGAAGGTGAATAAGATGTCAATGGGATAGATTTAGAACATTTGGAGTTTGTGTTGTTTATAATATTTGCCAATTCTTGATTAAGCAGATCGACCTGCCCGGGCTTTCAAGGTCAGTGCAATTAGATAAGGATGTGAACAAAGGTGAAGGAGCTGTTCTTGGAGATAATGTATAAGCAGTTGAAAAATGTTTCACCTGAATTTCAGAAACACAGATCTCTGGAGTAGTGTGGAAAGGGCTGGATGAAACAGGGTATTTACTGAATCTAAACAAAATGGATTAGTTCAAAGAAAATGGAAAGATACGGAGAACAATTGGCTCAGTTATTGAGTAGTAAAGTCAACAAGCTACTGCTGCAGTACAGCTGTATACTGTAGTCTCTTCAGCAGTCGCTTTTATATATTAGAAAGGCCATGGCTGGGCCAGAGCTTCACTTTGAGTTTAGAAATCTGAGTAACAACTAGTTGCAGCTGGAAGTAGATTTGGTAACATGGTAAGTAGCACCTTCCCATGAGTCAGTGTGAAGTCATACCAGAAAAAGGTGTGTAATTTGTGGTGAGATACAGCTTCATCTCTCTCTGTCAGGGGAAGGTATTAAATTCAGTTCTGGATAGATTTCGTCTCTGGCTCATTATTTTGCTCCATTATTCTGCATTTTGCCTACAGATTCCTGCTGAGTGCTATAAAGCAGTTACTGTATTTTATCCTGAAAGGATAACTACTTCTTTAGCTGTGACTTGAGAATTCTTCATTTGGATACTCACTTACTTCACCAGGGAATGCTGGAATGATGATGCTTAACTTTAAGCTTTCAGAGTTAAAGAATTGCAACTAAGCAGCTATTGTGAGGGCAGTCATAATAACAGTAACAGCGTGGAGTATTGAGTATTTTTTTCACATGATTATGTAGCTCCTATAAATTATAGGCTATGTGATTCAACCCTTTAGCATTATGATTGGGCATTCTGTAATCACTGGAAACTACTTAAATAGTAAAGCACATAAAAAGAAAGGTGATTGCCATGAAATACTGTGTTAATTTCACACAAAAGGATGTTTAAACAGACTAAAATGCTGGTATGTGTGAGATCAGTTTATGAATCCAAGTGACTATGGAAGGAGAAACACAACAAATCAGGAAGAAGCAAGGGAAGTGCTGGCATAAGCTGGAATCATATGGGGCTGTAATACATGCTTTACACTTTATTACAATTTTCCAATTAGCTGACTGCTGGAAAACATCCTGGTTTAGTGTGGTAGCAGCACAGTTTGCTGCTGCTGCTGGGTGTTAGAATGCAGAGACAATTACGCCATATTGAGAGTGTTATGGACAAACAGAGCAGAACCACCCATGTAACCTTTTAATAATTAAAATTTTCTGCTTTTCTAAAATGCTTTCTAAGTGTTACAGCAGGTTCAGGACCCTGTTCGTGTCTTGTGTGCTGAAAAAGTGTTAATGTTTTACATACTGTATATGGAAAATCTTAATTAAAAAAAAATACTGTGAAAATGACAGTGGTATCTTTCCTTCTCAGTCCCTGCATGGGTCTGTAAGGCATCTCTTTATGAATGGCTTAAGGATAATAAATATATTATGTAAATTAATGAAAAATGAATCCTTTTTAGCCACTGTTTATATCTCCAGATTTTACAAAGATTGAATCTTTGTGAGTTGGCCAAATACATTTCAGTCTTTCTCTTTTGCACTGTGGTTTTTGATTCTCTGCTGTTTGCTGTTTCTTATTTCTAGTATAACTCTGAGACATAGCCCAAGGACAGCAAAAACCTCAGGTTGTTTACATCACCATGCTTCTGTAGAACCTTATGCTGATTTACGCCCAATAAACATCTGGCTATAGAAGGACTAATAACTGCTGTTGTCTGGAGACAAAAATCAAAACAGAGCAGAGGGTTTTGTTTACATATTAAAATACTAGAAGAGAGAAAATACCAATCTAATACTCTTTGAAATTTGTTCTTTAAGTGACAACAGGAATAGAAACTCTTGATTCAGCTAAGTCACATCCACTAGATGTCTAAACTGGTGTGTAAGGTAGTTAGAAACTCATCACTCTTCTGTGCAGTTATCATCCTTCAATATTACCTAACATGGGACGTTTGTACCTGTCTTTTGCTAGAAAGGTCCAGCTGATATCCACGCTGATAATGCTAACAGTGCAGAGTCAGTTATGTATTATACATACAAAGATACCTGCTCATGTTAAAATATATGTCTTATTACAATGACATAAGCCATCAATATCTTGGGAGCTATGATTTCAGTTTATCAGACAGCATAATTTTATATTAAATATTACTGCAAAAAATTGTATATTAAGTTAGATGAAAACGTCAAAATTGGTAAGGAAGATAGACATAGCCATGTATAGCATAACCATTAATTATTTACAGTATTTTATACTCCATTATTTTGTTCACTTATGAAATCGTCATGCTATCATTTACAACACTCTCTTTGACAGTTTTTAGGGTGAAGCTTTATCCAATGTGAATTGGATAAATTTTGAATTGAATTGAATTTAAGAAGAGTTTTAGAATTGTGTGTAGAAGAACATAACATACCAACACCATCACAAAGGCTGATTCTAACTCAATAAAACCATCATGAAGGAAAATTCTTTTTCCATCCTTATTCATAAAAACTTATACCTGGTAAGGTTCTAAAACTACTTGCTTTAAACTTCATTGTGATAAAAAGTAATGTTCAGATATGTGTAAGGGAGTGATAAAATAAAAATTCCAATGCTTTCATGTATGATAAATATGTAATTCCATGTCTGTAGTCATACTGAATGTATTTGTAATGCAGGTATAAGTTTAAAGTACTGTTTTTATGTAAAATCAGACCTATAATTCTACATTTGTATTTTTTTTAAAAAGAAGTGTATCCTAAAAATTCCAGAAATTTTTTTAAACTGATTCATAATACGAATTTGTTAAAAAGAAAAATATTTTCTTTACCCCAAAGGTAAATATATATCACACATAAACTACATGTTTATGTATTCACATCATCATTATTAAATATATTCTAACTAGAAACATATAAAAACTATACATGTAATATTTTAAAGATATTTAAAGTCACATTCAATTGTAAACTTGACAAATATATACAGGAACAAATATATACATGACTGAACATTTCCTTTCTTCAGCCACTGATGTTTATTGGCTCTTAATCTATTTTTTTGTAATCTATGGATCACATAGAGTTACCACCGTCACCAAAGAGAAATATTTTAGAGGCAAGTATTCAAATATAACAGTGCTAATATTAGAAGAACCCCAAATTTTATTGATTTAACTTGTCTGTGTTTCCTTTGGTTTACTTGCATAAGGATGCAAGAGCAACATTGAATTTCTATCTGCATTACCAGATGATTACCAGAAATTCCTGCTTATGTGTTTCTTCTCTTGCTTTGGTCTCTTACTGTCATCTGTAAAACTACTTGTCAAATTGTGCTATAAGCTGTCTAAGTAGACAAAGAATAAAAGAAAAAAGCCATGGAACTTCCAACAGGATGGTAAAAAAAAGCTTTTGTCCCCACCTCAAACCTTAGGACATCAAGCTGAATGGTGTGGTTGACACACCTGAAGGACAGGATGCCATCCAGAGGGACCTGGACAAGCTCCTGGAGCAGGTCCATGGGAATCTCCTGAGGTTTACAAGACCAGGTGCTGGTGCTGCACCTGGGTTGGGGCAATCTCCAGGATCAGCACAGGCTGGGATGAACAGATGGAGAGCAGCCCTGCCCAGAAGGACTTGGGGCTGCTGCTGGGTGAGAGGCTGGACATGACCCAGCCATGGGCACTGCCAGCCCAGAGAGCCCAATGTGTCCTGGGCTGCATCCAAAGCCCCGTGGGCAGCAGGGCCAGGGAGGGGATTCTGCCCCTCTGCTCTGCTCTGCTGAGACCCCACCTGCAGGGCTGCATCCAGCCCTGGGTGCCAGCACAGGAAGGACATGGACCTGTTGGAGTGACTCCAGAGGAGGGCCTTGAAGGTGATCAGAGGGATGGAGAACCTCTCCTGTGAGGAAAGGCTAAGACAGACTGTGTTCAGCTTGGAGAAGAGAAGGTTTTGAGGTGATATCATTGCATCCATCCAGTACCTAAAGGAGGCCTTGTAGGAAAGACTGGGACAAACTTTTTAGCAGGATCTATTACAGTACGACAAGGGGTAACAGTTTTAAACAAAAAGAGGGTAAATTTAGGTTAAATATTAGATACTAAATATAAGAAAGAAGGGTTTTTTGATGAGGGTGGTGATACACAGGCACAGGCTGCCCAGAGAATTGGTAGATGTCCCACCAAGGAAACATTCAAGGTCAGGTTTGACTGGGCTCTGAGTAACCCGATCCAGCTGAGGATGCCCCTGCTTGCTGCAGCAGGGCTGGACTATGTGATCTTTCAAGGTCTCTTCCAAGCCAACCTACTATTTGATTCTATGACTGTACTCTGTTTTGTGTTGCTGGTGGATTCCATTAGTCAGGACAGCCTCAGGAGAAGGACATGAGACACCCTTTACTGGCTGTCTTCCTCATCGCACAGGAATTACTTAATTCTTCCTAAAGAAGATTAAGATGTTTCAGGATGTTTTCTTGAGGACAATATATGTGAGCATATCTTTTCCATAGAACTCACTCCTTTAACAGAAGTTAGGCTTACATCTCTATATTTTCAATACTGTAGTAACTTTACAGACTGCAAATCACAGTATGGAAACACTATTGTTTCAATAAGATGTCAGTTTAGGTATAGCAGAAACACACAATCCTCTTCTTACAAACACCCAGAAATTTCCAGATTTAATTGAAAATTCAGTTTCAATATATCACAGAGCTACATAACTTTCTTTTTTTCAGAAGTCTTTCTCTTTCCAATTTAGCATGCATAATGCTTGTGTGTTGTATTCAGTGAAAATGAAAAGCTTTATGTCTCTGAGACTCATTTCTATGTAAATGAACTTACAAGCATGTGCACAGCAAAGCAGAGGCTATAAAAAGTAAAATGGAGCTTAGTTTACCAATATTTTGCATGTGTTTTAACAGCTTGCGCAATTAAGTTTGGAACTATGGTGAATTGGATTTATGTGTGTGTTTTTATCTGTTTGATTGACAAAATTTTTCCTTTGTTTAACTCTAATTACCTTTTTGAATTACTTTCAAGTTGGAGATTTGCATGTACTAAGCATCATGTATCATTGCCATGCTGTATTGCATGAGGATATATCCATATGTCCACTTGCTTGACTGTCAGGAGCTGGGGAACAGATAGGAAATATATGACACTATCAAAATCCAAACTACTGTCCAAGAAATCGAAGTCTGGAAGAAATAACAATTTTCAGCTCCCTTCATTTTGAGGGAAAACTCTTAGATATGAAGAGACATAACTTCTGTCAGACTGAGGATGGGACTGGAACAACTTTACATGCTTCTGTGAGTGTAGTCCTCTAGATTATGAGCTAATATCAAAAGCAGATAAGAGAATCTTTTTTGAATAAATGTTTTCATCCCCCTATGGTAAACATACTAAGAATATGAGAATTGCATTACAGCTTTCAGGGATTTAGGCTTATGTAGCAGCTAAAGACAGATTCCTCATAACCAAATGTAGATGCCTATGTATGACAGAATCATCCAAACTCCTCATTATTGAACAGAAAAGAAGAACATCTCATCCTATGTGTAGAGTTCTGAAGTAAACTGGAAAATTCTTTTCTAAAGTTTTCTATTTTGCTCTTGAAACAGCGAGTGATTAGCTTGGATGAAACATCTGTACAACAGACATCTGAAGTCCAGTGTGGTTAATCCTCACTTATTTCTACATCTCAGGGAGGCTTAGGTATGAGAAATACTCAGCTACTTATACTGGCACTATATTAAGCTTGTGCCAAAAGTGGGATTTATAGAGAGAATATAACTTTAAAGTCAAGTAATATTTGGCACCTCTGTGCTCACATGGGTAACCAGGTCTTTGCTTGACACATAAGCAATCAGCAGTTTTTCATTGCAGCCCTTTTAATCCATTCCATGCTTTGCCGTAGGCACTCTTCTAGATACAATTTTGAATCTCCTGTGAAGTTTTTGATTATGTTTTTATCAACTCATCACTAATACAAAGAAAGAGCACTTTTCATATGGTATCACTATTACTGTATTAGTAAAACAAAAAAGTTGAACAGATTAATAATTTGCTGAGAGATATAAAAATGCAACCCAAATGTGTTTATGTAAACCTCAATGATAACTTCTTTGACCGACTTAGGGGTCGACTCAATGGCAAGTATGGAAATGAAAAAAAACCCATGGCATACAAAATTAAATGAAAAAATTGTGGACTAAAGTAATTAGAAAAAATGTTTAACAAAAAAAATCTAAACTTATGTACCTAACCATAAGAAATATAAGCCACATAAACTGCAGCCTGTAATAGTGGCTCAGAAATTGTTAATAATGGGTAGATAATTCAACAACAGCTCTCAAAATAAGGCCATAACACAAAGCAATAATATTGGATATGAAAATAGAGACTAGGGAGTAGGGATAAGAACATTTATCCCTGTAGATGGGTAACATTGTATATGTAACATTGTACTATGCTTTACATAGTACTAGTGTTTGCATTACAAAGTGCACACCAGTAGAAATACAGAGAATTAAAAAAACCTATTTCACAGCAATAAATAAAAAGAGATAATTCTGTGAAGTTTATTGAAGAGTTTTGAGAGTTGGCATGATTACACTGTAATCATGTGGAGCAAGAAAGATGAGTACATAGGAGAAAACAAAAAATTTCAATAGATCATGCTGGAAATACTGAAACTAAAAATGAGTAGAGAAGAGTTAATTAACTCCTGGAACAAATTAGTAAAGAGAATGCCGAATTCAGTGTCTCTTGAGGGTTTCAGTCCAAGACTCTTAATCTTTGCAGAAGATAGGTGTTAGTGAAGTGCAAAGTAGAGTGGAAAAATTTAGAGATCTCTGCTATGTATATTAAGTCAGATGAGATGATGAAAAAGGTTCCTTCTGATTTGAACCTAATGGAATCTTTGAATCTAATTAAACATACCTAATGCAAGGGATAAAGATGTGCTCCTGAGAGAAACACATCTAAATTTCTACCCTGACACAATTCCCTTACATGTGCTGTGTCACAACTGGCCTAATCCATCACAAAAGCTGAGACAATAAACTTTTCATTGTGTGAGGGACTGGAGATGCTTGCAATTGGAAAATGACATCTTTTAAAACTAACAGGCCTTTTGAAGGGAATTTTATGGCTTGCAACTCTGGCTTTGAGCCACAAAAAGAAAAGATCTCTAGCCAAAAAAGTTGCTCCTGATACTGAATTCTGCAATCCCATCTTTTGGAGACAGGACTAGAGTGTATAAGGCCTAGGAAAGAGTTTGCTATTCAGAATGCCCATCACCTAAAACTTGTCTAGTCAGCTTTTACAACTACCAGCTGGAGCTCTTTTATATCTATGGTAATTTGATGCTATGGTATAAAATGGGAGGGAAAGAGATCAGAGGTAGCTGGATGTCAGCAGGACAAATTAAAGTCTTATGGTATTGATAGCAAATGGAAAGTCTGGAGGGTGCAGTGTGGAAGGAGAACTTGGTGTTTTGCAGAAGGCTTATGTATTTTCAGAACTTGAAATGAAACAAAATGCTTGACAAGGACACTTGCCATGATGAAACTTGGCAAATATGATTTAAAGATGAAGTGAAACTACAGAGTTCGGTGTGATGCATTTGGTGCCTTGTGACTGTTTTCTTCCAGCTACAGGATCAAAGTCCTTGCTCCAGTATGTGTGGTACAAGTACTGCATTGCTTTTGGGAGGAACTGACTCTTCAGGAATATGCGTCCCCCCCCGTGGAAAAAAAGAAACATCTCAGTTTGCTGATGCTGGGGCTTAGTTCAGGAAGGAAGAGAGAATGGTATTTTTCAGATTTATCTGCTGTGTGACTTTTTAATTTCTCCTGAAATAAGGCTGCAGTCCTTGCTATAACATATATATAAATGATTCAACGACCATTATGTTCGTACATGGCAGAAAAAAGCACAATATCTTTAACTGAAAAATTGATCCCAGTTCCAGGGAGAACAGTTTTTGAGGAACTGTTACCAACATAGAATTCTTTAATTTATTTATGTATGTCCAATTGCATATATATAATAAAAACATGTAAACAAGTACATAGAACATTTTAGTATTTTCTTAAAAATAATTCTATAATTGAAATTGTCATAATTTTAATTACATAGGACACTATATATTAATAACAGAAAAGTGTGTAAAAATGTATGAACAACATCTGCTGGGTACAAAAGTATGTAACCAGAAAATATCAAAACCCATTTAAATTCTTTTTCTTATTTGAAAAAGAGGTTGGCATATTTTTTATTGAATTTGTCACTAAGTGATGTTTAAAAATTTAGCATGAATAAATATTTTACTAGAGCTCCTGAGATATATTAGATGCTAAATTGATGAAAAAATTCCATAAAGAACTTATTAAATCCATCTGAAACTACATATTGTTTCAGGGAAGGTAAATACCAATTCTAATTGCTCTTTATGGTGTTTTCAAACATAGATTAAAGGCAAATAAACATATTTCATGCTGATAAAGCTTCAAAGCAATTTACAGTTCATCTTAAAATGGGAAATCTTTAGCTTTTTTAGTTACTCTCTTTTGTGCTTCCATTTTAGAATCATACCTGACTAGAAAGTGTGTTGGGCCCTTTACCTGAAATTTAATCTACATGTAATGCAGATTATTTTATTAAGAAATTTACCTTTACTTAAAGAGATGCAAGAAAATACTTTGAAAATATGTTTTCTATCTTAGTTCTAATTCTCTGGAAAACAGTAAAGTTAGATTGAAAGATGTAACACTGAAAACAACCTAAACACTACTGAAGCCCAAAGAACAGTAATAAAAGTTGCTTCTACTGCTTCATCCACAGAGTAAAGTTAGAAAGTTATTACAGGGAAAAATAGATGAATAGATAATATTCGAAAGTAAATATAGGCCTAAATCTGATAAGCAGATTATCTTTCAGATAAACACCATTTCATATCATTGTAAAACAGATATTTTGCTGAATTTTGAAAGAAATTTTAAAATAGGGTTTTGATACTAAGCAATTCAATGAACAGAGTCCCAGTAAATTTTATTATTGCTCAATAAAATTTGGATTTTATTCTGAGTTCTGAGAACCACTGTTTAGAAGATACATTCAAGATATGAGTAAGCACTTTAAACTTGACTGTGGTGTTGTCAGCAGTCTTTATCTTATCTTAAAAGTTGTTTACCACAATAGCTGTGACCATATTTCCTAATTTCTGTGCTCAATCTGCAACAACTTTAAGTACAACCAAAGGGTACAGCTAAAGTATATTTGTGTACTTGCACAAATGCTGAACAGTATCCATTCTGCTGCTAGTCACACAAAGGACACCTACATTTTGATTTGCCACTTATGAATCATTTGGCAAAACCTGCTCAGTTTAAATATTGATTGAATTCTGTTGCTGTTATGGTAAGTCATCATAAAATATTAGTTTCCTTTTCTTTGGTACTAATAATTTACTTTTGGTGGTTAGTTTTGAGCCGGATCAACTTCCTAAAGGAGCTCACTCCCTAGTCTCAAAAATGTGATATTAGCAGAGTGGAAAGAGAGAAAGCAAAGAGGCTGAGAGTAATGAAGGATAATTGTATCACAGAATGTTGGATATACATGACATTAAGCTGACATAGAATCACATGCTTTATTTCCTGTACTTAATAGAACTCATCTCTGACTCCATGTCAACACCCAGTAAACAAAGACAGCTTGGCTTTTGCAAACTGTAGATTATAAATGACAATTACTTTTAGATTAGGTGTTTCGTCATACAGTTCTTTTCCTCATGTTAGAAAAACAAATATTTACAACAGTAGAAGCAGTTTTTCAGCCCCCTACATTTGCTAGCCTAGAAAAATGGGGAGAGGAAGCTCTTTATTTTACTTTACTTCTCCTGAGACTGCATATTTTTGAATAGAACAGAATTGTATTCAGTGAAATACTTCAAGTCTTGGAAAATAGAATATTTCACATCTCATAAATTACTTCTCTGATCCAAAATAATTATGTAATTATTTCTTTGAAAAGAATGCAGTAGGCTTTTGGATATGGGGCCACATATAGATGATACTTCTAAGATATTGATATAGCCAGATAAAGAGTAATTAAGAAAGTTCCTCTGTTCTCTCTGCTTCTTCATTATTTAAAGAAATGACTTGTACATTGATAGAACATTTTTCTAATAATTTTTACTTTGGACAGCCAAAATAGGTGAGGGGATTTTAAAATTTCTACTTTTTATCAAAGTGAATGAATAGTATGTTATCAGTACAACATCATATCATTTTGTAAAGCTAATAATATGAACAAATTACTTCATTAGAATAAAGCATGCAAGAATTTTTTTTCCTGTTTCATAGGATTATACTGTACCAAAATATAATGTATAATTAGATCAGAGCTTTTCAAGCAGAAAAAAACCCATTAGTCCATTGACCCTGGGACTCATTCAGTTGGTTAGAGCTGTGTGCTAATAACACCAGGGGTGTGAGTTCAATCCCAGTACTAACCTTTCACTTAGGAATTGGACTTGATGATCCTTGGGGGTTCTTTGGAACACAGAATATTTTTTGAGTTTGTTATTTATTCTGCAATTACTGGATAAATTAAACTTCCCCAGAAGTAACCCAATTTTATGGTCTTATTTTACAATACTGTGCGCATATATATATATATATATATATATATTTAAATATCAAAATAGAGACAATAGTACTGGCACCACTTAACTTTAATGGAAGGAATGCATAAAAGTCCTTTTGTTTATTTTGTTTGACCTTACAACAGATGACCATCTGGATAACTACTGTGCACAGTGCCAAAAAAGCTGTTAACCCCTAAAATAAATAAATAAATGTAATTAAAATGAAAATCTGCCAAGAGTGTGTAATCATAGGTCTCAGAGTCAAATCTACAAATACAGGTCAAATATTGATTGTCGAGAAGCTTATCTTGCATAATTGTCTTGTGCTAGGAGGGAGAACATCCCCACTGCTTGATGCTCCTCACTCACTTTATACTCAGTACCCTTTATACTCAGCTTTATCTAACTTTTTCCTGACTGAGGAGGTGGGGTGGATTCTTTTCTGTCAATGTTATATTATGGACAGATGATATAAACAGGAATTCAACCTCTGGTCTCATTTTGCTCATCAAGACAGTTAAATTCACATACTTCAGTTGGAATTGCAAGCCCTTGAAACCATTGAAAACCAGGCCATAATCCAGCTGAACCTTGTCTGCTTTTCTGAAAGAGTAAAACAAGACAAAGTCAATGGAGTTGGTTCAGGGACAAGCTGCAGCTCTACAACACTTCAGTACTGTAGCTGAAGGACTAGATGGACTTGATGATCTCATGGGTCTTTTCCAATCTAGGTGATTCTGTGATCCTGTGAAGTGCTGTAAAACTGTAAAATGTATTAAACTGCATTCATTTTGCAGACTTTCGCAATTTTATTTGTACTATCCAGTTTTTCCTGTTCATTCTTTTCTGGGAATGGAAATAGTAATTTCTGTCCTCTTTGAACACTACTTTTTCCTGCATTTTTTTTGCCATTGAGTTGGAAAATGTAGTTTTTCAGTAAAAAACCTAGTTTTTCAATCATACTAGATAGAGGGAGATATCTATCTAATCTATCTATCTATCTATCAATCATCTATCTAATCTATCTATATCTCTATAGATAGACATCTATCTATTAAAAATAAAGATAGATCATGTATGGAACAAACTTGTCTTTATTTTACTTTCACTGTCTAATAATTACAGAATACCTGGTTGGAAGGAACCCCAAGGATCCTTTTTTCCAGCCCTTCTCCCTAAAAAGATGGTCTATACAAGACAGTCCAGCCCCTTGTCTGGCTGGATCTTAAAAAGTGTCCAATGTCAGGGAACTCATCACTCCCTTGGGAGATTATTCCAATGGCTGATTGTTGTCTTCGTGGGGAATTTTCCTCTTGTGACCAACCAGAATCTCTCCAGGAGTAACTCTCAGGGTTCCCTCTCAGGCCATCAAGTGGGTGCCTCAGTGCCCCTTAACAGAGAGTCACTTTTTGCCCTCTCTGTTGTGTGCTACTGCTAGAGTTTCTCCTTGCAGACCTTGCCTGTGGGTGTCCAGAGCTGCTAAAGCTTCATACCTGTTTTTGGTTGCAATGCTGGAGGGTGTGGACAGAAGCAGAGTCCTACTTCTGTGGGTTACATGTTTCTCTACCCCTCCTAATCTAAGAAAAAACCCCCTAAGACATTAGATATCAGTTGCCATGAAAACTGTTGACCCTACCTTTTCAATGGCAGCAAGCCCACAGATTGTTTTGTCACAATACAGTGAAGCTTTTGAAAGGTATTTGATTACACTGAATGAGGCCTCTGAATTTTCCTAAAATCAGTTTCCTTTATGAAGTCTTATGAAGACTTATGAAGTCTTAAGCCACTCCAATACCAAGTGAGGTAGCCAGTATATCTAGTCATCTTAAGACTGGGGGAAGATCAGAACATTCAAGCTTTAGGTACATATTTTAGAAGTTTTGTTGCTTGTATCGTGGATAAAAGAATAAAGGCTTTAGACTGTATTAAACTAGGTTTTGATCTCCATTACTCAACTGTTACAATGTGTTCAATATTGATTAAAGTATTTTTTATTTCATATTCAAATTTTTCCTTCATGTGAAAGCTGTTTTGAAAATGAGCAGTGAAACCAAGCTGTTGGAAATAAACCTGCATTTTCCAGCAAATCCATGAGTAGAGGATGATTTTGTGAAAATCTTACTCCCTGAAAAGTAAATTCTTTTGGTTCACAAGCTTGAAGTTATTTCTGATATTTCTCCTGACAATACCTCAGATTTTTACTTCTGATTCTATACTTTTTTTCATTTGGATACTTGTCATGCATAACTGGAGGGTGGTGGTAAAAAACCCCAACAGTTTTAATCAAGGTAGGATTATAATTTTCTACAACACCTGTTCCAACCAGATGTTTCTGCCTGTTGAATGTGATTCTCTGAGTTCTCACAAATTGCACAATGAAATATTTTTGAAATGAATGGCCAATCCATTGTAGTTTTGCCAGAATAACTGCTGAATAACAAAACTGTGATATTTTTGAAAAATAAACTCAGGCTACTGCAGAAAAATAAGAGGAAAACCTTAATAATGAAAAATAAAGCACTCATTTTGGAAGTCTGAAAATCTTGCTTGCTCTAAGACAGTAAGCAGCTATTCTCACCACCAAGGACTCTCTAGAGAAAGGATTATCATTATAACTGAGTCCTGCTACTAACCGATTTTTTTAGTGGTTTTTCATTCTTTCTTTCTACAGCTTTCTTCCTAGAGGTATGAGTTCCATTATTTTTGTGTCAGACGATTGAAGAGATGGGGTCTCCATGGTTTGCATCATGAAGCCAATTTTATTGAACACACTGCCTGTTTGCATACCTTTCAAGCACAAGCTAAAAATAACTACCTGCTTAAACAATAATAACCATAACAACAATATCTATTTTCTTAGTAACACTGCTTAACTATGGGCTAGCACAGACTCGCACAGGCCTGTACTGTCTTGCACACATACATTCACCTTTATCTCTTCCTCCTGCAGGGTCTTGCCTCTACTTGCCAGGTCCTGTGGCCCTCTAGCACATCTACTTCTCTAATGAGCTCAGCAGTACTTTGAGTCCTGCTTCTTAGCTGTTTTCCCACATTTTTGTATCTCCATAAATAAAAGCTCTGTATCTGAAGAGTAGCAACATCATATCTGGGCAAAAGTAAGGATGAAAAGCAGCAGCCAATGGAGAGAGCAGGGTGTAGGGTAGATTCTTCTACAATCTTAGATTTTTGTGAGAAAATAATCTCTTTTGTTTTTGTCCCCCTGTGTAGTTCCAGATAGAATACTCAGTCATATTTTTTTTTTCCCTTTCATGGGTCCCCAGGTTTCAGTTTTCCTTTGAGAAACACAATAAAATACCATAGTAGATTTACCATGGCATTCTGTAGAAATTACGAAGTGCTGCAGAAAAATAGCTACAGAGATTGGTTATTTGCTTCAGATACTGGAAAGTTCAGGCACTTCAATCTAGTGATTTGACATCCCAACAAAAGCTCCAGTGGTATTTCTTGATACAGAAAGGATCTAGGAGAATCTTCTTGATCCTTTGCTAAAAAAAAAAAATCCAGGCTTGACTGAACCTGCCCTGTAAAAGCCTGAAAGGACCAGGAAACTTTTTTCATAATGAGTTATAGATTTTTAATTTCTGTGGTTCTAATTTAATTTGATATTTTTATTTTGAAACATTCAGAATTAGTGTGTTTAAAAAACATAAATGTCATCCTAGACACAAAAAAAGTGAAATAGGAATTATCAGGTGGCAGAATAGAGATTACTGGTATTTTGGAAATCTCAGGATAAATATTCTAGCCTCTGGTACCTACTATGCAGAGACGACACTGTGCAGCCTGAATAAAAGCAGGGATTTTAAAAGAGGAGGCTGGACTTAATCTTATGTAAATCTGATGGAGGTAGCACAGGGTGCTAAGTCAAGTGACTGCAGCAAATGAATATTGTGGACAACTTTCAATAGATCTTGATGATAAATGTTTTCACTTACCAATACACTTGTAATTTGCCCGGTAGTACTTTTGCCAAATGTAAAGATGTCTGAAATTAGTGGGATATTAATACCATCCTCTGAGACATGTAAGGGAAGAAAGATCTCAGGCACTGTATTGAAATTCTGAGCAGTAGCAAGGCACTTCTCATACAGGAGTCGCTTGGTTGTACAGAGAAACTGCAGCAGGGAGGAATGAAATGAAGGTAAACAGACAGCTAGTACCTGATGCTCTGAGCAAATACAGTGTATAACCAGGAGCTCTGCTCTGCAGTGGCACGGCTTAGGAGGCAGGGAAAGCATCGCTGAGCTTTCGGTAGGAAGCTGGAGCGCTTTGTTACTCTTGTCACAATCTACTCAGGTGAAGTGAGCTGAGAGGAGCAGGTGCAGCAGGGTGATGGGCCAAGCAATGAGGCTGTGTCTTGAATACATCATGAGGCATCGAGCAGCTGCCTTTGAGAAGCAGCCCTTTCAGCAGAAACTTTGAAAGCATTTCTTTCAGATGCTGCACTGCACAGCTGCCCTTACTCCCATTTTCTGCAGCACAATCAAGAACACATCTTACTGTTGAGAGTAGAAATGCCTAAAACCTCTAAAAATGGCTCCTATATATATATATACCGTCTTTTATATATATATATATATATATATATATATACACATACACACTGTTAGCCCTGTAATTGTATGTAGTGTAGATTGTATTTATCCCTCTACCATAAAAGGTTTTTTTCTCTTCAGTTTTTTAAATTTACCAGAGGAATATTTGGATGATCAATAATGTCCTAGTTTCCCACAGTTTATGCAAGTTTCTTACTCTTCAAAATTAGTAAGCAATAAGATCAGATTGTGAATCTTCTTTCACTGAGAATCCTTTTTTTTAAGGGTTTGTCTCTGTTCAGGGAAATCCTGCTGGGCATACTTAAGCCCCACTGACTTCAAACTCAGCACATACTCAAATGTTTTCTCAAACAGGAGCCAACACTGGCTCTAGCGTGACATCTAATTGCTTACTAGTATGCAAAAATAGTTCACAATCCACCTGAAGTTTTCTGTGGTGATTATTTGACTTTTTGCACTTCTTACAGCAAGGCTTAGAGAGCTTGCAAGATCAAGCCCCTTTAGCTATACCATTTTCCTCAGCTCTCTGCTCCTCGCAGAGATCAAGGAAGCCTGCTTTAAAGAGACTTTGAAAGGTACAGCTGCAGTGACATATCTCCTGATATGAAGATATGTTTTCCTACCTAATCTCTTATTACTGTGAAAATTGAAAATACAATACACATTTTCTCCCCAGCCTAGGAAGGTATGATTTTATTGGTTTAACCCCACTGAAAGTGAAATGTTTCATGTGAAGGTAATAATTTAAGAGATTCAATAGTTCTGACTTAATGGTTAATAATGGGTTTTGGTTTGTAGCTCTGCCTTTTATAAATGAGAGACAGATCTTTTTTGTTTTTACAGATGCAATTTATTCTGTATATTATACAAAGTAATTTTTGGGAGCAAAATTTTCTCTATATTTTCTTTTCTTGTCTCATTTTGTAAATTAATATGAGGTTAACAAAGATTTTCACAAATTCCCATTTCTAATTATACAGTTACTAGAATCATTAATTTCCTGTGAGACTAATGAGCTAACAATGCATTGAATTTTCTTCTATTAAATATTTGTGTTGGTGTTGCTGTAGTCTGAGTAAATTCTATTTGGCATCTGTACAAAAGTGACTTACTCCAAAGTATAAATTATATAGGACTTTGTTTTGTTTTAAGGACTGCTTTTCTTCCTTGTTGCTGTTAAGCCTGTCTGATTTGTAGAAGATTGATGAAATTTAATGATTTAATTTTAATATTCTGCCTTCTTTTATCATTACTATAGCCTGGGAATGTCTATTCAGTGAAGGATTGCAGTATTTTTTTTTTTAATCAGAAACAGTTAAATATGTCTTTTATGTCACTATTACGAACTTGAAAGATCAGGGTGATGTGTGCAATGAGCCAGGTGAAAATTCAGTTTATCTCCAAAGCAGTGTTCACTCCTTAGCCTGAAGTTTTCTACTTGACAATATGTAAAACAGTTTTTGAAACATATTAGTCCAAAACCTTTAGAATAACTGCACAACTCTTTGAAAGACTAACAGAGGTAGGATTTCCATTAATCCCCTTCGTCTGAATGACAAGTTTTACACACATTTAAGTGACACAGAGAGAGATCACAAAGTATGAGTGGCTAGTGGCACCTTCTCTTCATACTTGGTTTATCTGTTGGCAGGCTCAGCCAGGGAGGTGAGCCCCTCCTCAGAAGGGCTAACGTGACTGAAAATGTGTCTTTTTCCAATGCTAATGGTGTGCCAACTAAAATCTTTCTCCCTACATATTTTGATACTTTTAAATACATTCATTGTCACAGCTACAAAGCCTTTGAGTGTTTAGGTATGTGTTAATTCCCTTTGATTTCTGTAAGGAAACGATCAAATTAGAGCAGAAAGTACTTTTGAAAGTTCCTCATTATTTTGTAACCTGACTTCTTGTGGAAGCTGTGCAAAGACAAAATCACTTTTTCTACTGATAGGTCCTTTCCTTTTGAACTTAATGAGGGATTTCCTACATTTTTTAGCAGGGTGATTAGTGATTACAGAGTCAAAGGTAATGATATTCATATTAATTTTTGGTAATATGTGGCCAAGCAGATTAGGAGACCATGTCAGTTTCCTGTCTGAGGAAAATTTTCAGACACTCTAGCAAAAAGTAGCGCACATACCATGAAAAAGTTTCAATCAGACCTAGCCCCTTGAATAGGAAATGCAATCAAAGTCAGGTTACTAATGCATGTAAAATATTGTTTCATTTGTTGTAGAGTTGATGAACAGTTCGATTTGCTTTTTCAAGGAGATGTACTATACAAGGGTGATTTTTACAAATATTTTCTCTCCAGAATTATAGCAGAATTCATAGCAACACTCAGGACCTACTGAAAGAGCAGAAGAAAAACTGATCTTCATAAGAAAACAAATAAGTACAGGTGACAGTACTTTTGCAAAAATGTCCTTACCGCTTATGAATTCAGAACATATCCAAATTCTGACTATTTGTTGATTTTATATAATTTTGCATAGGTTCAAAATGGCATTACACTGACTAATTATCTTTAATCAGTACTCTAGCTTTAGTTCTGTCATTTGCCATGTAAATATCATTAATCTTGTCATCAACCTAACACTTTTTTCTTCAGCTAAAGAAGGTCACAACTTCTGTTGAAATTGATTCTAATCTTGATTTGAAAGTCTAATATTTAATATGTATAGAATAGATGTTAGACAAAAAAGATCTCTAGTCTTTTGCTTTTACTATACACAATTTTGACATTTTGATTTAGAAATCCTAAAATTAATGCTTTTCCTAAATTTCTTGAAAGAAATCTTTCTAAAAAGGTGTTTAACTTGATGGTTCAGCTCCAGGCAAACTACTATAAAATCAGAGTGAAGAAGAAAGTAATCCTCCTTACATCTTTTCAGCTGCCAATAGTAGCAACTCGGTCACCACCTGGGAAGTTGAAAATTCAAAGTTCTCTCATTAGTCTGCCTGAAGATCCACTATTACCAGACACCCAAGAAAGCAGTGGGTGAGTTCCCACAAATTTTGATAAGAAAATGGTGGCAGGAAAAAGATCTGTGTTAGTGCTATTGTGTACAATGGAGTTCAGCAGCCATAATTTTTGGTAGGTCACTTTCTTATCCCATTTGCTTTATTTTACAGAAAAAATAGTTACAGTATTTGAAGAAAGGAAAGACTAAATGAAGTTATTCCTCCAGCTTTGCCAAAGTACTAAGTAGATTAAATTACATTGTCATATATAGTATTAAACTGATATTAGATTTAATCTTAGCTAAAAGGCCAAGGAGAATAGGATGCTTAAAGTGAAACTTCAGATGAAATATATTATCCTCATTTTAATAAAATTAATTTGATTCCTTCTGTCTTTATATAGAAATATGTATTTACGCAATAGTGAGCACAACTGCAGCTAATATTTGTGTGACCTTCAATATTATGGTAATTTATTTAAATGTTCTTTGTTAATTAAAATATTTCACATAAAAGGCAACAAACTTACTTTTACCAATTAATTATGTCTTTGAAATTTTGGAGTGATCAATTATCATAATCAACAAACATTACGGAAATAAAATAACAAATGAGCCTGAAATGCCAAGTGATCTGTTTTTGGCTTGTTTTTTACTTCTAATTTAAGGCAATAAATATTTTTAAAATGGAAACAAATTTATGTGTTGTTCTGTTCTACATAAAATAATAATAGAATCTTCAATAACATTTTCAAAAATTTTACTCATTACTCAAACTTCATAAAGTATGTGGAATACTGTCATGGTTAGGAATGGTATTCTCCAGTTTAGCACTCACACTAAAAAGACCACTTGTTGCTCCCATCTCCACCTCCAATGGAAGACGCAAAAAACATGGATTAAGGGTTGAGATAAGAACAATTTACTTGAAATAGTAATGACATAAGAAAAAGAAGAGTAACAGCAACAATACTGATAACAAGTGGTATAAAGCAAAGAAAGAATTAACATGTAAAATAAGATCCCAAACCACTCCACCCAGAAGGAACACCCTTTCCTGTGGAAGCTGGAGTCCCTTCCCTCCCACACTTGCAATGATATAAGGTGATATAGAATAACATCTGGACCCTGGCCATGCCCATTCAGCCACATCCCCTCCCAGCTATTGCAAAAAATTTACCCTGTCCAGGCTGAAATCAGACAGGTTTCTTCTAAAGATTAGGTGAATGTTCCACATTTACAGCTGTGGAAGAACTCTCCAAGATTACTATTAGGTGACCCAAATACAAATGAAGCTTCTTGATTGTTTGCCTCAAACAAGGAAAAAAAACCCAGAAATATTTGTCTATTCAATATGTTCTTCAGCAGTGAACAACTGCTATAAGCTAAAGAGGACAATATATGATCAAAAGGTGAAACAGATCAGAAAACATTGTGTTGCCTTAAGATATACAGTATTTTCCAATAGTTAGACAACTTGTTGAATAGTTTTTAATATATTATTTGCATGAGAACATCCCAAATACTTCAAAACTAAGTTTTGAAGGAATTTAAGAGTCACAAAATTTTATTGACAATAGTTTTCAACAGCAAATTTTTTAGTTATAGTCAGCAGGCACAGGATAAAATCCAGTAGCCATTTTCTTTCATTCTTTCTACACTGTTACAGTCATGGAGCACAGCAAGATAAGAGGGAAATAATGTCCACTGATGAAGTCTACAACATACCTCAAAATCTGGAAGCTGTGGTTAATCTTATGCAAAATCTAACCATGAGGTACCCAGCCATGTGCTCTAGATAGCAAAGAGTAGGAAAATGGACTATAGTTTCCTAGGAAAAGCTGTGACAGTTTTACTCTCGTGAGCCTTCCTTCCTTCCTTCCTTCCTTCCTTCCTTCCTTCCTTCCTTCCTTCCTTCCTTCCTTCCTTCCTTCCTTCCTTCCTTCCTTCCTTCCTTCCTTCCTTCCTTCCTTCCTTCCTTCCTTCCTTCCTTCCTTCCTTCCTTCCTTCCTTCCTTCCTTCCTTCCGTTGTCGTTCTTATCTTCACAAAATAGAACTCAAAATTTAATGCATAACAGATTCTCTATTTTTTTTTCCAGTATAGTACAAGCCATGAGCATTATTTCTGACTGCTTTCCAGGTGGAACGGACAACATAAACGTAATCCTTCTGAGGAGTTAAGTTTTCTTAGTGAGAATGTTTGGGACATCTTGCATTTGCACTTGGAAACTGTAGATGCTGATGAAGACTGCAAAAGCAATACTGAGACTGGTGAAGTTATATTACGTAATGCATGAAAAATGACACATTTTAAGAAAACTATAAAATTGAATTTACTCAGTATTTTAAGTGTGCTTTTATGGCTACCTTTCTTTTTGAAAAGTTGTAGTGTTAAATTTATAACTCAGAAAAGAACAGCCATCTAGGTCCCACTATGTGTGAGGTATATGGCCTTTTGTGTTTTGAGTTAGGTGATGACAAGGAAGCAGAGCTGACATGGCCATGACTGATAAAATTAAATGAATTTTTCAAACAGCTGCAAAATTTGAAAAACTCTTTTAAATGGCAAGAAATTTAGAATCATAAGGATGTACACAAAGAGTGCACAGTGAGCATGGCATTGCAGCTACTTTATAGTCAAGAGGTTCTAACTGGTAGCCATTGTAGGTTAATCCTTACATTAATTAAGAAAGAAGTAAAATCTCCTTGTCAAATAAGCAAAATCACCAAGGAGATGTCTGTCTTACACTCAGTTTGGTTCTTGAAATTAAATATTGTGGCTCAAGATCCTTTTGCTTTAAACATAGATTTCTGTGGGTGATCAATGAGGGCTGAATGCTTTGATCATGTCTTCTTCAACTGTGCCTACTCTTCATGTCAGAGATGAAGGACAGAGAATTGTTACATTTTGGCAGTTCTGTGTCACCCCAAGTTGCTCCTATTCAGGGAAATGCCCTGACTGGATGTTTAAGCTGACTTCTACCCTCATTTACATCAACACAAAAAATACCAATGATTCTGGTGCCAGAGTCTTTTTCTCCTTTAAAAAGAAATTCAAAGAGCATGACTGAACTTGGAAGACTAAACAAGCAGCTCCATCTGAATAAAGAAGGACAAAAAGGGAAGAGAAAGTAGCTGATGCAAAAGCGTATTTTTGTATTTGTGCTTTGCACTTTGACTCCAGTGGATCCAGATATCCCTCTGAGCCTGACTTGGGAAAAATAGCCTCTGTGTCATGTGCCCTACAAAAGGCTCAGAAAAGCCTTCCATTACTCTGAAAAAGAAGTGTAGCACTTTAAATTAAATAACTGCTTTTCAACTGAAAGGAGGGCCAAGGCATCCAGACACTTCTCTGATTCTCAAATATTCTTTGTGGATAGTTATTTTAAATATATATATATATATATATATATATATATAAAATAGCTTACAGGTATTTAATTTTTTTAATGTAAGGATCTGTGATTTTATAGTTCACTGTTATAGTATTTTAAATTTCTGTTTTATTTATATACATAATTTTATGTATCTTTTATATATTTACATTTATATTTCTTATTCCTTTACATAAAAACAATAAAAATAACACTTTAATTGGATTGTAGTCAGAAGTCATAATGATCAAATAATAATGAAAAGGTTATTTCTTGTGCCCTGCTCCTACAGACATTAAACTTTACCTTCTTAAGATGAAAACACTCAGAATCTTACCAGATCATCCAAAAAAGTTTAATTGAGTGAAAAATATCTGAAAGAAAAGGCATATTAAAAGAGCTGATTTTTGCTGGTTTGATTTTATTTTTATTTTTATTTTTATCTTTAGATAAAAATATCTGCATGATACATTTTTTGTTCTTTTTATCTGCTGACTGAAAGTGACAGAAAACTTTCCAAGTAATTAGAAAATGTTTATTTTTCAAACTGAATAAATGTACCATTACCATTTTTTACTTTCAGAAGGTTATTACTGGTTTCATAATACCAGGTATATTTGGAAGACCAATGTAAAATGTAACCCATGTGCAGCCATTCATCTGTCTTCTCTATGGTGACCAACACGACAGCTGGACCATACTATTGCAGGAGGGCTGAGCTCCTCAGCTATCTGCTTCCCTCTTCTCAATGTACCCATTGCACAACTGTTAAAAAAGAGTAGAGGACATACTAGCTTTCATTTTCAATGCCGGTTTGCTCAGGCTGACATTCAATAACAAACATATATTAGAAGGATTCAAAGTCTGGACTTTCACCAGTGCTGCTGGTGTTGTCATGCAGAACCCATGCTGTCAGCTCTTTATCATATCTTTTCTTAAGCTGCTCCTCTTTCTCCTTTAACAGGTTTCTTCTGTAAATGAGGGGAAAAAGACATTGCCCTTGGAATGGTGCAAACAATAAAGTCTAGCTTCCTTGAAGGCTTTTTCAAGATGTCGAGGACATTTCAAAATGATGCATTGTAAGAGTTGTTTCATGATAGGATGAGAACATCCTAACAAGAAATTTGTAGTTGTCATAGCTCAACTTTGTTGCAGATATTGGGAAAAAGTCCAGAAATTAAAAAGCAGTCAAGGTTTTCCCAAATCCTTCAACAAAATTTTTAAAATCAGGCTACATTTCAGCCAAAGGGAAGCAAAAACAAATTAAAGAAGGCCAGAGAGAGGGGAGCAGAGTAGTTACTAAAGAACTATTAGTATTAGGAAATGATGTCTTCTACCTTAGAATTGCTGAATCGCCTTTGTGAATGCCTGCCATCTCCACATGGTGTTCCTCATTCTAACTGCACTGGAGTAGTATTGCTCAGCCTCATAGATATATACACCTTCTTTCATGGGCTGTGGGTTTTTTTCCTGTCTAGCTTTACAAACTGAGGGGATCTGTATAATTAGGCTGAGTACCTTAACTAAGCTTTTGCAAACCTTTGCACACTCTAGAAGTGAATGTAACAAGGTCGACTCATGTATAGGTTATATTTTCTCCATCTCTTCAGTTCTTTTGACACTCTTCTCATCAAATGCTAACAGTTCTGTGTTTTGTCTATTCTAATCAAATCTTCAAATTTTACATTTAGTGATAACACTTGTATTTTACTCTAAGGCTAAATCTAAACCAAGATGTTTCAATAATCAAGATAAATGGAGAACATCTCTGAACTTGAATGAACTATTGACCAGTCATGAATACAAAGGAAAAAAGAATGAGAAGAAAACCCCTAAGCATAAAGTAATCTCACAATATTATTGTCTTTTCAACCTCCTAAAAAACTAACACAGTAATTAAAAATCAGTAGAATTGTGATTAATGGTTAGAATTTTCCTACTGGTGTGCAGTAGAAGAAGAATTTGAACCTGTAGGAATAATGATCACAATTTCAAATGTAGCATGAACAAGGATACACATCAATACAACAGCATCTTTGTTTTTATGAGCCATATCCCTGTGACTCCCATGTGGGAAAAGCTACACAGGTGCTAAAATAGTTTGTAGAAGCAGTCAGTATCCACCATGGGACTGTAACAGACATCCACAACGTGAGGTCCAAAATAGATACCAAATGCCAAGTTTAATAATTGTTATTTTTCTCAAAACAGTGTTTTTGGATGTTATGTTAATGGTGATTAGTTGCAAAATTTTTATGGACAAGAGAAATTTGTCTTCTCATGTTTTCAAACTATTTTGAGTGCTAATAATCATATAAATTTGATGGATTAAAGTGCCACTAATAAAATAATAAAAGAAATGCTTTGTTTGTTGCTTATTATAAGGAAGTGTATATTTATCTTTAGCTTATGAAAAGATATAATTGTGAGCACACATTGTTTACCTTCCAGGCATTCGGAAAGCAAGTGAATAGTGAGAGGATGTTAGAGAAATGCTATGCTGCTTAATGACAGCCTTTATGAGGACAGGCAGATGTGATGGACAGATGGGTGGACTAACAGAACTAAATGCATTATTAGCTGCTCAGACATTTGTTGAATGTCAGCCAAAACTACTGAATCATAGTAATTGACCATTGTTATACATCTCCCATGGGGAGAACAACTACATGCATAACAAAAATGTGTAACATTTTGGTTAAGATGCAGACAGAAAAATGATTGTACCAACTCATATAAACCATATTGTAAAGAATTGAAAGGTTGTTTGCTTTTAAAATGCCTATGTGAGTTTCAATCAGTCATCTACCTACTCAATATAATACTGTTTTAAAAATATTTATATACTGATTTCCTTCTTCTATACATCAAGAAAAACAGTATCTGGCATTTTTATGCCCTTCAATCAAATAGTTTAGAAACTTTTGAAATAAGGCTCTTATCATTTCTAATATTTTTTTTATTCCTCACTGGAATGCAGCCACTACAAATGGAATGCTGTATATGTCTAACAGTATTCAGCATAAGACTGTTCCTTGTAAATTGTTAAATCATACTTATTTTTCCCCTGGTATCTGCTGATGGATGAATTAAATCACTAACTATATTTACAGAATAAATAAAAATGTATTTTTGTCCTGACCCCCTTCAAATTAAACAGCACCTCTCTAATATTCAGAGACTAATTGGAAATGGACTGTAGCACCTCTGAAGGAGCTCATAGTGTGAGGCACACCACAACAGTGAGTAATACTTGGGAAGAAAAAAGTGATCTGCCTTCTAACATGACAAGAATGATTTGCAGTTAATAATAGAGGGAGTAAAGGCCAGTCTTTTCAGTTACCCTTGGTTTCACCTAGGACAAAATAAAAAATCACTTCAGTTGCTGTGAGCTACTTGCCTTTTCCCCAATCATTATTGCTTAGTTATAACTTAGTGATAAAATCTGTCATTACTGACTTTATTGACATTAAAGTTGATTTATTTGCGTGCCTGGTGAATAAGAACTGCATTATGCTGGCTTTCAGATTGCTTGCGTACTCAAGATAGTAAGTGCATCACTGACTTAATTGTCTTTTCCTGGTTCACTTGCTCTCTAATCTCCGTTTGAAAATAATATTGGGTCAAATTCAACCTTGGCATAAGTCTACTGCCTTCAGTGGTAGTTCTCCAGAGAAGAATTTGATCCAGAAGAATCTGAGCTGTCTATATGATAAAACTTTTTTTCCTGCTATTGTAGAATCTATTAGTCAGGCAACAACAAAATTAAATCATTTATTTAGTTTGTTAAGTACAGACTCATCTTTCTCTATTTTAAGGTTCTAATATTAAAAATTTTACCATTTCCATCTAATTTTCCTGTGGTATATGTTTATGGTAGGAGAAAAAAGAAGTTAATCACCAATTGAGAAAATAGTGTTTCACTGTAAAACAAATAAACTAAAACCAAGCAAGATTTAATTATTCACATAACCATACATTTCTGTAATGAGCTATTCCAGGAAAAAAAGAAGGTTTTTTTACTGTTTTTCTAACAGTTTCTTTTCATTTTCTGAAGAGTTCTTTTAAAAGATATTTTGGTTCATATTAATCTATTCAGCTATTTACCTCACCCATTTTTAACATACCTGACCAAGACAAAAACTGAAAAAATATTTATATTTCAAGATTTGGTTTGGTATCCCAGATTTGGACTTTCAGCCAGCCTTTCTGAGATGCAGCTATTCAAACTACTCACCTTCACTCAGACTTTAATGTTAACATAGATGACATTGACCATAAGTATTTGAAATAACCGAACGCTCATGAGTAACTGGAAAAACATCCAGAAAACAAAACCTATGAATTATCTACATCAAGAATACCCAGAAGCCCTTCAGGCAAACATGCAAATAGAAATTCAAGCTGAATCATAGCAGCTTTTTAAAAATCACTTGAGATTTCAGATCCAAAAATATCTATACTGGTGGAAATGGTAACATTTTGACCTTAATTAAAATACATACTTCCTTGAGTATTTGTAAAGAGTAGATGTGAAATTTCACATAGAATTGTGTTTTAAATGGAACACTGTTAACTGCATGTGTGGAGTGTTTGTTTAAAGATTTTCAGTATTAATAGACAAATTTTGTTCAATGACAAAAATTAAAAATACCTCTGCATTGCAGGGACATTCTGTTTGCCAAACAAACTTTCATTGAATTTCACTGCAGTTTTTACTCTTTATAAAACCAATTTATGCCTCTTAAGTGGATATATTAAGATGAAGCTTACTGAGGTAGTGAAAAATGTTTCATTAAATACTTCTGCAGTAATTCATCAATAAACTTATGAAGTGACTTTTCTCCTGAAACATCTTCTTCTGTTTCTCAAATTTTCTAGTCAAATTCAGTTAATCAACTACCCCCAAGACTTCAACATTTTTTTGCTGGGTTTAAAAAAACCTATTATCTGATTATTTTAAGAGTGCTCCCTGTGTGCCTAGACTCTACTACACTAAAAGAATCTATGGTTGTTGACTCTAAGAGATTTTTGGTTTCTTGTTTTGTTTGGTTTATGGTGCCAAAAAAGCAGACAAAATTAATCATATGGTACAGCTGGAAGAAAACTCAGAATGTCATTTAATTTTCTTACACCTGCAGAGAAGAACAGTGGGATATTTTTGACAGATGCTTGTACGATGCCCAGTGGTGGAGATTCCACATTCTCCACATCAACATGTTCCATGAGTTCATTATCCTCTTAGAAAGATTTTTTAGTACTTTGTGAAAATCTTTCTAGTGTAACTGAAAGAATTTAAAATTGTTTTTATGCCCTAATCACAACAAGCAGTGCAATGTAACAACAGGCCATTTAGATGCATATATGTTAGTGTGAATAAACAAATAATTTCTTGTTATGACTTTTAAATTTGTTGACTTTTTAGCTTTCTTGGGTGAAATTTGTCCTGGTAGTATGAATTATTATGAATCATTCAACTTGTCCATAATTTACAATAATTTTACGACAAAATTTCTGTATCATTTACATCACAAAATTATGGTTCTAACTCATAAATCTCCCCCCATATCTTATCTTCAAGTTTTTTTGTATCATCTCTAGAGCTTTTTTAATGGCAGACCAGCAATCCACAAAAATGTAGTAATGCATTTTCAATGTTCTATCATTCTTCAATAGAAATTAACAGTTTATTCGCTTTGCATTTTTTTTTCCCTATGTACATTGAAGAATTAAATACATTGCAATTAAGTCTTCCTTAAATAAATTTCCCATCATGAAACTATTCCTTTTCTTAGTAGCTGATTTTGATTTAGGAGGTGTCAATATGGATAAATTAATGTTAAGTAGCCAAATCCAACATTCACCTTTGCTTATGCTTTAGGAATTCTCTTTATTGTTATGACAGCTAATTCTCTGTCTTGTTTATGCATGAGATTATTTGTTAATTTTTAAATTCTTGACCTACATAATTTTCAGAAAGAGATTTCAGTCCATCTTTCTATTTATCCTTTTCTTCAGGACATTAATAAGTGTGTAATAAATGTGTCAAGTACCACTACTGTTAGAAAGAATACAGGGGCATCTCTTTATTAACCTTCTTCCATGTTGAAAATGAACACTTAAATCTATTCTTTGTTTTCCTATCTCTGAGCCATTTTCTAATATGAAAAAGAACTTTCATAATTTATTCTCTGACTCCTGTATCCTTAATAATCTCCTGTGATGTATTTTTTCAAAGACATCTTAAAAGTCCAATTAAATTATTTTTATTCATGGGTAATTTTTTTCTATTAACTCTTTGCTGTGTTTTCTATATCAATACAAAGCAGTTGTATGTATTCCAGAGTAAGTGAGATAGCTGGTGCTTTCTTAATTATTTCCAGTTTAAATAGTCCTAGTTTAGTCAGGTGGGAAGGTCCAGATTCTGGTGTCCTTCATTATTTTGAGAAAGAAGGGTATTGCAGCATTTTTATTGTACAAGTTAAACAGCCAAATTTCTTAAACAGCAGAGGAATTTTTGCCCATTTCAGGTATTAATATAACATAAGGTGTACTATCGCCTAGGACAATTTAATCTCAGTAGCTAAAGTTTTGCCATATTTTGTCATGAAAAATTTTTGTCATCCAAACTTTTCAAATTAAGTGCAATACTGAAAATATTGTAAATAAAAATCCTAATCAATGCAATAAATTTTACTTATTATGGGAAAGAATGCCTTTAAAAATTGTTTTAGTTTGCTTGTACAGTTTTAAGTATATGGCCGTTCTTACTCTTGCAGCATCATTACAGTACTCACAAACTATTGTCTAGAATTTCCTCTAACTCAATGGTCTATCAGATTAATTATTAGTCAGTATGTCTTCAAAAGTATTTACTTTGCTGTGAACAGGAAATATTCTGCACTGTTGTGCTTCAAAAGTTTTGAAGTTCCTTAAATGAATGATAAATAGCTTGCTAAGTACTCTGATTTCAAGAGACAGTGAGCAGAGTCACAATGCATCTACATCAGATGAAATTATAGCTACTTAGCAAAAGCAGGAATTCATACCTGCCACTTCCATGAAACACAAAATAAGATATATCTAACGCAGCAGCTCAGCAAACTCAATGAAAAATAAGGAAATTTCTTATCCAATGGGAAAGAAGGACATGCTTCCTGCACGACAACGTGTCCTGGTTTTGTCCCTCAACTTACAAGTATATTACAAAGACTCCCATTTATTGGTGTTGGAAGAAAACAGGAGAACAGGAAAGCAAGGATGCTGCACTAATGACAGCTGCATTCCTACTCCTGCTCCAGAGCAAGACACTAGGCAGATCTCAGGGATTTTTCACCAGTCTGCCTTGCCAAGTGTATCGAGCAGATGATTACACTGTCTTGTTTGCTACTTTGTAGACGCTGAACTTCATGTAATCACTGATAGCCTCCGATGCTTTATTAATGGGTAGGACTTTGCCTTTTGGCAAAGTTACTGTTACTGTTTGTTCATTTTTTTTCTGGTATGTCAATTAAATAGCTTTTTTTTTGTGCAAAGGCCTTTTTTGTTGTTGTTGTTTTACCAGTTTCTAATATCTTTCAACTGAATTCCACACAGCAACAATGTGAGAGGATAATAGAAGTGGTTATAGACTCTCATTGATATTGTAGGATTACCTAAACAGATTTATATAATCTTTTCTGTTACACCAAAAATAACATCCTTATTTTATTTTATCTGCTAGTGAAGTATTCTGTTGAGAAAAAAAAATATTTGTGCAAGTTTAATTATCTTAGAAAGAAGCTCCAAGTAAAAGGTGTTCCAAATTTTTTTAGGTCTTTCTACCCCTAAAAATCCCACTTTAATTAAATGGGCCTGATCATGTAAAATGTTTCTGTCCCTATTGTCTACAAAATACAGGGTTGAGAGAGGAGACTTGTTCAACTCTAGCTTTAAAGAGTTGGTTGAATTCAGTGCGGCTTCACAGATGATACTGAATGTTATGTAATTAGGCCCCAGCCCATATTAGGAGAAAATTCTTCTGAAATCTGGTACATACAACACTTTGTCTTTTTAAGAACTTTTATTTCTGTAGTTCATCACTGAACTCTGAGTACCTAATAAATATTAACAAAAATAATTTTTATTACTTTGGGTGGTAGTGTTCTGAGATTTATTCTATTTTGCTACACATACCTAGAAACAGACTTACCATTTGGTCCCAATACCTAATTTCAAGAACAGCATCAAGTTTAACTGTTTCTTCAAGAGACACCGTTAAATCAATTTTGCATTGTAAACAAGAAAATTTCTTTCTTATTTCGTCTCTTATAGCTATTTCATCTATTCAAGCTAATAGAACCTGAAAATACAATTTCCTCCTTCCTCCTCATACAGGTCTTCTCTTATCTCAGGCAATGAAAATTGAATATCAGTCCCATTTTAGTTAAAGTCAGTTTTAAACATGTCGTTGTACAATCTCTTGGTTATAAGTACTGTAACACAATTAAAAAGAAAGCATATTTTATTTGAAATTATAATACTCTCTTGGTAGGATTTATGAAAGGAAAGCCAAACAAAATCCCCTTCTATATAGTGAGAATGATTAAGAAGAAACCAGTAAGGTAGTGGAAAGCGGAGATAAGCTTTCCCTTGTTTTTTCTCTTTCAACTTAAAACATATCTGTATACAAAATTTCCCCACTACTAAGCAATTTATTATCTTTATTTGTGTTATTTTCTGTAAATACATTGTGTATAGAAGAAAAAAGACAAACTAGAATGTTTTTTAAATTTAGTTAAGAAACTACAGAAGAGCTCCTTGTATGTTGAGACTTTCTAAGATGAATTTTCTACGACTAAGTTAAACTACATCTATAGAGGACATTACAAAATAGGAACTTGGTTAGTTTGCTAATAAAAACTATTGGTCAACATTTTCTTAACAAACTGGAAAAAACCCTAGTTGCTTATGGAAATAGAAAAAATAAACTGTGAGTCAAAATCCTTTATCTACCCACAGGTGATATCCATGGTGATTCACCATGATTAATTAAGAATTTTTTATGTACTTATTGTTTTTACAGAGACATAATGCATGGTTTCATTTATAATTCTATACTGGCAGTTTCATAACTCATTCATCCACCAGAGATTGCAATTCTGCTTTCACAGCTGAAAGGTGCCATACAAATATGAGTTATTTATATGAATAAAACGGCTCGAGGCATATTGAGGTTTCACATGGACACATGGTGAAAGCCACCAGGTACAGAAAGAATTTTGATATACACAGTGTTTTAGACAGATTCTAATTTGAAATTCTGTAGGGAAGATACTGACAGAATTAATCAATTTCTAGCTATATTCTTTCCTTCCCTTGAAGACATTACTATATTCCAGCAGGATTTCATATAAATCCTTCTGGAACAGAAGATGACTCGGCCTCTGAGACTGCTGTTAAACATGGACTGTAACAGTTTTCTGAAAGTTGAAACATGCTGGTAGAATGGCAAACAAACACACAGAATCTTCTAAGCCACAATTTCTCTCTAATCAATTCTTTCCAATTTGCAAAAGAAAATGGCTGTACTGTTGATTCTTTCTGGAATGGATTAAAGTCTATCATCCAGTTCCACTTGGAAATTCTTTGACTCCACTTGCAGGAATCCTCACAAGTGTTATGGTGGTGTAAGTCTCTCGCAACAGGAATTAGTCTCACAAATGAAACAGAAGTTAAGTAATGCAATATTACTCAATCCCCGATGCTTAACAGACAGATCAAAAAGATGAACAGACAATTACAGATATATAACTAAAATGTGATATTCTTGTGCCTCTGATAAATATGGATTAAAGACAGGAATGAGATATTTAAAGTACATCTACACCAGTTGGATATGGCAAAAGTCAGAGTTAAAAATATTAATGCCCAGGCAGTGCAAATATCTATAATTTAGCAGACAAAGCTAAAAGGTCAAGTGCTTGGGAACTGAAGATATATAGCTGAAAATGGCTTGATATTTTTGCTCAGCTGCTCTAATGATTTTTTCCATAATATTTCACTATGTATTTTTAGTTTTGACTGATTGCACGTATTTATGTGTAGTAGTAACATATTAAGTCATCTCTTAGTGGTAATCTATATGAGGCCATGAAAGAGGAGTTAAAGTTACATGAAGCTTTAGTTATAGCTAACTTTCACCAATTCACTTCAGTTATAGACTTATTTCAGCAGTCTTTATACATTTACTGCAAGAATTGGCAACACAATAAAATATGAGTAAAAGCTATGTATTTTTACCCCAGAATACTCAAAAAAATGAACAAAATAACCCATATGCCACACAATTAAAATGTCCCTTTAATATTTGCCTAATTAGATTTTTTTCCAAGCCATTAAAATTTTTTTGCTTTGCTCTGTGCTAAAGTCATCTCTAAAGTGGAATTCAAACTTGGCAGTGTAAAATATGAAACTGATGCATCCATACGCTCCATTGTATCTCCCTCAGAATAATCTGTCTGGTCTCATATCAGTGTCCATTGAATCTGATGCTGCAATAGAGAAGATTTATTGTGCAGGTTTGGTACTTTCTTGCTGAAGGAACATATGTTTTAAGTCTGAGTTTTAATTTACCAGAACCTACAACACTCCACTAAAGTAGAAAGAGCTGTTTTGAGTCAAAAAATACTCTATTATAATGGGGTACATCTTTAACGACCACCAGCAGTAAATTAGGCAGAAAATTCAGTAATACTAACTTTTAAACCTGTACCAAATTTGTCTTTCAACAGATAAGATTTAATCAAGTATAACTCATCTTCTTTGGGCATTAAGTCATATCATAGTAGTCATACAGTCATGCACGATGGAAAGTATAGGGAGCTGTGTTTTACATGCATTTTACCAGAATTTATGTCTTTCAATATTTTACCTCAATAGCTCCTTTAAAACTTCTAGAGAAACATCAGGTAGGAGAGAGAACTGATCCCCATGGAACCTTGTCAAATGAGAAAGATCTGAAGCTGGAGTTTTCTTGGCATACTTTTTGGATACATTCCTCAGGAAGGCCTTAAATCATCTAAGCAATTCACTTGATTCCTGGCATTTCTGTCAGGCAGAAAAAAAAGTGATTTTAGTGTTGAGAGAGTTAATGTTGCAGAAAAGCTGTGAAAGACAAGAACGGATGTCTGCCCATCATCATTTATCAAGTCTACTAAGGCTGTTTCTTTCCCCTCTCCAAACATAAGAATAGAGGCTTCCAAGTGTTAAACATTTGTATCTGATAGATGAATTTCCACTTGGCTAGGTTTTATTTAAGTGCTTTCTTCAGATCAGAGTGTGGCTAGGCTAGGAATAACATGCAGAAAGGGTTATTGTCCCCCCTCTGTATTCTTTTTGTTTTTGCCAACATTGAACAGGAGCCTCGGAGTCATTTGTGGTGAAACTAACAGGAAATTATTAGCTATGGAAATCTATCTTACAAATCAACAATGATGCCCCTACTGATTATTCTAGAGAAATCACTGCACTGTTTACTTAAATAGTGTAAACAGCAAGAAAAAAAATGCATAATCCATTGAGCTATTAACTATTTTTCAAAATACATATCACAGAGAATTTGTTTGAGAATTGAGAAAAGAAATTCTGCAGTGTTTTGCTTCATCACACTTTACAATTGGGAGTAGCAGACCTCATCTCTCTTAGATTAAAGTGGCTTCTGTTCTGATTGATTTCAGTTTAAACTCTTGTTTCATTGGAGTTTTAGCAATTCCTGTTTGTCATGAATATGTGATGCTACCCACAGAAAAATATGATTGGGTTTTTTTTGTTTCTCTGACACATTATCATAAAAATTTCTACTAGTTCCTCCTAGCTCAGATTAGTTTTCTGCAGTTCTATCCTTGTTGTCATTCAGACACATATCTTCTTTTGACTAAGGGGCATTGTAATTTTGGCATTTTAATATTCAGCATGTTTGATTGGGAAGTGATGAAACAAAAATGCAACACAGTGCTACCAGTAGTGAATAAAAACACATACTGATCAATAATATAATGAGAAAGAAGTGGTAAAATGGTGAGCATAAGTTTGTGTCAGTATGGCACCATATATAAAAATATCTCCCAGAGGTGTTTTTCCCCCAAAAATAGTGAAGATTGAGGTGGTGCAGGTCGAGTCCCTTGTGCCTTCTTAAAGAAACCACAACTGTTCAGTAGCAGTATAACAGATGTTCGAAAGAATTGTTAACAATATAAATGTAGGTGTGGGCAGATGCACCATTTCTACTACACATAACTTTGGGGGAGAGGGTGTTTTAAAGAAAATCAATAATGAGTAGATCTGTATACAAATTACTCCTCTAATTATATTTAAAAGGTAGATTAAGATTCTTTGCTTCAGTGATCGTAGTTGAGATAAGGCAGACAAGTGATGAGAGGAGCTATTATAGTGTAACCACGCATGACTGACTTGGCAAGTATTAGTAGATCAATGTGAGGCAAAATAAGTGGCAGCATAAGAGAGGAGCTTGTGCCAAAGACTCAGTCCTACACTTTTTGATGCTTTTCACTAAGGCCATAGGAAATGCAGTGCCATTAAGATAAAGGAAACTTAAAATAAATAGATAGGTCCAAAGAACATAAGGAAGTTCCATTTTCACATTAACCAATATATATCAGTGACGTGTTGCAGAATAACTTTTGTAATCCTCTCAAGAACTTTACTGGCATTGCCATAGATGGGCACTCTCTGTGAAGAAACACTTTATGTGATCTGAATAGTTCTTTCAGGTGTGATGACATACTGATGAAGATATGCAAAACGTTATCACTGGTGGGGAATATTTTGCTTCAAGAAGACCTCAGAAAAGGGAGGCAGGGGTGTCTGGAAGACTGTTTTCCTTAACAATGTGACCACAAAAATGTATATGTAATCGTCACTTTGTCTTCATGATTTACTCTCATAATAGATAATCTTATATTAATACTGGAATAGTTGTCATTTTATAAGCACTTATTTTAAAAGGATAGGAAACATTGAAAATCATCTGTATTTTTACTAAAAGCCTTGATAACTTGTTTGACTTTTCATATCCTTTTAAAAACCATCATACATCACAAGGAATAACAGTGTACAATGAAGGAATGAATGAAAAGGTGGAAATTTCATTATACTCCTGCTTTCTGGAATATCAAATGGTATTTCTCTAATTTTCTTGTTTTTTATTTCCATATGTTTTTGATAAGAAAAATACAAATATATAACAGGTTTCCTTTAAAATCAAACATCTGAGATTTTTATCTTCAGGTTTGAGAATATCTTCTTTCTTTTAATACAGGTCTTTGAACTGATAATAACTGCTGAATGATTTCCTTCTCAATTGCATCTCTGTTTTGAAAGATACACAGGCTGTAGGTCACTGTGAATATGTATAGAAATCCAAGGCATAGTTCCTTTCCTTCAGCATATTCTATATGCTGTCAATACACAGAATTAACAGCACCTTGGGCTTATCTGGATAGATTCTTGCACAGCTGTCTACTGGTGATCTCCCATAAAATCAATACCAAAAAATGAAGTGTGTCACATCAGATACTTCAACAGTCTCTTTTTGAGGCAATTTTGAGAAAATTATCAAGACCTCTCAGAAACTTCTGGAAGCTGGTTTGTAACTCTTACATCAGTACACTCCATTCCCCAGTTTATTGTCACTTGCTGAGAAGTTTGAAAGCATGTAGTTTCCCCCATGGAGGCATAACTACTGTGGAGATGGTACCACCAAGCACTCCTGAGATTTGCCAGTCCTCTCTCTTTTCTACTCCCTCTGCCATTGGTTCACATCACAGTTTGTCTCTGGTTTTCTAAGAACAGAATGTAGCTTGTCTTTAGCTCTCCTTCTTCCCTCTGTGTCAAATGCATTGAGCAAGTTAAGTCACGGTACATTTGAAGCAAGCTGTAGAACTGTAAAAACATGTCAGTGTTAGGTGATATAGAGCAAAGTCCAGAAAAGACAGGTTTAAAAAGACATGGCATTTCTTCAGAGAACATGAAACTTCCTGAATCCCAAATCATCCTTATTGTGTAGTAACTTTACAACTAATAGAGTATGATGCATAGCATAGTAATTTAAGCTACATTTAGAGTCATGAACTTGCAGCCACCATTTAATTCTGAAGCTGTACATAATCACCCATGCTGTCTGCATGTGGACACATGCACTCTCTCCTGCCCCCTATTTCTAGCTTCCTCTGGTTCAAAATTGCCTTATTCTATAGAGAAGGTTTTACATAAACATTAGCTGAGGATATGTTTTCCCTCAGCCACTGCTATTTGCCATCTAGACAAAGAAGATAACATTTTCATTCTCATTTGTTTAGAGCTGGTCATCGTATTTCTGCTTTAGAAAGTACATCTGCTCTCCTCTAAATTAATGCCATCAATGTACTAAACAATGCAGTTCTGTGTCTGATATATTGTGAGACAAAACAGAACAAAGCAGAGACAAAAATAAAGCATCTCTGTGAGTTACAGGGGACAATCAATTAGATTCATCATCTGTTTTACATTCTAGTCATTGCTTTTAAAAAAAGAGGAGTGCATAATACCATGGCAACAGTTGGAACTGCAGTTCTTTATGGTATATAATCATTATGGATTCTTCAGCATTCCCTGAGAACTGATATAAAAAGTCACAAGCTTTGTACTACCTACTATGCTGATTAAATGACAAGTTTGTAATTTACAAGTGCCTTATTGCCATGGGAAGGCAATCATACAACCCCGTTTTCTAACTCAAGGGTTTTTGAAACATGCTGCATGATTTCTAGTTGTGCTGCAAGCTAAGATTAAATTGAAAAAGATAGCATGTAGATTTTTGAACATGGTGTTGACATTTACTAGCCAATCAAATATTGCAACTTTCCTACATGACAGCAGATGTTGACCTTTCAAGCTTTTCCTATCTGCTTTCACGCATTACCTGCAGAAATTAACATTAACTTGCTTCTTGCTCCTTGCTGCTATTAATGTCAGCTGGGAATTGAGAATCATGAATTCATTTATTACACAGAATGGAGACTTGTTTTATACTCTAAGCACAGAAGGGCTGCTCCTGGGAGCTGGTATTTTTGGAAGCTGCTTCAACTACCTTTGTGGTTGAGGGATAGCTGGGAGCTATGGTGTAGAAAATGTCACTGGCAACAAGAGCAGAAAGAGACAGTGGAGGACGGATTCAAGGAGAAACCTGGGGGCCAAATACTTGCAACTAGAATTGCATACAAAGAGCTTAAAGTCTAAAATGAAACATTTAAAGCTATTCTAATGGAGTGCAAAACTAGATGCAAGGTACCAATATCTCTTTGACTTGTTAACTGAACTGTGGAAATGTAAGTCTGCATAATACACAGCCTGGTAACAAGAAGCTTCAGGGGGTTACACAGCATTGCCTGAGGCTCTCTGATATTATACTCTGAGGGAAACATTAACTTTGGTAGAGATGTCTCCTGCAATCTGAGTAAGATTTTGATAGAATTTCAGCTGATCATGAAATCATGTGTTTTAAAAGCAACAAGGAGAAAGAAAATAAGAGAAGGATTTTCTGTCTTGTTCTTTTCTTATGTTAGGAGAAAAGGCTTCTTTTGGGTACCTACAGAAACATTATCATCACAAAGGAAAAGCTAATGTTTACAATTATAACAGCATTCCTGCAAACGTCAACCTGTTTATATGTTATTTTTTGTTACATATGTAACTTGCCAATGCAATTAGTCACTATACTTCAAGTAACTGAGTTTCATGCATGCCTATTTCTAATTTTATACTAATACACTTCAAAGAGGTATCTCATTAAACAACAAATATTTGCAAGTTACATGAATTCCAGTCAATATTCTAAATTAACTAGGAAAATCTGCAGTCATAACTGGATAGACGCTCATTGGTCATGGGCCCTGATCCTCACAGAAGACTTCAACTACCCTGATGTCCTGGAGTGACGCAATGCTGGAGTCTTTTAGCTAGTTCAGCTGCTTTGGCACCACGCCGAGAGTGGGACACGTGTCCCGAGTGGGCAACGAGAGACGCGGCTTAGAGCTTCTTGCTCTATGGCATGAAGGTCTTTAGATCAGCACAGGTTGGGGACAAGGAATGAGAAGGAGGTCTTCTGTTTGTAATCCAGAAGGGTTTATTCTTTCTTCAGTGACAGAAAGGACCCAGAATACAGTCTGCAACAGCTTACAAATCAGGGAGGTCCAAGGGGTGGGTATTAAATTCTAACCAACAGGGAGAGGATGTGGGAGGAGAACAAAGAGGACTTTCATACTTTAGGAACCAATGGGAAAACAGTGGGAGGAGAACAGGTCACATGGGCCAATGGAGTGTTGTGTTTTAGGGGAATTCCAAGGAGGAGTTTAGACAGGGGTTGGTCCAAGGGGAAGATTGACATAGAACATTCAGGAAAAAGGAGTTGGGTTAGGTGAAATTGACAGCTCAGGGGATGGAAACAACCTTTTGGACAAACCATTAATTCAGTGAAACAGGGGGATACAGAATAATTCATTAACAATGGAACTTAAACAAACCACGACACTGAAGGGACTTAGAACCAATTAGACTGTTCTGAAGACAACTATCCAAGCTAGATCTAGTACACCATGCGATGCTAAAGTTCAGGCTCCTGAGATGAGGTAACCAGGCAAATAATTTCATAATCTTGGAATTCAGCACAGCAGAATATGGCCTATTCAGAGATCTGCTTTGAAGAATGCCACAGCAGGCTGTTTTGCAGAGGAGATATAGGTTCAGAATAACTGAATGATTTTTCAACGCTCATCTCTCCCAAACTCAAGAATAGTCCATTCCAATGATCAGAAAGTCAAGAAAGATGATAGGATAACTGGATAGATGGAGCTGCTGACAAACCCAGGAGACACAAAAATGGATACAATTAGTGAAAACACAGTCAGGAATGTGGAAACATTTTCCAAGTGTGCAGGGATGGGGCTGGGAAAGCAAAAGCCTACCTCGAGTCAAGGCTTGAAAGCAATATAAAGGGCAGCAAGAAGGGTTTACATAGGTAATTCAGCAGTTAAAGGAAGATTAAGAAAAAGGTGGGTCCACTACTGAATTAGACAAATGATCTGGTGAGATCTGATATGGAAGATGCCCTCAGGAATCCCAGATCTCTGGGAAAGTCTTGAGCAAGGAAGGCTTACGCTATGTAGATGAGCATCAGATGAGTGAACATTTAAAGCAATTGAACATAAACAGTCTGTGGGAAATGATGGGATGCACTAATGAGTGTTGAGAGAACTTGCTGATGTCATTTCCAAGTGACTTTTGATTATCATGAAAAGGTTCTGTCAAAAGGTAGAGAAATGGAAAGAAAAGGGAACCAGAGCTACAGACCAGCAAACCTAACCTTGATCCCTGGGAAGGTGATGGAGAAAATCCTCCTGAAAGCCATTTACAAACATATGAAGGACAGGAATGTGATTAGAAGTAGGCAACATTGATTTACAAAGAAATCATTCTTGGCCTGCCTGATAATCTTGTGATGAGATAACTTGTCAGTGGACAAGAGAAGAGCAGCAGAGGTTTATCTTAACTTTAGCAGAGTTTTCAACACTGTCTCTCATAACAGCCTTGTTGACAAACTGATGAAGAATGGCTTAGACAAATGAGCGATGAAGTGGATTGAAAAATGGCTGAATTGCCAGCACTAAATGACTGCAGCACAAAGTCCAGCAGAAAGATAGCCACTAATGGCTTACCTCAAGGCTTTATCCTGGTATCAATATCCTTTAACAACTTCATTAATGACATGGTGGAACAGAACACACCCTCTGCAGATTTGCAGGCAATGCAAAACTGAGAGGACTGAAACACCAGATGGGGCTACTGCTGTTCAGAGAGACCTTGAAAAGCCAACAAATGGGCCAATATGAACATTTTAGAGTCTGGAAATCAACTTTGCAAAAAGGAGGGGAAGATATTATTGCACAAAGAAGTCTAGTGCTATCCTGGATTAAATTAGGAAGAGCATTACTACCCGGACCTAGCAGGGTAGTTTATTCCCCCTGCTCAGAATCAGTGTCCTGGTTTATGGCAAATCTGGGACAAAACCTCCGAATAGGGTCTCTGGAAAAGCAAACCCAAATGGCCCCTCCCCTGACGGGTCCGAGAAAAATCTCCTTAGAGAAAAGTGGAAAAAGCTATTTATTTAACAAAGTGCCTAGAAGCACAAAAAATGAATAATATGAAACAATAAAACCTCTCATTCTGAAGTGAGATGGCAAATTGAGAAAGTCCTTACAGTGGGTGTAGTTCGGCTCTCTCAGTCTCTTATCAGTTACTCCAGTGCTGACAAATGCCATCCTGGGCCTGGTGGGCCACAGGTGTGAGCTCCTGGTGTCTCTCTGGGTTTTCAGTCCAGAGCAGGTTTTAACAGTCCCAAGAAAAAGAAAAAAAACAGTCCAGGGAACTTCTCTGCCTCAGCTAGGTAAACTAGGTAAAAGCACAGGAGATGTCTGTCCCGCAGTCTGCAGTCTGTCCGTGCTTCCAGGAGCAGAAATGTGGAGGAGGGAGTGCTGTTTCTCAAAACAAACTGTGCTTCTCCTCCTCCCTGCTTCGCTCTCAGAACCAGTCTTAAGGGTACAGAACACAATACACACCACAAACAGTACAGACGACTGGAGATACAAGTGTCATAAAGTCACCCCAGGACAATTGGTGAGATCAAATCTGGAGGGCTGTATTCAGTGATGGGCTCTACATACAACACAGATTTTGACATGCTGACCCAAGTATGAAGATAATTATACTCTGCAGTAGGTTGCTGAAAAAGGTTGGTGAGTCTATATTCCTGCAGATTTTGAAACCTAACTGGATGTGATCCTGAGTAATCTGCTCTTGTTGGCCTTGCACTGAGCAAGACAACTGGGCTAAGCAATGATTCCCAGAGGTCCTTAACCTATTATGTGATTCTGTGAAAAATGAGTTAGCAGATTAAGAGATTGAATCAAACTCCAAAGCTTTTTATCAGGGTTCTACATTGTGGTCTCCCAATTAGCTTCCCTCAGTCACTAGAGTAGTAAGTAAAACTTGGCTCACAAAACCCAGGAAGACGTTCTGGTCCTAGCAATAGGCAGCCATTACCAAGCTGCATTTATGTCTAGCCCTACTTTACACCTGTCTGAGTAATATTCTTTTCTGCTAGCATTTAATAGATTCTCCACATTAGTGGAGGGTGTCCACTGTTGCTACCACCACAAAAAGAAAAGCTCTAGAAACACATGTGTGCTTCAGCTTCTTTTTACTAGTGGCTCAAAAATTCATGAAAAATTAATAATCTTTAATATTGTACCACATAGATATGGATTAACTTGGAGGCTGGAATTTCCCATAAAGCCACCCTAATAGTTAGTTGTCAACCCCCAACCGGACCTATAAAACCTATTCGACCCTACTGCTATAGAAGAGCAGTAATATGCTCATTGTGAAATTGTTGGAGTTTGAACTTTAACTTGTTCTGCAGGGGCCTGATTGATAGCAATTGCATTGGTAGTTGAGTTCTTATTTCCTGTAGGAGCTATCACTGATAGCAGGATAGAATTTGAAGAAAGGGGGAGCTATGTTAATGATAAGTTGTAATATTTATTCTTACGTCAAAGATTTGTAGACGTGATATAAAAGTGCTTGCTTCAGGGTAAAAGTCAATTCAGCAGATGAAAGAGGAAACAAGCTGCCTTTCTTTGTGCTGCGGGTTTTCCTGTAATTGTTCTTTTGCAACATCTTTTCTGAAACAGCTGGAAAACTTAGTGGACAATATATGTCCTAGGAGGTAGGAGGCTGATAGTCTTCCAGTGTTCCCTGGACTTGTGATTTGGTCTCTCAGATAACAACAGCAGTAGGAACAACAATGATATATAAAATTAAACATACAAATTTAATCTGATTATATTACTACTGACCAGTTACTTGAGGCCAATGTAAGTCTGGACCATGTTACAATACAAAATAAAAAGACTCACTTGTCTGTTAAGAAACACTAATCTACATTTAATTTGCCATTCATGACTAATTCCTCCCTGCAGGAAAGAAAGCAAGATGTAATATGGTTTAATTTTAGTCTGCAGGCTGTCTATTCTCAAACAAAATCAGAGCTTGCTTTCAAGTTTTCAAGTGAGAAAGAATAGGCTAAATAGTCTGGATACCAACATGTATTAGAAAACTTATTAATAATGGCTAAGACAATTTCTAAGGTCAGAAAGAAAAATTCATGACCATTGGATGCAGCTGCTGTTTATGTGGCCCATCCCAAAAGTCTCTAAAACATTTCCTCAATGTACATTTATTTGCTTTAGACACTTGCATCATGGAAAGGCTGTAAATGATACCCATGTCAGTAAATATTGCCATACTGACCTTCCACAACCACTGAGCTGAGTTAGTAGGACTCAGCAGCTATTTTCTACCTCCTGGATGCCAAAACTCAGCAACAAGAGGAGTGAATTTTTAAGATGCTGAGACAGATTAACTTGCTAACACTTGTAAAATGAAATATTAGAACTGTTCCTAAATAAATATATATAGTGGGTGAGGATACACATCTGTTGTCTGAGACGACTTTTAAGACTCTATGAGCCTACATCATACAAAATCTGACTGATACAGTAGATAAAGAAAAAGTTGAATTTAAAAGACCTCAGCTATCCTCTTTACTGTACCTTTCCTTCCAAGACAATTCCTAACATGACAAATTTTGTGGGCACCTAACCAGTGCACAAAAAGGATGTTCCTGAAATTAAGGTTTTTCTTAAAGCAGAAAGAACAGTAAAACTTTAAGTTCTCTCTTATCACACCAGTCGCCTCCTTCACTAAAGTCACCCTGCGATGGATGCCACTAAGGAGCTGACAGATTTTACCAGAAGAAATATAAGAATGAAGGGTCCAAAAAGCTGAGAGAGAAGAATGCCAGACAATTCTAAATTACCTTTATCTATTTTTCAAATATGGTTTCATTTCAGTTGGAATGGGAATGACTGATGAAATAATTGCTGAAAAGCATCTCTTGGAATTTACAACTTGTCTCAATATACCAAAAATAACCCCACTCTAAAAGCTTTTGGGCAAGAGTGGTCATACACAGCCTCTCAATGCCTCTGACCATCTGGCATGTGATGACAAGAGTCCTTCTAAAGGCAGAATAACTGAAAAAGACCTCTCTGCTCAAACCTGCCAAGGCCTCCACAATCACAGCTGAGTTCTGTTGCCAAGTGAAGTTTTCACTTTTTCTGCTTGAATACACTGACTAATCAATCTTTGACTTTATGGTTAGTTTATAGTCTGCAGGATGTAGACACCCTCCTGCACAGTTCAAGAAAACTGTCTGCATTAGTGAATGATTTCCAAGAGAATGAAGAAAAACATTTCAAGTGGTTGCAAGCACCTGTTTGATTTGTGAACGTTAGACTGCTAGTGGTTGTCTCACATATTTCTTGGGCAAAATATATATTGGCCTCCCCTCCTCAGTCAGTGTTTTCACTCCAGTCATTTCTGCTCCCATTCATTCTACCCTGGTGGTTTTCTGCTATACCTCAGGAAAATGACAACAGACATACGTGTTAGAACTCTTTGGTGGGACCTTAGTAACGATGTGACAAGACAGGCCTAGCTTGACAACTCATTGGAAGCTGAATATAATTGTCAAAACATTCAGTCTAGAAGTCAGCAAGTTTTGAAGGGAATAAATGACTTAAATCTGCAGTTTTAGGAAGCTTTATATTATGTTCCATGCAGAGGAATCTAATCCACATGTTTCCAATCTCCCATTTAGTCTCGAACCCAAATTTTCTTATAAAGGTAACCAAATTGGACTGTTATAACATCTTATTCTTTCTCAGAACTGTACACTAATTAACTTGCCCCATATAAATTTTTACTTCTGTCCTAATGTTATTTATGATTTTTTTTATCAGCATAGCATTTTGATATTTCTGTAAGATTCTTTCATTTCTGCTCTGAATGCATTATAATTTACTGAAGCAAACCCTAAAGCCAGCCTGAACTGAAAATGTAATGAACTGCCCTCAGAGCCATTTATCAGTTTAAGAAATGTGAGAATATATAGTACACGGCATATATAAACATCACAGCATATAAACCAATTAATGTATAAGCAACCAGTAGGTGCAGTTCTTAACAAAATCACAAACATTGCTGAACATTTTCTTTCTTATTTTTCAACAGCTAAAGGTGACAGGTTTCCATAATAAACAAAGCTGAGTTTAAAAATAAACCTAGACGTTAAAGAAATCTTTCCATGGTGCACAGAGATGGTTATTGACATAAGAGCAACAACTAAATCAATGACTACAATTCAATGATTCAGATCATCAGGCTGCGATTGATTAGGGCTTTATTAGAAATAGCTAATGGTTTTGTCTTTTCAGTGCAAACCTCACAATATACTAGATCACAAAATCCTGCAGAAAACTGAAATAATAGTTCACATTATTTAACACTCACTGTTGGACTTCATTTGTCTTGGGAAGAAGGTAAGCAAGCTGTGTTCTGCTGTCCATATTTATGATGTCAACTGATGGTACACTGCTAAAAGGATATAGTGCTGTATTATTACTAACTGAGCATGAAAGATAAAATACTTGGCATATGCAAAAACCTGTAGTGAAGCAATTTAAAAATATGATAAGAAAGACACTCTAGAATTTTCTTGTAGTTTTTAGTTAGTGTGCAGTTGAACTGTCGTCCATCTGCCACAATGCTGTTTACAGTGTACATATGTCATTTATTCTTGATTATGCATTTAAAGGTAACATATCTTCTCACATTATTTTATTATGAAACTTGCAATGTGTTTTGACTGTCTGAACCTGTTAGAGAGAAAATTTAAGTCACATAATGATTTAAAAGATTTTATAAGTATATATTTTTCTCTCTCCAGAATTCAGATCCTGTTTCTGTTTCTCTGACTAGCCCTTATTTTATGATGTTGAGAAATTTTTCACTGACCTGCTTTTTAAACTTCTATATATTTTATTTGTCTTTTTTTCATTCACTTTTTAGTGGCTATGATGGTAACACTTCTGGGCACTGCAGAAATTCAGCAGCTGCATAACTGTTATATAGCCTAAGAATAAGAAAGGAAAAGAAGCTGTTTTCAGTTCTAGGCTGATTAAAACTATGTCAGACTTCATGAAACATATAACCTAATATATGACAGGACAAATTTGTGGGTTTTATTTTTTTAAATAGACTGAGATGGAAGGACTACATCTGGAAATAATAACACCTGACTTTTGCCTATCTTTCCTGACAAAGATGATCACTGCTTTAAATTTGAATGACAAAACCAGAACCTTATGTTTATATAAACATGAAAACTATATGGCATTATTCTCCAAATGTAAACAGAGTTGAGTTGAGCAAAATAGTCATAAAACCATGAAATAGCTAACCAAATTTTCTAAAACACTGATAAATCCTAAGACATTTTGTTTTCTTCCAACTTTTTTCATCTGTAGGAAAAGGGTCCTTGATATTTGAAAATTATGGAGTTGCTTCATGGGAATTGTTTCTCAAGAAGGTTTTTCTGAGAATGAAATTAGAAAAAAAGGAGATTTATGATATTTTAAAAGTACTAGAAGTAAGAGTAAATAATGATAATGATAATTGTCATTGATAATTTGCTCTTAAAAATGGATTTGGATAATTCTCAGTTTTATGAATTGTAACTAATTTTGTCTGTTGAGCCTTAAGGGCTGCAGTCAGTACTTTCCTGTAGTTCTTGCTATGAGTTTTGCGAAGTGATTTTTTTTTTTTTTTGATATAGCAGACAACTATATTATTGTTCATCAATGCAGTGACTGTCAGACACTTTTGAAATTAAGATTGTAAAGTTTTTGTGTACTGCAATCTATCATGAAAGAGGTTTTATTTATAAAAACCTTAAAGATACATTCCAGAATCAGTAAAAATAAAGAGCCAGCTAATTATGGAGTAGCTAGCTATGAGCTGTCCTTGATCATATTATGATGATAATTTAGGTGTTTCTATTCTGTTGTAAACTAACAACAGACATTACCTTCTTCTACTAATTTAAAGATAAAATTGTGTTTTCATTTCATTGTTTAGTGGAAAGCTGGCAATGTTAGAGCCACTAGCCTTTGTCAAGACTTATATGGCTGACAAAGGTGACACCTACTTAAAGATACGGCCATCATCTTGAGTTTATGGAAAACAGAATTATTTAGAACTATGGTAAATCTTTCATTGAGTTAGAAATAATGGTATTTCTGAATGTCTGGGGTTTTGGGTTTTGTTTCCTTTTTTTCTTTGTTTAAACATTTCTTTTAATCATGTCTGTGCAAAAGCTTTCTCTTCAAAAAATAAAATACCCATCATTCAAACTCCATCTTTGAGAAATGTTAATCTAAAGCCCTATTTTTCCCAGTAATATTCAAATTGTATTAAATATGAGGAAAATATTTAACATGGCATGAGAAAAATAAAGCTAGGCAGCAGTAGATGTTAGGTTTACTGAAATTAAAAAAAAAAAAAGTATCTCTGAAGTACTCTTACAATTTGGCTTTCAAGAGACATGTAACTCCCAAATGTATTTATAAATGGTTTTATTAAAAATAATTAAAAGTATAGCAATAAAAATACTTGCTAGCACTTAGTGCAGTGCAACTATAGGTTTCAACTTTTCCTGCATCAACAATTTCTTGATGACTAAGGAAGAAAAAAAATAGTTGCATTCCTGTCCAGTATGAAAGAGAGACAAAACACTTCTGCTCCTTGAGTCCTTGATCTCATCAATAGATTCAGACTGCCCAGAGAAGCAGATTCTATTCACTATCTCAGGAAATGATTTTTGTAAGTTAACTGTTGGGTTGATAAAGCCTCTTGTCCTTGCAAGATAAACTAGGGAGGCATTTATCTTAGAAAGAAAAGTGACTATACATAAATATAACTCTACAGCTGTAACTTTTTTTAATAAAGATTGCATTTAATACTTTACTGTTCAAAATAATTTTGTTTGATAAAAAAGTCTTCCCTTTTATTATGACTAAACTATGAAACTGAAACATGTGTACTTTTTCTCTATCATTTTGATGGAATTCATTAGAATACTTTAATTACTATTCTTTCTCACTTTGACATTTCTCTTTTAAGTATCTATATATTGAGTTAAAGAATATGACTCTCACATAAGCAAAATCTTCAAAGGAATGCAGTTCTTGGAAATGTGTTTTCTTGCTTTTCAGAAAACAGTACATTTGGACATCCTCTCAGACAAGTCACTGATTTTCTACTTATCAGCTTTTTTATTTTTAAAATAAGATTATGATAAAACTCCTTCAATAAAGCCTTTTGTGATCTGAAGGTAGAAATTTTAAATCAAAGTATTTTTTGCTTACATTTAATTTAGAAAACAGTTATATTTAATATTATTCTGCTCTCATAGTTGTCATTGAATTGAATGTCCATATTCTGCTATTTCTGCTATTCTCCTAGATATAGCATATTTCTGCTATTCTCCTAGCTTGAGAATGTCCATATTCTGCTACACTTATGTTTAGCTCTGCCAATTTCAGAAGTATACACACAAAATTCGAGATGTGGTTTGCTAAATTGTTGTCTGTAGACAGTGAAAGTCAGGGTAACTAAATTGTTATAAACAGTTAGAAACTACTGTTGGAATCTCTAGGGATTTAAAAGACGTTGGAGATAGGAAAAAGAGAAAATATTTTGAAATCTTTGGTTTGACCCCTTACAAAAATATGTGCATCTATGATAGGGAAAGTTGAAATGGTTTTAGAACACTGTAATTTCAGACAAAAACATGGACTAGACAGCAGCTCTAAATCCTAGAATAGAGGAAAACAGGGAACAGTTATTCAGAAATTTTATCCTGTAGAGTGTCAGACAGTCAAAGTGGTGTAGGTTGGAAGTGAACATTGGAGTTCATCTTGTCTGATACCCCTGATCAAGGAGCCTCAGTTAGAGCAGGCTGCCCAGGACCATGTCCATGGGATTTTTTGATATCTTCAATATTTTGCAAATATTTACTTATTGTTTTCTTCTGTTAGGAACAATATAAAGAACATTCTGTTTAGAGTTTTGTCATGAGATTCAGTTAAAATTGTTAATGTATTAGAACTTACACAAAAATTGTAGCTTCTGTAAGACTCCTTAGCAATACATGATTTTAATAAAGACAGCAATGTGTGGTTAAGTTTTAATTGGAGTACTTTCTATGAATGACTCAAAGGAAGATCTTTTTCAGTAGTGTTTGAAAGTATTTCAGAACAAAGTTTTTGTTGGTTTTCAGTTCTCCATGTTGCTATTCCATTGTCCATTTGCTACTTTTCTGAGACAGTAGTTTTAATTTTTTACTAGACATAATTTAAAATAAAACAATTAAATCATATCTTACATGTTAAAAGATATGTTGGTTTGGTTTTCAATATGCAGTTACTTTTCTCTAGTAGATCAAGAGATGGTTTAACAAAGACTTGACTCAAAACACTTGCAGTAGAGCTTAGATAGGCAATAGGAATTCCAGCAGATGCATTGCAGGAACCCAGCAAATGTCTACAGAATCAAAAGTTTTTTCATTTCTACTATAATCAGTAACTAGAGATGAATAGATGAATAGAGATATCTAGAGATGAATATAGTTCAGTTCCTGATCTTCCTGATAATAAATAACTATGTCCAGGTTAAAGAATAGCAGAAATTCTTTTACTGCCTCCAATTCTATAATGACTTGAAAGGGATGAAGGGTAAAGAAAATTTGTGTTCCTCAGTATAAATCTGGCAAATTATCAAAAGTTCTGATGGGCAATAATATTAGAGGATTGGTGTTTAATACTTCGTAAAAGTAAAATAATACCTTAATATTACTATTAGCCTAAGATCTAAGGACAATTTAATTCAGCATAATTAACACTGAGTAATCATCTCCCATTCATTTTGTGTAAGTTTAACTTCTGAATTCCATATACACAGCCAAATTCTTGATCTACATTTGTATTTTGGGGCATAATTTGATTTACCATTTCTCCTGTTTTTACACAAAATGTGCTAATGACATGTATAAAATTGAATACATATTCAAAGAGCCAAAGAACAGATCTGAAGAATCCCTATTTGGCTGCAGCATGCAGGGCATATCTATCTCTGTTAGAAATATGTCATTTCCCATATGAGCTGTGCTAATGTAGTACTTGTCATCCTAAGCTGCTTTTTGCTGTGCAGTTGGTCAGCCTATTGCACCTGCAAACTTTCTCTATTACCATCAAAAGACCAGTTTATATCATAGCATTTTCAGAGCTCTCATCATCCAATCAAGCTAAAAATACTAAAAAAGCAGTTTTTCTTGCAATATTACAGCACCCCTTCTTCTGCCCCAGATGGAGATGAAGCTGAAGTGTGATTTCAAAAATGGCAAAGAAAATACGTGACAGACAGAAATGACAAGGCTTTGTCTACAGCTGGTGAGACAATGAAGTGAAAAGCCTTCCCATTGTCCCTATGTAGGGTTGGGGTTATGTATATAGGGTGTAATGTGTGTAGGGTTAGCTATGCTATATTATTTGAACATACTTGTTGAGCTCAACTGGATAATAAGCAGAGAAGAATCACATCGTTTGTATATGTGTATTAACCTCTCAAAATGCATGCATGTTTAATTTTTTCCCCTATGATTCTGACATCTGTGAAACTATGGAGGCCAAATGTAGCAGTATAAAAATGACTCCATCCAGGTAGCAACGGTAATACTGTGGCAAGAGTTTTGCTTCCTTCAGTTTAGAAGAAATAAAATTCTTCTATAAAGTTTATCTATACTAATAAAGTTCTGGATATATGACAGTTCTAATTAGATATTGGGGAAAAAAATGTAATGAGAGTAGTCAGCGATTGGGTCAAGTATACTGTTGTTAAGGTCATTAAAAAATCTGATGTACTTCACACCTGCTCTGAGTTGTGGATTGAAGGAGAAAACCTGAGATCCCTCCCAGCCTAAATTATTGCGTGAATCTCTGATTCCATGCAAATAGATTGCATGAAGCTCTTATCTATTTGTTGGATAAATAGTTTCTGATAATAACATCAGACAAGATATCTAGGAAACACTTCTTGATGGTTTTTTGCCATGTAACTTAGAAAATCATTCTGTTTCAGTGAAGTTTTCTGCAGCTGCTCAGTCCTAAAAGAGAAAAAAAGATTTTAATGTGTAAACTGGAAAACGCCATCTCTCCTTAAATATGGTGATACAGAAATGTCTAAGCATTCAATTTTTTTCTTTCTTGAACCATTACATTTCATGTTACTCTCAGGGAAAATAAATGGTTTGTCTAATTTTTCTTAGTGAACTGACATCACAGTCAGCTAATTCTCCTCAATACATCTCTATCTTTCAATTTTTAACCTACCATCTGTTCAGTCTTACTTGCAGCCCCCTAAACTAATGAAAGGGATCAAAAGCCATTTGTTTTATTTCTGTTATTCTAGGCATTTATTTATATTTCAAACAGCTTTCACAAAACAAATATTACAAAATACTGATCTTAGAATATCATGGGAAGGTATCTAATGTTACAGTAATCCAAATCATAATATTGACTTGTTTAGACAATACTGTATGCAATGGTAATGAATGGTGAAATGAAAAGACCAAAATTAATCTGGTTTCACTGCTTAAGAGGTATTTATCTTCCGTGTAAGTATCTTTTTGACCACACAGAGTTCCAGTATAAAGCTAAAGAAACAGCTGTTAAAAAAGGGGGGAAAACTGGCATTGTTGTGGTGAGTGCTTGTGGTTGGTGTTACCAACCACCCTCTCAACAGGATGCAAAGGATGAAGGCTGGCAGCTGGAGGACTTCTGCTGTTCATTTGTGCCTCGTCTGCACAGGAGATTTCAACCATCCAGGCATCTGCCAAGTCAACACAGCACAGTACAAGAAAGCCAGGGGGATTCTGTGCTGCAGTGAGTATTTCATAGCTCTGAGAAGGCCCAGCCAGCCAAACTGGCTGGCTAGCATTCACCAGACATAGCTAACATTAAGAAAAAGCTAACATTATGCTTATCTTCCTTAAATGAAAAATGGAAGATCCAGAATTCCAGAGCTTCAGTCTCAAGAAAAATTGTAGAATATGTTTTTCTACCACTTTTAAACATGCTGCTACAGCCAAAATGTATCAGAAGGATATGAATGTATCAAAGTTAGACCAAACTGATTGCCCTCAATGTTGAAATCACTGGTTTTCAAGAATATTGAAAAACAGTCATTATAATGTTCCTTGAAAAGTCCTTTTGTAAGACTATCATTTCTATTCCCTCTTAAGCTGAGGAAGCATGGGCTGCATGAATTTATGATTAAAGTATTTTAAAAAATCACCTGAACCACTAAATTGATAAAATATTCATCAATGGATCGACAATCAGCTAGTGACTGCTGAAAAGCAGGGTAAGACACAGATGGCATTGTTGCCAACATTTTCCCATATCTTCACAAAACCAAAATTCTCACGGAGAAAATTTGCATATTTGAAGAGATTTCTTTTCTACTCTTGTTCAAAATAAAATATTTATATGTGCTAAGAATGTGAGTAGGATGTTTGAGGCAACTTTCAACATTTTGGGCTTCTTAGGTCTATGAGATTTTTATCATATCGCAATTTTAATATGACATATTGTAAATTTTGGGTACAGTTATGAAACACAGGATGTCCTCTGTAAGATCTTATTTGCTCTTTTTATGGTCACATACTTCACTTATTTTAGGAGGCTGAACACACCAATTGACAACATAAAATCCAGTATAAATTAAAATAATTATGTAGAATGCTTAGAGGAAACATTCCCCTGGGTTTTGCGTCATTTCATTATGTGACAACCTAGTAATTTGAAACAGATAGCATTAATGACAAAAGATACCTTCATCTAAATGGAGCTTTGAGTACTCTTGCTTCAGAAATTCTCTGTGTGATTTGGTGTTCACCTAAAAATATAAGACTGTCTAAATATGGATAATTAACCTCTGCCCACATGATTTGTAGAATACTTAGTTTCAATACTTAGTATCTCAAGATAAATAGCCTTTCATGGATATCTTCAAGACAAACATCTTTCTTCACTTGAAAGTAGTACTTTGTTGCTGATTACAAATAAAGATGATAAAATTTGCAATAGATGAATGTATTAAGGAAGGAAGTACATCCTTAGGCAAAGTTGTATCCTCAGGATTAACCTTGGGGTAATCCAAATCTTAATGGGCAGAAAGCCTACACATCCAGGCCCTGAAAATACTATGTAAGAACAAGAAACAAGCCTCAAGCTGGAGTGCATCACGGACACACACAGGATTTTCTGCTACCTCTCCAAAAGCATATGGATCTACATGGCAATCTCCTCAATGCAGTAACTCCTTCATCCTGGCTCAAAGGCTGGGGCAAGTGAAATGGAACAAAATGGGCCAATGACTTAAAGAAAAAAAAATTTTTCTTTTTCAAGGGAAAAGAAAATAGAAAAAAATTGCTTATAAACATGATCCCAGGAGAAATAAAACAATTCTGAATTGAGTTTTTGAGCTCTCTTCACATTATTGCTGTCCCAGGAATCATACAGGTTATCTGGCTTCCACTAGAAAAGGGACTGTTGTGTACCTCTGGAACCATTCTATCATTGTATTTCACATCACAGTGAAAAGAAAACATAAAATTTGGCTAGAAGCAGCTAAGATGGAACTTCTTTTCAGCATTTTGCCATCCCTCTGATGTTCTTTCATCTTAGAACAATTTCCAAAGTCTTCAGGAAGAAATTAAAGCCATATTTTCATCTTCCCTTAAAACTAAATCAAACCAAATCGTCAATTATCTGAGTGAAAATCCACCATGAGAAAATTTGCCCTGTAGTTTTCTTTCTATACAGCACAGAACCTCCACTATGACAATACCAGAATTTAAATGGATGATATCCATTGGAATACAAGTTTAGTAGAGACTCTGACCCAGACTGATATATTTTTTTTTAATACATTATATGGCAAAATTAGTACAATAAAATTAATATCACAGCTTTGTATATAAAACATTGTCCTGCTTTTGGCTGGAATAGAGTTAATTTCTTCTAAATAGCTGGCCTAGTGTTGTGTTTTGGATTCAGTATGAAATAATGGTGGCAACACATGGACTTTTTAGTCAGATTTCTATCTCACAGGTCCCTTCTGTATTGGTTTTCCTCCATGCATTTAGCTTTTCTAGGATACCAGAATAAACTAAGTATCTCTTTTTCCAAAATAAATTTGATCTGTTGGGAATCAATGAAGAAGGCTTTAAAGTTCGATTTACTCCTTTCTATGCTATGTCTACCTTATTTCTTGTACATTGTGAAAAAGCTGAGACAGCATTTGAAGGAATCATTTAACTAGAGCTTTTTTTTGGTAAAATTCTTTGTAGCATTTGCCTGGAGAAGGATCTTGAACTCTCCTGGGACTATTTGTTAAAATTCTCCCAACAATCTCAAGAAAGTTTTGGATGGAGTTTTTTACTTCTGGCAGAGTCTGCTGTGACTCTTGGATGAGTGAAGTACTGATAAATTGTACTAAAGAGCAAACCTGAACTTGAACGTTCATACTGGCCTTCTTTTTCTTGGGAACTAACTGGATTGTAAAAATGTCAGATATTTCAAAAAGATATCCTTCTGAGAAGAGAATGCTTGGTGTCTTCTAGCAACTCCATTCAGAGTATTCCAGCTGAATATTTGTCCTTATTACAATAATTATGAATTTTATAAAAGTAGACTGACTTCTGCTTTCAACCACCTATTTTAATGAACAATACATATTTTTTAAATCAATCAATTTTCTTTTAGTCATTAATTTTCATGAATGAATTTGAAAGAGAAAGTTTTCAAACTGTTTCATTGAGATCTGGATGAGCATTCTATATGCATCTATTTTACCTAACACTGGAGGATTTATTTTTCTATCTTTTAATAAAAACTTTAAATGAATGTGTTTTTTAAATTTTAAACATTGTATTTTCATTGTAACATTTGATATAGCCAAATATATTTCAGTCCTGTTTTCTGACAGGTATTTCCCACTTTATAAAAAATGTTATCTTTCAGTTTATTGGTTTAGAGGCTAAATGAGTAAAGACATTTTTGAGCAAATAAATTTACATCGTTTGTTTTTCTCTGTGACAAAAAGTCAATATAAAAATGGACTTTTTGGGGAAAGAAAAATTTTATCATAATTTTTGCTTCCATCTTTTCAGTTTCAAATGTTGTCTTAAATTGAAAAGAGTTGTGTCTCACTATGGTGATGGGTGTCTTGAGTGGGGTCACATGAACCCTGGTTACAAACAATCCGTATATGTATAACGTTTTCCTAAAGATTCTGTTATTGCCTCTTCACTGCTCTTAAAACTGTGTGTATCCTGGCAACAGTTTAGTCTGCAACATCTTTTCAGATGAAACATCAGGACATCATACCCCTACCATTTCTGTAAGAGATGAAGACATTTCACAGATGTATGGTGTCTGCTTGCATAATCTTCAAAGAAATTTTGCTGTGAGCTATGTTAGACCAGGATAAGAGTAAAGAGTTGATTTAGGGTTTAAGCTCTGTCTCTTGGTAAATGCATCAGAGCTGGGTTTTGCTGTGCTTCAGCAAAGCCACTTGTGCTGTACCAATCCTGCTGACTCCATACCTTAGTATATGAAACCTGTAAGGAGCGTGGAAGAACTCTGCAAAATTTTAGTCCTTAAGCTTCCCAGCTGAATGAGATACAGAAGTTATAAATTGCTTCAGATTTGACATGGTAAAAATAAAAGTAGTTCTCTGCCATGTCTGCACCCAAATCTATATGGTTTTAACAATGAGCTCACAATTTTAGTTCTATCACTGCAATTAAGAAAAATGAACAGCTTTACAACTAATTTTCAAACATAGATTTTGAGCAAATTATTACTTTGTTTAGACTTCTTGGAATAGATGTAAATGTTATTTTCAATTTCAGCCCTGTGTAGGAGATCTTTTTTGAAAGAAAAACCTTCCTGTTCTATTGCTTTGCAGGAGTAGTGGAGGAAGGAGTGTGGTGGTTACTAATTCCTCATTACCTGGAGTATGCCTGTAAAGCTCAGACATGAGACAATTTGTTCAGTGTCTTACTCCTCTGTTGAAAGCTCTTTCTGAACAAATAAAAATTCTAAACTAGCACAACCACCAACATAAAACCCCCAAAAGCAAGCCACAAATAGGCAAAATGGGTCTTTAGAAATGCCCACCTCGATTTCCAGTCAATACTTTCTTCCATTACACAGCTTCTTTTGCTCTTTCTTTCTCTTTCAGTATCTGTCACATATAGAAATATGAGCATAAACCCATGGAAATATAAACAAGAGGAAGGAGAATGCCTTTGGTTACATTTATTAGTTGTACAGTTAAAACAGTTATAGACTGATGTTTTAATTATTTTCCAGAATCAACAAGGTTTCAATGCCTGCTACAAAATCCCTTGTAATCTGTCCTGAATCAAGAGTGAAAAGGGCAAACTACAAGTGGATCGGTTTCATAACTTTTTAGGTCCCAAATGCCCAAATATATGTTTTAAAAGCCTTGCAGGATTATATTGGCACTGTCTGAACATTATACAAGGAAATACATAGGAAATATTTACTAAAATAAATGTATCTCTTGACTAGTCTTAAACTCTATTTTGTAGTCAAGTACTTTTAGTGTTAACCACCAGTAACTGTATTTTGTGATGCTAAAGGAGACAACAGTCATAAGATCAAACTTGAAGGGAGATAAAGGAATCTTCTGACTAATCACAAAAAGAAAAATAATCTTAAACCCTCACATGTTTAATGTGGGTAGGAAAGCTTATTTGAAACACTTGGTATGCTTTCATAATTGGATAGAGAAAAAAAATAATTTCCTATGAACTTTTTAACAATATTGCAATTTTGCCTCTCAAAAATATGTAAAAGTTTGAAAAGGCTTTCCCTATATATATATTTTCAGAAGTGTTAACTTATTTCTCTGTATCTTTCCATGACTATCTAAGGCAGAGAGGAGGACATTATCTTTCAACAGCTTCTGCCTGAATAGTTTGTAGACATTAAAGACTTTGACTCATACGTATAGAATGAATTAATTTGAGACAGCTGAAACAGTTTCCATTCCTGCAGTCTGCCTTCCTATCTCTGCCAGGCATATTAATGTAAAGTATATTAAAGTTAGTGGTGGTTTATGTTAGCATAACAGTCTGTAAACTACGATGGTTCATCATCAGCCATGCCTTTCACAGCCTGCTCAGACAGCCCTGCTGTGGGAGTGTAAATTTATGGCAGAGCAGAGGGATGGAGAAACGAAGACGGTAACCACTGCAGCTAGACTAATTTAATCCAATGCTGTAAATGACTCAGCATCTGCACCAAGAACAAAACTCCTCCTAAACTTCATTGTAACTGACCTGTTCAGTTCAGAAAACACAAATGATATCCAGTTTAGATTTTCTCCTGGACATAACAGGAATAGCTGAATTCAGCATTCTTGCAGTGTACATTTTAGTTCATGTTCTTGAATCTTACTTAGCTCAGTGTACTAATGTTCTCATGACATGTTTATCTTTTTTTTTTTTAACACTCAGATTTAATTTCATCTCCCTTCCAGAGACAGAACTTTTGGGAAAAAAACTTCATAGACTGTTAAAATAAACATGAGACAAAATTAAAGGAGAAAGACAAACCAGTAACTAACAACATAATAAAACAATTCAGTTTTCAGAATACTTAGGAAAATACAGAAATACCTGGGTTCTATATTAAGAAGTTCCCCTTCCTGGGGACAAAGTTGCAATGCTGCTTTTAGCATAACTACAAGAATATACAATTTGTTTAATCCATTTTCTCAAAAAACTTTGAAGAAGTAAAAACCATAAGGCAATTGGATGTTTTTATATGCATAGGCATATAAAAAATGGTTAAACAGTATAATATTTGGAAGTCTTGAAGATAATGAATAGTTCATGAAAGATACTTGCCAAAACTAACATATCAGTATTTTTGAGTGATAAAACAGCAAGGGCATCTCTATATATTAACATATTCTAAGAAAATTCAAGTTAAAAGAATATGAATATTTTTTGTCTTGTCAAATCTAAAGTAACTGTGACATAATCCAAATCTATGGTGGACACAAATCTGTGACAGCATTAGCAAATATAGGCACATAAGTGAACTGTATATTGTAACTGTTGCCCCACTGTAAGTACATTTAGAATACACAGTGTGATATTCATATGGAACGGCAAAATTTATTATTATTATTATTATCATCATCATAATTAGTAACATTATTATCATAATTTTCAACATTATTATTATTAATAATAATAATATAACGAAAATTCTAGACCTAAGAAGTAATGATGTTAGATTTAATGTCTTTTAGATAGATTTGACAAACTTGATTTCTGCCTGCCACTACAAGGAAAATATGAGATTTTTTTCCTTCTTTGAAAATAAAAAAACCTAGCTGATTATTATGTATAATTTCATTTTATTTTATTTATTTTATTCAAACAACTGTGTGCTTAATTAAAAGTAACTTAAAAACATCTGATTTATCTTATTTAAGAGGTGAAAATAAATCTAATATTTTCTATCTAACACCAAAATCTACATTTTTATGTATCTGTCTGTTTCCAGGGAAAACAAAAGCTCTAGACACCTACTAATTAAATATATAGCTATGTAAATAAGATATTATTAGACCACCACTATGCAAATAAAAAAGATATTTTCCTAAATCTCCTGACAGGATTGTCATGACTGTATGGATTGTTACTTTGTTTAATGCCGTTATTTCAAAGCTATAGATAAAACAGGGTTAAGGCTCACTGTTCTTGCACAGCAGAGTCTGGGGACATGGAGATCCTCTTCAGACATAGTCTAGTGATTTGTATGCTTATTCCCTGATAGTTAAGATTAGATTCACTCTGAATACCTCCTTTCAAACTTTCATGGCAATATGGAAGCACCATATGGGTTCTATAGAGAAAAGAACTTATCATATATCCTGCTGAAAAGATGCATCCGGTCTGCTGGAGGAATTTCCTGACTCAGCCAGCCAGCCTGCAACTGCACATCTCCACCCACACAAGACAGTTTTCCCTCAGATCTGCCAGGTGACTTCTACAGGAACCCTTTGACTTACCTCAGTCTAAAATTGCACAGTCTAATGAGCAGGGTTTTACTATTCATTTTGACAGAAAAATATGATTGAGCATTTTCTAAACAGTTTAATAAGTAGGTTGGAGGTGATGAAAACCTCCCAGCTGACACTGTCACAAGCATTGAGAAATCTTTCACTGACACATCTGCAGTGGAAAGAGGGCATCTGATCAAGCCTTGAGCTTAAGAAAAAGGTGCCACACCAAACAAAACCACTTTTGTCTTATTCTTTACAGAAAGAAGCAACATCCATTCAGTATTAGATAAAGACACATAAAAATACGATAAAAATGAAATTTGCAAGCATAAGTTTGGAGTTTAAGATTTCACTTCAGTAACAGCAGGTTAGGTTTTAAGGTTTTCATAAGGTTTTAAAGTTGGAAGACACCATAATGTCATCTGGTCTGTGGTCCTGTAGAAAATATATCTTGACTTAACAGTTACTAACTGAGGGAAACAATTTTGAAAAATCCAGATAGCATTTGGAAAGCTGGCTTGCACACTGTTGAAAATGATCACTTGGTTTTATGAGGTCTCTGGGAGACAGGCAAGTGAAAAACTTACTATTTAAATTATTTTTTCTTGTTATAGTCAATAAGGATTGACTATAACTAGATTGAATATACTCTGAATTGTCACGTTTCTTCAAAAGTCTGCTTTCACAGAAAGTCCAAAAATGTGCAAACATTGGCACTGTTCTTATATAAAAAAGTCTTCAACTCTTCTGGTGACATTTCATCATCAAAACAGAGAGGTTATCGCTGAATATTAACTTGCTCAATTGTGCACATTTTAGCTCTTATACCACACAGGATATTGTATGTGAAGCATCCTGCTGTTCCTAGACCTCCATGATATTGTGAACAATAAGGAAGTTTAATGACTCTAGCATCTCCTGGCAAATGCAGATTGAAACAGACCTTTAATACAGTGTTCATGCAGGTTTTTCTGTGTGAAAGAAAATGTTGTGGGAATTGGGTCTGAGCAGAAGAATTAACGTTCCTTAGTCTTGTAGGAAATGACAGGAAAGTGTTCGAGATAATGGAAAAAATGGGTAGAGTGCCATTTTTTTTGCACAGAGCACACTACCTGTAGCATGACAAACTCTCCTGGTGTTGAGAAATGGGTCCCTATTTCTCATTGTAGACTGAATATCTGGGTTTGAACAATGACCTTACAGTTTTTCCACTTCACTTGATTACGGCATGACTGATCAAAGCAGTGCAGAAAATAAGTAGCCAGTCATCAATTTCAAGCTTTTGATAAAGACTGATTTTTTTAAAAAAAATTTTTTTCTTTGCTTTGGATGTGAACTTGACTTTAGCAAAACAAATTTAACAAGTGGAAAAGTGGAGTAGACTAGCCACTGTTTTCAGTTCCTGAAATCAGTGTAGAGGCCTAGACGTATGCAAGCTGTTCTGCCTGAAGCATATGGCCTGGTGTGCAGCTTTTACAGATCCAGCATATTTTGCATTTTTTACAACATGACATATGGGTTGTGTTTCAATTTTATTTTAAAGCCTCGTAGTTCCAAGGAAATCTCTGCCTCTTCTGTCACCCACAACTGGGGAATGGGAGATGGGGTGAGCCAGATGAATTAGAAATTCCTGTGGCTTCTGGAAAAACAAGATTATTGTGCCACCAAACGATGGGCACTGTCCTGCAAGTGTGAATGTAACTGGGGGCTGAATGTCGCCTTCACACAGGGTCTGTCATTGCAAGAATCCTTTGACCTTGATGTTGAGTGATGCCCAATAGCTCAACTGAAATGATCTCCAGGTTCTTCAAAGATGAATTTTGTACCATGAACGCAAATAATCTGACTCTGAACTTATAAATATTTCCAGATACTGCTGTGACGTCAGATATGTATGCCAGTGTCTGTTCCCGTGTAGTTTCACAATGTTCCCAGGATATGACTGATCTTTAAACTCGTATACTATGAATCTGAACAGTAAAGGAATAAAATTAACTACTTCATAATGAAAATACATGTGAAAATATAGATAGTGGATCACCTGTGGCATTGCTACCATTTTATATGAAACGTTACTGAAATCTAGATTTGTTGTGGCCTAAGCAGTGACTACGGACTGAATCTAAGCTGCTTTGTTTAACTAAATAATTTCCACTTCTCTAAAACCAGTATTCAACAAAATAAAACTGATCTGAGGACATCATAGTCAAGCAAAATATCTCAAAGGAGTGTGTGCAACTTTGAAGCAAAGGTAAACAGTGAATATGGTTCACTAGGAACTTTGGAGATAGAAATCCCTTTTGAAGTTGAGCATAATTCTAATTTTGGTATGAACGTGTAATTTAGTCCTTTTAAAACCATTCATATAGAATTCACCTTTCAGGTTCAGAAGGTTCACCAAAGTTAGTGGAACATTTCTGCTTCTGCCTGAAAAACCTGATTTTCTATATCCATTGTGCTTACATTACTGATAAAAATGTGCTTGAGAGAAAGCAAAAGCTGATAGAACCATGAAGAACTATGAGGTTGTTATACATCACACTTTCTCCAGGATCTACACCCTGATATCCTACTTTGTGTTGCTTCTGATCAGTTACACAATGGGAAACAGCTGAGAAATGAATTGCCAAAGGCTTACATGTCATGACACTACACAAGAAAATGTGCTTTTCACTTTTTTAATGAGCTGACTTCAGTCAGTATGAGTTCTCCTGAACCATTTTTTCAGGTGTAGACTGGCCAAAGGAAGACTACTTCACACAAAGCAGGAGTCGTTCTTGAAAAGTACATCTGCCATTATAATATCTTAAATAATATTTACTGCCTGTCTACTGGTCCATATGGGTTAATAATCAGTATCACTTAAAATAGCAAATCCCTTTAGACATTTGACTGGTTTCTTGAATCTTGTAGAACTGGAGGATTGTATGGATGAGGGACAGGGAGACACATCCCTTCTCTCTCAGTGCACTTGTTCAGTCCTACACCATCTGCATGTCATGTCTCTGCTCTCATCAGTCATTTTGTGGACTCATGATGCAAGGACATTCTCCCTGAATGTCATAAAGGCATGTATCACCAGAAGGGAGTGAGCTCAGGAGTATAGTTTGGCAGTATATTAACCTGGACCTTTAAAACCCCCTGAGAAATCCTTAGAGAATGCAGCACTGAGCAGAATTCATGCAGTTATTTATTCATACATCAACTTTCAGACTAAAACCTAACATCTACTCTGCTTCACTGTGAGAATGTTTAAAAGAAATATATGAAAAAGTTAAAAATAAGATTGTAGCCCTAATGAAAAAAACCAAACCATTGAATCTTCTGTCACTTTTGAGCTTTACCACTCATTTAAAGACTACTCTTCTAGAAAAAAAAAAAATCCATAAATAATTTTTTATTTCAGAACAGTTTTGAAGTTTGATACCAAAAGTACTGAAATTGTGAAAATTTCATTCTTTGCAGATATGACAAAAACTAGAGAAGTGCTAGTGTGTTGTAGTCTGCGTGAGAGAGGCATCAAGATGCTGGAGGGCCTTTCTGAGAGCTGGCAAGCATACCAAAGGCAGCTCACCCCTGCCCACTTTCTTATTCATGTTTCCTAAGTGTCCATTAAAGGCCATTTTCAAAGTTAAGCTCTAGGAGAGATTTATCCCAGATTTTACATAAAGATTCTTATGTCATAAATGCATCAAAGCATGGAAAAATCTTACTACGTTTTCATTCTGTATGAAATTCTTGGTAGTTTTTAACTCAGAAGTGTGTTCAGGAAGCATTTCTACCAGCATTCCAGATAACACAGAAGAGTTTTGAAGAGAAAATCTGAACTCCTGTAAAATATCTGAGGAAAGTAGGACAAGGGAAAAAAAAAAAGGCATAGTGAGCTAGTGAAAGTACCAGTTCTAAACCATTAATCTTTAAAATTATATTTATCCTTCCTATACTGTTAAAATGTCTACAGAGCTGAATTCTCATGCTATAATAGCTCAGCTAAACATTTCACGTGTTTCTTTTTGAAACTGTCAGCTGATTCCTGTATTTCTCAACCTTAATGTTCTTTTTATTCTTTTTTTTCAGACACTTGTGTTTCTGCTGTTGTAGTTCAGCAGGTCAAATAAGGAATAAGCATTAGAACCATGAAATAGAGTTAGAAACTTTATTTTCAGAGAAAAAAATTGCAAGAATTGTGGGAAAATTGCACTCTTAAGCAGGACAATAACTCTTAATGAACTCAAATTTATCTGAAGTGGGCCAGAAAATAAAAGTCCAAAAATTGGTAAGTATTTGTAAAAAAACGGGCTTTATTTCTCAAAATATATGCTATTAAAATTTATTTTAGCATTTTTAAAGCCGTGAAACTTTTAATTTTTATATAGCACTCAAGATTTTCCTCAACAGAATGCAGCTCACTAAAAGCAGGGCAAAGAAAGGGGAAAAATTTCATTTTCCCAGTGGAATAAACATTATGTTGATGCAAAATTTGTAATTTAATTTTATTTTGTTGAATCTCTCATATTCTTACCCTCAAATTTCTGTTTCAGTTTCACCTCAACAGATTTAACTTTTTCAGTTTTTATTCCAGCCACAATTCAAAAGATTGTAATGGCAAGATGTGATTCCCCAATTTGTCATGTATATCTCACTGGAGAAACAATTTTTTAACCAGTTTTTCAATATTCTGGTATTTAAATGCAAAGGCAATGCTACAGGCTTGTTTCACAATGTTGCTAAATTTTAAAAAAGGTTTGTAAATGATTCTGTGTGTTCTAAGGATTTCTGACTGAGGACGAATTATTTTGTGAGGAAGAATTTTTTTTTCAGTGCATTGAATAGTTTCTCTGGAAGATGTATTCACTCACTGGCTTAAGATAAAACACTGCTAAGTACTCCTTCACCTACAAAAGCAACCAATTGTTGTGTGAGTTTTGAGTTCAGCCTCTGCCAGGCTCAACCTCAGTGATTTTGTTGACTTTTAATAGTAAAGTAGTCATGGCTTAAGAAAAGATTGACAAAAACCTGTGTCTTGCAAGTCAGGAGGCAGAAAGACAAAAATGAATTGTGGGACAGGTGTTTCCTGTTACAGTAGGGTTAACCCTGTAATTGTTATGAATGTGAGTAATTTCACATCAATAAATAATCAGTGAAAATGTATAACACTTATGTTTTGTTGGAGCCATCTGGTGCAGCCATAAAATAAAGACAAAATTGAGGAGGACAAGAAAGCATCAGTTTTGTTTGTTAGAATCTTTATATGTTGTTTTAAATTGAATTTAAATCTGATGGAGTTGCAGTTAGAACAGAAACATGGGTTAATGCTCATCAGTTGTATGTATTGATGACTCTTCCTCTTTTTGTTGCCCTCCAAAATTCAGGAAAAGATTTCCCCAACTGCAGAGATCTACATCTTGTATAACATGAAAGCTATCTCCTGCTTGCTTTGCAGAAGCTGGAGTCAAGAAGAATGATGTTAAAATTTTTAACTGTAGGAAAAAAGACATAAGGCTCACAGGTAAATATACTACCAGTCACATGTAAGAAAGAGCTAAATAAAGTCATTTGTATGAAAAAAATGAGACAAATAATTTTATTTTATTACTATATTTGCACTTTGGAGAGTAAAAATGAGAAAAAAGAATAGTAATACTGAGAAATTAATAAAATCTTATATACAAATCATTTTCACATAGTTTTGTCTATACTAAATTATAGGTAAGGACGGAGGTGCTATTTATTGTACTGAAATACTGAAACTGTTTGAAATAAAGCCTTATTTAAGACTAGACTGTACCTCTTTTGCTAGGTCATAGTAATATCTAGCAGAGCAACAACAGAGTGCTCAGCTGTCTACTGTTGGCACCATCTGGTCTTGACTCCAGGCCCTTCTTTCTCCTGTCCCAGTTAAAAATTTTGTCTTGAACAAAGCAGAGCAACACCAACAAGAAAAATTAGAAGCAATTTGCAGGGAAACTCTTGGCATAGTTATTAGGTGTCTCGATTAATTGGCCTGAATGAAGCAGAATATAAATTAAAGCCTTGGTTTATTACACATCAAAGATTGCTTACTGTCTTAACCATTGGTTCCACTCTTCACCCAAACAAGATTCCAAACTTCAACAATCCCACTATTTCCCTCCTCAGGCAAGTGCAGGAACAAAACATCTGTCTTAGTCTTTCCTTCCTGGTTCTTTGGCAAAGCCTTGCCTCCCTGTGCTACCCGTGGTTGGCAGTTTGGGCACTGAGAGCAGAGGACAGCTGTTTTTAATTCCTTCTCTTGGCACCAAGGACTGAATCTATACTCATAAATTAAACATTCCCAGGACCATTCTCATCACTGAGGCCAGCTGGAACAGAGCATCTCACATCCACACTACTGCACTCTTTCCCCTCCAACAAGGGTGACATCATCCAAACTGCCTAATAGGACTAGTCCTTGGTCTATTGTAACTCCCAACTGTGCGTGGTAATTGTCTGGGAGAGTCATAGTTGACCCACAGCCAAAACTGCACCAGAGACTTTTTAACAGATGATTATGTTTCAAAGGTCCAGCATGTTCCTTTCATGATTCTAGCATAAATGTAGTAATATTATTCATTGCCAGAAATAAATTGGAATTGCAAAAAAAGTCTTTCTTAGCCCTGTGTAAGTATGTTCAGCTTTACAACAGTCTAGTAGGAATTAGACTGTAAACATAGTGTTACCCAAATCCACTCTTTATCAAGTTATTCAAGAGAGAAATTTCTATTTAAAGAAGTCTGGCAAAGTGACAAGAAATTGAAAACAAGGTCCTAAGTGTGTTTGTTTCAACTGGCATGCCATTAATAGGTATCCTACAGTTGTAAGTTCACATGTTAAAAACTTTCCTGAAAGGCTCCTTTTCAAGCACATTTTACACTTCCATTTTTGCACCTGCATCTTATATTATATGAGTGCATAACTGGATATTTATGACTGTGATGAGATCATTGTTTGTGAGAATTATGTAGTAGAGACCTATAAGTACTAAATTTTAGTATATTTTGCTCCCCTCAAGATTGAGAGTTTTTGTGATTCATTAGTTTCAGCTAGCTGTACAATTTCACAGCTTGTGCACAAAAATGGAAAATATTAATTAGCAATTTTCTCATTGTTTGTTTAAGAAAAAGCACTAAAAACTAGTTGAAATAGGTTCCTGTAATTCCCTGTATTTACTCCAATGTGTAGAGGAAAATTGCTGGTACTGTTAGAAAGTATTGAAAATATTAAATATAGATATCTAGCCTTGGGGAGTGCAAATTAGCATGTTTTTAATTGATTGCAATATTCAGGGAAACATTACTCAAAGAAAATTAATTTTAGAGCAGCATATTTTGACAAGCACATGTGTCAATTTAAAAACCTGTGATCAACATTAAATAGGTTTTAAAGACAACAAAGAACTGTTTCTAATACTATAAGGAGCAAAACCTGTCTTTTGAGCATGTTTTCTGTGGGATTGATTCACACAGTATGTAGAAATCACCATAACCTTTCAACCTTTTAAAATAGGATTCTGAGGGGCATATTTTAATCTCAGTTATACTGGTGTGAATAGAACAATTCCTTTGAAGATAGCAGAGCTACTCCTAATATCTGCCTATGTAATTGAGAACAGAATTGAACATACAAATCCCTGGTCTGAAAGAAAATGCCAATTGGCTTAAAACTGGGAACACTAAGGGACTGCTTGCTAGGCAGGCTAATCAGTGGCACCCCAAACACTGAGTGGAATTTTCAAATGCTAATATTATGTTGATTTTTCATTCTATCTTCTGTATTTCATAAATCTCTTTTTTAATTGACACTGGTGTATTTCCATCTGTTTTTGCATGCTTATGATAATCTTGCATACAGCACATAGAGATTGGATGATATGAATGAGCAAACTGATGCTTGGTGAAGCTGCTAATTTATTTAATAAGGAAAGATGTGAGAATTCCCCAAAATTTATTCAATGACACATACAGGCTGCTGTAGTCTTTCATTTCTTAAGGAAGTAGGACTTAAAAGTGGGTGTAGTGTGCATCTACTAGAGCTTCAAGGAACGTTCCTGCAGTCTGGAGTTAGATATGTGTGTTCCTGAAAATGCTGCTTTGCTTGCCATTTCATGCTAAGAAAGGTCTCTTCCATCCCCTTTGTTGGCTTTTATGAATCTCAGCTGACCTTCCCTTGCATTTTATGTGGGAGTCTTAGACACTGCTTGTCTTAATACTTGGCAATGTAAGGAATTCTATTTGCAGTCAACAAAGTTTAAATAAAGTCAGAGTCTATGTTACATCCTGAAAAATGGAAGTATAAGTCAAAATTTTTAACCTTTCCTTCTGTATTAGTCCTTGAAAACTGAGAGATGTGAGCATGAATTGCCACAAGCACAGAACAGTGTCTCATGGCACAAAGTAATCTTAATGTAATTTAAACGGAATCTCATTTTCTCTAGCAGTATGGTCTGAATGTTCAATCAAACTATGTGAAATGATTCAGATTTCTTCAATGTGCCTAAATGTGCTAAGTCTTCCTCAGTATGATTCCAAACCATTAAACTACTGTGTTTTCTGTTTGCAAGGATGGACTAAATGGAGTTACACCATTGATGATACTGAGTTCATTGTGCCTATTTTGTAGAACAGCTGTATAAAGGATAAATTAACAAATAAAATATTCTTTATGTGCATGATCTCATAAAACTCCATTTCCAGTTTTCCCACAGAATAAACAAGGAACAGCTGCAAGTTGATTTAAACACGTGTATCAAAAGCATTGGGCTAAATAAATGATGCATACCAATTTTAGTACTAAAATTTGCCTACTTTGTCCACTTCTTCCTACTTTTAAGCAGTGCCAATAAATTTCCTCAAAATGTACGTGTTATGCCCTTGTCCAATATCAAGACAAGAAAGACATCTTATTCCTCATGAATAATCAATCTTCTTTTGACACAGTCTTATGTAGCAATTTTTACTCTAAATTGGAGAGACACAGACCACCAAGTGAACAAGGAATTGGCTGGATGGTTTGACTCGAGATGCTGCCAATTGCTTGATATCTGAGTGGAGACCAATGATGATTGGTGTTCCTCAAGGAATGCCAGTTTAACATCTTCACTATTGCCAAAATGGACAATGGGATTAAATGCACCCTCAGCAATTTTGCTGATGATACCAAGCTGTATGGTGAGGTCAACAAACTAGAGGGAAGGGATGCTATCTGGAGGGACCTTGGCAGGCTTGACTGTGAGGGTGATGAGGCACTGGAACAAGTTACCCAGAGAAGCTGTGGATACCCCATGCCTGGAAATGTTCAAGGCCAGGTTGAATGAGACTCTGAGCAACCTGGTCTGGTGAAAGGTATCCCTGCCCATGGCAGAGAGGTTGGAACTAGATTATCTTTAAGATCCTTTCCAACTGAAACCGGTCTATGAATTTATCGTGATTCATACATCTAAAAGAAACAGAATAAACTGAAAAGTCAAAGGGAACGCAGCATTGGCTTAGGCAAACAAGGGAGGAAAAGGAGAGGCCAGAGCAGAATGAAGAGCTGCAATAAAGACCTTGGAAAGTTGGGCTTGTTATTCCTTGATGACACTGGACCAGAGGATCACCCATGATAAATGAGGAAGAATGACAGCTACTACACAAGTGACTTACACACTTGAGATATTGGTTGTTTGGGCTGTTAAAGATCTTGCAAAACTAGTCCCAGATTCCAGCAGCATCAAATAAGAAATCTGCTGCCTTGAGCAGTTTAACACATGAGCTTTTGTTTATTTTGCCTTTGTAGATCTAAATTAGAGTAATTATTTTTGTAGTGATTTGGTCTGTTTTGCACCTTTAAAGTCCAAGTAAAGTTAAGTACTTTACTAAGGCTTGCAATGTAAATAAATGGTATACTTCGTAACAAAAAGATGTGACCTTCATCTATTGGAGGGTTATTACACGTCATTTCCAAATTAGAATCCACACTTATGGAGCGATTTGTAAACAACAGTGCGTATTATCTTCCATTACGTTTCACAAGTCCTTGAAAAAATGATATGGTTGCACACCTTCTGGATTCAAAATTAAATTATATTTAAATGATTTTGATATGCACAACTTGAGTAAAAGACTGTAAAGATATACACATCTAATTCAAGGCCACACAATTGGTTAGTGGTAGGCCTGGGAGAAGTATTCCTTCTTGTTGATCAGAAATCAGCTTATCTGCTCTTTTAATCCAAGTAAAAACAAATCTTTACTTCTTCCAACCAAGCCATTCTATGGTTCTTGAAAATTCTGCAGAAAACAAATCAAAATGTTTGAGTTGAAGTGAAAAAAATTAATTAAAAAAATTACTAAATGTTTGCAATTAATTGCTCACTACTCAGCTTGATGTAGTTGGTAGTCTAGTCAACTATACAATTTTATATGTTTCCTTTTTTTATTCAGAGGGATCAAAGACAATTTAATAAGATAAGTATGTATTAAAAGACATCTTGACCTTGTTCCTGAAAACTTCATTTAATGAAAAGTACCAACAGTCTTTTCTGATTAATATATCCTTGTAATAAATACTACATAAATTACATTCTGAGTTACAAAAGAACAATTTCTATCCTCATTTGAAATTCAGAAAACACACAGATTATGCTTTCAGGTGGCAAAAGCTCCAGGGTTTCCAGGCTGTCTTTTGTGTTACACAGTCTTGTAGAGTGCTAAGGGCTGACAGATGCTTATCAAACATTCATGTAAACACTGCTATCAAAGCTGTGTTTTCTGGTACTGGCTCCATACAAGAGGGTCAGTGTGAAACATAATTAAAGGAAGGACAAAGCTAGAAATGTCATGGCACCAGTCTTTGCTATATTAGAAGACTCACATAGAGTTCTCTCTAGCAAAGAACAATAGCACTAGATAAAAAAGCGAAAGATACAGAAATCAAGGATTAAGAGTGGAATCTTTTTAAGTGGTCACATATTTTAGAACACATATATTCAAAACACAATTTATTCCAATCTAGTTATGTACGTTTTTTTTCAAAATATTGCCAAAAGTGTTTAGATAAAAAGCCCCAACCTTTGCTCTCTAATGCCTGATATTAGACATTTGCCTCATACTTAATATTCTTAATTATTATTGACAGTAATTCCTAAGTAATATTTTCATCTGCATGCCAAAATATATGGAATAAAGAGTAATGAAAGGGAAAATTCTTTTGGCACTGAATTCACATTTAGAGCTTATTGAGACACTCATTGCTAGTACAACAAAAGGACTCATGCACTGCAGAGCTAACCACTGTCATATTTACTAGTAGCACAAACTGGAGTACCACTCAAGGAACAAAATCTGTTAATGAGGGTCAAGCAAAACCAACTAACCTCTATTCTCAGATACAAATAGGCTGAGCAGTCTGCTGGTAAGCCAGACATTTGAGGTCATCTAGGAAAAGCATTTGGTCTTGCTACCAATGTCCAGGATCTTAAATTTCTTGATAAGAAAACTTATCAATTCCAGACTTTTCATATGAAAAAAGAAGAAGTATGATGCAAAAATGGTTCAGTGCATAAGAATTTCATAAAAAAAATGTTCTTGTGATCCTAGAAGCACTGATATCTATTTTATAAATATATACTTCAGTCTTCAGGTTTCATATCTTTGTAGTTAAAGTAATTCTGAAGAATCATCGTTAATAATTGGACTAACTAGGAAGTGAATGGGAACAAACAACCAGAGTTCATTTAATGTAAAATGTATTTTTGAAATTGATACCTGAACTCCTTTCTTATGTAACTCTTGGATAAAATTGTTTTTATCAGTTTTTGAGAGAAGGTAGAGCTAAGAGTTAGGATTCGAAAGTAGTTGCCTGTATTTTGATTTTATCCTTTTAATTTCTTCTTTACAAACCAATATGCTAACTTTTTATTCTCTGGTTCTGTTAAGCCTTGCATGATTATATTCTACAACTAAAATTTTATGATGGTTACATCCATGTCACCTGTGTTACTCAGACTGATCAGAGACTTCTAGAGCTACAGTTGTATCAATGCTTATCTAATGGTAAAACAACTTGTAATTTTCTACTTAGTATTCAAAAAGAGGAAAGAGTGTATCTCAGTGTGATCAGAAGCAAATAGATTGAAGATGAATGACACCTAAAGACTAAAAAATGACACATATATGAATGCCTATTCCATTTTTATGCAACACCAACATGAAAAATTGTTGCTGTGGCAGCAGATATGCAGTGAAATAGCCATGAGGAACAGATCATAAATCACCTGCTTCAAAAGTATTGACCCCCAACACTCTGACCATCTGAAATCTTAGTTTGCTTTCTGTTTTCTTTTATTTTTCATTAATGTTTACTTTTCTTTTAACATGGTGGTGAAAATTTGGGGCTTATGCTTTGAGTTGTGCTGCCTACACATGTAAACAGTACCTATATATGTAAACATGTGCTAGTACCAACACATGAAGAGGACTTCAAAGACGAACAAGCTTGCAATTAGTCTTTTTACTTCTACTTCATAATAGCATTGAAACAACTTCTATATTCCCAAATGGTGGAAATGTTGTGAGTCACAGAAGAGGGGCTCTCAGCAGCAGCAGTAGGGAATACAACTATTGCTCTGTATTTTTTCAAGAAGTGCTGTGCATCACATCCAACACATCCACTTTCATGTTGTTGCCTGGCTGTCTGCCATTCACTGGTACATCTTTTACAGCAACACAAATCCAAATTTACAAGCACCTATAATAGGCTTCTTAATCCTTCTCAGTCTGAAAAACTGAAGCCAAGAGGAGAAAATAACTAACTAGCCATGAAAATAATGCTTTAGACTATGTCCAAATATAATACGTCACCTAGCTCTCTAACAAGTGAGCCTAGCTACTGCAATCATGGTGCATTTAAGGAGGGAAAGACATCAGTGCTGACCTCCTAGCTGAGCTGATGGCCAAATAAAAAAATCTTTTGTATTTTCTGTACATAGTGCAATTAATATATATAAATGTATTGACTATTTGAACTCAGTGAAATTTAATTGAAATTACTGCATTTGGTGCAACTGCAAACATCTGGAGATAAAAAAAGGCAACTTGCAAATTGAAATGTCTTCTAAAATTATATTAATTATATACGTAGAAACACATCTAAATGGAAAGATGAGTATTTACTTGGTGAAAAAAGACATTCAAAATGGGTGAAAGAGGACATTCAAAACAACACATATAATTAGAGTAATTGTATGTACTAGAAAAGTTGCAAAAGAAAATAGGTAAAGTAGGAATGTATTATTTAGTTTATCACTGTGCCAAGGTTTATATTTTTAGAGGGTGGGATAAATGTGTCTGCAATGAGGGACAAAGGCTATAACAGTATTTCAATAATAAACCCCAAAAACCCAACAGCCCCCCGCCCCCCAAACTTTTCTGACTATGTAAAATTGATTCAGACACAAAGGAGATCATTATAGCCTCAATATCTGTCAGCTGTCCTCTCCAGTGGGTGCAACATTCATGGGATGGCTATGCATAATTTATACATAAGCTACGACATTGATCTATGAGTCAAAAAAATCACTACTTAATGATGTGAACATGCAGAAAAGAAGCAAAAATAGAGTTGCAAATATCAAAAACAGTAAGAATACTTCTTTTTTCTACTCCTTACCCTTCTCATCTTCCTTCCTTTTCTGCTCCTCATAATAGGGATTTATTAACTGTGAGAGAATAATATCAAGTAAAATTTGTTATTGTGCAAATGTGTTTATTTAAACTTTTTTTTCTTAATATTGAAAAGTTGGCCACAGCTGTGGTCACAGTTTACCACAGTGTGGATAAACAGTAGGTCCTGTCCCTTTTGTAAGCTTATGAGGACCTGGTTTGATAACCTAGATGAAACAAACCAGTTACTCAGGGATTGGGTTTGCCATTTCATCAGGCCCTAAGCAGAATGACAACAACAAAACATTTTGATTATATTTTCAACTTTTTATGCATGGTCTTTTCATGTTGAAAACAAAGAAGCTGGCATGGTCTGTAGCGGCGTGTTTTCTGGTTTTTACTTATTGTTAATAATCATTTGTTCTGTAATGGTTTTTCCCAAGTTCCCCCTGTACTTCTTCCCATCTGGTACAATCTCCTGCCTGGGAAATTCCCTTTGTTCCCCTCTGTTGCAATATGTTGTCAATCATCCATTGCTCTCCTCCCAGTGCCTGCCCCCCTCCGGGAAGCCTGCCCCCCTCATTCCAGAGGCTTCAGAGGCGCTCGGTCTCGGATTGGAGCAGGTGGGGAGTCCCCCACCCCTCGTTTCCTATTTGCTGGCTGTGTGCCCTCCCCATTCCCCTGATTGGTTTTCCCTCTTGTATCCACCCCCTTCCCCTAGTCCCTGATAAGCAATGAGCCCACCTTTGTCGCCCTGATTTTCAAAAGCCTTCTGATATTTACATACTTGGAGTGAGAATTCCCACACTTTTCTCAAAACACTATGTGTTTTTCACATTCCTTCTTGGAGGAGGAGAAAATTGACAGACTGTTCAACTAGCCAATGTGATTCGGAGGAGATATGTTATCCTCCAATCCACTCTCATTTTAGAGAGTCTATAAATTGTAGAAACTGTAAATAAAGTTCCCCTTTTTGCCTTGGGCAGCTGAGCGTGTCCAGCGTGCTCCTTCCGTGTCCAGCGTGACACGCCTCCTCCTCTCTCTCTCTCCTGGGACGCGTGAGTGCCTGCACCATGGGGTGCATGTGACAATAAACTCTATCTTGCCTCGAGGCCTCCTCCTTCTTACCTTCGTTGAGCCTCACTAACAGCTCTCGTGTGGCTTCTGAACTACCAAGGAGGTAGTGGTCCGCTAGCTGGTCCGCTAGCCACTGCCTAACCAGACTTGAAACAATTCCCAGCCAGGGCAGCCAGGATTAGCTGGAAAACCATCTCCAGTGGGCACAAGGAATTATTTCAATGGTCCATTCAACAGAGTCCACCGGTGTTTCATCAGCTATTGATGAGATTTATGTGTACAAGTGACAGATCATTTTGATGTCATTGTATGTGAATCATATACAGAGAAGTCTAAACATAACCAAATATAGGTGACAACATACAAGAGGACATATTGCTGTATGAGTGCTCACCATTCATCATACATTAACGTGCACCTTTGATAATGGCTTGTGTAAAATGACTTAGTTTCTCACGAACTGAGCAAGTATATATGCTGACATTATTAAAACTGCTGCACTGCTTTGCTTCTCTCCATACAGATAATTCCAAAAAGCAATTTTCCCATAATATTTTTTTCTTGTAGAGTGGCATCTCATTACCCATATATACGTTGTATTGATTAGCAAGTGTAGCTGTTTTCTATGTGTGTATCACATTTAACCTCCAAGGAGTATACTGTTTTAACAGAATTAACTCTGAGAAGAAAATATTAATTTTTCAAGCAAGACAATGCTGTTAAAAAACCAGCACCTTTTAATTACAAAGCTTACATCAGAAGAATGACTATGTGAAGTCAATGTTTCTTTTTGATGTTAGGAACAGCCACAAATGATCTTTTTCTTTTTTAATAGCAGTGTTCATTTATCCCACTGAGAGAGACAAATGTGTTCCACCCAGCTATTGAAGAGTTTTAGAATTTTATTGAAGATCCTCAAGACAGAGGTTCTCTTTGTTCTGTGTATGTATAAAGGGCTGATCAAAAGCAATGGAACCAGTGGGAGCTTTTCCCAGTTTGTATTCTACGGCCCTTGTCTTAAAAGATGAGGCTTATTGCCATCTTCTCAGTCACAAGTTTTCTTTGTGTATAACTGTGGAGTATTCTGCATATTTAGTGCTTTTCTTGTGGTTACTAGAAAAAATTTTCCAGATTGGTTAAGGACGATTTTGCTACAGCTGATATAGTACATGTTTTGCATAGCTAGTGCTTTCTCGTAGTTACTAGCAAAAAATATTCCAGATTAGTTAAGGACAATTTTGCTGATATAGTACATATTCCTGTTAACATATAATGCAACATGGATTTTTAAAATTCCTATTATAACCTCTAACCTTCATTTTTTTTTGAATCAGAGTTTCAGCTGTCCTTGACACTGTACTATCTTTCAAGTAGACTAAATTTCAAAATTGTTTGGAAATTTTGACATGAATTTTGATAAGCTAAATTGGAAAATGGGGGCACAGTGAGTGTGAGAAAGCAGACTAACATTTTTGCTTTGGCATATTACACACTGGAATAGTTCAAAAAGTTTTGATGCACATGGTCTTTGAAGGAAGTTAAAAAAAAAAACCAAAACCAAAAAGTGAGGAAATGAATGCAAATGCTTCTCAAACAAAAGGAAGATTGCAAAGTGGCTTAATTACAATAAGTAGTCAATTGCAGTACAAGCAGTCATATAAGAAATTTCCTTGTAAACAGCTATTAAACCTTGTACAGAAATGCAGACCAAGTACCAGTTCTTGGAAGTTGAAACCATAGAAGTTGAAAGCATATTAGGCAGACCTGTATGATTTTTTAAAAAGGGAGAATGAAAAACCACTGGAGGAAGCTACCAAGAAAAGTGTCAGCTTCTTCTACTCTTGCTAAATTCCTTGTTAAACCTGGTTGAGTTTCTAGCAAGCACAGTTTATTAAAAAAGTGATGATGATTTAGTCAAACTTCTGTCGTTGGGTTCAATGTAATAATTGGATATAATGTAATGTAGTGAGATAGATTTAATGGTGTTTTCTACATTTAAAGTCCATTAAACTGAATAGCTAGACTTACCTTGGAATATATGGTATAATTTTAAAAATACTACTGTATGTTTTATTTTAACCATCTTGTAAATTTCATAAGATATTCGTATTTATTTCTCAGTGAGGACTGTTAGACAACTTTCAAGTAAATATGCCATTGAGAAGAAAAAGGTTATTTTAAGTTGTAGATATCACCACTAAGTTGAAGAAAAGCATCCTTTGATGAGCTACTTCAAAGTTGTATGTTTGGGGATTTTGACGATAAGAAAAACTTGTTTATCTAAACCAGATATTAAGGACACATAATATATACTGAGAATGTCAGGGTTTTTTGCCCAGAAATGCCAGATTTTGAATAGTCAGTCAATATTCTTTGACCCAGCATGCAAAGCTCTGGAATCACTTACTGGGCGGAAACTTTCATGACAGCCAGAAATCTGTCAACAGGTTACCAGGGTAACCTTTGTGCAAACATTCATAACACTGTGTAATTTCAGTCTACTCATTTACTGTTGTTATTTCTTTCCTTATCTTCCAATAAGAGAGATGTGCAGAGCTTTAAAGTTAAGCCCTAGAAATAAAATAAAATGAAATGTTGCAGGAAATAAACCCACTACATTGATTATTTAATTTTTGATTCTTGTCAGCTTCGCCTTACCTTCTACATTTGATAGTTTCTAAGAGTAAAACTTAAACCTCCATCAAAGAACTATCACTGGCATCCTCTTCTCTACAAGGTGCAAAACTACTAAAGATGCTCATTTTCCTATGTAATACACAGCAAATATAGTTAAAACTTGTGATTGTTTATTTATTTGAAAAGAGCATGGACATTTCAACTCAACAGTTCACAATCTTTTTCTCTTTCCTGGTGTTGGTCATAGCAGTGTAAAACTTGACATTAAAGCATATTCATCAACATCTGCCTCTGTCAATGAATTATTGGATCTAGCTAATTACCTGGCATCAATATATTTGAAGCAAATTGATTGTTTTTATCCTATCAAATATGTATGCAGTTGTTACCACACAAAGCCAGGCTCTCAGGCTTCGCACATGTCAAAAAAAAATAAAAAAATCTGTGTGTTTGAATATGTGCCATCATGACTGCCACACTGTAAGATTTTTTTCAGAGCATTTTAAATGAAACATTATTCTTTCAGTTTTATGGTATTAGCTAGTTGTTTTACATTGATGATGATGGGCTATATCAGCATCTCTGCAGCTTCCTCCATGCAATCTTGTTCATTTTAATATAATGTTTATGAAATGGGCTTATATTTCATTTCTTCTCTCTGAATATTATTCTATTTAAGTCTGGATATACTCTTCTTCTGTGGCATTTGCAAAGGAACTTAATATCATCTAGCTTGACCTGTATTGTGAAGCTTCCTTTATCCGGCAGGAATGTAATTATTTAAAAAAGACTAGCCAGTAATTTGCGACTGAATACCATCATGCACTTTTCTAAAAGATTTGCACAGCAGAGAGAAATTTATTATGTATTTATGGGGAAATGTTACAGTTAGGCTGACTACATTGAAAGAGACTGCTCTTGCTTTTCAACTAAGGAGAAAGCTTTGCAGGTTTTAACCTGCAGCAAGAACTGCCCATCTGACATTCACTGCTCTCAGAAACATGAACTAAAAAGCTTCCCTTTCAGAAGGGTTTGGTGGTTTGGTGTTTTTTTTTTTTTTTTTTTTGTTTGTTTTTCTTTTTTCACTTTATTTCTTTTAGGTCTTGGGATAACACCTAGGAAATGAAAAGGATCTGCACTTGAGTAAGGACTGGCATATTTCCTCTAAGAAATTACTGTAATGCAAGAAAGTGAAACAGCTGATGTGATAAGTGTTTTCCACCTTTAGTTACTGTGACCACTCTGAGATACAGTAATTACTATTTCAGCTGTATCTTACAATTTTCTCACCTCTGTAAAAATATTAATATGTTCAGAAATATACTTCAGTTTGGAAGAAAAATAAGTTATTTGGTGTTGTATTCATCCAGGAAACAAAGCCAGAGAAATCAGAAAACTAGCTATTAGATTTGGGCCCCAGGACACATCTTGGATCATGAAATAAGACAGGGAAGACAGGAAAGGGTCCTGGATTATTGGAGGCTGCCTCTGGTCTGATTAGTGTCTGCCCAGCAGAGAAGGCTGCAATGCTACATTGTTATTATATGGCTCCTCCTGTAGGACAACCATGCCACTGTTTACTCCACTGTTGATTTTAGGATGGAATCTCTGTATAGTTCTACAGTGTACATATCTTGAGAGCAGTAAGACATATATAATGACATGGATAAATAGCTTGGAGCATATATGTTTGAAACCTAACTGAAACTGTAACATGTTTTTTGGGTTGTTTGGATTGAATATCATTCCACTGATAAATGTTACTCACTCAAACCCAAGTTTACCAAATAAGGATTATTTTCAGTTTATTTCCACTGAAAAGACATTTTGCTTTCTGTTTCAACTTCCCATTTTAATATCTCTGAAAGGAAACATCCCATTATCTAACTTGTGCAAGCTGACCTAGGAAATCAATGAAAATGTTTGAAAATAGATTTCTTTAGCTGTACTGTAGATGAGAGATGGCATATTTATTTTGTCATTCTTTCTTCTAATTGATTTTTTTTTCTAATAGCTATTGTCTGAAAACTTGAAATCACTGACCATGTTGGTAGAAATTTTAAAATTTGACATTTATGGGCCCATGTTTTCAATGAAATATGTATATAAATATGATTAACTTTATCTGATTAAAAATATACACATTTTAGCTTTTTACTTTCATACATGAAAATAATATTCAGGTGTGCTTGACAAAAATTATGAGAATCTGTTACCACAAGATGTGAATAGAATATAAAGCGTATGCTCAAAGTAAGGTAGAAATTCATATGTTGAATCAACAATATTAAGTTCTCAAATTTTCAGCATGTAGATCTAGATAATAAAAATGTATCTTTTTTCTCAAGCAAATATTACAACATTTTGAGAAGTAGAGAATAGGGGAAGTGCACTTAATCACCATATTGCATTTGGGTCCTGTCTTAGCCAATGTTCTTCCAATTTTAGTAAGGAGTGAAGAACATACTGAACATTGTTTTTCTCAGAAGAAAAAGTATTCACAATAGATTTCTAAACTGAGATAATCAAAACCCATAGATGCAACAGCTGATTAACAGAATAATCAATCTGGAGTTATGATGCTGTTTAATGTTTGTTAGAATGTTTGTTTACTCTTCAGTGGTGACTTATCTAAATAAGAAGCTTTTGTGAAGATGTTTGTTAGAAACAGTTACTGGCACAGGTATAACTGAAATATATAAGTTTATTCCTTTGCATGTAAAATGTTTGTTTGAATAAAATATATATTTAATATATTTTATAAACAACATACAGATATGTTGGTTTTGAAAAGAAGGATCATAAAACAAAATAGGATCAATAGGTTACTTCAGGTGTTTATTTTATTGAAGCATTACATATTGCTTTGAAATTTTATCATGCACCACTTTAAAGTGCATTGAGCCAGATCCTAAATCTGCATAAAATGTGGACAGCATTCACTTGACACTTTTGAAGCTTTTGAAAAGTTATTGCGAAGAACTAGAATGTATTAGGGACAATCCCTACTGAAGCTATTTGCAAGTTCTTAAAAATTTACATTTGAATTTACATTTGCAAGTTGAATTTACATTTGCAAGTTAAATTTACAATGTGGTTGCTCTCCCTATGGTGTTTGTTGAATTGAAAGTGATATTTTTGGCTGAGTATTGAACATAACTTAAATTTCAGACCAAAACCAGACCAGCTATTCTTTGGAAATAGAAAAAAATCATCTTTATGAAACAAATAATATCATTTGAGAGAAGAAACCTTTTCATACTTTAATCAAGGACTTTCAATCAAGGAGCTGGAGAAATGGAGAGTATTAACATGAGGTCAGAGAACTGTTTTGTTATCTGTGTGAAAGACACCTGCCTTTGGCTAGCTTACAAACTCCTAGAAAACATTGTTTGCACATGGTAAATATGGGTTTGTGTGTGTCTGCCAACACACTCTCAGATGATGCCATCTGCATGGAGCATGTGGCAGCACATGGAGAATCTTTGTGGATTCCAGGGTCCACTGAGGTTATGGGCACACAAACCACAAGCAGGAAGGCTCCCTCCTGAGCATGTAACAATGCACTTGCTGTTTCTAGGTGACAGTGGCAGAAAATGTAACATATGCAAAACGCAAATGTATGTACAAACCTGGCTACAAACTTTTATGATGTAAAAGTTTTTCTAACCTGACAAACTTCTACTTGTGTAGGAAAGCATATTTATGACACTGACTACAGCTACCTTACTTATGTTCATTGTAAGGACATTTATCTTTTCACGTTTTTGCCATACAGTCCCAACTGGGAGGGTATTAGGATCTGTCAAAGAAAAGCTTCATTGATATTTCTACGGATTTTACAGCAAATTAAAAACTAGAAGAAAATAAATTGATCTAGTAATTTTCATAAGTTACTTTTCCTTTATTAATAAGAAAACCAGATTGCTACACTAATGAAATAATTAAATATATCTTTTTCACAAAGAGTAAACCAAGAAATTAATCAATATTTTCAGTAAATACTATGATCCAAGTTATCCTGTTATTTTAGGCTTGCACCTTTCATGGTATTTGCTTTCGATTGCTGTTTTGTTTCTTGTTGTAAATGTCAACAATGTGCAACCTGAAGTAATTATTAGGGAAAGTGATAGCATATTTGCTACCAGTGGAAATGCCAGAAGTACTGTGTCTTCTGCTTCCCCCCCTCAGTTAAGTGCTATTATTTTTGCCAGACATGTTGGCACATTGTTGTGAGTTCGCACAGTTAGGATGATTTCCATCACTTCCATGGTGATGAGAAAGGATGCTGTGAGAAAGAAAACATTTTACGTGAGAAAAGAACAGAGGAATTAAACAACTTGCCTAAGGTCACACAGGAAGCTTCTAAGAGAGGTGTGATTCAAAGAGAAGTCTTCTGAAAATTATATGGAACACCTTAACTAGAAATCTACTTTTTTCCTGCAGCAGGCTTTTTCTTTCCCCAAAATAATTGTTCCCTATAATTTGTGGTATCTGCAAAGAAAATTGTTTAATTATGACTAATTTTAGAATAATGTGATGGTCTTCTTTTTATGTTAACTCTCTAATGACAGCAAAAATAAAATCCAATTTGTTTAAGCAGTGAAGTTACACCAAATGTATCCAGTCTTTGTATTTCAATAGCTACCAAGAATAACAGCATGAACCTGCTTTCTCTGAACTCATGCTAGGAACAGGAAATACAAAAGTATTCCTAAAGACAGGCAGCCTCTTATGAATAGATGTTTACTTGGATGGAAATTAACTTCAGGAATACCAAAAGTCAGTTGGAGTTTGGGAAAAAAATTCTTATGAAATTCTAGTCAATTTTTATATACAAAATGTACTATATTTAGTAGACTGTTCCATAACACAAATAATTTTCTCAATATTTAATTATATTGTTACAGCAATCAAAATAACTTAAACTAGAAAATGAATAAAAGTGTTTGTCAAAAAAATTTAATCCCAGGATTTCAAAACTTAGCAACAACTTCAAAACTGACAAATCTCTACAGCAACATTTTCTGGACCAGAAATTTAAAACAATGCATGACTTGATAGAAAGGGGAGCTGCTATTTAGATGATCAAATGTTGCTTTCCACTTCAACTACAAAAAGGTCGTAACCTTTTCCAGCAGCCTCAACATCCCTTACCCCACACTAGCTGATAGTTCAATTTTCAGAAGTTTTCCTTAAGTTTAAGACTGTATTGTGTCCATTGATTAATTTCACTTTTCTCCTCAAAGTTCATCCTGCCCACATCTACTTTTTTTCTTTTTCTTTATGTTGTGGGGTTTTTATTTAGCCAGATAGTATTTCAGCACCTCCTATCTTTCTGTTATTTTATCAAGAGCTCTTCTTCCTAAATATATGGAGATACAAGATTTCTCTATTTCCAAGACCTATGAAAATGAGTAGTGTGGTGATTTAATCCCATGCAGACACTCTCTCATTCCCCACTTCCACCAGATGAGATGGAGAGGAGAATTGGGAAAATCCTTGAATTTAGACAAGAACAGTTTTATAATTGAAATGGAGTAAAATACTAATATAATAATTGATAATTATAAATAATAGGATAATAGTAATGAAAAGAGAGATAACAAAAAGAGGGAGAGAAATAAAATTGAGGGATAAAAAACCAGTGATACACAAAACAATTGCTCACCACCCCCTGACTGATCCCCAAGTTGTTCCCAGACAGTGATTGATGACTCCTGGCCAAATTCCCCAAGCTGATTTACTGGATATGATGTTCTGTGATATGGAACATCCTTTTGGTCAGTTTGGGTCAGCTGTCCTGCCACACTCTGCTCCAGCTTCTTGTGAACCTACTCACTGGCAGAATGTGGGAATCTGAAAAGTCCTTGGCAGGGTGATCTCTACTTGGCAACTGCTAAAATATCAGTGTGTTGTGTTATCAACATTATTCTCATAGTGATTTCAAAACATTTCGCTGTACTAGCTAGAAGGAAGAAAATTGAGTTGAGAGTTCACAGCTGTAAGGGTGCTGGCTACCATTTCACATTATGAACCTTGCTCAGCATTTTAAGGAATCAAGGCTTTAGTGGTTCCATGTACCTCCACAGAAGCACATAGTTGTAGCAGTTTGCTTTAGCAATTTTTCTTTTAGTGCTTTCAATTCAGAGAAAATGCAAGTTCAGTTTATTCTCATTTGTGAATGTCCTGGAAGAAGTAGAAACCAGTATTGTTGTCATTTACAGACCATATGGAGACCTGAAGAGTCATTCTTAATTATAGCCACAGAATCCAAAACAAAAGGGCAAAAATTCATCATTACACTTTCTAATCAGATGAAAAATAATTTTGATAATGTTATCAGCAATTTATTCCTAGCAATCCTATTATTTTTGACTAAGAATAAATTATTTTTTTTTCCATACCAGATGTGAAGCACAGTGAATGTGAAGCATAGTCTTAATAAACTTTTCAGTTTAAATTATTCATTTACTTTAGGCAACTAATGTCTAAATAGGTTAAACTGTATTTGGTAGAATAGCAATGAACATGTTTTTCTCTGACCATTGAAGTGGTTTGACTACCCCTCATACACTTTGTAATGGCAATTAGTATGCTTTTCTCTTCTTTCTATTCTGATTACTATAGGAGGATGAAGCATTTCCTGCAAGTCAGGACAGAAAGAAAGTCAAATAGAAAGCTGAAAGAGAATTGAGACAAGGATAAAGGACAGTTATTAAATTTGTGAACTCTATCAGGGGACAAGAAGATAAACTGTATGACTGACTAGAACTGTATTGCAGTCTGACATTTCATTTTTATGCAGGCCTTAGTTTGATAAAGGTAACATATTGAAGAACACTGCAATTCCGCAAAAGCAGTTAGCACATTCATTGAATATCGAGTTGGCTAAAGTGCTTCTCTTTTGTTGCTATCTCATGTCTTTATATGGGGCAATAGAGTGCAGGGGCTCATGACTGAAGATCAGACTCTCTGCTGTTGCAGCAAATTTATTATAAGATTCCTTTTTTATTGCATACAGGAATATAATATCTAGCTGACATTTTTTGTCACTCAATTTGTAGGGCTGTGCTCATTTAGGATTATTTTAGGCTATGTGTACCCAAGGGGAAAAAAAAAAAAAAAGGAAATGCATAAAGGAATGAGCTGTAAGGTCATTATCAGGTGAATATTGAATAAGTGCTGAAATAGAGAGCAAAGGGCTAAGATGAAATGTATTTGAGTATGAAGAAACTACAATTGGTTGTAAAGTTAAAAACTATTTTAGGACACAGTCAGGCACCAACACCATCTGTTTGCTTAAGAAAGAAAAAGAGAATAAAAAGGATATGATTACTTGTCAGGCAGGAGTATGGCAATATGGCTTGAAGCCCTGACAGCCCTAGACTGAGGCTGTCCAGCCTGTGTTGTGTAAAGCCAGATTACTAAATTTGCCAAGCCCTTGATAGAAGACTAATTCTATACTGCCTCAGATTCAGGGCATGGAGAAAACTAGTGCAGCAACCAGCAGATTGTCTGCCAGAATATGAAAACCTGGGTTTTATTAAATATTTATGAATGGGTATTTTTCTGTGAAGACTACCTTTGTTCTCTATTTTGCTAAAACTTTTTCTTGTTAGTAATTACACCAAAATACATTAATTTTGTTAAAAATTTACTTACATATGGGAAAATTTCAAATTATGTAGTGCACAGTCTGATATTTTTATACAGGCATTTTCTATAAGAAAGAAAGATTTGGTGGTCCTATTGTAGATCCTAGATCTTGTGTAGATTAGAGGTGAAAGAGAAATGTCTCTTATTGTTCCTCACTATAGTCTAAAAGCTATCATGCCCTTTAAAAATACTGTTGAAACTTACCTTGTACCCACATAGGGTGCACCTACACTACTGACTATTTCTATACAAAGAAGAAAGTAGGCAGTTTTGACTTGCCATGATTATATGGTCGTGTTGTGCAGCTGTACTTAAAAGCAATGCTAATTAGATTGCTGTAAAGCTATTCCAGGTTATTTTGCTGTCATGCTAAAATCCTCCACACATAGAGAGTAAAATGTTGGGAGGTCATTTTTCTACATTGCAAATGGTGATTTCTGGATGGTGTAGTAGGGTACAATATCACTCTTGTCTTAGCTGTGAGGGAAGCCTTGAAAAGTGCATAGCAACATTCTACAGTGCACAGCAAACAGTTAATCCAGGCACAGATACACCCTAAATCTACAGCTAAAAAGAGCCATTCCAAAGCATGAAATCAGCAGTGTAGATGCACACAGAGTTGCATCTTAAGATAATTCACTTCCCATTGTAAAATAATAGAATTCTACTTCTCATCTGAGTGGGAGATTCTGGCTATTTCTTCATCATCAAGTAATTTGGCCATCAGACTTCATCCAGCTCCTTCCCTGCTCCTACTTTACACAAGCATATCACATCAGTTCCAAGCTTCCTTTCAGAGCAAATCAACTAGCTCCTATTTAAACAAGTATTTCTTTACGTAGATGTTCTCTCCAGGGATCCTTCTTGGTAGGCTCTGTGGACTAATCCAAATCATCTGGTGTCAAAATATAAACAGATGGGACTCAGTTTCTTCATGCAGAAAAGCAAATTTTTTATTCACATAGCTAATATTTATATGGTTTCAGAAGGCATTGTGTTTGAATCTAATTGGTCAGCAATCCAGTGAAACTCAGTTCATTTGTTGGTAAGGGCTATTATATGTGTCCATCAAACTATTTTCTTTCTACATATGTTTAGATATTTCCAGGGATTCTCATGGGATAGAATTCTTGTTTTTGCAGGTGCAACATCTTTTTCTTTACAAGAATAGATTGTTATGCAAACTGATTCTCATTCCTCTGATTCTTTCTCATGGGAACTTAACAGTCTAGCTGTTAATTCAGCTGCTCTTAGCCAAAGTAACAGGCCTAAGCCATGATTTTATATGGTCTTTCTTTTATAAGCTCTTTACCTATACGCAACAGTCTGGGTCGTTTAACTCCCCATATTTCTTCATGCTTATCCATAGAACTCTTGCACTTATTGCAAATCAATTGTGTCCTCCATTCCCACAGTTGATAACTTTCTGTTAGTTACAAATGACATTAGAGGAACCATATGTACACTAAAAATAAGGTTTTAAACTCAGAGGAACACCCCAAGGAGTTTGGAAGAGACCTTGGCCACGTTATACACAATAGGGAGACAGCCTTCCCAGTGGTACCCAGCCTTGGGCAATGTGGAGATCAGCCCTTTGTGCACCCTGTGCCCTAGGACTGGTGGAATCTCTCACAGTTACTCTTAGCCTTCAGTGTGATCAAAGAGGAAATCCCTTGATCCATCCTTCACATCCTTACCACTATGATGTGCCCTTATTTAACAAAGACTGTTTAAACAAAATAACCTATAAAATCTATAATTTAAAGTTCCACTCTTATTAGGCAGCTTACTTGATTTTGATGAGATTTGTTTATTTACATACACTTTATACTCAGATTGTTATTCTTCATTATTTTTGTTTCAACCAAATTCTGTTTCAACCAAACAGAACTTCTGGGTCTCACTCAGAGTTGAACCTGACTCTTGACAGTCCAATCCATTTAAAACTTGCTTTGCTGACTTATTAAAGTACACCCAAAAAGGAATGTGTCTCTCTGAGGTTTTTCTTTCAAATACCATTAATTATGTTTTTTCTTCACTAATTTGAAGTTCACAGCATGCTGTAGTCCCCCAGAGAAAAAGGTGTAGCACATAACACAGGATCTTACTTATGTTTTGTCCTACCGTACTTGGAAAAACTGAATCAATACATAGGGCAGCTTAAGCATTCAGATGCCCTTCTTATCTGAATAGGGAAATAAACTGAGTGGCTTAGGTTCATTAATATTGAGAAAAGGCATGACCACATCATTATGTTGTATTAAATTAATCTCTGTCCTGAACTCAGTAACCTACATTTGGCCTCATATCTTGACTACGACATCAAAAGAATGAGAATCTTTCTGCTTTTCTGACAACTTATTTCTGTGGTAGTTTGTAACATTATTTTATTTACCTTTTTATCCATATCTCCCCATTTCTTGAACTGTTGCATACACTGTTACACTAAAGCATATGGCTGAAACAGACTTATGATTTTATTTTATTGCAGTTCTGATGAGTTATTTGAAAAAAGTCTAATTTCAGGCAATAGGTCTTGCATAGTTAGAAGATATTGAGGTCCATGATTATCTTATTTGCCTTTTTCTCTTTTGGAGGTGATATCCAAGGGAAAGGTGCTTAGGTATAGAAATAGACCATCCATGAAACATCAACAGAAATGTGTGTGTAGCAGAATTCAAAATAAATTATTTGTCTGTGTATGTATGTATATGTACCATTTGTCATCCATTGAAATAGATAAGAAATTGCCTTCATTTTTTCTTTTGCTAGAATTCTATAAAATGTACACAAAAATAATGAAGAGGACTATAGCTAGATACTGATTAAAAAGACATTTTACAAGTAGAATAAGTTGTTCTATAAAGCAAGGTTTTCTTTTTGCAGTTATAACTTTTGAGAAGGCTAGTATAATATAGCCTGGTTTTGCATGCTATATTTAGACATTTAGAAAACAATATCAGAGGAAGAAAACCATAAAAACAAACATAATGAGTTTGGCATTTGCAAAACAAATGTTCATAAAATCAGTGATTCTCCATATGTGCCACAAAAATTTGACTTGAAGAACACTTGAAACCAACCATCTCTAAAAACAGCAGAATGAACTTGCTAAAGTTACCTGATTTAATGCATGAAAATCACTGATAGTTTTGGTGGATTATTCTGCTAGATTTAATTTCATATAGAGACAGACATATAATTCAGTCAGGCATGAAAATTATTTTGGGTTTTATAGCTTACTGTTCTTGAAAAAACAATGGACTATTCATTAATCAGATTATATAAATTCTTTGGTTTTCAAATTCTTATCAAAAAGTTGCATGCTTTTATTGCAATATGCCCTGCATATTAAAAATTCTTGGGTTAAATTTCAAAAATAGCTTGTACATAGTATAACTGTGCCTGTATTTTGAAATTTTTCACATGAATTTCCTGAGGAAATTGAATGTTTTCATCAGATAATTTACTGGTTAGACTGATGCCACATGTGTATTGAAGGTGTAACTATTGAGGTCTAAAGCCATGCTTGATATTGCAGATTTAAATATATGTGAATCTGTCAACTACAGTAATAGTATCATAGTATCTGTAGACAAATTATTATTTTTATTCCCACTAGGCACTTTAGAACTTCCCAATTCAAGGTATAAAATTGAGTAAAATATTTCCAGTGAAAAATTACATTTCTGTGAAATTAGAATTTCATAGGAAATTATGTTATTATTTCAGAAATTTAAAACCTGAGGCTTGGTTTTATACTTTATAATTATGGTGTATTTAAAAGAAAATACAAAAGCTAAAAATGTCAAATATTGGTTTTATCTTTTATGCTTCTAAATATTTATCATTATATTTAGTTATGTATATGCATCTTTAAAATGGGATCTCTATATAGGTGATATGCATTTGAAGGGGATTTTGACATTGTATCTTAGTGTAAGAAAAATTACCTTTCAAAATCTCAACATTTCACCCAAAAATGGAAATCTGCATTTGAAACATGTTGTAGTATAGTATTTTTCTATGCATGGAAAATATCTGCCTGAAAAGAGAGACAAGATATGCTCACAATAGGAGTGACTGTTGAACATGCAGGTAAAAGTTTGAGAAAACCTGAGCTTCAGCACCTAACCTAGGTTTACAAGCCAACTAGCTTTTAGCAATAATTTTATACAGTGGACAAAAGTGTGGATGAAGTCATCACTTCTGTGTTGAATGTCATGAGGTCAACCAGATGCCATCTGATGCTCTCCACAAAATATTACTTTAATCTTTCATTTCTAATTTTAATCAATTTTAGTGTACTTTATAGTGCTAATTAATAATGGCTGAAAAATAAATGTTCTAAAAAATAGACTTAGCAGGAATAAGTAAAGAAAAAGAGCTGAAACAGATAGGAAATTCACGCTAGAAAACTATAACAATAGGACAGAGAAAACAGAATTAAACAGAAATATTTTTGCTTATTTTATTTCCCTTCTTTTCATTCTCTTTTTATATTTTTTTAAATTAGAACAATTATTTAAGGAAACTAAGATTTTGCCAAGTGATAAATTGTTGTCTATTCTGTGTTTGAAATTTTCAAGATGAGAACAGAATTGATTTCATTTTGGACAATTTGGGTTTTGTGGTATAGGGAAGAATGATGACTCACAACAGGAGGAGTAGAAGCAAGAGGAAGCAACAAACAAACAAAAAAATAGAAGTAACTTCATTCAAAATGGAACTTGATCAATGGATTATGGAACGTGGTTATCTCCTGTATCACTAGCCAGGGAATGATCTCCATGACCAAGAAAGTCCCTTTATGACCTAATATACTGCAGTATCTATCATTTTAAGTTTCTTCAGGGATCATTCAGTTTTCAAGATGATGGTTGTAATTGAACCGTAAGCTGGTAAATACATACAGTTAGAACAGGAGATAGAAATTCCTCACGGAGTCCAAGTTGTTCCCGGAGCACAGAAGTTGGAAATTTGCATCTCAAATGATTGAATCTGTTGCACAGTTATGGTGATAATATAATTGCAATTTTTTCCCTTTTATTTGCACATTTAATATCCAAAGCACTGTTAGATTTGGCTAACTGCAACATACAGGAGATTTTCTCAATCATGGGTCCAGATTTTAATAAGATTGCTTGCTCTGAATTTAGAAATAAGCCAAGGTCATGCTCTGAATCAGGACACACTTACAGCTTTTCAAGCTGCTTCATGAATGTGAGCTCCACATAGATTGGGATTGATATTGCTTGAAAAACCTGAAAAGCAGCAATATGAAGCACTTGTCTTATTTGGAGCTAAGTGAACACTCTTTCTGACATCACATCCTAGACAGTCTGTCTCACTGCTGTCTGGAACTGAGCATGAAACCCTTCCTGTCATCCTCACATTGTTGTGTAGAAACTGCACCTCATATATCTGACATAAAGGCAGGTAGTTAAAATTGTTATGTTGGGAAATTGTGGAAGAAAGCATAATGGAAACATACTCCAGAAGAATATTCTCTAAGAGTGAAATAGAAATAAAAATAGAAATGTTTTACTAAGACAAAAAAGTTTGCCTTCAGAGAAATAGAAAATCCCATTAAAGTATTTTCTAGCTGTTAGCTGAAGTTGCAGCAAGAATCTAAATCATCATCAGTGCACTTTTCATTACAGATCACTGCTACTTTACTGCAAATCATTGCTACATTTTATAGGAGTGAAATTCCATAAAGGATAATACATTAATAAACTTCTTGGTTTCATGTCAAAGTTGAATATGTTTATGACTTATGGCATATTTGCCCTTGATGTTATATTGCAGATGAGTATTTTTCTTTATTTTATTAATGCAGCATAACTTTATCTTTTTTCTTTATAGTTAGTACAGTCATTAGGCAGTGACACTAATACTGTTAAGATGTTACAGATATACAAATAATAAAAGTGAAGAAGAACTATTTGGATTATTCTCTCTGTTTCTGGACTTATATGATTTCAGATTTGATTGAAAATTCATTTATGTATTAAACAGGCAGCAGTAGGGATGAGATGAAGAGGAATCACATGGGATCGTGATGAAAATCTTTTAGAAAGCAGTCTTCTTATCTTCAGTCGAAGGTAAACTGAAAAGCAGCTTTACAACCAGTTTCAGGAGACATTTAGAATCAAGTTTTCTGTTGTTATTGTGATGTATTCATCCAATCTCTTCTAATAAAAGAAGACACATATGTTAGTTATTGTTTTCAACCTTTTTGTAAAGCTCTGTATGAATAGTTCAATTTCAAAAAAAAAAAAAATTCGGATAGGGTAAAATTACTTGGGCTGAAAACAAAGACTCCTCTACCCTTCAACTGTAATTATATCACCAAACCACAAAAAATATAAACAGGATTAATTTCGCCTACTGATTGCTGAGTATAATTTTAGTCTGGAAACCAAGATACTACAAGTATCATCTCATAGTTTGCAAAATAATGTTCACCTCTTCCTTGGATAGAATTTAAACTACTTTTACAAAAAGCAGGATGAATATGCAGTCTCTTTATTACAGAAAGTTTGTTTCTCCTCAAGTCTCAAACAGCCTTTTTACTGAAATGTTGTAATGCATACTACATTGCATAGGAGGAGTTTTGAGAGTAAATTATCAAAGTGAATGCAGGTTTAGGTAAAAGGGAAATGAAGAAGTCAGTGGTTTCTTGAATATAATCCATATCTGAAATGGGAAGGATAATTTCAGAAATAATAGGGAAAAACCTCAATTTGACATAAATATAGAAAAAGCAAATTGCAAAATATAACTAACCTTATTAGCTTACCTACCAAAGTATCTATTTCGTACATAACAGTAATTTGTGGTCTTATGACTGCAGAATCTTTTGAGGTTCTCTTATTATACGTGAAAAGAATGTTTATGTTTGTATTTACAGTGTCAAGACCAGATTTACAGTGATTTTTTTGAGAACCACAGGTAGGTATTTCAATGCATCATCTAGTCAGCTAACTTCTGATTTATTCAGTGCCTTCACCTATTCTTTTACTGTTAGATATGTCAATAAAATTCAGTAATGCAGCCTTTACCTGAATTGACAGGTTAAATAAATTTCATCTACTAGTTCTCACCTACCTCTAGCCTTCACTTTCTTCTTTGCAAATCGTCCAATACAAAATTTTGAATTTCAAAGTGTTCCTAAAGTTTTTGTAATTTTTTTTACTTATATACTATATTATTGATAAACCCCCAAAATATAATATATGCACTTATAATAGCTATAGAAAGTGCTCTTTGATGTTAAAAAAAATATTGGTTTTAAGGGTTCTTTTTATAGTTTTACTTTTGAATGTTTTCTGACCTTAAGGTTGGACTTCACCTCAAAGCTTTTGAATATGTTAGTAATGTTCAAAATATAAAATTCATAAATTTTTCTAGAAGATGTTTTGTTTAAAGTTCTTTATGAATACCCTTTGCTGATTAGGGAAAACGTTTATTTTGTTATACCTGACATACATACCTTTCCCCCTCTAAAATACTCACCTCTATGAAATTCAGACAAACAATAAGACCAGTTTATGAGAATAAACTATAGGATTGAGATGATCAATGGTTCAAAGGAAAGTACAAAATATTAACTGTAATAAATTAATTCAAATGTGTATTTAATGAGGTGTCAGGGCATGATGTGCACAATGCCAGTGCCAAAAGGCATAGCAAAAATCAGCAATAGCTGCCCCTTTCACACTTGCCAAATATCCATCTCATTGCAGGTGAGAGGGGAAGTGGGGCTGGTGCCCTCCTATCAGCACTGGCTCAGGACCCACTGCAAAGCACCTGCTCCCAGCTCCTTCATGGTGTCTGCAGGGTACCTAAATCTGAACAAAACAGGGGAGAGAATCACTGCTCTGAAATTTGGGCTGTAAATTTCTGTATGAATCAGTGTCCTGCTCAGTGTCCCTGCAGGGTACAGAACAGGGAGCAGACATAGAAATCGTGGTGGGAGGTGTTATACCTTGGCTTTGCCAAACAGTTCCAGTCACCTTGCTTGAAGCTGATCATGGGTCCCATTAAAGACTGGGAACTGGGGTTACAAATACCTGCTTCTAAACATTGCAGTCTGCCTGGAACAGAATAATTCAAAATACCAATGTTTCTCCCCTGAAGAAGACGCTGCATTTTTCCATTAATGGGAGAACCACATACATTGCTATTGCTAGAAGCCATTGTCCAGTGAGAGGGTTCTAGAAATGAACTGTAAAAAGGGCCAATGTTTTTCATTAATTCCAGGTGTATGAGACAAGACTTTTAAGAGGACAGTAACTTCAAGTGGAGCAGAAAGAATGAAAACATTAAAAGAGAGAGAGATAACATTAAAAAGGGACTTAGAAAGAGAGGTGGAGGAATGGATGTGAAGAAAAGAGAAAGCTTATGTTAGAGAAAGGTAGAGTCACGCACAGTGATGGGCTCAGCAGGGGAAGAGAATAGAGAAAAAGAATTGTTGCCAAATCACTAAAGCAAAGTTGCAATAACTGTGCCTTTTAAATTGGTTTTCAGTAGAGTGACATCTCTGCTGCATAGAATAGCACCTACAGAGGGTTTTTGCTTACCCCCCTGCTGATTAGATTGATTTATCTACAAAGATATATACATCATATCTACAAAGATATACATTTTCTTTGCTCTTCATGCCTTTAATTTCTACTTTTATCTGCCTTTCATATTTTACCAAACCCAAATGCTTTTATGGCATCATCACTCTGCTTCCATGGGAAAGACAAATACTAAAGATTGAGAGAGGATAATAGCTTCAGTACTACACAGAGTAATGATATTTCTTTCTGAAGACATATATTCCTCATCCCTGGAACACTTATTTTGGAATTGCAATGCATGTTTGTTAATTACTTTCTACCTAAGTAAACTCAAAAGTAAAGAGGAAAGGAAAGGAAAGGAAAGGAAAGGAAAGGAAAGGAAAGGAAAGGAAAGGAAAGGAAAGGAAAGGAAAGGAAAGGAAAGGAAAGGAAAGGAAAGGAAAGGAAAGGAAAGGAAAGGAAAGGAAAGGAAAGGAAAGGAAAGGAAAGGAAAGGAAAGGAAAGGAAAGGAAAGGAAAGGAAAGGAAAGGAAAGGAAAGGAAAGGAAAGGAAAGGAAAGGAAAGGAAAGGAAAGGAAAGGAAAGGAAAGGAAAGGAAAGGAAAGGAAAGGAAAGGAAAGGAAAGGAAAGGAAAGGAAAGGAAAGGAAAGGAAAGGAAAGGAAAGGAAAGGAAAGGAAAGGAAAGGAAAGGAAAGGAAAGGAAAGGAAAGGAAAGGAAAGGAAAGGAAAGGAAAGGAAAGGAAAGGAAAGGAAAGGAAAGGAAAGGAAAGGAAAGGAAAGGAAAGGAAAGGAAAGGAAAGGAAAGGAAAGGAAAGGGAGGGGAGGGAGGGAGGGAGGGGAGGGAAGGGAGGGAGGGGAGGGGAGAGAGGAGAGGGGAGAGGGGAGGAGAGAGAAGAGAAGAGAAGAGAAGAGAAGAGAAGAGAAGAGAAGAGAAGAGAAGAGAAGAGAAGAGAAGAGAAGAGAAGAGAAGAGAAGAGAAGAGAAGAGAAGAGAAGAGAAGAGAAGAGAAGAGAAGAGAAGAGAAGAGAGAAGACAGAAGTGGGGAAAAAAAAAAAGAAAAAAAAAAGGAAAAAAGAAAGAAAAGGGAGTAGAGCACCAGTTTTCCAAACAAGATCATCCTCTGTAAGACTTATATCACTGCAGGCTGAATTGGTTACAACTGTGACAAAAATTTGTGAAATATGGAGAATGTCCTATGTCTCAATTTTCTATTTTTGAAAGGGTTGTTGGCTTTCACAATATGGGTAAACATGGAGAGACTGAACAGGATGCATCACAGGTGAAAAATGTTGTGGAATATTTGGAAAATTATAGCAGCACATATGGGAGTTACTAGAACCTGCAGGATACCAAGAAATTCTGCATTCTATGGTATTTCCTGTGAAGGGTGATCTCACATTACTTAAAAAATCCCACTAATTTCCACTACTCATTGCCATATATGAAACCATATAAATAATGCAATATAAGAATGTGATGTCCCAGAGACCACCTACTGCCCTATGATGAAAATAACAATACAGTGCATTGCATTTCTTATACCTAAATATATTATATCTACCCTGGAAGTATACCATTTTATAGCATGTGCTGCTGCACCTTTTTGCCATTATGCATTAATCTTTTTTAGATCCAAGACATGTGGTACATAAATTAATGCAAAAAATGAAACCAAGCCTGGAAGTGATGGAAGACAAATGCCACTGCTGGCTTCTACTGTAAGTGATACATTATATCTTTAGGCAGCAATAAAGGTAATGATTTCAGAACTCTAAAATGAGACTGCTAGAGTTATGTTCACAAAAATTCTTCTCATCTTACCATTCTGAGCAAAAACCATCATTATCAAAGGTGCAATATTATAACTCTATGAGAAACTACCATGGGTAGAAAATACATGAAAGTAATGTCACTTGTTTACTACTGCATAGCAGTTACCTAAGTGCTCTAAAAATCTATTCTGAAGAAAAAGAATCTAACACTTATTCTATAATCTTATTGTAGAAATAAAAATTTTCTGTTGAAACTTGTTGACTTTGATTTTTTTAGAAAACAATGAAGTTAAGAGATCAAATAATAAATATGTCAAAAATACTTAAAAAGGTAAAAAAAATCAGATTCAATTTCAAATATGAATTTGTATCTAGAAATTTATTATTAAATGAAAATTGTGACTTTAAAAATTGGGGGTTTTTTACAGATATTTAAAAAATGTGGGAATTTAAGGAGAAAACATTTTATTGAGGTTCTATTTTTTGGACAATTTCCTCTTATATATATTGGCAGAATTCTGTTCTACTAATCAAGACAATTTACTTACCCTTACATGTATGGCAAATTTATCTGGCCAATTCTTTCACACGGAGTGGTCCTTAGGTGAGCTAATTATATAATTACGATTTTTAGGTTTGTAAATGCCATTTTTTAAAAGTACTTTCACAGCTTGGCATTTTAAACTCTCTGATAAGGGTCTCAAAAGATATGAACGTACCTCTCTCTTCACCTTCTTAAATTCCCAGTTTCCAAAGCTGTTTTTGAGCTGCGACTCAAACCTACAATTACATAAATCTTGTGTTTAATCTTCTGCATGTCAACATTTGCAGAATCACTTTTGTGCTGAAACTGCTCTGCAGAAAGATACATCAGAGTCATAGGTTAAGCCTATGGCTTAAGAGTGTTCAAAATGATTTGTTGAATTACCTGGGAAAATAATTTTGTGATACTGTGATCTGACCATGATGTGAAGTTAGGAGCATTGTTTGACATTGATTAGCAGTGCTACTTGGTTAAGATAAAAAGAGGAAATCCAGTTACATGTGGAAGAACAACTGGCATTCACAACAAGTGTCTATCAGGACACAGGTAAGTTAAAGGTAAATACAAAAGAGGTGTGTAGCAAGAGGACAAAGAACTGATTTCAGGGGTGGCTGTTTGGCATAGCCATGGACACAGTGCCCCCATTGAATAGGCAAATCAGGACATCTCCAAAAGCTTTCATTACATGAGATAGCTTTCTCAAAACCAACTCAGGTATGTACTATTTAGGTACTAAAATCAAAGTTGTCTCAGTAGAAAAGACAACAGCTATTGGAGGGTATTCATTTAGCAGACAACTAGCTTCTGAAGATACTACTATCAAAGATCCATTTGTTCCTGCTTCCCCTTTGCACTGCCATCTGAAAATCTCTGTCAATACTGGTTCATCTGACTTTCCTTTTGGCTTTAACCAATAGAATCAATTTAAGCAAGATTACTTTAAACTGAAGTTTTGGATGATTTATTGTATTTTATGTACAGTAGAGCTAGCGAGCATTTCATCGACGAGGTGAGAACTTGTTCCAGAAGGGTACCAAGAACCTTCTTACACTGGTAATATTTCAGACTTTCCCATTTTATATTTGGCAGGAACACTGCAGGCAGAGGCCAGCATTAGCCTAGTTATACTCTTTCTGCTGTATGGATTACTTCAGTTATTTCTGCACACCACTGCAGGGCACTCCAGAGTTTGGAAAGCTAATAGAATCTTGAACGGCACTGAATTTTCTCAACATTTTGTCATATATTTCATAATAAATATAGTGCAGAATTTATTTCTAATTTTCATCTTTCATAGAATAGCTTTTATATTGCAACTGATATGTATCTGATAATTCAGTTTCCATTTTACATTTGTATATAGGTATAATTATGCATTAGAAGAATAATTTAAACACACCTATGTATGCAAAAATAATTTTTATATATTCATTTAAATATAAATGTTTTTTAAAAATCGTTTGTGGTAACATAAGAAAAAATCCTTCATGAATTTGTCCTCAGTCTGAGACCATCTTAAGACTACTGCAATTATGACTAGGCTTAGCAACTCCCTGCATAATTTTTTGTTTTCTATTGTTTCCTATGAACCTTAAATATACACTTAAAAAGACTTTTTTTTCAAGATGAATCAGAAACTTGTCCATGCCTCATCATCTGCAGCAACCAAAGACACTTTATAGTGCAGCTGTGAACATTACAGATGTGCAAGTGCATGCACATACACACTATGAGAAGGCAGGGTTTGTGCTGTGTGTGAAGCAGTGGGCACAGCAGCATGGTAAAACAGCCTCACTTTTGCAGCTTGTATTCCTTTAGTGGTTTGTTGGCATAGTTTATGACAGCTACTTATATTCATTTCAAGCCTGGGGGAAGAACAAAGCTTGCAAGATGGTTGCTGGTAAGTTTTCTTTCCTTAAAAAGTGTAAGTAAAATGGAACATATTACTTTTTTCTTTTCCCCTAGTGGTCTGATAATTACATTTAATCGTTCATTTTGCATTGAAAATTCATCACATACATTTGAAAAGAACTTAAGATGAGGAAAAATAATTTTTTTCCTTTGAATTTTTTTAGGTATAAAATTAACAAATATTATGGTAGAAGATACTTATTATTTTAGGAAAAATTTATTACAGTACTAACAAAGTTAAAATCAGAAGTTAAGGTAAAAACAAGGCATGCATGTGAACTTACAAGCCACAGAAAACATAACTGGTGATGAAATAGAAAAGAAAATATGAAGACTAAAAGGTTTCCATAGCAATGCACTAATATTAATTTTTCTTGAAGCAGAAAAATTCTCTAGAATGAGAACACTAGCAAAAATGGATGCACATATATTACAAAGGTTTCATTCTCTACATTTCTTTTATGATTTAATTTTATAAGACTTCAGATCCATTAATGAAGTGTGAGACAAGGTTCTACTTTATAGTGGCTTGGCATATACAGAAAATAAAACAGCATCAGTACTAAAATAGAACACATTCATAAAGGTGAAGAAAGGGTGAAACAACCTGAAAGACTCAAGCTTTGTTAATGAAATGCAGAAACCATTACTTTGTTTATTACATTTTTCTTCTACTAACTCCAAGAAGAATGGAGATAAAATTCAGATTTACCTCTACACATTCTATATTTCATCTTTAGCTGAAGGTCTACACAGTCTTGATTATGTAAGTACCAAGGTTAATGTTTTAAATAACATTAGTATATAACCAGTATGTTCCAAACTGTTATGATGGTGTAGAGTAGCCAGATCACAGTTACATCTTCCTCATTTGTCCTACTTTTCCTTCTTCTCCATGTCTTTCACATTCAATGTGGCAGGAATGATATGGAAACATTGTCTTCCCATCTATCTCAACTATGAAATAGAATAATTAATCACCATTCTGTAACACAAAAGATCCTGAAATAAAATCTTTCTATATGAAAATGTAGATGATGGTGATTATTTATTATTGTTACTAATAACACATATTGCCATTTTGGTCAAATAGAAAAATACTTGACTTTGGTATGCTGATTTTGATAGGAATTTTTCCCCACTGAAATGTTTATTTTTAGCATTGTTTTTAAAAATATGTTAGGCGAAGTCACTGGCCCACAACTGCCATCCAACATCATTTTAAAGAAGCAAGCCACCTTTAAAGAGGAAGTTCAGAACTAAATTCTATTCTTATGTACCTCACTTTCATGTTTGCTCTTCTGAGAGGATAATTTCTGCAAGACATTCAGTCTAAAAGTCTGAAATTTTGCATCCATTTAATTTCATTCTTTAGTCTGTGAATGTTTTGTGTTCATATAATGAATTTATCAGGTATGGGAATTTGAGAGAATTCATTTCACTTAAGCTAGTGTAAGATAAGATATGTTAATATTTGTACAAGACTCTGATCCAAAATTTCCAATCATCTAAAACATAAATACTGATACATGGTTAGTACTGAGTTTGTATTGTACCAAAGTAATAGGTCAAGTACTATTCTTGCCTGTCTATTGTCTCAGCTTAGTCTCATGCTCAGCATTTCCAAACTTCTTTTAAAATAAATATCTTTCCTATTGTGTATGGCGTAGTCATTGTCTGGGAAATTTTGACTTGATTGTGGTACCTTAAGAAAAATATTTATCTTAGGTTCTGGGTCTCTAGAGCCTACTACATTTTTATTGATGTCTCATAAGGAAAAGAAAGGAAAGAAAAAAAGTTGGATTGATACTGTCTTTCTTATGATCTCTAACAGTTAACAAGTCACACAAAGAAAACCATCTCTGGGGGTCATGGCTGAAAAAATATTTTGCAATATTTTATTTAGCTATGACATACATTTTGGATAGTCAAGGAATATTCAGCAAATTGGTAAATTATTAAGAACAGCTGTCACTTTCTTTATATAAATGCACATGAGTATTTGCAAAGCAATTCACTAATGGAGCATACATTTCTCAGTGTAAATATGATTTAGTAAACAAAAGAGCAAAATTGCTTCCTTTGATAATGACATCAAAATTGGCATTTTTGCAAATTAAAGCTTGTAAAGAAAAGAGATCTGCTCAAAGCTGTTACCTTTTTAAGCCTACTCACAGCTCAAAAGCACTGACTCTTTTAATAGAACATAAAAATTTCCAGATTAAATGAATTCATGCTTATGTGGAAAGAAGGACAAAACGGACAAAATTATATATATAGTTCTTTGAGTGTGATGTCAATCTCATAGAGCAGTTCACTCCAGAGGTATACAATGATTTCACAGACAATCAATCCAGATTTACATTGATGCTGCAGAGTTGAAATATGTTCTTAGAATTTTTAAGAAAACTTCAATAAATTCTATTGAAATGAATGCATTTGAATAGACAAAAGATCAAAGAACACTTGCATCAGAGGTTATTTAAAATATATCTAATGTAAGAATGGATATACATTTTAACCAATCTAACTTATTTGAGTATTTGACTCACTTTTTCCTTTCAATTTTTTTATTTATCAGTACGTTTTACTTCCCTGTCTAGCTTTTAGCATTTAATGAAATTGGAGGGAGAGCTGAACTTTGTGCTCCACGGTATGCAGAGAATATCTTTTGTGTCTGGTTGCACCTCTTGTTTTCTGGTAACCTGAATATCTAGGACCATGTTATTGTTAACAGCTCACTCTCATGATGTGGGAAATACTTCACTCACAGGGATGATGTCTCTTAGCAGTGTGTTGTGAAAGATTGTATTCTGGTCTTCTGAAAGGTCAAAACATTCTACTGAAGCTTGATGACAATTTGATAATAGTTTGTAATTTCCACCTGTGCTGTTATGCACTCCCATGAAAATGTCATGTGTTGTGACTGGACACAGCTCTGAAAATTCTTTTCCAGTTATGATCCACGTTTTGTTTTTCTGTGCTTGCCATGTTCCAAAGTATTTATTCTGGTACAATTTATAGTATATTTTCTCTCTGTGTCAGCAAAACTTTTTAACATAATGGTCAAATTCCAGAAATATGTTTGCAGCTTGGTGTACTAACATAAGAGAGATAACAAAAAATTTTAGGGGCAAATATTGCTCTGTTATTCCTTCTAAATTTGATCTGGACCTAAAACGCTATAATCAGTTGGAGAATTTGGCCTCATAAAAGCAATGTGTTTTGTGAAATTCAGATTTTGTAACCCATTTCTGATCTCCAATTTCTAATATATTCAAACAATATAATATATTCAAACAGTAACAAAAATACATCAAAGAGTAAGATTTTTGACCAGGCTTTTGTGAGATCTTCTTGGCAATTACACAGGCAACCTTTTATTGAGCATAAAAATATATAAAGAGAACATAAATAGATATAAAGTACCTAATGGAAAATCATCCTCAAATATTTTCTAAAAAACTTAGATGATTAATTTCCCAGATAAAAATGCATACTTCTCTTAATTCACAATAAAATGCATTTAGAGTCATATCATCATTAAGGCTGAAAGACTTCTCCAAGATCACCAGGCCCAACCTTTGACCAAAATCCACCATGTTAAACTAAATGTTAAACTAAACAGTGCTAAATGCCATATCCAGTCATTTCCTCTACCCTTCCAGAGATGGTTATTCCACCACAATTCTGGGCAGCCTGTTCCAAGGCTTAATTACTCCTTCAGTGAAGAAATTTTTCCTGATGTCCAGCCTGAACTTCCCCTGGCACAGGTTGAGGCCATTTCCTCTTGTCCTATTTAGTAAACAAAAGGCGCCTGGGAGAAGAGACCAACCCGCATCTCCCTTAAACCTCCTTTTGGGCAGTTGTAGAGAGGGATAAGTTCCCCTCTGAGCATCCTCTTCTCCAGGCTAAACAGCTCCAGCTCCCTCAGCTGTTGGTCATAAGACTTTTCCTCATACCTCTCACTAACTCTGTTGCTCAGGACTGGACAGAGGATTCAAGGTGTGGCCTTACCAGGCCAAGTACAGGGGGACTGTCCTGGTCCTGCTGGCCACACTATTGCTGACACAGGCAAGGAAGGATGTTGGCATGTTGGATATTGGCCACCTGGGCACACGCTGGATCATGTCCAGCTGCCTGTTGACCTGCACCCACAGGTCCTTTTCCATCAGGCAGATTTCCAGCCACTTTTTTCCCTGTTAGTGCTGCCTGGGGTTGTTATGGCCCAAGGGCAGGACCTGGCACGTGGTTGAACCCTGGCACGTGATTGAACTCCATACAATTGGCCTTGCCCCATCAATCCAGCCTGTAGACATCCCTCTGAAGAGCCTTCCTATCCTTCAGCAGACTGACACTCCCACCCAATTCATTGTTGTCTGCAAACTTATTGATGGTGCACTGGATTCCCTCATGCAGATCATTGAACAAGATATTAAACATCAGTGGCCCCATAAGCCTTGACATGTCACCATGACATGTATTTTAAAGAAAAAATTTGGAAGTAACATATGCATTATGAAGCAGATGACACTTCATGAATAACCATTACATTAACGTTATATTTTTTCTCAGCTCTAGAGAACCAGATTTCAGATGTTCAACAGGAACCAAAATGAATTGCAACTGTCACATCTGCAATAAAAAGAAAGACACGGTTGAGAGCTTTTTGATGGGTCACTGATTTTTACTTTTGTGAACAATCTGCCTGTAATATTTTTTGTTATTTTCTATGCTTTCTTTACTGTATAACTCAACAGAATACCAGTCTCAAGAATTAGCTATCCATCCCTTTCAGAGACATTATTTCTATTTCTTTAAAACAAACAAACAAACAAAAAATTCAGGACTGCCTTCAAATCAGGTTTCTTCAATACATTCAATTTACAAGGTAAAGATATTTGTAAACAATTTCAAAGACACATGCCTACCTGGAGCCCTACCTGTGGAAATTTTGTAGTTTGGAGACCTGTAAACCTAAATTTAATAGACATGTTACTGAATAAATAAGGATAAAGAAATACATTATTATGAAATTCAGAATAGTTAAAAATCCTTTGAACTTCACTTACATGCAAATTCACCATGACATGCATCTTAAAAGAGAATTTAGATCTAACATACATATTATGAAATGTATGGTAGATGACATACCATCAATCAGCAACTCTCATTTTACAATAGAAGTTTTATACACTCACAAAGGATGTACATTATCCTTATTCCCTATTTCCCTTTTTCTGCAATAAAACAGAAATTCTGTATTCTAGTTCTAAACAATTATGTATTCTACACTTCATATTCATTATCTAATACCATGGTCTCCACACATACAAAAAGAAAACATTAAATTAACATCCAAAGATAAATTTCTTCAGTCCACAGGAATACTTTTATTCAACTACTAAAGTCACTATCAATGTTGGTAGAGTCCAGAATAACGGTCTTTAAAAGCCATATAAAAAAGATTAAATCACTGGGATGCAGAAAATTGGGCATTAAATCTAAAATGTCATTCCTCAGTGAGCCTGCTGTGTTTAGGTTTTCAGTTGACCTAAGAAGCTCAAAATATAGAGGAATGAGTTTCCATTCACTCAAATTAGAAAAGGCAAATAGTACAAACCTTTGGAATACTGACACAAAAGGAAAAACAGAAACAAAAATGAAACCACTAGTATTCTTAGACTGTATTTCTCCTTTCCCTCCTGTGTTCATGTTGCATAACCAGTGTAACTGAGAAGAAAGGCGTGGTATAATCAGTAGAGACAATTGAAGATGTGACTTTTCCATGATATGTTCACTCTGATCTTCCATGGGAATTTCTGCCTCTTAAAAAAAATGTGAAAACATCAGGGAGTGGGTCTGATTTTCAGCAGCTATGTTTTGCAGACTAGTTTCTCAGGACAAACACTGATGAGAGAAGTTGATACAATCCAGCTGACCAAAATCTGTATCTCTATGTGTAGGGACTCTGGAACAGAGGATCAGCTGTCCAGGCAATGTGTAGATAACTCCCCAGAAGAGGAACAGGGAAACTGTATCAATCCTACTCCTACTAACTGTTCGAGATGTAGCAGTGACCAGAGTTCCAATTTACATCTTTCTTTTATTAAACTTATACCTATAAGAAAATATTTTAAAGTATCTAATGGGCCACCAAGCACATTCCTACACAGAGTAGATCTAAGGCCCTGACCAATCTTCAGGGCAGCCACTGCCCTAGTCACTACTTGAGGAGTAACCATATGGTTTCACTACATATGGTTTCACCTCGTGACCCCAGACCTACTTGCACAACCCTGGTCATACTGCATTGCAGTAATGACATCAAAAGAGCAAACACATTCCTAGGCCACCATACCCCAACTGTGCAAAAAGACTTATGATATGCATAACTCTATTCATCACATCTGAAGCATTCTTCTTGCTAGGGTTCTTTTGAGTGTTTTGCTACTCCAGCTTAGTCACTACCCTAGAATTAGGCAGACAATGCCCCCCAGTAGGAATCAAACCCCTCAATCCCATAAAAGTCCCCCTAGTAAACACTGTGTAACATCAAAAAAAACCAGATGTAACTCTCCAAATGTTTTGACTGACACCCTCAAGTTATGTGAGAAGCCATACATTTTAAGCTATGTATGAAAAAGGTTGCTTTCTTAATTGTAAAAATCAATATGCTAAACCATATTCATTTGCGCTGTGATAAACCCATGAAGACACAAAAAAATCCCTCTGTATCTGTGTGGTTAGTCATAATGTGGCAATAAAACTCACATATAGTAACTGTAGCAACGGCAGAGTGAAAAAAAAATCAGAAAAAAACATCCTCTGTCTTGGCAGTACTATCTGACATCTTTGAGATGTGTTTGGGAAAAACTTCTATGGCAATAATTCAGGCAATTGGTACTTTTTACTAATGTAAAAGTATTGTATTGATTATTAAATAGAAATATATTTTGTCTTTATAATGAATTGGTACAGATCCTCAAAGTTCATACAATCTTCTCTCTCTTTGCTCTACTATATCTGCGACTATTCTGTCACTAGTGTGAGACACTAGGAAATGCTTCTATCACAACAGTGTGCTCAAACATTAACAGTTTCTGTGGAAATATCTACAGGTCTCTAAAGTTTTCACTCTCCTATTCTCCTTGCCCTTTCTGTAGCAGTAAGACCTATACAAGAAACTGAATATTGTTAAGTGGTCTAATACAATTATTGTAAAAATGACACAGGTAGGGACTTGAGTGCTTTGATGTTTGCCAACTAACCTGAAGTGTCTCTTGACACAAACCAAAGGTTAAGACAGATAGAAAAGGAAAAATATATTTGCATAATTTAAATGTAAACATCTCATTTACTGTTTTAGAAAGTGACAAAAAAAATCTACCACTTTGATATGCACATTTTGCCTTTGATATGAACAACTCTCATATTAAATTCCTGAAGCAGAAAGCACTATTACAGCAATTTAGAATATGTTCCTTTCATTCTGTCAAACCAGATTAAAGGGGACTAGTGTGAGAGATTCCTACATTTACAATTGATCAGATAATGGTTCTACTGTTAGAGAGTATAATTTTTCTATAATGGAAAAATTTTGCTTACATTTTCTTTCCTTGAGATCACTAAGAAGGTAGTTTTTCCCTTCTCCATCTTTTCCAAATTTCCTATTCACATCTTAAATCTTGGAGATATGCTCAAATATTTTTGCAAAGTTTGGAACAGTAAAGATGGGGCAAGAAAGATTAAGACAAGAATGTCTTTATCCACTTCTAACCTCTCTGAAAAGTTTTGACCGCTTACCTTGTTAGCCTTCAGTGCAGTAACAGTAGAACAATGTCATTGAAATTTTCCACAGAACTTCTGTAATAACTAAAAGGTCTGTGGATGACTCATTTTAGGCATCTGTGTCAATCTGTAAAGGCCTCCACATTTAAGGGATTGGGATAGATTTCTTCCCTTATCTTCCAAGTAATTTTTTAACTAATTAGATGATTTGAATAGTGTGATGTCTGTAGGTGGGTTTCTCCAAATAATTCCATGCTTGCTTTTTTTTTTGTTTCCAATTTCAGAAGGAGGGGTTGCCAGAAATGTGAGTTTGTCATGACTATGTAATGCAGCCAGCATTTAGCTAACCTGCCTCAATATACAGTGGAGGACTAGTCAGCCTTTTGATATGATCTTGTCTCTCATCAGTGATGAGAAGAGGTTTTGTTTTTCCTCCGTGGAAAGAGGGCTTTCTATTTAAATCCAGCATGCTGGCATTCTTTTCTCTATGTAATCTGGTGGGCCATACAAAAAAGAAATGCATCGATGAAAGTGACATGTTGGCTTTCCAGAGATTTCCATGCAACCTCATTTTGCTTTTTCCTCACAGTATTCATACTGAGAGTTTTGCACCTGATCTGACAGTTACAAAGATTTAGTTACAAATTCCTACTCTGACATTTTCTTACTTAGGTATGCACTTCACAAATAACTACAAAATCACTATGTTTGGCTCTAACACTCTTTAGGGATGACGCCAAAAATCACAAAATCAATTAGAACTGATTCTTCAAACTGCACTTTTTTATCTTGTGCTCACTTTGAATTCTCTTTTCCCTGCTGCTTCTGAAGCTAACAACCACCTCCCTGCTGTGATAGAATTTTAACCTACTCACATGTGCAGTTGTTGGGGTGACCCTGTAACAAAAAGAGGGTTTTTTTTACTTTATTAGTAAATAATAAAGTAAATTTTCACCACATCAGTAGACTTCCTCCAATAATTCTGAAACTGCTGATATTTAACAAGATCTAAGAAGTTGGACTTCAAGTCCTATGTGTTTACCTAAATTTTTTATTACAAATTCCTTGCCAAGCTACAGCTCTATAAACCCATCATGTAAAGTAAATTACTATTGACCCACTGAGTATATATAATGCTTGCTTCAGCTTCCTGTTCAGTCCTATACTCTCCAAAATCTCTAGTGCCATCCAATTTTTTTTTTTCCATTTAAATAGGTGATTAAATCCAATTGTATGCCAGTTTATCTAGGGAGCACAAGCACTGTGAAACTCTAACTTAATCACTTTTTGCTTCAAAAGTGTTCATGGAACTCTCTTAGCCTAATTATTTGTTTTACCTCATTTAGTCCCATAAATCCTTAAAAACTTATCTGACAGTATGTTTCTCCAACTTTGATAATTAGTGAAATATAAATATTTATACTGTCTCAACCTCTGCATTAGGAAAAGGATTGTATTTGCAGAGCAAATATTAGATGAGCACAACCACAGTTGTACCTCTTTTGTGGTGATTATAGAATAAACCAACAATATACAGCAAGACTCCAGGGAATGGCTCCTGGAAGGGGATGACAGCAGTGTCAAGAAAATATCTTGTTTTCCTTCTGATGTGTCTGAGAATATTAATTTCTGATCATAAGCAATAGTTTTTCATTTCTCTATGCCCATCACACCAATATTTGATTGAGCATTTTATAAGCTTTATCTGAGCTATGCATGATATCTCATACACCCTCTTAAAGGATTATAGGTATATTTTCATAGATGAATGCTCTTGTGCAAGAAGCGACTTCTAGGAAGTATGTCTCTATATTTTCCCTTAATATTTTGGGCTTACATCCATAGCTTCATAAGTGAGAAGGCTTTTCTGGGTTCTGAAAAAAACTGCAGGAATTATTTCTATACAGGTGTTAAGTTCATGCAGTCCTTGTCTCATGTATTTCATATTATGCTTGAATAAGTCTCAAGTGTTCTTCAGTTTTCTTTTTCCTATTTGTAATGTTATTCCTGTAGCATAAGCTTCTTTCCCCATATATATTTTTGTCTCTCTGAGGTCTAAAGACACACAGTGGGTACTTCTTCCAATAAAAAAAATCAGATTAACTAATTAAGATAGATTTGAAAATAAATCACTTTAAAAAGAATCTTCTATTTAAAAGAATCTTCTATCACCTGAGAAAACCACTCTGTCCTTATAACTTGCCACACACAGTTTTCTCCTTTGACCTCACATCCCAAAGCTGTGCATTGGAGCTATTCATCTTTTCTCATAGAAAGAGACACAAGAAAGTTTTAGTCAAGGAGATTTAAACAAAACCATAATAGATGATTCTTGTTGTGAAGCAGTTCTCTGTTGTTTTGCCATGGTCTGACATTATGCAGCATTTGCCATCTTTACAGAATAAGAGGATTCCTGACTTGAAAGCATAAATTCCTACAGCTGAAGATAAGAGTTTAGTAGTCCAGCTGTAATAATTGTGAGAATGTAACAGGTGTTGTGGATCAAATACACAGAGGACAATTAATACTGAGATTGCACTAGAACTGCAGATAAAGGTTGTCTGTTATAAAAAGAACCCCAAAAATACATCTTTTTTTTTTTTTTTTGACACTGATAGATAATACTTATTGGGATATCACAATCACATTTGATTTTTTTAGTTTACTTTGTGTTTGTATTGCAATGTGTGTCAGAATCTGCAAATTCTCAGAAAATGAATGTTTATGTATTAGAAACAAGGCTATACATATTAATTGAGCACAATAAATATTTGCAGTCATAGAAAAGAATGCTTGTTCTTATAGTAGTTATTGTATTATAGGACAATGTATGCTCCCAAGGACAGTAGTGGTGAGGATAAAAGCACAGGTACCTACAACTTCATAATGTGGGCCTGTGATGAATTTGCTGGTAGTTCTGGAAGGAAAGTATGAAAATCTGGACACCTCAGAAGGCCTAGAAGTATTTGCATTATGCCATGACCTATTTTTTTATATGTTCATCAAAATAGATGAAAATAAAAGATTCTGAGTTGGTAATAATTTTTTTGTGGTTGTGATAGCCCATGGTTCTGACAGCCAAAGTCAGTATAATACCATAGTATTGCTTTTCTTTACCGTCTAAAATATTAATACAAGATTGACTAAATATCTCTTCTAAAGTCTATAGAGCCCAGAGGTTTTTAAGAAATCCTGGGTTTGTCTTCAGGGGTTTCAGTCTCCTTTCCATACCTGCAGATAGCTTTTGTGCACTCAGCTTTTGAAGGATGGATCTTTTTCAAAGCTGAGGGGGAGGAATGCTAATAAATCACATCTTTATGAAATATTCATTAATTCAGTGAGTTCTTTACAAGGCTGCTGCCAAGGCAGCACAGGGTGACGAATTACATTTTACACACAGAGGAAATGGTTGACAAGATACATTGTCTATATGGAGGGTTTCCTGAATGGTCACATACAAAGCTAACCAACAAAAGTTGTTTACACTATTAAGCAAGCAAGACAAAAATGCAGCTGTGTATATCCTTGCCAAGCTCCCCTACCTCCTCTTTTGTGAAGCTTTTTCCCTCCTGGCTTACTTCTACTTTGTAACAAATTTTGTTCTTACAAGCTGCTTTACTTGGAATGCCAGTGGAATGAAGTCAGATGGTAAGAAAAAAGTGAGCCAGCCTTGTGTTCTTTATTACATTTTATAAGAGGATATGGATTTGCTTTAAGGTCTTTCTTCATATGTGGTTCAGTCATCGGAACCACACTGCACAAAAACAAATTGAATGTTCCTTCACTAGAAAGTGAAATGGAATCTCTTTCTTGATTGCCTCTTTCATCTCTTTCGGACTCTGAAAGCAACCCCTGGGCAGCAAGGACACTGGAATCAGTATGACTGTGCTCCATCTTGCCCACACTTGTGCCCGAACACAACATCATGATAGAGAGGATGGTGCTCTTGAGAAAGCACTCGAAAGGCATATCTTTCATTACAAGGTACATGGCTTTTGACTGGCTCAATAAAAGAGGAATGACACAGATGTACAAAGACTCAAAGGTAAAAGCTGCAGAAAGTAGTCATTAAAATGCAATGGAACTCTTTCTCTTTAGTGGGGAGTACAAAATGTTGAAGAGCTGGATTTTGTCCTAGACATGAAAGAAGATAAAATGGAAGGACTGTGACTTAATGAGATTACATCCTTATTAACTAATCTAGAAACTATGCAGATCATCTTAATAATTTTCACTTTCTGGAAAGCAAACTCCACCATGTTCAAAATCTACACCCTCTGGACTTCTACAGGGTGTTTGTCCTACCTTCTGTGTATCTGAAGGTAAAAAAGGATGTTGAAAAAAGTAATATCCCCCAACTCACCACAATGTTTTTTTATTTTGTTGATACAGTTACTATTGTTGTAGGGTTTTCTGGAGGTTTATGTCTTTGTCTTATACTTCCAAAATACGTACACATTTTGAGAACAATATGGATGTCCTACCCTGAAAATAAAATAAGCTCCTCCTAATTTTCATATAAGCTTCCCTTCATATAAACATAGAATGGTCTGGGTTAAGAAGAATCTTAAAAACCATCTAGTTCCAACCCCACATCACGCTCAGAGATGCCATTCACTAGAGCAGGTTGCTTGAGGCCCTATCCAGCCTGGCCTTGAGCACTTCCAGGAATGGGGTATCTGCATCTTCTCTGGGCAACCTGTTCTAGTGCCTCATCATATCTTGAATAAAGAATTTGTTGGCTTATATCTAATATAAATCTCTCTTTTGTTCTAAAACTGTTCTGCTTTGTCCTATCACTATCAAGCTTTGAAAAAGTTGCTCTCCTCTTTCTCAAAAGCACCCTTTAGGTACTGGAAGGCTGCGATGAAGTCTTCCCAGAGCCTTCTCTTCTCCAGGCTAAACAACCCAAATTCTTTCAGCCTGCCTTCACAGGAGAAGCGCTCTAACTCTTGGATCATCTTCATGGCCCTCCTCTAGACTTGCTCCAAGAGGTCCATGCCCTTCTAATGTTGAGGATTCCAGACCTGTATGTATTCCAGATGGAGTCTCCCAAGATGAGAGCAGAGGGGCAGAAACACCTCCAACCTGCCAGCCACACTGCTTTTTATGCAGCCCAGGATATGATTGGCTCCTGGGCTGCATGTGCACACTGTTGGTTCACGTTCAGCTTTTCATCTTCTAGAACCCACAAGCCCTTCTCCACAGGACTACTCTCTTTGAGTTCTTCACTCAGTCTCTATTCATGTCTGTCAATTCATGTCATGTCAATTCAGGATTGCCCTGACTCAGCTGCAGAATCCTGTATTTAGACTAGTTGAACTTCACAAAGTTCTCATGGGCTCACTTCTCAAGTTTGTCCGGGTTCCCTTGCACGGTATCCCTTCCCTCTGTTGTGTCAACTGCAGCTTCATGCTGTCTGCAACTTGCTGAGGGTGCACTCACTCTCTGTGCACTGATATCACTGATGAAGATTTTCCATAAACAATGTTTTTGCTTGATTTCAAAATCTTTAAAAGAAACTCAGCTCTGAGCCTTCTGTATTAGATGGGGGGGGGGGAATAGTTGTTATATGAGGTCCTACCAGTATTTTAAAACTGGGAATGCTCTTTTTCGTAGCTCTGTCACAAGTAGCCACTGTGTAGTTTTATATCTGGTGGCTGATGTGAAGATTTTGAATTCTGAATTAAGTTTGTTTGTTTGTTTGTTTGTTAAACAGTGTATACTTGATTTTTTTCCCTATAAATCTTAATTGAGGCACTAAAGATCAAATCACAACCTAATCAAAGACTTAAGGAATGCCTTAAATGGGTTTTAAGACTGCAATATATTTTAAAGTGCTTATCTGAGGCCAAATTCAACTGATCATTAGCATCTTGTTTGCAAATACTTTCTGTTTTCAAAATTACATGTACATAATTGTAAAAAAAAATTTTGTGACCAAATTAAACAAAAAAATTTGTTTAAGGAGCAAGAGAGTAAGGTATTTTTGTTGCTTCTTTTTCACATCCATATGAATTTCTGTTAACCTAGGTATAACTCATTTATTTTGGAGAAAAAAATTTCAATACCCTAAACATTTTGGGTCAAGTTCTCCTGAACTTCACAACATTGACATTCATGAGAATTAACTAGCAGAATTGAAAGGCATACCATCTATAATAAAAGGACAAACACTTTCCTTTATATAGCAGGGTCATGAGCAATGGATGTAGACAATGCTATTGAAATGCATGATAATTAAAAATAAGAAGTTGAAGAAGTAAATCTAATGGGAAATGTTCTACAATTTGTTTCAGTTTCTAAGGTCAATTTTTAACAAATTCAAATAAACTTACATTTGAAATCCTTTCAGATCACCAGGGAACATGCAACATTGAAATATCACTAAAGCACGTCATCTGGCTTTTCCTGTGCTCCTAATCCCCTATCCTTGAAATGTCCCCTGCATTGAGGTTATGAATAGAGAGGTTCAGGAACAAATTTGGATATCCATATGCCTTCAAGAATTTGTGGGAGATCTTTTTTTCCCTTGACACTATCTAGGCTGGACAAGCAGCCAGGAAATGTGTCCCTGAACCTTTACTACTCCCTGCTGCATGAAGATAACTCTTCACTGGACAAATTAGGTCCCCATGCCCTTTATCAGGTTGGCTGCAGAATTCTCAAAGGAAATAGGAAGTTAAATAATAATTAATACTTTTATAGATTTTACATGTTTAAAGCAGAAAAGAAATCAACTATTTGAGCAAATTAGATTTTTCTCAAAATTAAATTTCTTTCTATGTTTTTTATTTTTAGTCCTATCATAAATTGTACAAGGTAATTGAGAACTTTTAATTAGGGCTTATGATGTCAGTATTCAAATATGCATATTTATTACTGACACTAAGATACTTCTCCCCTTGTTCTTCTTTGTGAAATGGCTACTGAAAACCTACTGTATTGCTTCAATTGTATCTTATTCACACATATTTTTGATGTAAAGTTTATTTCTGCAAAGTCAATGTTTGAAGGTTTTGACTTAGCTCAATAAAGTGAAGCTGTAACCTCACAAGAGATAGATTTACATAGACTTTTTCCAGATGATAGCAGTATCATAATCAGCTAAAGACAGGAGGTTACACTTCAAAAATTATCAAAAGTATGATGAAAGATTTCCTCTCATAATAAGAAATTTAAATTGGCCATGTCAGCTTCCAGATCTGATTGAGAAATCCATCTCCTAAAATTTAACATGAGTTCTCCAAATACATACCAATGCCTTCAAAGACATTGATGTTTGAAAATCCGAAATATGGTCTAGGGAAGGCTCATGGAGTTACCTTAGAACAGCATCCTTAAGTCCACAGTTCAAGAGGAATTTAACAAAAAGATCAGACCTAGTAATGATGGAAAACAGTGCATCTCTCATTTTCAACGTTTTTTTATATAATGAATTTCTTAAAAAACTCCAGGATCCAGGAGTTCTCACATTTACTGCATATTCACCTGCAGGCAGCAAAAACTTGTGCCATACATGTGCTTTCCTTTTTCTTTAGAGGAGGGAAGAATACCTAGGAATGCCTTCAGGGTAAAGATTGTATTGAATACTTGTATGTCTATTAATAGCATGAGTTTTGAATTAAAATATGTATGCTGATTTTTTTTTTGTTGTTTTTCCACTTTGGATAATATATTCCAATTTGGGAATATAAACAAGAAAAAATTACATCATATATAAAATATTTAATCTTAAAATTGCCTTCACTAACTATTATTTAAAAATTCAGGAATAAAGCAGGACTTGAAAAAAAACACATTTAGAAAAAAAAATGCTTTCAAGGTAACAAATGGCAAATTTTGGTGACAGCCTTATAGGTTCTGAGGTTTAATTCCTTACAGTGTTTCTTGAAGAGTCTAGTAGTGGTGATTTATGTCACATCTCTGAAGTTGTGTTTCTGGATTTCTGTTTGGAATTTACTCTGTAGGATCACCTTAAGAGCTGAATAGACTCTAGCTATTAAATCCTTCCACTGTATTTTTCCCAAGGAGCTATTTCTATACACATGTGACTAAATGCACAATAATCAAACAAACATTAACTTTCTTGTTGCCTTTCTGAGCCATTCTCCTTGGTGTTACGAGCTCACATCAAGTATGTTAATGTCAACCCTCTCTTATTTAATATGAAAAATCTTCAAAAACTCAAACATGGGAGGGGGAGTGCAATAAGTATGGGACTAGAATCAGTTGGTATTTTTACTTATATGAGAAAAATATTCAAAAATCATCCCTATTTTGTGTTTCTTCTCCCAAAAGAAGAAGCACATAATATAGTGTGCAGTAAGTAAAAAGACTAAGTTATATGAATCAATATCAATTTTCTTCTGTCAACTCTTGAGTAACCTTGAAAGAAATACTTGAAAAAAAATAATTTGGAAAAAAATAACCTTGAAAAATTGCCTTGAAAGGAAGACTTTTTTTTCTTTTTTTCCATGTCTAACCTGTGCAATTAAACTGATTCACCTGTAAGCAAGTTGACTTGATTCAACTTTAGCAGAGCAGTAACAAATAATAGAATTTGGAAAAGGCTTTCTGACTAATCCAAGAGTAAATTTTTCATTGGAATGAATGTATTCCTTGGAGAAAGTGAGAAATAGTCTCTTCTCTGCTGTTTGTCTTTTTCTATGAATGTTGAGTTATCTGCAAAGATAGAGGGTTTAGTATGTGATACCAAGACGTGCTTAGTCACTGTTTGAAGAGCTAGATTGAAGGTTTTTCTGCTGTGCCATGCTGCTTCCTACTGCAGTGCTCAGAAGTTTCTCACTTTTTTTCTTTATTGCTCCAACTCTCCTTTTGCAAAGAAGTACAGAAGTCCTACATATAGAATTCGATATTTATTTTAGTAATTGGAGTCTTCACACAGATTTTTAGAAAAGGTATTACTAACAGAAAGGGTGCTATATGTCTCATAGTTAGACTTTATATTCACTAGGATTGTGATGTTGAGGCTAGTAATTATGCATTGGATGTTACGAAATGGTACTGCTTTGGAATTGAAAGTTCAAGAAAACAAATCATAGACATGTTTTAGGGGTCAGCATTTGAACTTTTCATGTTTCTTTTTTAAAGCTTCATCAGTAATTTATAATCCAGAGTCTATAATCTCCTCTAGAGAATCAGGTATTCCTGAAATATTGGCTCAGAGAAAACCTGTTGAATCCATCTGTTACTCATTTCTGGCACAACTTGGAGTAAGAGGATCTAGAACAGGCTGTTTCCAGTTCTGGGTCAAAGAACAGGTGGGGAGACATCCTGTGTTGTTACCAGTGTGCATCCTATCCTTACTTTTAGGGGATGCAGGATACATGAGAAGAAATGATCCTCTTCTCTTGATCTTGTTTGCTCAAGAGTTTAGGGAGATGCTCAGTCCCCCTAATGTTTCATTTAATCAGTTTGGAAAAGTAAATCAAGAACTTAATTTATATTTGAAAGCCAAGATTTCCCCGGGTATTGGCTTACATCCATTGCAAACATCTGGCATCTTTGATGGTATGGGAAATTTCAACATGAAAAAAGAGTAGATGTATTACTTTCATCTCTGATTCTCATACCCCACCACTAAAGTGTCCCTTTAGCACTATACCATCCCAGTCACAGTCCATCCTTTTCACATAAGCTATCATCTCAGAATCAGTCTCCAGGCTCTTCCACCAATCCCTATTGTAGTCCCTTCAGTACTAAACTCTGCTTTCTATCAAAACAATCCAAGTAACAAAATATCCAAGTATCACAAATAATACTGAAATCTCTTGGCCTTAATTTCAGGATTTGAAAGGAAAAAAATCTTTCATCATCCAGTTAATCAATGCTGCCTGATTACTCTTATCTTCCTGTTTAATCACAGAGGAAGAAAAATAGCATCATACTCTGCAATGACCTATACACTACTAATTCTTTTAAGCTGTGTGTGCAAATTGGGAAGACTCATTTTCTTCCGTATAATATTCACCTTGAGAGAAATGGATGGTAGCAAACCACCTACAAGCTGTATGGCACCCCTGATAGGAAGGGTTCAGTTTAATGCTCCAGGACTGTACCTCTGTGGTGACAGTATGTCCCTCTAAGCCAAAGAACTATTCAGTAACTGACTGACTACACAGCTTTTGTTTCCACTCTTCCTGTACATGACCCTCCCCATCACTGTTTTGAATGGACACGTAGCATTCTAGAGACAAAAACCTTATATGAATGGCATTTTCAAGTTTGTGTCCCTAGGGCTATAGTCTTTGTGTACCAGCTATGGAAAACTGAGTAATTAAGTTTGGTGATAGAACCTTAATACACAGTTTGGGATCATGTAATGCTACAATTTTTAAAAGGGCTTCATGGGTTTATGGAAATTTTGGTGTAATTTTGTGAACATCTAATTACAAAGGCTAATTTTGGTTCACCTAAAATCCAAGTGACAAAAACAACTTAAGGAAAATCCATATGGGAACCACGTGAAAATGCCTTTTAAACAGGATTCTTTTCTGTCATGTAAAATTACGTGCTGATTTTCTGTAGTTGTGTGAGTTTGTCCTTGAAACCCTTATGCACTGGATAACTGTTGAAAAACAGAGATGGAAAAAAGAAAATATGTTTCTGATTATCAGTGCCTGGGAGAATCAGATATTTGATGTTTTCAGTCATGAGACAAAATTGGTTATTTATAACTTTTTATGGAATTTTACAGAGTCTATTAATTTTTATTATAATTTATGGTTTTTCTTTTTTTCTATTCTATTCTAATGAAGCAGATGTAAAATATTAAAAAACAAGTAGGTATCAGCCACCAGGGATGTTTTAGGTTATTAAATGAATGTATATATGTGCTTTTGGATGAGTGTTTCTACATGCGTGTTCAAAGGAGAGAGCAGAAATAAATACCTACTATGCCTTTGTTGCATTCATCTGTCTGACTGTATAAGCCATTCTCTGAGGAGGCTGTTGTATTGAAATTCTGCTTCTGATTCTGTAAGGTTGCTGCAATTGCAGAGCTAAAGATCTACTTTAGAAATCTACTTATGTTCAAACTTAACAGACAATGTTATTTACATTTTAACACTCCTGTGTGTTCAATTAGTATCCTATTTTAGAATCTGTGCGTGATGGTTAATGGTGAGTCTTTGAACATTGCCATAGCACTGCTGTCCTACACCACTACCATTAGCCTGCAATGCAGCAAATTGTTGACAGCTATAACAAAGCATCACATCTGCCTTGTGAGCCCAGGATGCTGAAATGCTCTCTGTTGCTGCATAGACGAGTAAATGTTATTTCTGTTTACTACTGTCACTCAAAACAATCACATCAATTGGTCACCTAGAATTGTTTTCCTCAATTTGCTTTCTTAAGCAATACCTACGAAGTTGCCTTACCTGAAAAATATTTGAAGATCTTTGTATTTAATTGGGGTATATGATCCATGAATATATGAGAAAGTAGGTGATTTCTTTGCCACGTAAGTCATCTTTTGTTGCAGGGTAGCAAATAGTAGCTAGATGACATGTTGCTGCATTCTTACCTCATTTCCAGCCAGCCACTGTACAAATGAAATGCAATAGCTGCTGTGTATCTACTGATTTTCATCTCTAAATGAATGTAATCTGCTCTGCTGCAGTCATTCTGTGAATACAAGGCTGTAAATTTAACTGACTGCTTTTCCACAGAAAGCTGGTTTGTTTGAGTCTTCCCTGTTTATAGGTACATAAATTGAATCTTAGTCTTATGGGCAAGCGTCACTGCTTTAAAACTTATAACCAGTGCAGATTGGAATACTGATTCACTCCTGCACGGTTAGTTTTCATGTCAGACAGCTACACATGTACAGTGGCTTGCAAAACTGTTCAAATATCACAGTAATACCCTTAAAAATAGGATATTCCAGGAGAGGCAGTTTTCCTCAACATTCAGTTACAGGAGCTGCTAAAAACTAGAAACTTGTCTATAAACATTGTTAGGATGAACTGCTGGAGCAACATAATTTCATTTAGCTTATTTTTGCATAGGTCTGGGTTGTTTTTTTTATTGCACTGTTGTAATAGTGACCTCACTTTTGTTTTCATTAATAAACCTTGTTATTCATTTTGAAAAAAACAGAAATGGCTAATACTTTTAAAGTATTTATAAGTAAAGATTCATGCTGTAGTCCTTTCTTTGGGAACATCAGAATTGATCAAAAGCAGAACATGAAGATTTGGTTTTGATGAAAAAAATGCAAATATGAAAACACCTCAAACTGCAGTTTCAATACTTTGTCAGCGAGCACTGCTGCCTCAAGCAGCAGCCCTGACCTCCTTCTCTACCTGACAGCTTATTCTCACCCGGCTTTGCTTCCTCCCTTGGGCTAGCAGAAATGTTTGTGCTGCTGCTCATTGAACTAGATCAGGGAACCAATCAGAGCTAAAACTGCCTTTTTTTTTCCTAGATTAATTTTAACTTAGATCAGGTTCTCAATTTGGTTCACCACAGGATTGAATGAACAGGAAAAAGTTGCTGGCCTGTGAGAAAGGAAGGGTGACATGCCAATTCATGTAACATCTTAAACTGTGGTTCCAAATTTATTTTACCTCATTCTTGCTATTCACATGTACAGAAATTTGAAATATTGTTTGAGCTTAACTTCTTGATCTAACTTTTGATTAGTTAGGATTTTTTTTTTCCAGAATAGCTAGTGAACCTCCCCAGCTACCCCTGCCATCTATAATCAAAAGGTGTATATGTAAACTGTATTATTCAGAGTAAAGGTACAATATAGTATTAGCACACAAGGAAAAGGTGTTCAGTCTCATGGCATCAGCAAGTATTTTATAAAGATCCCCTCAGACACTTAAGGAACTCCATTTTAACAGCTTTTTTTCTTCAGCTCTTATTAGCTTTGCTAAAGATCCTGTCAGGTCTGATGGGAGTTGCCTTCTAGGTCTATGGCTGAAAATATTCTTTGCATTAACAATGAGAGTAACAGCTTGAATTTGAACCCTTTACAGAAATCACTAACACTGTCTTGCAGAAAAGCCTAGGAAGCATTTAAAGCTGAGATATCAATATTCTTTCAGGGTGTTAAGCAATTAAAGATAGTTTCAAATAATATATTTTGTTTATGGGGCAAAGTTTTGGTAGCAATGGGGCTTTAGAGGTGGCCTCTGTGAGAAGAGATTAGGAACTGTCCCTGTTTTGGGCACAGTCACTTTCAGCTGGCTCCAAAATGGATCCAGTGTTGGCCAAAGCTGATCCCCATCAGCCATGCTTCTGTGATAGGATATTTAGGGCAGGATAAAAAGTGCTTTGCAGCAGCAGCTGTGAGAGAGAAGTGAGATAAATGTGAGAGACCCTGCAGACCCTTAGTGAGCTCAGTGAGAAAAATGGGAGAATCTTACACAGTCCACAGAGGAGGCCATAGTGAAGTACCCTGTGGCCTGTGAAGAACCCCACTGCAGCCTGCAGAGAGCTTCAGCTGGAGCAGGTGGATGTGTTCATGCAGCAGGAGGTTTTCTGGAAGGAATGGTGGCCCATAGGGACCCATGCTAAGGCAGTTTGTTTCTGGAGGAAAGTAGACCATGGAAAAGACCGATGATGGAGAAGGGGAAAAGTGTAAGGAGGAAGGAGTGGCAGGGATGAAGTGTTCTAAATGACTGTTCTAAATTACTATAACCCCCATTTCCCCATCTCTTTCGTGTTGTTTGGGGTCGGGAGGAGGTAGAACAGCTGGGAATGAAGAAGTAAAATTGAATTTGGGAAGTGGAGGTGCTGGCAAAGAAGATGTTTTTAGTTCTGTTTTTGTTACTTACTATCTTATTTTACTTTTATTGGCAATAAATAAAATTAGTCTTCCTAAAGTTGTCTATTTTGCCTGTGATGTGATCTCGCTGTCTTGGCCTTGATCTATGAGTTTATCTTGTTTTCACTCTATGCCTTGCTGAGGGAGTGAGAGAGTAGCTTGGCAGGCTACTGGCAACCAGAAGTTAACCCGCCACAGGTAGTAACACAGACAAATATATTTGCAGCATTTTGGTGAATTTGTCCTGTAGTATTTAATATATTATTCATTCTTCAAAAATTATCTGGTTTAGAGTGAAAATGTACTAGTCTTCTGTTTCTGTTAGAGGTACTCTTTGGATCTAATTATGATTAAACTATCCATTGAATTTTTTATTTAAGAACAGGCTGGAACTGATTTTCACATTCTGTTTTTTCCAAGGCACTAGTAAATGATCTTGAATAAAATAATAGGGTCAGTCCCATGTATCATCTTTTCTTGAAAAATGTGTGTCCGCTGCATGAAAATTTTCATAAACAGAGCTGCCTTTTTTCAGCTTAATTTTCCAACTCTTGAAACCAATTTGATAAAAATTCAGCAGCCAACAAACAAACACAAAACCAAAACCCCAGAACAACAGAAACTCAGGGAATTGCTTTGAACTTGAGTTCAATCTACTGAATTTAATTTTGTCTCAAATCCTTTAGTTTGAAACTCAGAGATTCAAATAGTTCATATTTAAAATATTCTCTGTGACTTATCCCTATATTTCATATCATTTAAGGAGTAGAAATGAGGACAGAAAGTCCTAGCAAATTAATACAACAAGGTCCTAGCAAATTAATACAATATATCAAGTCAAACAGATATTAGGAGCATTATGTCTGTCATTCAGCACTTCTTAATTAGAAAAGAGTACATTTACAGTCTTACTTTATAATAAACACTTTTATAAGAGCAATCCAACTACACCATAGTGATATTTCACCTTGACAAAGTTAAAATTATATTAACTTGTTTTGAAATTTGTAGTTCATTCAAAAGGGGTTTCTTGAGCCTCTGCATGAAAACAGTAACGAAAAGATTGTAATGAACAAAGTATTTTTGAATGTTTCTGATGAATAGCCCTGGATTTCATGTCCTCAAAGGCTGGTGATGAGACTACCTGGATGGAACTTTCAGGTAGGAATATGTGAGGAATGAGGTGATTAGGCTTTTTCCTGACGATTTTGTATCAATATACATGATAGCAACCACATGAAAGTGTTAATATATCTTGCAGCTTGAGCAGTAAGGGCATGTCCTAATAAGGATGCTTAAATATAACATCCCTTGTGAAAAGAATATGAGGACTTTTTGCAGTGAGCTCATGAGTTGTTTTTAATAAACACCAGAGTTAAACTGTCTTCCCAGAGGGGCCTTTTTCAATTTTTGAAAATGTGGTTTTATTACTAAATGAATTTTATCAATCCATTAATGCATATTGTAAAAATGCACCACTACCACCTCCTTCATACATTCAGTTTTAAAACTGCTTTCATTAGTTAGGGTGTATTCTTAACTCCCATAAAACTTAACTTTAACCAGTATGTGATTAATGCTAATCAGCTAAATAAGTAGGAAAAAACGGTGTTCTCAACTTCTCAGGGACTAATAAACTTATATGTTCTGATAAATAGAGCCCTCACAGATTGAATGGACTGGAGAGTAATTCAAGTACAGTAAAACATTCCCCCTTTAATTTGTAGGATGAGAAGAGAGCTGAAACTTATCACAGATAAGACAGAGTTTAGCTCTTCAGCAAATGCTAATTGTCAATGCCTTTCATAGTAGGTAGAGAAAGAAATGGAAATATTGTCCACACATCTTACAGACCGTTTTCAGCTCTCTCTGTTGGAACAGGTCTCTAAGGTTTCAGTTCTGCAAAGGTGCTTGTAGTCAGAACAAAATGAACCAGCCCTTTCAGTCCAGTATAGGCTGACAGAGTTTGAAAGAACCTGAGACTCATTCTCTAGGTCTGAAGAAACACCTGAGTAATCAGGTAACTAGAAAAATTATGATAAACTTCAGAGAAAGTAGAACTGAGGAGAGTGGATGCTAAATGCATGATATAGAACATGTATTTGAAAATATGCAGTTTTTCTTTAACTTCGAGGTCATTTTGTTAGTTTCTTAGCACTAATTGTGCCTTGTTTTTCCTATCTTGTGCTTAATCTTTCTTAGAAAAAGAAATGTCTAATTTTTATTACAATACTTTCTATCTAGAATATATTTTACACATCATTTATATTGCAAGACAATGAAGGCTTTTTAGCCACACTTATTAATTGTAAAAATTGGTAAAAAATTCACAATGAAACTTCAAATTGCGTGTACAGGGAATGTAATGTACTTTGATCGTAAAAGGTCACTTAAGAAGCTACAATGATTTCTTTAGGATCCATTAAACCTGAGCTGCGGTGGAGAAACAGCACTGAAGGTTTATCCAAGAGAAAGTAATTAAAAATATTCTGTCTTAGTGAATTTTAATGTTTTTTCATTATGAAGTTTAATGGCATCTTTCAACTTAAACATCCTTTTGTATTCAATAGTTCTTATTTTTCCCAGGTTTAAAAAAAATCACTTCTACTTTGTATTATCTGACAGATTCTCAGAAGACACTGCTAGCATACCAAGGAAAACATTACTTCTTTTGCATAAACAGCAAGAAAAACTAAGCACATAAATATTTCAATGCCTGAATTGACTTTTCTTTCCCATATCAGTTTTGGAGATTTCCCTCCTTACCCACTAAAACCATGTTCTTAATAAATCAAAAGTGGGGTAAGTATAAGTTACTTAAGTATAAGTATAGATAACTATAAAAACCCTCTTTCCTATCAGAGTGAATATGACAATCATGGAAGTGATATTGAGTCTAATATTAACTTTATAAATGTGGGAGATGAGAAAGCCAGTGCAAATCTGATGGAAGTTTGGCAGCTGGCACTTAAGTGATCACAGTGTGTTTATTATAAAGAACCATGTTCGAGTACTGTCTCCTGAAGGAAGCAGAAGGCAGGATCTTAAAAGTATTGCTAGAGGATGACTCCAGTCTGATGACATAAATGAGGTGCCTTTTTGAAAACTCAAGTGAGTTTAAAATTCAGATTAATTAAGAATCCTGATTGTAGATGTTTGATATTCAGTTTTTCTCTGTGCATTGTTACTTTAAAATTATTATTTTGAAGAAGAGGTGTGCTGACCTGTTATGAATCTGTTTTTTCAACAAATGAAATGTGTCACTGCCTGTCTTTGGGCTTCCGTTCCTCTCTAGTAGTCTTCAGGTTTGCCCAGGTCCATCTGTAGGAGCATTTCTGTAATAAGACTCTTAGAATTCTTCCCAATTCCCTCAGTTTAGTGTTTTCCTCATATTTATTGATATTAATGTGGTGGACTTCAAGACCTTATTTCAGCATATCCTCTAAAGTTTGTGTCATCCTTCAGATATTCATTTGTATCAGCATAACTGATGGGAAAAAATGGTTTCTGAACTCTGGAACTTATATATCTATGACATCCCTGAGTCAATATAGATGAGACATTATCAGGAGGTTTTCATTGCTTGAGAGATTAGGAATTATATGGTTATACCAGTGGAAAACTAGGTTTTGAAGAGGACACTGCTAATTAAATTGCTTCAATTGTTTCAATGTCTGGTGACTGCAGAAACTATATGGACTAACAGAAGACAACCTGTTACACAGGCTCCTGAAACCATGCTTTTTCACAATAAATGTTATTTAGGCAGGTATAAAAGTACAAGATCATTTTGGAAGCATGAAATATTTTGTAAATGTTCACTATTAGGAGAGGTAACTCATGAGACAATTTCTAGTGGCTTTCTACCAGTTAGGGTAGGATTATAACGGCAAGGCTTCTCTGGGCAGGTAAAATTTTTAAGCACAATATTTCAGCCAGTAGTTAAGGCTGATCAAATACAACGAGGAGGTGAAAATTTGGGGGTTTTATTTTATAATAAAAAAAAAAAAATGTGTAATGCCTCTGCCAGTCTGATTTATCCTATTTTAATTTTTTTTTCAAAAAAGGAATACTTTGAAATTCTTTAAAAGCTATAAATATTCAGGCTTATGTCTTCAGAACTTAGCATTTGTATGGCTTCTCATGAAGCAGAAAGTAAGACCGCAAGCAGTCACCCCAGAATCAGTACTTTTCTGCATATTGTGAGCTCCTTTCTTGGGGTAATGCTGACCTTTAAGATCGCCTATAAAAGGGTTCTATCAATCCTGAACATAGGTGGCTGCTGTAATAAGATTAAAAAGAAAACCAATGTCCAATATAGATTTTGCTTCTCCTGTCTGATTTCCCGGTCCAAAGGAGTGATAATTAAAGTGATGTGTGCTTTAGGTTTGTACACTAATCTGAATGCTGAAATTAGGAGAAAGGATATCTTTGGTTCTGAATGCAGCCTGGTATGTTATTGTTTGTATGCTGTTTATTGATAAATTAAATGCCCTTTAGTGGTGCAAAAGCAGACTTGTGAATTCCCTAGTTTACTAGATTAGTCTAGCAGAACACTTGGAAGTCACTGAAAAATTCTTGAAAAATTGATGATGAAAACATATGAAAAGAAAGGACAAAATGACATATGTGTTTATAACAGAAAATGTGCCTGTTCCTATGCAAAATTCAAAAGGGCAAAACCAGCAGAAAATAGAAAAATACCTAAAACAATACTGGAGAGATAAGTACATGGTGAGTATTTCAAAACTCAGGAGCAAGTGAATGAATAGGGAGCTGATTGGTTTTGAAATGAGAAGCTCAGATGATATGACTACAAATTACAAGGTACATAAAAATGGAATGCAGTTCTAAGTAGGCTGAAAACAAACATGGTAATAGCATAGGGAAAGTAATTTTGAAAGCAAATGTTGAGCTTTAGCTTCTGTTTTTCTAATGTAAGGATACAACAACTATTATCAGATGCAATAATAAGCCCAGTAACAGCTGAAGTTGCTTTCTGCCTGTATTGTAAAGCAAAATACGATAAATAAATATTTTTCTTCTTTTTGCTTTGAATAGGTGCCATTTTAAGGTTTTACCTTTAAAAAGTAAAGACAAAAAGCCAGTCTTGGCTTCTTGGCTTCATTTCATAGACATGAAAATATTTCTGAAGTCTCAAAGATTATTTCTGAAATGTGTCTTCTGTAGTTTGTGGATATCTGATATCTTAATCAACCAGCTCTTTGTGCATATTGTGCTAATTACTATGTAAATTATTTTCTGGTTATATTAACTTTGTGACTTCCTTTATTCTGAGCTTTGAATTTCAGTATGATAAGAAAATAACAAACTTAAAGTCTTTGATCATGAAAGTCTCAAACACAACAGAAATATTCTGGTCAAATATATGAAAGTTCTATAAAAAACTCCAGTCTGATCTGGGGATATAATGTAAAGACATCATTCATCTACACACTTATTGCCATTTAGTGCAAAAGTACAACTGAAATGCTTTAGAATTTAGAAGAATAATTCAAGGAGTACTTTCAGCAAATGTGATTTTCATTGCTCCATTTTCTTCAGAGAAACACGAGACTTGAATATTAATGCCACCAAAGTAATGACAAAGTTGGTTGTGATGGGAAATCTTATTAGTAAACAAAAGCTGCATCTGAAAAATATTGTCATTAAAAGCTATGTAGTAGTTAATTGAGTCTGATATGAAATTTAGTGCTGGAAAGTTAATGACTAATGCAGCTATTTCACAGAGCTTGGTTACTGCAGGCTCTATAATGATCTCCTTTGCTTCATGGCAACAATGAAATTAACCTATCCTTTGTCCTGCAGGTGTTGTGTTCTGATAATGCATATCCTTTACAAGTATGAGCAAATTATTTGCTTTGCATACAAATTGAGCATAAGCTGAATCTATATGGATAAGAAAATGAGCACTTATATTTTTGAACTAGAGAATACACACTGGAATGCAAGTCACAATTCAATAAGCTGGCATCCTGGGTGACTTATAATAAAGAGTACAGGTAGGAATTTAGATGATTTAGTCTATGATTTAATGTTTAGATGATTCTGGATTTCTACCTCTATGATTCTACAGTCTTAAACCCACATAAACCTACAGATTAGCAAAGCTGCCCCCTTATTTCAGCTTATGACTCCCAAAGGACAGACAGTTTTAAGTAGAGTGGTCTGGAAAGCAGGCTGGGCAGATGAGGAAATGAGGGTTAAAGGAAATTGTTAAGTTTTGATTATCAAGGCATCTACTGGATTAAACAAGGCAGAGTGAATTTATAATTTGGATTGAAGAACATAAGAAGGAGCAAAAAAGACTATTGGTATGGTGTCAGAAAAACACTGTGAGTAAGTATCAGGAATGAAACAATATGAAATAAACCAGTACAGCTGGAATACATAATATGAGAATTCACTGTACTTAAATAAAAGTATATTTTTTTGTTCATTCTAGTGACTAAATTGCTTGTGCATATCTTATTGGCTGTATTATTAAGAGATAAAAAAATGCTGTAGAAAGTGTGAGAGTTGATTATGGTTTCATTGAGAGAATGAAAGGCATGGAAAAGTTTGAGGATGCTGCCTCTTTTCTATTTTCCAGTTTTCCAGGATTCTAAAGGAATGTGGCAGGAGAGATGACAGACTAACAGGAGATTGATAGGTTTTAACAGATTGTTGTAGTACTGTTTGTAATGTAGACTATTCCAACTTGTTTTTTCCTCCTAGTATGAAAAGCAGACATGAGGAAAAGGTGGGAAGTGCTTACTATCATCTCCAGAACAGTGATAACTGCAGCTGACTTAACTCTAACCATAGCTATCAGTTGGACTGTGTAGACTGATTCAGTTTGCACATTTAGTAACTACATCAGCAAGAGAAAAGCAACATAATAACAATAAATTTCAGAAAGCAGCATGCTTGACTTATTATTGCAAGCTCAGCCTGCAAGCACCCAGTTTCTGTTCATGCCATAAACGGGATGCATAATCTTGAGTATAAACAAATATTGATTTTTTTTTTTTTTTTTTTGGATAGGAGGTAATTACCCAGGAATGACATTTTCAAAGACTAGCTTAGAGTCGGAAAATGAGTGGGAAACCATTCCTTTATATAAGCCACCAATTTGATAGGGCAATACTGTATAATTCTGTATGTCAAAGTCATTGATATATAACTGAAGAGGAAATTAGATGCTGGGTTAAGAAGCATGCAATATTGTAACTCTTAGTCGGCTTTTCTTTACTCTGAAGACTACTTTTCTGTTGTTCGGGTCCCCCCATTTAATAGGAAAAACTCTTACATGAAGGAACAGTTGTGTAAAAGTTTTTTGGTTTAATTTCCCAATATAGAAATGATATGAAGGAACTATTTGATAATAAACCCAGTGAGAATGTTGCTTTCCTTAGAAAAATCTGAAAATTAGTAAAGGAAGACACAGAAAGCCAGAAAAACCCTCAAAAGAAAAATACTGGCAACCATTTATTTTACAATGCTAGCATATTTTTTTGTTGGAAAACTCATAATTTCAATGAGTGTTTCCCACCTCTCACATGTCTGAAACTGAAATCTTGAGATCTATTATTAGTACATAGAATTTAGATATCTCACAGTTATGTCTATTTGTTAGAAAGAGGGGTTCATGAAAACTGAAAACAAGAAATAGTACTAAAACTCCCAGTGACTTTAAGAGTGTTTCAGAATTTTCAGTGATTGTAGGACAGGTCTGGTTGATGATAAAGAGCGAAAGTAAAATTTATTTGTATGCCTCTGTGTGTACTGAGGAGTAGGAGAAGGAAAGGGAAAGTTCATAAGGGAAAGTGTCCATATCTTAGTTTAACAGTTTGTATATTAATTTAATAACTGAAACATTTCAGTATCTAATAAGGCTTTGTGGGAAGCTCCATTTCAAACATCATATACATCAGTAATGTAACAGTTGCTTCTTTTATTTTTCACCATAGAATCGACCAGTTACAGTGTTCAACCACCCTACAGCCTTGAGCAACCTGGTCAAAAGAGTAACCTGAGTAAAAGATGTACCAGCACATGGCAGAGAGTTGGACTAGATAATCTTTAAGAGATCCCTTTCAACCCAAACATTTTAGTGATTCTACAGAAATTATAATTTTCCTTGTGTTTAACTGGAATTTCCTGCTTTTTAATTTGTGCGTGCTGCCTCCTGTCTTTTTGTTAGGTGTTACTGAGAAGAGTCTGGCTTCTACATCTTTATTTTCTACCATTAAGTATTGATACATTAACAAAATCCCGTTGAACTCTTTCTTCTCTTGGCAAAACTCCCAGCTCTCAGTCTTTCCTAGTTCAACAGATGCTACAATCCTTGAATCATGTTAGTGGTCCCTCACTGTGCTCTCTCCAATACATTCATGCCTCTTGTACTGTGGAGCCTAGCACAGGGAGCAGCACTCCAGATGTCTCACCAGTGCTGATAGATGGGAAGGATCAACTATGTAAATCTGCTTGCTGATGGTACTCTTCCTAATGCAGTCCAGGATGCTGTTGACCTTCTTAGCTGTAAGGGTATGTTGCTGGTCCTTGTTGCAGGTTGATTTGTGAGAATCAAAGGGACAGACCTAGTTTTTAGTCTGTGAATCAAGTCCTGATCAAGTAGTCTGATCTCATTCTTGACTTTAAAATATAACACCACAGTTTCGAATGCATGCTTTATTTCTTATTCAAATGTCTAAATTCCACAACCAGCCTTCGGAAACTTTATTTTACCACCTAACTCAGCCAAATTATTTTCATCCATCTGGAGCCTTACCGAGTTCTATCAGCTGTGGGGCATTTGTTTGGTTGGTTGTTTTTACCTTCAAATTTGCTGATGTGTGAGTTGAATTGGGAAATGCAGAAGACATAATGGTCTAGTGTCATATAGAGATATTACATAACCTCCCTTGCCCCATGCCTTCTATAATTATTCATATTCTAATCATGCAAAGATTTAATCATCATTAATTAATTTAGCTTTTTAAAAAATGTCTCTATTGAATTTCCATCAGTATTTGTCCCTTTAAATCTGTGAAAATGGTCAGACTGAAAAATATATAGTTATTTAGGCCGGCCATTGGTTTTACCTTATTCAACCAGATGTACAGTGACGGTTTCTTACCAGTCTTTTGGGATCTTTGGAGTTATTGAAACAGATTATTAATGGTCCAGAGACCTTATTAGCAGAGACTTTTCCAATTATTTTTTGTAAATTATCTATAGCTTGTGATTTCAAAGGTGCAACTTTATTAGTTCTTGTTTAGGTTCTGCCTAATATCTGCTTGGATGAAAAGTGGTTTTTTCCTTCAATCACCACTTACTTGTTTCCCAAACTTAAAATAGGTTTTACTGTAACTCTTTAGTCTTCTATGTTAGCAGCTTTATTATTTACATCTCACGGGAATACCTAAGAAGAGACCAAAGATTCATTGAGCCCTGAATAGTCTATATGGATTTCAGGGTATTCAAAAAAGACAAGAAGGGATGAAAAGCACTAGTCAGTGTCATGGTTTAAGCACAGCAGACAAGTGAGCACTAAGCAACCACTCTCTTAAAATGAATTTAACTTACGAAGTTAAATCTACTTTCTCTATGTAACAGAAAATTTAATTTTGAAAGAGGAATTAATAGAAATAAAAGCAAGAGAAGTACAGAGCTTAAATACAGTAGAATCATCTCTGGAAAGACCCATGGGATGGCAAGGAAGCTGCGGTGTTGCTGTTATTCCCTGGGCTTTGGGATGTCACGTATTAGTTGAGACTAATGCATTATGTTTTAGTGTTTTTAGAACTGTAACTCTTTTACAAGAGGAGAAAAATTAATTTGGCTGAGGAAATCTAAATTTTGGTTGAATTCATAGCTTATACTTACAGTGGTCTTGACATATTAAACATAGCTCTGCACATGGGGTGGTTTGCTGTGTTCCCTGGGGATCATGTACTACTTCTGTGAAGGGCTATGTCAGCTACCTTGTTGACCTTTTCCTGACTGCAAGGCAATGTGATAATAAATATATGAATATATGAATATTCAACTGGACGTCTTAGAATGTGCAATTGTGTGAGCTGAAGTTGTCTGCAACAAGCTGCACTTGCTACTTTCTCTGGTGACTTGGTTTAGGGATGTTTTTATAAAAGCATCTGAGGGACAGTTCTAGGCCTAGTCTGTAGTGAACAACTGTACAATTTAAGCAAAAAAGTGGGGTGTAATTATCTTCCAGAGTCACAGCAAAATTTCAAAAAGTATTTAAAAAAGGAGTTGCAAGTTATATTACTGGAGCCCTGCAATAGCACACTTGATCCATGAATAAAAGATAAAAAGGTGCTAAATTAACATGGCAGTCTGTCAGTTAAATGTATGTTATTTCCTCAGGTTCTGGATCCTCCTCCCAGGTAAGAGAATATGAAATCCTGTTATCTGAAGAGATAATCTTGGGATAATGTATTTTAAGTAAGCCCAAATAGTCTAAAGATTTGCCTTTAGTTTTAAAGTCTCTGGAAATCTAACTAATACAACAAACTTGTATCTTTCATTCTCTTACAGGGCTGTCAAATCTATAATGGTATAAAAACAGAGCCATCATTATGAGCAACTCTAACTTAAAAAACTATCTACCTACCTATGGAAATATAAATCTACTGAATTCATGTTAAGTTACCTGTGAGACATTTCTCTATGGAAGAAATTTAAGTGAACTTTCTCAATAAAACTGCTGAGATTTTGTTACAAGGAATGTTTTCCTAGTACTTTATATGCAAAACTGCAGTAGAACGTAATTCTAGTCGAAATTTTTTTTTACAATCTGACACCTGAAATGTAAATGTTGAATATGTCTCATTTGAAAAGTATGATAGGAGGACAATACATTAAAGAGAGCGTCTCATTCATCCCAACAAGATGACCTTAATGTCCTAGGTTACAGTGTAAGCTGTGCCCAAATTATGTATTCTATCCCCATCTTCATGAGCTGTTGAAACCAGGTGAGGCAGTGTTTCCCTTATCTTCTGTTAATGAGCCCAACAATGCCTTGCTGTATGACTCATAGATAACTCCCATAGATAACATAGTTATCTCTGTTTAATGGGCCATCAAGGACCCACTGCATGACTCATAGAATGAGATCATCCCATTGTGAGATGCTTTACCCAGGGGGAGGAGCCAAGCATTCCCACCTGGATAGAATCCGGAGTTTGGGACAGCATAGGCAGCTTTACCCACTGGACTCCCAGAGGACAAGAGCTACCAGACGTTTCTACAGGATCACTGCTTTGACAAGACCATCTCATCTGGACTGCTACTACCACCCTAACAGGGTGTCAGGTTGTATTCTGTCAGTGGGTTGGTTTTTTTTGTACTATTGCTTTTATTTTATTTTACTTTCTTTTATGTCTTTTCTTTTCCTCTTATTAAATTGTGTGTCTGACTTGGAGTCTTTCACTGGTTTTGCTTTCAAACCAGCACACTTAACTTTTTTGTTCCAGACATTAACAGTGGCAGAAAATAAAGTTATAAAACCCTGAATGCAAAAGAAAAACAATAAAATAAAAAAAGAGAACACCTACACTGGAGAATACTGTGAAAAGCTAATAATGTATTGCCAAATTCTTCCCTGAGCTAAAATGAAGGAGTGCTTGTTGCACTCTAAGTTTCAGGTTTCATGTGAACTAATTGCAAGAGTTTTAGTAATTAGTATTTAGTAAATTAGTAATTTATCCTCATGAGAGGATAATATTCTTGCCAGTTCTTGATTGTATTTTTAAAAAAATTTTAATGACTCTACTATTAACTAGAGGCCCCTGAATATAATGAATCACTTGGAAATGTGATGGAGCTATATAAATAAGAAATTACTCCACTGTTTGCAACAATGGCATCTAAAATATAACCACAGCATATAAACATGGTGGAAATAACTGATCTTTACAATAAAATTCATCACAGGAGCATTTGATGGTCATCAGAATCAATATCATTTCACTGATGATAATTCATATATTACAATACTGAAGAAAGACATTTGCCATTTTCAGGTGATTGTATTGTGTGGATTTTTCTTTCATTCTTCCTCCTGCAAGATTTATATCTGAGTGTTTCCAAGACCAGTGTCCTGCAACAGATGCTGCCAGCAATACTGAATACTTTCAATTAGTAGTTCTCTACTTCTCTGGTAGCTAAGCAACTGACCTGTGGTGAAGAATACATAATGATCTTGTGCATATCCACCTTAGAGTATCAGACAGAGCTAGACTTCAAAACATGGGTTTTTTCACACATATTGATGACTTTGGTTTAGCCCTCTGTGAATTAGTTTATTTACTCTGTGCTTAATGTAAATAGGTCAAAAACAGAAATAAGAGGCTGTATATATATGCATACTTACATTTCCCCATTCATTGAAGTTACCATGCTGTTAGCAAGCAAAAATCTATAAAATCAGGTTAAATAAGGGTTTGATATCATCAATATACAATCATAATTAACTACACAACAATATTTTTGACTTTCCTTTTTTAACGATTGTGAATAGTATGGTCTTGTTAATAAGGCAGTGTTTACTGAATGAGAATTTGAGAAAAAACAGCAGCTGGCACAGACTTAATCCACATAAAAGAGAGGCCCCTAGTTGTCAGGGGGATGGTAGCATGAAAAAATAGCTGAGAAAAATAACCTTATCCTTTATAAAGCCTTCCAGTACATTGAGTCTGTACCTCAGAGTGTGCCAGCACTTACTAGAATCCCAGATTCTAGAAAGTGCGTGAGCAGTTTTCTCCCCTCAGCTTTGTTTGATCAGAGGACTTGCTTATTCTGGTTCAATGAAACTTTCACAGTCCTAATCCATTTATTTATCACCTGTGGGAGACTGAACAATGCGAGGAGGTTTGGGAAGGTCTTATATGTAAAGAAAACAACAGAAACTCAGTAAAAAACCCTGTCCCTTTGCAAAAACACTGGCAAAGACCCTTTGCAAAAATCTCAGAAAAAATCTAAAAGAAGCAGAATAAATACATTATAGATATCTGGGAAAACATTGCAGTGGTCTAATTAGATCAGATAGGAAACATAAGAACGCTTTGGCCAACAGAGGTAATCCATGTTTTGCAAAAACATTAAATTTAAAGGTGAAACTTGCTGTCAAAGTCAATCTAGCTCAGCAGTGGATTTTGCAGAGCTTTAGAGCTTTCAAGAGTATTTGGGTTAAGGTGTGGTTCAAACCATTCTTCAAGATAAAGAACAGTACAGTAACTGAAATGATTTGGAAAGGTCTCTGAGATGTTTGTATCAGTCATGAAAAGTCTTCACCTTTTTTATATTGCATCAACAGCTCTCCTTTTTCAGTCAGCTCAAGTCCTGAGAGAGTTTTTAGGAATTGTAATCTGCGGTAAAATTAATTTAAGGAGAAGAGAAAATGTGTGTTGTCAGAAAGTCTGGAGAAACTAACATTTACCTAATGGAAGTCTGTGAAAATGCCTGTAATAGCTCATGCTTCAGATTAGTTGTATTTATACTTTTTTTGAAAACTTTCTCTTTTTTTTTTTTAATCACAGTTATCCTACCAGTCTTTAAAACACCCTAAAAATGACAGCTATGACAGCTATAACTTTGTAGTGAGTTGATCCTGGCTGGACACCTGCTACCCAACAAAGCTGTACAATTACTGTACAATTCAAATAAAATATCTGTCATCATGAACTGTCTTTTACTAATTACGTAGATATCGGAATCTATGTACATATTAAAAAACCCACAAAAAGCCCTCAGTGCAATGAAATACTCAAATTTAATAATTAAAAAATCAAATAAATTCAGAAGTCAGAGAGTCTAAGATGGCTTTCTCTACACAGTTAAATAAAAATCTCAAGTTCCCCTCTGCAAAACCAATCTGAAGTTAAATTTTTATATATAAAAATATTGAATTATTAAAATAAATAATCTGAAGAATTATTTTATAAAGCAATTATTTTTTTATCTTAAAGCATAGTATTTAATTTGGGAACAATTATATAAAAACTTGTAAAAGATCGATAGATCTTGATTCTATTCCAGTCTGGGACTGAGAGTCCCTCTGTGATGTGAGGAGAATGAATAAATCATGTAGTCTCCCTTAACAACTGTAGCTCACTGCATTTGTCTCAGACTTTTACAACAGTAATGGGTATAAGATATGTTATATAAAAAAAAAAAAAGGAGGGGGGGGGGGTTGGAGACTTCTCCTACTGCTCCTGCCTCATACAGAGAAGAATTTTGCCTTTCTGTGAAGGAAAGTGTTTCCTTGTTGAAAGAACTTTGTCTGACTCCTGGAAGTCTTTGAAGTGTGATGGTGGAAGAGGAAGAAAGTGGAACAAGTACTGTGATAGAGTGAAGGACTTTTTAAAAAAAAGAAAAAAGGAGAGAGAAAAAAATCTGCAACCAGTTAGGGGAAGAGGAGTGGAGAAGAAAAGCTGATAGAAAAATAGTCTGTATATGTATAATTTCAAGTAGAATACAAAAGAAACTACTTCCTATATAAAATCTCACTTAAAATTATATATAACTATAATAAATTTTGTTTGCATTTTTCTTTGAGTACTGCTAGTTTTAAGGCTCATATTTTGGGATTTTATTAAGTGTGAAGAATGTAATCAATGCAATTCTGCCACATGTCACAGCCCCTGCGATCATTATCAACCTGTTGTCACCAGAAGGGATGTTCAGCCATAAGGATGTGGCTGTCTGCCTTACAGTGTGCAGATCACTTCCTTTTTCCACCCACTCTGTCCAGGACAGTCGTCATGGTATCTACCTCTAAGGGTTTTGCTGCTGCATAGTAAGCCACGGTGGTACTCTCTGCTATATCAAATTATGGCACCCTACAAAAATATTATATTCAGTAGTCATTCAGAGCATGGGAATAAAGAACCTAAAACATAAAATGCCTTCCCAATTTGATACATATTTTCTTAAATTTAAGTCAAGTCAAGGAGAAAGTTGTGCCTGATAAACATTGCTGACTTATGAGGATGTTGGAGTTGAACATTTCTACTGTATGCTCAGGATGACAATATTTTCCAATAGACTTGTATGCCAGGAACAATCACAGAAAAGTAGTGCTAGATGAGCTGCAGGAGGAAGTTGCAATCAGAGGACAGGAAAAATTAGGTTTAGATTGGCATTAACTATTAAAAAACTTTCTTACATGTCTACATAGTTTGAAATGCAGGAATGCATTTCATCTCCATACATACCTCTCCATTCATACATACATCCAGATGTGATGACAACTTCCAGAGAATAAGAAACTAATATCTGTAAAAGTTATTATTGTGAATTTCAAAGTGTTTTCTTAAAAAAGTTATGATATTTGACAACTTAGAATTTTAGAATCTCTTGCTTGGTTACTGCAAAAGCATCCTTCAAATACTTTAATTTCACTTTTCATTCATTACCACCTCAAGGTGGTTTTGTTCTTGTGATGTCTGTTTTGAGTGATTGTCATGGTTTAAGCCCAGGCAGGAAACAAGCCCCAAGCAGCCACTCACTCACTATCCCACCAGCAAGATCAGGGAGGGAATTGGAAGAGTAAGAGCTGGAAAACTGAAAAAGCTAGGCACACAAAGCAGAACCAGGAATAAATTGACTACTTCCCATGGGCCAGCAGGTGTTCAGCCATCTCCAGGAGAACAGTGCCCCATCATATGCAACAGTGACTTGGGAAGACAAACACTGTCACTCCAAATATCCCACTCTTCCTCCTTCTTCCCACCACTTTATATACTGAGCATGAAGTCACATTGTCTGGAATATCCCTTTGGTGAGTTGGGGTCACCTGTTCTGGTTGTGACAGGCTGCTCCTCCCAACCTCCCACGTACTTCCAACTTCCCTGCCAGTGTGGCTGTACAAAAAGCAGAAAAGGGCTCGTGTCTGTGTAAACTATGCTCAGCAATAACTAAAACATCTCTATATTAACAACTTCGTGTTCCACACAAATCCAAAACACAGCCCCACACTAGCTACTGTGAAAAAAGTAAACTCCACCTCAGGCCAAACCAGCACACTGATTCATTATTTTTAATTGCTCCTACAAGATTGTGTTATTATTACCTGTGCTTATAAGAAAACTTGTTTTCCGAGTATGAAGAAATCAAGAAAGGAAGTATGAACTTTTAGTTGCCAAGTAAGTGCTGGAGCAGTGGTTTGAATATTCTGTATACAGACCAGCTCAAGATAGGTCTGGAATATACAAATGATGGTAGTACTTTATAAGTCTGGCATTCCAGATTTCTGTAGAAGGAAGAAAAATAAAAGCTGCCTTCTGAAGAAGGGTAGACTGAATTCAGAATATGGTCTCACAAGTATTCTGTTTCCCGAAAACTGTCTGTGTCTCCAGAAAGGGGATTCCAGTCAGAGAACAATCCTTTGAAAGAAGATTTTGATTTCACAATCTTGTGCACTATCCCAACTACTTTTGCTGCAGGAATCAGATAGCAAAATCTCTTGAGTTCTATGGCAGAACTAAAGGTGGTGTAGAGACACTATGGAATAAATGTATTGCTACGCATTATTTATTTCCTTGTATTAAACTTTTATCTGGCTTTAAAGGAGCTTTCAGGGTATTTGATGCATGAGATCTTAATTTCCCTTCATCTAAAGCGAGAGTACGAGAAGCAGAGTATCCAGCAGTCCATATAAATCGGGCAGCTGCTGGAAGTTGCTGTGCTGCTTGTTACAATGAGATGTAGTCATCAATGTTAATGAGAAAATTGCTAGACTAGCAATTTTTTTTGTCTAATGATGTCTAGTGAGGTCTAGTGATTTGGTGTTGTGATGTTAGTATTTTGATTTTGGTGTGGAGAATTTTTTGTAGATGTGAATGTTGTGATTGAAGGTTTGGATATTGTGCAGTGAATGTGGATTTTTATGATAATTTTTAAATACGTGATTCACAGAGGCAAGGTGTGGAACATACATCATTTGCATGACAAGGTGTTGGTAGCAGGGAGCTACAGGAGGGGCTTCTGTAAGAAACTGCCAGAAGGTTCCCCTACATTTGACAGAGCCAATGCCAGTGGTCTCCAAGGCAGGGTCCAAAAGCAACTTTGGGTATAATGGTCAAGAATAGGGTGGGGATGGGTGGTGAACCGTGTATTGACAACTTCAGCCAGAGAGATGAGCGAGAATATGAATGAGAAACAACTCTGCTGACACCAAGGGGAGTGAAGAAGGAGGAGGAGCTCCAAGCACCAGAGAAGATTCCCCTGCAGCCCATGGTGCAGACCATGGTGAGGCCGGATGTGCCTCTGCACCCCATGGAAGCCCATGGGGAAGTAGGGATCCACCTGCAGCCTGTGGAGAACCCCATGTCAGACTGGGTGGATCTGCCCAAAGGAGGCTGTAACTCTGTGGGAAGCCCAAGCTGGATCAGGTCCCTTGCAGGGCTTTGTGGACCCATGGAGAGAGGAGCCCGTGCTGGAACAGGTTTTCTGACAGGACTTGTGGCTCTGTGAGAAACCCGCTGCTGGGACAATTCCTGAAGGAACGAATCCTGTGGAAAGGACCCATGCTGAAGCAGTTTGTGAAGAATTGCAGCCTGTGGGAAGGACTCCTGTTGGAGAAGTCTGTGGAGTCCTGAGGAGAAAGGAGTGACAGAGACAACGTGTGTTGAACTGACCACAGCATCATTCCCCATCTCCCTGAACTGCTGTTGAGAAGGAGACAGAGAATTTAAAAACTAAATTGAACCTGGAAAAAAGGGAGGGTGGGGCTGAGATTTTTTTTAGATGCATTTTTATTTCTCATTGTCTTCAACTTCGTTTGCACTAAATCACACTCATTTCCCCGCACTGAAACTGTTTTACCTGTGAGTGATTTGTGAGTGATCCTTTCTGTTCTTATCTTATCCCGTGAGCCTTTTCTAGTGTTTCCTCTCCCCCTGTCCAGCAGAGGAGGGGAGTGGCAAAATGGCTTTTTGGGCACCTGTCATCCAGCCAGGGTGAACCCACCAGAACTCTGCTCTTTCATAATATATGGTTCACATCTGATCAGGAAAGGGTATTGATTATCATTAATGATAATAATGATTGATTATCATTAGCAATCACCTCAACTGAAAATGTCTCCAGGAGACAGTAAGTAACATTGATATATTTTATTTACATTTACACAATTATTAACTTGTATTATATTTTCAAAAACATAACTTTTGCTTTTCAGTAGATTTGGGAAATTTCCAAAAATATAATAATGACCACATTTTTTCAAACTTAATATAAGTGACTATGCAGATATTGCAGATATCTCATATTATCTAGAACAGTCAGATATTTCATTAAGTTTTTGTGTTTAATTTTAAGCTATTTTTATTTACTCATGCTAAAAGATCCAATGGTCTTTGTGGAGGTGAAACAAACTGGACTAATTTTTTTTATAGTAATTATTGTTATTTGTTATTGTTGTTTTTTTGTTATATTTTCATATGTATCATGCTAAATTCAGTTATATATAACCTACTCTGAAAGCAAACCATTTTATATGCAGATTTAAGGTAATGGGCATTCAATTTTGAAAAATGTTTCTGATATCCTGTAGCTTCTCAATAATAATATACTCTTACATTACAACAGAAAAGGATGGATTATGGGTTTTTCAATTTGCATCAGCCATATTAATTGCAGAGTATGATTTCTACATAAAATATCAATGTACTGGAAAAACTGTTAATGTACCGGAATATGGACACTTACGTTCATTTCTTGAGATTTAAACTTCTTTTTCATGTATCAGAATAATATTTTTTTAAAGTCTGCTAATGAGAACAATGTAACCAATGCTTTCTGAAAATCTTAATTAGCTTAAATGTTAATAGTGATATCCTAGTCATTGTACTGGCAAACAGTACAATAAGCCATTAAGGAAAGAAAATAATTTACAGGGTATGGAAAAACTTTAAAGCATCTTTTAAGAAACACGTCATGGAAGATCAACTTTATGTTGTATTAGCGAGAAAAAAACACTGAATTCAAGTTTTACTTGTTTGGAGCTGATTTTATTGTTCTGATTTTTTTGTTTGGTTGGGGTTCTTTTTGTTTTGTTTTGTTTTGTTTTTCCCTTGGAGAAGATATTCTTAGACTAATAAAAATCTACTTGGAAGTGAAGTCTAACTGTGAATTTGCAAAGTGGTTTTAATGAGATAAAATAGCAAGTTTATAATTTATGTATTATCCAATTTGTTTCAATTGCACACAAAAAATCCAAGAGATTTGTTTTAATAGGTAATAATATTACTAAAAATTTTGTTGTATAAAAAGAAAAGAATTCTTTAAGAGCAGGTAAATAAAGAGTTATGATTCTTAACAGTAAAAAAGGGGTTGTTTATAACCATTATCTTATTATTAATGGGCAAGCACATATCTTCTCATTCACTTTCAAATACTAGACTATAGCTGCTTAAAAAGATGCAAATTAATTCCTTCTTTGTTTATGCAGTTTTGTTTTATGACTGCTCTGTTTCACACTAGTAATCTTTAATGGGCCTTCAATTTCTTTTTCCTTTTTCTTTAAAACAGAAAATGAAGGCAGGTCGCTCCTTTTAAAGCAAGACAGAAAGAGAAAAAATATTTAAGTTTTCATGCCACAGCTGCAGGCTGTGAATTATCCCACTAGGGAAGAGTGGAAATACCACCCACATAATCCAACAAGAGGCTTGATTCATTTTGTGTCTGAAGCAATAGTTGTGGTCTTACAAAGCTGATATGAGTTTCCTTTGCAATCTTCACAAGAGAAAAAGATGAGAATACCTTCCTTGCAGAGCAAGATCCCACTTTTAAATGTATTTTTACTAATATTTCTCATTTTTAGTTTTCTTCCTTAGTTTCTCACTATTTTGCAACCAACTTGACTTTACATATAACAATGGAATTGAATATGAGACAGGATGTAAAGAAGAGCCAAGCAATATCTTCCCAGGCCTATCAATCCCAGCTGAACTTGTGACAAGTTATTTGGTTAGTGCATGAGAACCAGACACAAGGAACTTTGCAGAGCTTGTTTTTAAGGTTCCTATTTGTTCCAGGACAGTCAGAAAACCTTCCTGTCTCACAGACATGGGGAGTTAGTCACCATCTGTTTAAGATCCCAGTGGAAGCACCTGCCTAGGGTCCTCTCTAAATATGATGGACTCTACTCAGTGTGCATAAACACCATGTAGCTTCCTACAGATCATCAATAGTGAATAATGAAGAGAGAGAGACTAAATTCTGCCATTTAGGTTTTTAAGGCTGCAGAGATGTTTTGTCCTCTTGGGATCCTAATGATTGAATTTTAACTTGGAGTACTTTAAAGTGCTCAAGATATATATTTTTATACATTTTTAAATGAACTGGATTAACGATTTAAAAATTCAGCTACTGACAGATGAAATGATGACTGCAGTAGAAGAAGCTGGTTGCAGTACTTATCCAGAAACAATCCTTCCCATTGCCCCAGAATATTCATACACTTTCTATCCATTCCTTCATACAGTGATGTAGTCACAAGGCTGTATTTATTAGGACAAGAGGACAGAAGGAAGGAGAAAAGGAAAAAGGGAGAGAGGATGGGAGAAAGAAAGCAAGCAAGGTGGTTAGTTTGAATTCTCTCTTGATGAAGGTGGAATTAAATAAATGTTTTTCATCAGATAGACTAGCTGCTTTTTGTTGGTTCCTTCCAACCTAGACTATTTGATTTCATATCTCCAGTGGATATCATGGACATGAGAATAATGCTTCTGATCTATATGAAATAGAAATTGCAATTTTGTGTTTAATGTATATGAACAGGTACACTTTGAAAACACTTTGCAGATCAAAACTCTCAGCTGAGTTGTATCATTGCATGAACAATTTCAGGACACTGACCAAGCTTAGGGCTGGGTGGTGTAGTAATATTCTCAGTTCTCTCAAGAACTGGTAAGCACGTGGAAAAGCTCATCCCTTAATCTGACTTCAGAAGTCTTCATCATAAAAGGCTTATAGATTTCAGATGCAAAAAAAGATTTGAACCAATGAATTTAATTTCATTGTAATTTCATTTTACTTTTAAATAGTAAAAATCATCTAATATTTCAATACTTTACTCTGATTTTTCTCTACATTTGAACTGAGATTTAAATTCAAGTTATATTACAAACAGTTCTAAATATTTCATCACATCTATATGTGCTTAAATTCATGTGAGTTTTAGATCTAAAACCTTGATCAGTGCTTATTCTATTGATAGCAGAAAAATGGCTGAGAATTCAGTGAACTCACACAAATTTTGCTGAGACCAGTGAAGCTCTAAAGAGATATAGGCAGTGTATTTAATAGCCTTAGACATATGTAATGAACTTTTAGTCATCATTGTTTTAAGATTCCATAAAAAATTATAAAACTGAAAAAAAAAATATGTCAGCTCACCACTTTTTAGTTTACTCGTAAATCATAGCCTTAGCTGTATTTTGTTATGTATATTTAGGAGCTGTAATCACTGAAAAGCTTGCCAGGCATTGCCTGTGAACTCACACTAATAGGCATCCTAAACAGAAAAGGAGCCTGAATACAGGGGAAATAACTGTTCTGAGAGCTCTGGCATGGTCCTCGTTGCCAGGGAAACCTCTTCTTTGTCTCTACGTGTTCAGAATGGCTGCCTCATTAGATACTGAACCTGATCATCAAGTTGCACTACCAGGAGAAAAAAATGAGGAAGGGGAAAAGCTAAGAGTTCCACAAATCTTTAAGAAAATGCCAAGAATAAGGGTAATCTTAAATAAATCTCTGTGTAGCTATTATCATAATTATGTTCTGTAAGGGTAAATCTGTCCAGGCTGCTTTTTTTCCACATTTATTTGCAGGTGGAGGTGAACAATTATGGGTTGTCTTTTACTGAATTAAAAAAGAAAAAAGAGAAAGAGAAAGAAAGAAAAGAAAAAATGTGAACACAAAAGTGGTGAATTGCATATTTTATCTAAAATATATCTCTTACTTTTAAATATTGAAAAACACTTATTTGATAAGGTCATTCTGCTTATTTAACTGCCTGAGACATTATGTTAGCATTTCTGTAGCAGATTTTATTCATGGAGTGAGAAGCATAAAATGCCAGGGAGAAACCTATATAGGTGCATTTATTACTCTGATCATAAAGAGGAGTGGTGAAAAAATAGTAAAACTTGAAAATATATAGTGACAAGAGAGTAACTTTATGTTTACTACTAAGTTTTAATCAAGATACTAAAAACAGCACCACATAAACTTCTGAAGTGCAGCAGAACTGGACGCAGTTTCAAGGCATTACTCATTGGCAATAAAACTGTGAACCCAAGGTCCCTCAGGAGCTCAGCTCCTGACCTTGGCTGATGAGAGAAGCCGTTGAAAACAGGGCCAGAGCTTAACCTCCACCCTCTGCGGTTTATAAATATCAACATAGGGGAAGGGATTTTACTGTCATCATCCCAACAAGTCTGTTCTCTGAAAAGAGAAATGAAATCCAAATCACAGGTGAAATGGTTAAAGAATGCCTGACTTTACTCTTATTTATTATTATTTATGAAGAGGGAAAGCAACCCAGCAAGACCTTTTATTTTTTATTTTTTCTCAACTGTACCAGATATGAAACTGAGTAGTTAGATGCAAAAACAAGAGGGAGCTTGACCAGGTGGTCTGAGATTAACTGGTTGCTTTCCAAGAGCAAAAAAAAAATTACAGGAACTAGATTTACATATACCTGGAGCAATTTTCCTTCTTAGTAAGGGATAAGCTATGCTGAATTTCTGATGTTGCCTAAGTAACAATATTCAAATTAATATATTTTCTTTTTTTAAAGAATGCCTTTCATCTAACAAACATTTCAAGGATTTTTTTTTCCTCCTCTGGGATCATATTGTTAAAACAGGACTTGCAGATTGCAGCTAGAAAAAAGAAAAGAAATGCCTGAATTTAATCACCTATCCACTACATGGCAGGAACACATTTGGTCTCCTTGGAAAGTAGTTCTTTTCAGTTCCATGGTGAATTATTTTCAAGGTTCAATGAGAGTTGAGTCATTAAGGAGAAATAATTTGTCCAAGTGGGGACTCAAGGCAGAGAAAGCTATTCTGGAGGGCTCCTACAGCCACCAGAGTTCTTTCCTTTCCATATTTTAAACAGTTACACATAGAGAAGAACTAGAAGAAGATATTTAAAATTAATATACAAGGCAAGAAGGAGTAGCAGGAATGGTACTAGAATATTATTTGAAATGTGTCTGATGTTCAGATATGAAGTAAGTGCTCTTTGTACCACTAATTTAATAAATTTTGGTAAATACAGAGAAAGTAAATGGTTCCTCTTGGCTTCTCTTTTGAGCAAATATACACAAGGATACCAAGGTTTGAAAAAGAATAATAAAAAACCATGGCCTGAATCTTAATGCATAAATATGTGAGCCTAGATGTCTGTGAGAAAAGATAATTAATGAAAAGATACAGTTGTAACTGGGTAGTAGTTATAATCATTCTATTTTATTACGATAGTCTAACTGAACCAGGGTAGAAATTCTAGGAGCTACATTTCTAAGTCCCATTTATGTTCTGAGCAGCAGGTTTTTTTCTTGAATTAATTTCCATTGACATAATTTCTTGATTGCATTAACAGACCCAAAATGCAAAGCCTTGTGTCTCTTCATTTTTGAAGGGGAGTTTAGAAAAAATGCTGAAGAGATTTCAGTAACATAAGGATCTCTCAATGCAGAAAGCAGAAAATATTTTAGAAAAAAATTGTATACTTTTCAGTCCCAAGTACTTTACAGATATATATATTTTCATACACAAAAGCACAAAAAAAAAAAAAAAAGCAAACACAACTTTTCATCCAGTTTTGTAAAATTTCTACAAAATGTGTACTTGTCAATGTGTCAAAAATAATCATTCCATATGCCAGACCATACAAGGTACCAATTAATTAATACTCCTTTATTTTACATACAATGTTGTGAGACCTAAGGAAACAGTATTGTCAAAAATTAATCCCTTTAAATTTTATACATACATCCAGTATGCACGATGGTGATGGATGCACAGTCACCATCTCCATCACCATCAAACCAGAAACTTCTGGAACTAAAAACATAAGCAGTTCTAGTTGGATGTAGAAGACAATGAAGGAAAAAGGGCACCTGTACAGACTGCAAAACCCCCTTAGAAGTTTGCCCTTAGGCAATAGTCCTTAAGTCACCACTGAGTCCACAAACTGATTCTTGCACATACAAGTCAGCCTTTCAATAAAAAGACCAAAATAAGTAAGCAAAAGGGTAGACCTTTGAGAGTGACTTAAATCACATATAGATGGTATATAATAGATGCCAAATATCCTCACAAGATCCATGGTCCCTTGATGCAGGATGTGTCTTGCTCTCTGATCTCAGCATACGTCAAGCCCGCTGTAAGAAGGAAAGCAGCAGATCAGCCTCATCTTTATCTTATTATTTTTCACATTACAATGTGCACCCCTTATGTAACCAACTAGCAACAGTAATGGGAGTAATGATGCAATTCCTAGGTCTTGCACAAGGCACATGCAGGGAAAGGAATGAGATTGTTTGTTTAAGGTTTAGGAAGTGACACAGAAGAAAGACACAAGTCTCCCACCTTAGCTGGTGTTATAAGAACATGGTGAGTACCCATGTTTCTTGTTTGTGTTTCTTTTAACTCTTGAAAACTCAACTTTATAGTGTTGTGCACATTTTCTTACTAAGGTACCTGCATTAACAGACACAGTGATGGGAATCTTAAAGTTTGTATTTTAGTCCAGTGTGAAAATTGCAGTCTGTTGTCTTTCTGCTCTATGTCTCTTTTTGGTGAGTATAAGCAACAAAATTACTTTCTTAAAGCTGGAAAGATAAATCAGTTATATAAACTAGAAATTTGCCTGCCAAATGCTTATTATTCTACCAGAGCCCCCAAATAACACCCTCTGGATACTTGGAATGTAATTTCACCTTTAAAAGGAAGTATTCTTATCAGCCAATTGATATTTTTAAACACCATATTGTCACTGCAAAATGAAAATCACTGATGACTCTCACAAAAATTTGGTACTGGCAGAGCTACAAAAATAATCTTTCTAAGTGTTAAGCCTTGGGACATAGTGTTTATGCAGTCTAACAACAGCTCTTGTCTCAGCATAACATATATTAAAAACGTAGAACACACTTCAAGGATTATTTTTAGAGTTTTTTTCCTGTCTCTATGGTTTTGCCTTTGAAATTTTCTCTGAAACAATAGTATTGCATACATATTCTTGCCTATTGTTCCAGGCATACTTAAGAATATTTGAAAGGATTAAAAAAGACCCTTGCCCTTCTGGGTTAAATGTTTTAGCTTTACTTGCATTGACATTGCAGGTGAAAGCAAAAAATTAAATAATAAAAGAAAGAAATTAACCTGTTGGTAGCGACCTACCGTTTTCAGTCCTATTTCCAATATCATCGAAACAGAAAGTAGCCCTGACAATTCTGTGACTGCTCCAGCCTATTGTAAACAGGAGGTGGCAGTTCCAGTCTTTGATCCAATATGCTGCAGTGTTATAAAATGGCAGTAACTAGCTAGGGAAGACAGTTCCACAATATGCAAGCTAAATAGCTTTTCCAAGGCTAGCTGGAGCTTCTTCCCCTTTATTCCCTTTTTGTAGAAAGCTAAAATATGTCACACACACAGAGAAAAAAAAGAATAAAATAGAGCAGCCTCTGACAGCTCAGAATTGGTACTGTGATAGAGGCTCTAGAGCTAACTACACTGCATGCAAGGCTTTTTATTTTTCTTTTCATTTCTTTTTTCCTTCTTTTTGTTTTGAGCATGCAAACACATAAAGATTGTCTTTATAGGGCTTTTGTGAAAAAAAATCCTCTCTATTCATCTTGTGCTCTGTCTCATGCATTAGTTTCACAAATCGTTCTTATCACAGAAAATACTTTTATTCTAAAATACTGAAATCCCACTTAATACTAGATCAATAATAACCCTCCCCCAATATAGGACAGGTGAAATCTAGCAGGAGTGGCTCTAAAATCTGGTGCAGCCTATTCAACGGGCCATTATTTTTTAATTTCTGATGCCTTTCTGAAATACTGCTGAATTGCTGAGAAGACATTGCTTTATCATTAAAGCAACTTCAGGATGAAACCTCCTCTGCTGGCTCTAGTTACAGAAACGAGAGCTTTAACCTACGTGTTAAAAAACCCTATGGCAGTAAAGACCAAGAGTAAAGTAGAGCCATTGGAAAGTTTTTCAACACAGAAAGAAAATGGCAGAACATGGGAGATAAAAAGATGTGAAGGATGCAGTCTGACATCTAAGAGAAACTATATGAGCAAGCACTGTATTTACTGCCTTTTAACCCAGCTCAATGTCTGATCATGACAAATACCAGGAATCACAGCAGAAATATATTAAACAGTCATCTCAAGAATTTTATGGAATGCCTGGAAGCTAGGCAGAAGTGAGAACTACTGAAAGCACCTTACATTCAGAATCATGCAGAGTAGCACATATCTGCAAGGTGTAAGTCTCCAGGAAGTTGATAAAAGTAATTGCCAAAAAACATGCTTTCTTAGGAAAAGTGTTGGAATGCTTCATTTTGATCAAATGATTTTTATCTTTCTGCCATTCCACTGAAATAATTTCTCTAAGTAGCTTCTCTGAATAGAACAACTGCTTTGTACTGTGGTCCGTGAAACTAGGACATAATGTCATGGCCATAGATAACAAAATATCCTACTGTTCCTATCATGTCATCCAGTGGGAACGCCTGTAGTCAGAGATCCAGCAGTGTACATTAATCTTCACTGTGTTATACAAGACATTACTAACTCAATTCCCTTGCATCCTCTCAATGGAGTATGTTCAACTGTAGAAAGATAAGACATGAGTCTGATGCTGTTAATCAGACAGGCACACACTCTGACATGTTTCACAATAGGAAGAGAATAGATCATGACTTTTAGCTGTGGAAAACAATAAGAATGTTAAGGGCAGTACTGAACCAAAGAAGAAATCTGGCTATAATTGTGAAAGTATTGGTATAGGCAGGAAGCAGTACAGTAGTACATATAATTCGGCCAGGATCTTTCTGAGAGATTTAGGAAGCATTTAAGGGATTTACACACAATGAAATTCAGTTTAATTACTGTGTATCAGCTGAGCAATGGTAACAGTCCCCAAGAGTGCCTTATGGCCAAAATCAGGGCTGCAACGCTGCTTACCCTTCTTTACATTCCAACTTAACTCTGTTAAATGACATCACATTTACTGAGCACTAGAGGAGCAGAGTTGAAGTGGTCAGTGGTTCTTCTGATGTATAGTACCTTAGTCTGTGTTGATCTATGTTTCGTTGGAGTATTTCCTAAAAATAGTATTAAGGCAGGGTAAAATCAGCACTGCATATCTTAATTAGAGAGGGCATCTGTCAAACGAAACTTCTCACACAGGAGATCTCATGGTAAGAACTAAAAGGCTGTGCAAAGATTCACAGATGTTCTGGGTATAAAACAGAAAAAAATAGAGTATGACTCAGGTTCTTAAATTTCTGTTCTAAGCGGAGGTATGTGCCTTCCTATCTGCTACAAAGAGCCACTTATTTAGGATTTTAATTTTATTACATTAAGACATTTTCACAGTCTCCTTTGTCCATGAAAAATAAGCTCAACCTCCAACTGCACCACTCACAAGAAACAGTGTTATCTGTTCATGTGAAAGAGATTTGGAGCCAGAACTTGAATTTAATTTCCCTGTGTATATACAGAATCCAGATATCCTGGAGCAATTTGAGAGGTTTTTTTTCCAATGATTCCACTGAAAATTGTATCACTTTTTCTTATTTATCTCAAATTTCCCGGGACTAGAATCTGCATGAATCTCTATGTTGCATATCCCTGACAAATGCTTGAAGAGCAACCTACAGAGTTTTAGTCTTTTTTTTCTCTCCTCTCTCCCATACTAATATCTTGCAAGCAGTCAGCACATCTCTATCTCTGAGAATCCTTCGTCTTTAAAGATCAGTTAGCATTTGGGAGATCAGTGTTCAGATTCTTGCTATGCAAGCACTGAATGCTAATTTCACACATGGAAGCTCCCTGTGGCTCATGGTGGCGCGCCATACCTGCGCAATTCAGCGGTGCTCTGAGCAGACAAAAGCAACCAGCCCTCCTGCCAAGACACAGGAGAGTTTCCTGTGCTGGGGATCACACCGTGAATGTTACCCGAGGTCTAATGGTAGTTATGATAGTTATGCAGCATTGTAGATGCCCCCTGAGAGAGGAAGGAAAACGAAAGCATGGAAACTGAGGGAGACAGAGAACAATGTGGCAGTTCAGAGACTGAAAAATAATGTGGTATTGGTACCTCTCCGAGAAATAAGATTTGTAAAGCTCTTGTTGAAGCTTAGGTATATAAATTGTCCTGATAATTTCAATGAGACTACTGATGAAGAAACTAAAGTGTGTGGTTTGATACCTCCAATAAGAGACAGATTGCAACATATGTACTCCACTAGATTTTTAAAACGTTTGAAAAAAAGCTGAGAAAGAAATATAAAGACTTAGATACACAAATAAAATGCTAGAGCTAAAAAGCCGTTCTATGTCAGCTGAGAAACCGTAGCTGTTCATAAAAGTTCTCTGTCATTGCAGATGTGAATAAATCAAATTATTGCAATTTTGCAAGAGCAGAAGCCCACACATTGACAGGAGAGGAGATGGGATGAGAAGAGAGAAAATTGAAGAGGAAGAGATGTATGCAGAGGGAAGAGAACAAAAGAACCTGCCATTGAAAACCAAATAATTGAGAAAAATGTAAAGTATAAAATCATGGTTTCTGGAAGCAGAGAGACAGTATTTAAGGGGAAAAATACTAATCTAAACAAAAAATAAAAGTGGAACAGAGTTCAAGGGGTTGAATTCTATACTAAAGGTTGGATAATCTCACAGTAAACAGTACATTTTTTCTTTCTTTTTACCAACTCAAATTTTTAAAACACTTTTGTTAGTATTTCTAAAATGATTTTGCCTGAGATTTTATGCCTCTCCACATTAGATATGAAAATTTCTGTCTTAATTTACTCACTACATTCCTACTAGAATTCTATATACAGTGAGCAGATTTGTCTAATAAGTTACCAGAGATATTTTTTCTGCAAAAACATTGAAATCTCTTTTTTTCTTTTATTTTTCTTCTTTTTTTTTTTTTTCTCTAAACCACATAGAGTCATAAAATCATTGAGGTTGGAAAAGACCACTTAAGTCATTGAGTCCAACAATTAACCTGAGACTGCCATGTTCACCTTTAAATCATGTTTTCAAGTGCCATATTTACATGCTTTTTCAATATTTTTATGGTGGTGATTGCATCACTGTCCTAGGCAGCCTGTTCGAATGTCTGACCAGCTTTTCATTGAAGACAATTTTCATAAGAACCAACCTAAATATTCCCTGGCTCAGGGTGAGGCCATTTCTTGTCCTGTCACCAGCTGCCTGGAAGAAGAGTCCAGTCCCCACTTCTCTGTAACTTCCTTTCAGGCAGGTGTAGAGAGCAATAAAGCCTCCCCTGAGCCTCCTTTTCTCCAGGCTAAACAACCCCCAGCTCACTCAGCTGTTCTTCATGTGCTCCATTGCCCTTCCCCAGCCCTGTTGTCCTTCTCAGGACACGCTCCAGCCCCTCAGCGTCTCTCATGTAGTGAGGGGCCCAGAACTGGACACAGGGTTCAAGGTGTGCTCTCACCAGTGCTGAGAGCAGGGGGACAATCACTGCCCTGCTCCTGCTGGCCAGACTATTCCTGATACAAGCCAGAATGACCTTGAGGTAATGTGTATGAGATGTATATTCTCCTTCACTGCCTCCTTAATCTTGCCAGTTGCATTCTTCTCACTTTTGTCACCAGTTTTGCTTCATGGGCATTAGAATGCTTCATTACTTATGAGTCATCAGAAAGGTATTCATACCAATTCCTGCTCAATGTCATCTGCTCTCACTTAAACACCAAGCTTTTGCCCGTTACTGAGATATCAAATGTGTTTTATTCTCTGTATATTGGAGTAAAATTTGAAACTGCCTTTTTTAGTTCCGTCAAGAGGAGAGATCAAGGTTGTGGGTTTGTTTTGCTTTACCATTCAATTCTTAATGCAATTTCTAACTATCCTAATTTGTTTCTTTCTTGTGAAGAGCTTGTTATGAATTATTTTGTTAAATAATTGTTGTCTAATTTAAATCAACCTAAACATTTAATCAATGCAATTATAAAATGCACATTTTAGAGCACAAGTTATTATTCGTAGAAATAGTTGGATTTAAAACAAGTTTTTCTGTTTAAAACAAGTTTGCAGATACCAAGTTTGTGATAAAAAAGGAAAACTGATTCCTGCAAGTAACTGCAAGTATGCAGACTGTCATTAGTATAGAGGTAACATTGGTAGCAGTGACTTATTTCCCTTTTAAAATATAATAAGAAATGAGAAAAAAATCTTTGGTGGTATATCTTCATCCATTAATCTTTAGCACCAAAACCTCATAAACATAGTGACAGAAACAGAGAAATTCTTATATTTCAAAAAAGGTCAATCAAAAAATAGACAAAAGGTAAAAGCATAGTCAATAAATAATCATATAAGACTAAACATTGCACTCATCCTTTGCAAGTCACTCATTAGTCATCTACAGTGGCCTCAGTGACATTTTAAATGTATTATTTCAAAGTTCTTTCTTTATTATTGAGAAGGGAACTTTTTTTAACTTATAAAGCTCCATCTGTAGTCAAGGTCTGGTTCACCATACATGAGCAATTTCCCAGTGGACAAGAAACTACTGTGACAGGAACATTAATAATACCTTTGAACATCTACTGCCTTTTTTAAAATTTTTTTTAAGGAGACTTACGGTTTTCTGGGGAAATGCCAAAAAAAAAAAAAAAAAAGAAGAAAAGAAGAGGCAGGAAAGGTTATTTTGTGGCTGAAGCTAGTTGAGTTATTATTGTTTACCATTCCATCTTTTAAATTACTGCATAAAATTAGGATCCTACACCCATTGTTTCAGTTTCAGTAGAAGGAGCTGCACCTTTGCATTACAGACCATCTTCTAAAGTATAATATTTCTAAAGACAGTTAAAGGACTGAGGTAGCACTTTGAACCTCAAAGATATTAGATGACTTTTGGGCATTGTGTAAAAATCCTGGAAATGGCTTAGATAGTCATGTAATTTTTTTGAATTTCCTCTCTCTGCTCTTTATAGCCAACAAACATTAAGAAGTCTAATATAAGCATCTCATTTTAAAGGTTTGTCCCTCATGAATGTAGTGTTCAATATGTTCCTTCTGCATTGAAACCATTCACATTGAATTTATACAGCTATTGAAAAAAGTTTCTGAAGTGATGTATCCTTCTTTATAATCTAAAAATTTTAAAATCTTAATTTTGACAAACTTTTAAATTACTTAAGTCATAGAGCCTTATTTTCATCATGTCCCAATCTATGAATGCTTTGTCCTATTTAAAGTTACTATTTGGCTGTAATATTATTCATAGAATGTATTTGATCTATTCATATTTTATCTATTCACACAGGAGATCTGCTTTTCAAGTGTTTGATGGCAGTTTTGCAAGGACTCTAATGACAAATATCCAAATGTAAATAATTAATAAACCAGTTATTCAGTTTCAGAAAAATAATCTGTTTAGTGTATTAAAAAATAAAGGAACTCTAGAGTTGGGAATATAGAGGAGGTCAAATACTTGTAAATAATTTGTTAAATGCAAAATTAATTTTCTAACCATTGTAACAAATAAGTAAAGAAAGAAATCCAGGGAATTCAGAAAAAATAAGAATGTTCAAGTGCACTGAAGAACTAATAGGAATGTGAAAGAACTGCAATTTTTTTTTCTGAAAGGAAATGGAAACCAGAGATACATATGAAATAATGAATGATCAAATAAGCATATATGAAAAAATAAAACAAAGAAATTTCCTATCTTGGCTCTGTGATATAAGAGCAATACTATAATTAAATGGTAGAAGGCTTGAAGTAACTATAGTTTCTTACAAAAACATTAAGTCAGCAAGGCAAAGAAACTGAAAAGTGTAAAATGAAGATTGGGCATGCCATTCCTAACGTAGATAGGTGGATCAGTAGGACAGACCACCCAAATGGTCTGCCTGAAAAAGAGAGCCCAGCCTATCCTGGACTAGAAGTAGAAACGTGAGGGAGAACTCAGGCAACACACCAGAGCAAGGCAGTACTCACTGGGTGATGGGTGGGTAAAGCATTGAGTAAGATAACTCCGTAAGGAAAGGTTCTATCTCACACTGTACTTGACTTTGCCATCTGTTTAGGGGAAGGCTAATCAAAATCAGACAAAGACAAAAAGATTTGCAGCATTTATTGTGTTCTATTTCCCTTAATAAACTGTATAAGCTTTTGTTGTGCAACAACAAAATAGTTTGAGACTGAGGCTAAGTGGAAGAAGAAGCTATAAACATAGGAAGCGAAACATTGGTAAACAAGACATGCTGGTGACAATATTTGAGAAATATTCTTATGACCAATATTTTCAATTATCAGCAGCTTAAAAAGTTTTGTTTCTTGCAGAATTATACGTGTGAGAAGATAGTTTTGTATCTATCAATCATCTCTCTCTCTCTCTCTCCAGATGCTGAGCTGAAAACTGATGTTTGCAGAGTAGTAGGTATCATGCTTAGACATTATTCTGCTATTACCCAGATTTGCTCAGTACAATAAAACTCTAAGAAATGAAACAAAAATAATTTTCAAAGTCTCCAACATGCATACACGCTTGCTTTGTAAAGATACTGAGAACTTCTGAAGTCTTAAGTTCCAAAGTGACATTGTTGAAAATTTTTTAAGAGACCTATGAACACTTGCTCTCTGAATCTTCTGTTCAGAGAGAGAATAAAAGCATTTAGAGCAGCAACAACCGGCTCTGACTGGGTTCATGCAGCATTAAAAACTATTTAGCTGTCAGCTCAGCCATGATAACCATCTACGTACTTCTGCTGAGTCCATGCCAATTGTGAAGTGAGTCTCTTTGAAATTTAGGGACACTACCACAGATAATTAATTCATTATTATGAACTGACTTCACAACTGTTTAATTAATATTGCAGATTAGCCTCAGGGCTGACTATTATTATGGCATAGATGATTATTTAGAAGCTGAATAACACTGATCTGGACATGCTAGATTAGACACTTGGAAATGGCCTCATCTTTATCATGGTATTTGAAAATCTCTAGCCTGACTTCCTGGCATCATGTATGCAGCCAAGGCTTTCTGTATATATGGGAGTAAAGAACAGACTTTGGAGATGGGTTCTGAACAGCAGAGATCTTTAAACATAACTTTCAGTGCTCAGTAACTATATAGAGTGGACCAACAACTTTGGGAAACACAGAAGGTGTGCGATTATAAAAATCGTGATGGCTAACCACAGTGCCCAGTTAAAAGAACATTATTTAATCTTCTCATTCTAAAATTAAAACTGTCAATTTTTGAACCAAATAAATAATTAAACATATTCATATTAGAATCAGTTTGAAACATTCAAAAATGGAAAATACTTGCACTCCAAATTAAAAATTATAACTTTTACTAAGGAAGTTTTTATAGCAGAAGGAAATTAGAGTATCAGTTCCCTGTGTATACCAGCCCCAGTTCCTGTTTATACCAGAAAGCCTGGACAGGAAATGCCCTTTCTCTCCCAGATGATTGAAAATAGCAGGTGATGAGACATGGGTTTGCTGCGACAATAAAATATAAACTTACAGAAAAAGTGAGCTCCTCTGATTCTACTTGTTGTGTTGTATTCATTTGTTTCAGGAGCTTGATTACTTGGGTACAGCAAAGAAACAATTCCCATGAGCTATTTTCTCATTTTGAGAACAGAGAGAAATAATATCAAGTGCTGCAAGGAAGAAAGGGTGACTAAGGCTGGGAGTTGTGAGGGTTGAACATTTCTTATAACCCTCTAGGGTCAGTTCCCCTCTGAAGATACTTACCCCTAAGCATTCAGAATCTGTTGCTTTTAGTAAGAAAGCTTCCAGTAGATTTATTTGCAGTAAAGAAGACTACGGAAGCAAGAATGTTTATTCTTTTCTGTCTCCCATGTCATCAACCAATTTAGAAGTCAAGTTTTAGTCACAGAAACTTTATTACTGGTGCTACCTGACTAAAAAATCCAAGCCAAATAAAGTCACACTTGTGTTCTTCACTTGTAGGTCACAAGTTGATTTGAGCTGGCAGTTAGAATAAACTGTCCTTCCACTTGTACACAAAGCAGATAGCTTTATCTGCAAATCACTGAGATAATAAAAGCTGTACCTCCCGACACACTTTAGAAAGTGGCACTCCAGAAAAGAGTAGAACTTTCAGCAATAATTGTTTGTGTTCTGGGCGACATTTTTTGTACGAAAGAACTTGAACTTTTTTCCTCCTGTTTTTTTTTTCCCACTGCTTTCATAAAAGAAGTGGTGAATTGGCGCAATGTGCCATTCATTAAATATTAAAACCGATACGAACATTGCCTAATTTCCCAGAAAAGAAACCTTTTTTATATAGTGCTGAAAAATTAGAAACTTGATATTACTTAATCACATGTTACAGAATGTAAGTTATGAAGGAATGAGAAAGGTTACACAACATTTAAAAAGACAGTTATTTAAGAAAAAAGTTTAGAAGTGTTTTGTTTATGCTATTTACAAATTCATTAAAAATTTGAACATCCAAAAAATAAGATTTAAGTGACTTGAAGTGTTTTGAGTTTTTACCTGTTCTTGTGACTGTTTGAAAACCCACACGCACATGAGACTGGTCATGTATCTGAGTACTTGGAATATAAAAATTACTTTGTAGATTATTAAGTGTCTGCCCTTAATTTCATAGAGATCACACTCCAAGGACATACAGCAAATAATCTGTGTATAAAGCTTTGATCCTCTTCCTGATCAGGCTAGCTTCACTATTGATTCCTTATTATAATTTATTTAACATAAAGGCTGTTACATAAGGTGGTTAAAGTTGCTTAATGAGCTAACCGATTAGGGAGAAATGAATTTGAGATCACTTTGAACCTAAAGAACCAAAATTTATGAGGTTTGGGGTCCTGGAGGAGAAGAGTAGAGCACAGTTCTTTAATTAATAGGATATTTGGGTAGAAAAGATATTAACTGCTGAACAACTTTGATTTTTTCATGGGACTGGAACATGAAATGAGCTCATTCTTTGCCTTTACTTATGCCCTTGACACTGAGCAGAATTTGCCCTATGGCAGACTGAAAGCCCCTCATACTAATACAGACTAAATTTCAATTGTTCTTTATTTTTAGTATAAGATCAGAATAGAACTACTTAATCAAATAAAGTTATAGAGAAGGGGACAGAACAGAAATACTCTGCTTTAAAGTGTAAAAAGGAAAGTTTGCTTATGACAGTCATTATCATATTCATTTTTGTATCCCATTTTTAAACCAATTGGACCTAATTAAATTTCACAACTTTTTTGCACCTGAATACATTCATGTATGTGATTTTTGATCTCTAACAAAATAAAGGAGGTCACAGCTAAAATCTTTGAGACAGAATGATAGGCAAAGTTAACAGGGAAAAGTGTTTACAAACCAAGTCTTCATAAAACACCTTGTAATTTTTTCAGTTGTTAACTCTGTTTGAATGCCCTAAACCTTGTTATTTCTTTTAATCAAGGTATAATAGACTTCAATAAAAATCCTTGCACTTTTTCCACACTATCAGATTATAAACGGTCACAGTCACTGTCTCTGCCATCTTCTCTTGTACTCTATGCAGTTGTATAACAGCTGAGCATTCAGCCAGTTAAGACAAAATCAGGACGAAAAATAATTAAAAAATAAATATTGCTAATATTCAATATGCTGATATTTGACAAAATTGTGGCAACCTTTTATGTACATATGCAAAAAACCAAATTAATCAGAGGGAATATGCACAGTACTCTGTTGCTGTGGCAGAAAACTTGTAGAAAATAGCCCTTGTTTAGATTTAGGTGCCACTATCATAAATAGGACATGATGTAGAGAATTGAAGAAAAATAGAAATAAAAGCTAGCCTGAAAACTAACTGTATGTTTTAATATTTTCTTCCCTTAGGAAGGTTTTTCTTCACTGGTAATTTATGAGAAAAGTATAATTAGGTTAACTTTTTTATTTTTCATGACTCCTCTCACAAGAATATGGATGAGCCACATTTGAAAAAAAATCTTTACTTCTGATGTTTGCTTTTAAATATTTTTTCAATCTTAAAAAAATAGTTTGACTGAAACAGAATATTTGTAGAAATTACAGAGGAATTATAATTCTCACTGTCTGGGATTTTTAAAAAAATGTCACTTAAGAGACAATGTTGACTATACCCTTTACATGTCTGTTAACCACTGAAAATCTATTTGGGAAAAAAAGTTGGAATTTCAAGTGAGAAAATGTGTCTTTAAGAAAGTGTTCTTCAGTTTAGACCATTGTTTTAACTCTGCACCTTGATAAAAAATAATGTAATTCCACTAGCACCTCATTAACATAAGTTCTTAATTATGTTCTATGACATCCAAATGAGGGATTTTGATTCTTAGTGATATCTTTATTCTTTCCTCTCCAGGAAATAAGAGAAATTTCAGCTTTGATCCAACCTCCTAAATTCATCCTCCTAAAGTATCAATTCAAGCTACTAAACTGAAGTTCAGTTCACATTGCAGACAGTCTGCCACGTGTTTTTGCTTTTTAAATTGCCTTCATCATTTCTGAACGGTTAGGAGGCTGCTGTATTTCTGCTTCCTTAGTGCTCAACTTCGACTTTTCTACTGTCACTCCATTTCAGCTATGACAATGACTAAAGTTATTTCCTTGTGTCTATATGAGGTTATTCTATATTGAAGGTGGCTTTCACTTCATAATTATCACAAAAACTTCAGCGTGTAGTCGCCATATAACAGAAGGGCACACCACACCTGTGATGTCTCTGAACAGCCACATAACTAATAGCCAATATAGAGGGAAACAACTTCCCAAAGGTAAAAACGCTAACCAAAATCAAAAAGTACCTCATCTCCTAAAAACTAGTCCACATAAAATTATGGAAAATTTATGGAAACGTCCTAGCCCAGTACCCCTCAAAGTGTCTGCTTGACATCACAGGTGTCTGCATGCAAAAGCCAAGCCCAATTCTGACAGAATTTTTCTTAGCAATTTTGACACATTCTGGATTTATAGTGGGTTTATGCAGGGCTCTTGAACAATTTTTGGAGAGAAACGAGAAAATAACAGCATAACAGAAGATGTTGGGAGAGGATTTAATGTTGACAAAGGTCTCTTTTTATTTTGTATGCCAATCAGGCACTCTCTCTGCTGTATAGAATCTGTTGATGTATTAGTTCTGTCAGACCTTTAGAACCTGCTAACACTACTCATGGGATTCATCATATCTAAATCTAGCCTTTTGTGTTAGAAGAATATTTCATTCAATCAAAAAGTTTTCTGATGGCACTGTTAAGGTTAATGGGAACTTGAAGTAAAGTGCTGAAAAAGAGAGCTAAAATAGGATTTTCCCTGTTGAATATGATACTCAATTTTTGTTGAAGTGTTAACGCTTCAGACAATAATACAAGCTATCCTGCAAATTGTCTTTAATCTTTCATGCACCCCATTAAAAAAAGCTAAAATTTAGATTTTGGTTTTAATAAAGGTAATGATAATCTTGCCAAAGATTTTGGAGAAGATGAAAGTAATATCTCTAGCACAATTACTTTTATCACTGAATGTAAACTGAAATAGAATACTGGCAAATATTTCATTATCAACTGCTTGAATTTGTTTTACTGAGATGTACCTTTTGCCTAATGCCAATGAAAATAAAATAATAGGAATCACAGGGTTCAGGATAAATCTCTACTCAGTCAGACTAGATTCACTACTGTATTGCCAAAATTGAGGGTAGTATTATGCAGTAGTTTGATTAGTTAGCTAAAATGCAATAAAACATAAGAGAATTTTTTTCTTCTGCTATACAATACTATTGCTCTTGGTAATGGGAAAGGAAAAACTTTAAGTAGCAGTTTGTTAATAAATTATAAATTCAGTGGCCTATATTTTAAATAAATCTGAGGGTAATAGCTTCAGAGATGTGCTGGACATGAACTTTTAGATGAAAACTAGGAACATTTTGCTCAAATTAGCTTTTTTTGGTTTGTTATTAGTGACACCAATTGCCACAGAGACAGTTTTCCTAAAGATGAAATTTAACTTTGAACAATTAACCTATTGAAAGCTATATTTAATTTATTAACAAGTATTCCACTTTAAAACAAAATTCTAATTATGTATATATTAACAAAGAACTTTCTAAATGATCTTTAAGTACAAAGAATTATTGTCTTGTAAGACACAACATGCATAATGAATGGACAATTTGCACAGGGTGGAAACATAAGTTATAATTTTAACCATGATGCATGGACTAAATGGGCTAAATGATGGATATCATCTTTAGAAGCACAATTTTGATGTCAATAACAAATACAGTTTAAAAAAATCCTGCTTTATATTACATTGCATTTTACTGAATAGAAGTATTTGAAGAGGAAATAGACATCTAGCATGTGTTAGGAATCCTTTGATAAAGACACTGAGGGAAACCTGAAAATAATTTCATATAATTTTTGTATCTGCCCATGATAGTGAACAAACTTTGAGGAGAAGGACTAGTTAGCATAGCCATTGCTGCAGTCTGAAATAGATTAGAGTAGTAAGTGGGGGAAAGTGGTATGAGAAAGTGTACCAAGTTAAAGTATCAGGCTTATCACTGTAACAAATCTGAAACATTTCTTTTTCCTGTCTCTGCAGCATGTCTGACTGTAGGAAATGCACCCATAGGAGTACAATGACTCAAAAAATTCAGGCAAGCTGGGTGGACAACCAGCACAGCAATCCATTTCAGATTGCAAACAGTATCTAAGTTGTCCTGCTCTGTGTCTCACAGCAGGAGAAATTTGGTTTCTCCAGACTCCCAACTGGATGTATCAACCCTCAGATAAATCTTTTATACATTATTTGCGCACAAAATAATGAGTTATCCCCTGCAATGAAGCACTTCTGTCCTGATGAACATGCTTATAAATTTTATGGAAATTGTGTCCTGAAATACAAAGCTCATATCAACCAAATATTCAGATACTGAAGTTATTCACTAGTAAGTGTGTTCTGAAGAAAAACATAACACAAAAGGAGACAATAGCAATCAGAAGAAGCAGATACCTAAAAGAAAATTCAAGTATATCTGGCATTTTGTAAAAGTAAACAGATTCAAGTTCTTTATAATAAAGAGATCTGAATTCCTGCTCTACACATTCTGGCATTTTCAGGATCCCAGAAGCATGAGAAACAGTTAAAATTTCTAAAGGTTTTCATAAATGTCTGATTTAATTTATAAGGTGGAATTTTGGCCCTGTGAAAGCTTGTGGAAAAATTCCTTTTGGCTACAAAGGAACTAAGTTTCCAGTAACCAGGATTGTTTCAATACCTGACAGGTCTGTACCAAGAGTAAGGGAGAGGAAGGTACAGGGAATTTTTAGGACTGTTACCAAAAGCTTTTCCAGTGATGAATTCATATTGATCCACTTTTTTAAACAATAACTATTGTGGAAATCACAGGAGGGAGAAGAAAAATATATTTTTGCTTCTGATATATTTAAAGTAAGATAAAGGGATAAAGATCTGTGCTTATCTTCTTAAAAACCTTCTTTTTACCAGCAGTGATGTAACCAAAACAGACTGCAGGACTAGAATGACTGTGGAGAAATTATGAAATATTTATATACCCTTTTTGCTGTGGTTTTGTTTTTATGAACATTTCCTGAATTTTTTGCTTTGTTTTCAGGCTTCAGTATTTTAATTTTAACTTAATGTGTCCAAAATGCTAATTTATTACATTAAAAATGCTGATTTATTAAAAAAAAAAAAAACAAAAAACAAAACCAAAACGGACAGCTTTTTCTTTCCCCACCCAATGGAGGTCTCTCACCCAACCTCAGATGAACAGCTTTGTATTTAGAAGTTTTGTATAAAAGGACATCCTCTTATTTCTACTTCCTTTTAAATGCTGTAGCTTCCTCTGTTGAATGTGCTGTATTTTTACTTAGGAAGGAGGTCTTGTTATAAAGCACAACCTTGTGTGGCAAGACTGGACAGAAAGAGAACTAGAAAAAACTTAAGGGAAATTATTCAGCACACAGCCAACCACAAAAGATGAACTGATTTAGGACATTTTATTAACATCAATTGGCAGACTTAATGTAAGAGAAATGATATTAAATTGCTTGAAAATTAAAGCTGGAATTACGGTTTGTTCTTCTGTATTAAAAAACAATCAAATATGTTTAGTTAATATTTTGAATAGAGCTTTAAAAATGTTGGCTTATACAACATACATTTTGATTTTCTTTAACATAGGTATTTTTATCTGGTTTGGCACTGGTAGGGTAAAGTGAATCCTTAAAACATTCATCTTGAAAAAACGTTGTATTTTCTTTCTGAAATATTGATTATGTTTTGCCCATCTTCTTTTGGCTTTCTTGACATTTATGTAAGGTCTTACCCCCACCATGATGTCTTCTGATGAGTATCCCACACCACTGCATGATTTTCATATAAGGATAAAGAAGTCAATTTTCAGAAAAAAGTGAAACAAATATCAAATATATTTTAAGTAAGCCAATTTTAGTTAAATATTTTAGTCTAATTTCTGGAGTCAAGGCATGAGTTGTGTTCTTCAGGCATTCAGAGGTTTAAATATGGGGAGAAGGTGGTATAGGGCAATGGACAGCAGACAGTAATGGGTTATGAAATGTTAAGTGATTGAGGCTGTTCTCTCTTTAAAAGGATGTTCAATTCATTTCTCCAATGTATTCTTCACCTATAGCTGTCTTAACCTTTAGGTTCATTAGAAACTTATAGCTTAATATGTACTGGCACATTTTGGATATTCTGTTTTTCTATATCATTTAGTTTATGTCATTTTGAAAGGCAGGTACATAAATATTCTTATAGTTAGACTTCAAATGAACAGAAACAATTAATTTCCTATTTTTTTTAGAAAACTTGTATAATTCTCCAAGATTTCTTTTTCTTTTGGTTATTTTTGCTGTACTTAGAATTAAAATCATTAATATCTTGAACTTCCTGTTTTATGGTATTTTTGAAGTTGGTCATAGCTGCAAGGTCACAGGAACTTTGGAGTCTTATAAAAGTTGATATAAAGTATGGATATGAAAATGTAATTGAAATCAAGGTAGGACATTCCATCCTGATAATTTCCTGTTAACTTATTTGGTGGGAACATACGGACGGAAGCATTTTACTTCAATTGACTTTGGAGGCCTATCGCATTTTACCTGTATGCACAAGTTAAACATTGCAGTGGATTGAAAATCAGTGCTTAGCATCTTGTAAGAACTTAGTGGCCCATTAAGCACACAGTTTAGACTGCTCTTCACTTTTTGATCATGCATCATAAAACAAAAGCAAAAGAAAACATTTAGGAATAATAATCTACCCTGTCAGCTGTTATGAAGGAGCATTTGGGTTAAAGTTCACTAATGCTTGGAAATTCCCCTCTTGATGAAAGAAAGCAGGCAAACTATTCAATGTCCTTGATCAGAGCTTCTTGTAGTTTTTAGGCATTGTTTTAGGCTTTGTTAAATAAACCAAATCTATTTGTTACAAAAATCAAAATAATAATCCATAACTATTTTCCTACAAAAACATTTTTACTTAAGCATGAAATACACCATTGTCTGTTCCTCTCCTTGTGTAATTCTGTTATAGTTAGTTTAATTTATACAGGAATATTATAAAGCAGATTTCTGTAGCTATGCTAACAAAGATAAATGGAAGTAGGAACTTCAATAAGACTTTGCAAACAATTCCATTATAGCTTGTCAAACGCACAAAAAACCTCAGGTGTAACCTGTTTCATTTATATGTCAGTTTTGTTGATATCACTGACTAAAATATGGACCCTTACATTCAATCTCTGCACAAAGGAATAAAATGACAATTCAAGCATGAAGCTTTTTACTGTGTTTTTAGCTCTGACATTTTTTACCACCATGCAAGATTTTGAAGCAAAAATGAGAACTTCTCAGAAAGCCCAAAAGCAAACTTTCATGTTATTTGAATTGACAACATATTCTAACCAAGTAGAAAGCTTGCATAATTTAGTTGCTCCTTTCTACACAGTCTTCATGCAATTTGCATCAGGCAAAAAATTTACAAATTATTTTCTTTATATATAAATTTTTATAGATTTTTTTTCTAGTATATTCAAATTGTTATTGTGTTTATGATTTAACAACTGCTTAAAATCATGGCTTTTCTGTTTGTGGGAACTGAGTTCTTTATTTTCATATCCTTTATGACCAGTGTTCATATATGCATAGGGTATTCTTATTTAAAAATCAACTAGTCTACACAGGAAGTGGAAGTGGTATCACATAATGGGTAGAAAGAAACTTGAACCCTTGAGTCAGAGACAGCCTGGCGAAAACCTTGCATTCTCTTTGCCCCTGGAAAAGAAAGGGCACCTCTTTGCCTCTCATTCTTCTGCTGGGAAATCTGTTTATCATTTTCAGAAAGAGAATCAATTACTTGATGAGGCAAAAGTATGTACTTCAGGAAGTTTTTAAGACTGTCAGTACAAATTACTAACCTCTCATTTAATCTGCTTTTATATACACCTTTGTAGATTTTATAAAGAGCTATAAAACAAGTAAGCAAACAAAAAAAATCAAGGCCATTGCCATAAGTTCTAACCAGTGTCAATTATTACTGCAAAATAATTAGATATTGTAATTAGAAAATGAAGCTCAGATGCAGCAGTGAATTAAATCACAGGTCATCCAGTTAATACATTTGGCAATCAAATCATTAAGTTGAGACAGGATGCATTCAATTCTTATGAGTCTCACTACAGGAACTGAATTAGTTTGTTCAGTTTCCTATCCCCAGCAGAAGTAATCTTTTACATTTGCCTTAATATAAAAATCCAAATTCATTAAGACTAAGTCCTCAGGTTAAATGGAGGTCCTTTTTTCCTGAAATGCCACTGTGTACAGGACACCTCCTTTCTCTCCCCCATTTCTTTGCATTCCTGTTCAGTCATCATTCTGCAATCCTGCATCCATAAGAGCTAACTGATCATATGTGTTTTCTTACAGGGATAAACTTGTTTGTCTGACAGTTCACATAAATATTAAAAGGGAAAGCATTGCTGTGGTTCACCAAATGAAAATCCTTTAGATTCCCAGTACCTGGAAATTATTCTCAGTTCCTTCCCAAGGTTTGAAGATTATTTCTTATGGGAAGGAAGGCTGAATAAATACAAAAAATATATACATATATATTAAAGAAAATTCCAGATATAGTATATAAAACTATGAGAAAACCAAAAGCGAGGACTAAAATCTTTATACTTTGTGGCATATGCTATTAGAATCTATGTTGCAGTTCAGGAGCAAAGGTGACACAAAACTGACAAAACTTTTCCTTCCTCTCATGATTAAGAGGGTGTGATATTTACTAAGAAACACTTGTGTTCCTGCCTTAGACAGCAATAAAAAAGGTTCCAGTGGGTAAACTAAGCAATTATAGTAAAATAAAATAATTTGGCAATGACTCTTGTTTGGCTAATTCCATTTGGAATCAATATAGAAGAGATTTTTGAAATTTAAAATATTTCAATGGAATACAATAAATCCAAAAGGCTAACAAGACTAAAATATGCTTCAATCTTTTTGATTGTAGCATATTCATATTTTCACTAATTTAAGCCTTGTTGGTGTGATATAGACTGGAACCCAAGAGAATACCAGTCAGGGAATGGGGATGCTGAATTAGCTGCAGTGGAAATATTTTTTCCTTACAGGAACTAAATCTAAAATGAGTGCTTAAAATGTACGGGCATTTTTTTCTATTTTAAACTTTTTATGATGATATTTTATTGCTTGTTGGTATCAGCCAATCCATGACTTATGGTGGGTGCTTAGTTAATTATTTTGAGAAAAGTCTACATAATTTTCTAGCTGTAATTCGTGTTTCTATTATTTTGTTTTTCTATTTCTTTTATAAACTGTTTGCTTTATTAGCAGTACAATTTTCATTCCAATAAACATGAGAATATCCACATTTTTTTCTTGCAGTAAAATTCTCCTAAATTTAAGACAATGTTTATTCTAACTCACAGTATCAGCTAATTACAAGCATTCCTTGGCAGAATACGTTTCTAATTTTCAAAGAATAGTTGCTTCTCTTTAATTTTCTGCAGTTGTCATTATGACAGGAAAGCAGTACTCTTCTAACATGACAGAATCTTACCTACTGGTTGCACTTCCTGTCTCCTGCATTTATGGAAGAAAACTATAGAAATGGTGCTGTCATATCTTATTATTCAATCCACATAGCCTGTTCTATTAGCAACTGGGCTTCTAGAGAGCATCAGTGCTACCTTTTCTGCAGATGTGCTACACTTTCTTCATGGCATGACCAGAGGTAAGCTCACCAAGTATTACAAACCCAACAGCAGGAGGCTGCAGCACTGTGCTGCCCAGTTAGAAATCAAAGCTGAGAGAAGGGCTTTATGACATCAATATTTACAATGTGCTAACATGGTCTCAGGGCTCCCAGTAGGGTCTGTGCATGGTCAGCAAGTTTTCCTCTGTCTGCAATGTGCCCATACAGAGCAATGAGTTTGCAATTCCCTCCATATGACCTCTCACAAAGGCAAGCCAGACACAACATCTTAGATCATATGTTCATAGGATCACATGTTGTCAAAATAGGAAGGCTTAAAGTACAGGCAATTTGAAAAATCCCTTTCTGAAAGCTCTTTAAGGTATCAAAACAGAGCAACTATTTGAAATCTGGTTCTGAAAATAGTAAGAATATTAAGAATAAGACAAAGAGGTCCTACTTTCTCTTTAAAGGAAATGCTACAGAATTTTAGCTACAGATATTTTTAACCCCATGATTTGAATTAGAAATAAAAATAATAAATAAATCTGTACTTATTACCAGACGCAACTATAAATAAATGTTGCCAAATACCCATGAATATTTGTGATTATAAAACTACCAGCTCAATTTCTTTTTTCTCCCCAGAAAGCACGTCTGTAGCGCTGTGCTTTCCACTGCCTCCCCTCCCCCCCTTCTCCTTTCCCGGGCTCCACACACACGGGGTCTCCCGAGCCCCTGCAATGCAAGGCAGAGCCCCCCCGGAAATTGGATCTCTTGGGAAAAGCCACCCCCTCCCCAGAAGGGATTTGACCCCTGGGATGCCTGTCCATCCTAGGCCACTCCCCTCACCCCAGCTATTGGCTGGGTCCCTGCCTTTGCCCACCCCTTCCCCAGGTAAAAGCAGCGTGCTTGCCATGTGCTCCTGGATCTGTAACGCGCTTCCCACGGACGCAAGATCTCTTCAAGCTGGAATAAAAGCTTTTTGGAAGCCATTACAGATCCAGGTTTCGTCTCTGCTGTTTGTCAAAGCCTTCTGCTGAAAGCCACGCTGGACTTGCTCTGCTCCTGACCCTGTTCCTGCTCTGGAGGCCCAGCCTGTTTCTCGGAATCCCTCTGCTCCTGGTAAAAGGGTTACAGTTGCCACTGCGGGGCCTAGCAACCCTCTTAGAGGCAACAGTAACATTTTACACGTGTCTAAATAGAAATAAATTCGAGGAATGTGTGATCTGCTTGTGGAAAAGCCTTGAACAGAAGGAGAGGTTAACATTTTTAGCTAAATTATGCATTGCAAATGGCTCACTCAGTTTTTTATCATTTGCATAAATGGTCCTGGTTCAAAATCTCACTGATTGGTTGCAATGGAAACAATTTTACTGGCTTAATTTTTTTTTCCTTTTTTTTTTTTAATCACCATAGAGCTCAAAACTATAAGATAGGGAGAAAACCAGAACATCATCCCCATTTAAAGACCACATTCTAATCTTAATTAACATGGCAATCAAACTGTTTTTGTATATTAAGTTCTACAACTGACCACCTGGAATAAAGAAGTTGGAATTTTACTGCAAACAGTTTCAGGTTTCAGACAGAAACCCTAACTACTAAGACCAGTATTTCAACCCCTTCAGCTATGCCTTTTAAAGAGAAGAAATGCTCTGAGTAGCAGTCTTTAGCTAGCTTTGTATTTCAGAAATATTGAAGTAGAAAAAACACATGCTATTAGCTTAGTTACTTTGCTTCTGTTTAGGAACATGGTAATGAGTTGCCAAGAGATTTGCAGCAATGGGTTCTGACTTATGGAAGGAGGGAAGAAAGGACTATAAATCAATTTTTTTAATATTTTCTGGATTATTTATAAGACTTGCATCTTTCAGCAACATTATTTAATTACTGCTGTTTTGAAAATATTTATAGTATCCTTATTAGCCTGATGAGAAACAACAACCTTTGAATTGCAAAAATATCAAACCAAAAAGTGCTAGGTAATGTAACATTTAAAAAAAAAAAAAGTCAATCAACCACTCAGATTTGTATTATTTCTCCTTTAGTCAAAAAACTCAGGAAATTTTATGGCTTGACCTAAGAAATAAATTAAGAGCTTCATTTTTATTTTATTAGCTGACTAAAACGTGTGAAAAAGAAAGATTCTGAGTTTTTATCTACTTAAGAGCCATGAATGGGCTTTTCCTATTAATTATTATTTTAAACTGATACTTTCATAGGGTTGTTCTGAACTGCAGAGCTATACAGTGAGTATAGATAAGTCCTACAGATACTTGCTTTTATTTTTTACTTCTCTGCAATATCCTTACACTGTTTTATAATCATCATCTGGTCTGAATGGATAATTTTGCTGTCAGTACAGTCACAGTTAATGAAAATATGAGAAGATTTACAAGGCTCATCAAGATTTATTAACCAATAAGGTGCCTAGATTGAGGGGTTCGAAAAAAAATAGACTTAGCAGGCTAATCCTATGAAAGAATTTTGAATTCTGGAGTAGTCGCCATTCCTGGTAGACATTCTCTGCAGAAACATGGCTTCAAATTTGAGATTTGCAACTTGAAAATGCATTTTTTAAAAAAAACTTTACCTGAATTCATTAGTTTTCCAGTTTTTTATGTCTTACTGTGATTTATTTGGTAGACTTCTCTTAGATGAATGCCATTCATATATATAAAAAAAAAAATTCTCTTTGGTGTAGTTTTAAATTGCAAAAGATTTTCAGTTTTGGCTGTGAAATGTGAACTGCAAGGAGCTTCACATTTGTATATAGGAGCAAAGTTGAACCATTTGCATATGTCTTGCTTCCCAGATTTGGCCCAAAGTCAAGCAAAGCAACTAAAGTTCTGTGAGCAAAATGGAATCCTTGATGTAATTTTTCTATTAGAAAAATAGGCCAGGTACAATAATAGAAAACTCATGGCCAGGTGTCCTCAAGAAATTCCTGCAGTATAATTTTACCACCTTATTTTAACCTAAAGTATGATCTAGATAGAATTTAAAATGAACTGTAGGTCTGAGTCAGAATATTGACTACACTAGAAAAACATTTGTTGAACATAAGATTGTTTTTTTTTTTTAGTTTCTATTTATCCACATTTTTAAGTGAGCAAAAGGATATTTCTACAGGTTAGAAGAACAGTCAGGGTTTAAGAGCCTTGCACTGTGCTTTTGTCCAGAGGCTTTTTAGGTAAACTTGAGCAAATACCTGACACCTCTCATCTATCACTGATCTAAACTCATAGAAACCAGTGGGTTTCTTCATCTGAAAGGGTTTTGGGAAGATTATTAAAAAAGTTGACTACTATAGTTAATATAACAGAAATTGGTGTCTTAGAACTACGGGAGACAGATATAATCAGAAAAACAAAAAGTGTTTAAACTTTAACTAAATGCATTAAAAAAGACATTATGATCACTCACTTAATGTTACCATAACTTAGGTGTTAAGTCGATTATATTGATGCAGCTGTGACAGTGTAAGGATACAAATTAGGTGAAGCTTGTAGGAAGATATAGTATCTTTTTTTAGATCAATTGGTATAGCCTGAAAAAAGAGGGAAGCTTTTGGATCCATAAGCTCTTCTGCCATGGGAAAAAGAAGCTTCAAACACTAAGTACAAGTTTTAGAATAAATGCTGTGGATGTTACAAGATATGTTAATCAGACTGGGAGAAACTAGTTGATAGAAAAATTCTGTTAAAGGAGAAAGATGCGATGAATTACCATGACCCATGAAATTATTATCTCTAGAGTTTATGATTTTGGAAATCTGATGATGTTGTTTTACTTTCCAGCCCAATCTTTTAAAGCATGTCTGTTTTGACTTTAGATTTAGTTTTTTATTGAGAACAAATACTGAGAAGTGAAGGTAACTGAGGGGTTTTTTTTTTTTTTGAGAAATTTAGGTGAAAGCCTAGTCACCACCAAGAGACTTTCAGCACATTTTTTATGTGATATTATTCTGGTGTGTGGTGATTTTTTAATTCTGTGCCAGTAATTTACATGTTTATAGGTAATGACACATTTGCATAGGTTACTCAGCTATGGTCATTTTAGATTCGGTGCCTGAACTTGGAAATTTTTTTTCTGAGGATAAATATAGCTCTGAAGTCAAGAGGACAGTTGAAGACCAGTTTCTGGAAAACTTTCTTCTCCAGGTAGGATCCTTGTTTTATACAAATCTTAATATATTTAAAAAGTGATGATGATTCTACTATCCAAAATAAGTAAATAACTTAGAAAAAGTGTAAGCAAGTTCAACATTTATTTTCTCTGTATTTCAGTGTCACTGTCCAAAAGTATTTGAACTCTTCTTCATAAAACTCTGCTTGTTGGGAAAATCCTCTCCTCTAGATTGTTGAGATGGGAATCAGAACAATGTTCCCTGGAGCATGCACAGGTGCTTTCCGCAGGTCTTCTCAGTAATTTAATATACTAACGAGACAATTTCACAGTGTTATTACATGTGCAATACACATCAATGACACAGAATTTTCCAGTATATTGTGGGATAACTCTTAATAATAAAGCCAGTAAAAGAAAAAAAAACCTGACAGTCAATTCAATCAATGTTTCACTAAATTCAGTGGAAGGCTGCAGGCAGATTTATTCTAGCATTCCCTAACCTATAGCTAGTGTAAACTATATTCACTGCTACCAAGCAAAAGACAGGAGCATTTCAATCAGGTTTTCCCCTGAACTCCTAGCTTGATTTAACTTAGGTCTTTCCACAGCCAGGGCAGTTTCACATTCTCTGAAATCATTGAAATCCAGAACAAATTTTATCTTATTGTACAAACACATGTACAAACACAAATCTCCCACTCTCTACACCACAATTTGTGTTACAAGTAAAAACAAAAGTTAAAAAAGACATTTCAGGAAAACTTACCTGAAGAATTATTGCACTCAGATGCCATTAATTTGAAATGAAAACATTACCATTTGAACAAAAGCTGTTGCAGCAAGATTTGGTGCTATGCTTCCTGATAAGAATCATGAAAAGCGCTGGAAGAAGAATGACTACCTGAAGTCCATTTATTTTGTTTTGCCTCCCAGTCCCCCCACCCTCCACCCCTCCAGTTTTGTATTCCTCTAAGTGCATTTATTTATAGAAAATCTGATTCCCTTCTATTCTCACCATAATTGGACATATATGTAAGATATCTTAAATCTTACTACTTAAATCCTACTCTTGCTAAACAATCAGAAGAACATATTTTAAAACAGGATTTTTTTATTAGCAGGCTAGCATTTAAAGTTTGATGCTTGTCAGGTGTGTACTTCATGCTATTTTAAACTTAGTTTTAGAAGAAATTTTTTGAAAAATACATCATTTTAAAGTAAAAACTGCTGAAAGCTCAGCAATGAAAATATTAAACTTTAATTTAATCAGTCAGTTATATAAGATTAATTTACAGATGGAAATCACAGACTAAAATATGTAAAAAAATTTCAATATATCGCTGAATTTCTTGCTCTGTTCTGGGCAAGATTAAGAGCACTTGAACAACTAAAGAGTATTTTGACCAATCAAAGATTTTTGCATACAGACATCTTTAGAAAAATAAAGGGGAAAAAGCAATCACATGAAATAAACCAAAACCCAAACCAACAAACAAACTTCTGTTGAATAGAATTCAGAAGTACTGATTCTAAGCTGTTTTCATAGCTTTATATTTCCTGTCTTTGTCATTGAAGTGTTCATGGTTGCAAACTACAAAATTTGGTATTCTTCATGTAATTTTTTGGACTGGAGAGACACTCAGGTGTCCAAATTATGAACAGCTGTGCCATTTCTGATCCTCTAAAGCATTTAGGATTTCCTCATGAAGCTAACAGATCTGACATTACAGAAAATGCATGTTCTTATAAGAGAGCTACTGGAAGCTAAGCAGGACATGTGGGCTGTTTTAATTGGGTGTGTACATTAATATTTAAGCAACTAAATCCTACCATAGATTTTCAATAACTAGAAAAATTGTATTTTCTTACTAAAATTTGGATTTGATTGCCTTATTGGTAATGTTTTCCAAATATCTTCCCCTCTCTTGTTCTCCTTTTGACTTCCTTCATTCACTATGATGAATTCTGAAAATGCAGCAGCTGGGTTTCTGAATTCTGAAAAATTCCAGCTGGGACCTACCCACATTAAGTGGAATTACTTATTCCCTAAATATATATTATCTTATTTTGGATATAGTCTCATCTTTTCATGTCAACCTCTTTCAAAATCCACATTTTTGCCTGAATTCATAGCAATTTTCATTTTCCGTAGCCCAAGTATTTCCTCAAATATGAAATATTCCCTATTTGTTAGAGAGTATTTCAGCTGTATAGAGGTTGTGATGAGATGGCTGAGGATGATGATGGGTAGGAACCTGGAGGAAGGCTAACAAGGCAGATATCCTGGTGCGAGTCTGATATAGAGCATCCAACCAGGCAGGTGAAGTATTCTATACTTCAGTGGCTGGCTGATGTTTTATGATTGCTTGTTCTTGTCAAGGACTTTGACTTGCTGTATGTCTGCTGGAGACCCACCACAGTGGTGAGGAGGCAGTGCAGGAGGCTCCTGGAGGGTGTAGAAGGTAACTTCCTGACACGGTTGTCAAGTGAGCCTACCAGGGCTAGGATCCCATTGGACCTGCTGCTTATGAATTTACAGGGGCTGGTGGGAGATGTGGTGGTGGTCAGAGGGTATCATAGACATAGCAGCCACGAAATGATAGCATTTTCAATTCTTGGTGAAGTAAGGAAAGGGTTAAACAAAACTTTTTTCAAGAAACAACTGAATGTGGTATCTAGTGATGCGGTCCAGTTGACATTCTGGTGTTCATTCAAAGGTTGGACTCAGTGACTTTCTAGGTTTTTTTCTGGTCTTAGTGATTCCATGATTCTATTCAGCCCATGATCCATTCCAAAAGAACACACTACCTTTAATAGTCAGGTATAACAAGTATGATTTATTATATATCTGGTCCATTTCCTCGATTGTAAGACCCAAAACCCAGAGGCATTATAACCTAACAAATATAACCCCATATTCCAGACATAGACATTTAATATTATCTCCTTTTTGTTCACTTAGGGACTCAGTCACACATGATTTCATCTTCACCATTTTTTGTTACTTTGCATATGAGAATGTTATACGAGATTATACAAAAGACTTTTTGAAAAAAGTATGTAATACACATACAACCTTCCTACAAGAGCAATAATCTCACCAGTAAAAGGAAATTAAGCTTGTTACAAATATCTTGATTGTACTAATGCCAGGTTTTGTGTATGTTTCAACATCTCCTAGGCACTAGAAGCTGATTATTTAATCCTTTGTTTTAAGTGTTTCTCCTCTCTCCCACTCTCCCTGGAATGGGCTGATTAATAAATGTTTTTGCATTCTCTTTTTTTTCCCTTTGGCTGAAATCTTAAGGCCAACCTATGGCCTTAAGAAATTATAACCATAATAACTATGTGATCAGGATCACCTGAAACCAGAAACAACCCCACCTGTTTCAGAGTTCTGAGTACATCCTCCTCCTCTCCATCCTGATAGTCTGGCTGACGGGCCTTAGGTGGAGGCAGCTCCTTACTTTACAGACAGTCACCAGCAGTACTTATAAGCATGTTCCTTTTCACAGAGGAGCTGTTGTAGCTTGGCATTGCTGTTGCTAGTAACAGGCAGCAAGCATTTATGAGTTTGCAAGGCCGCTAGATTGAGACACATCAGACCAGTTTTGTCTTAATATTTCTTGACCTGTAGCTTTGTTTCACTTGTTTTATGACAGTAATTTCTCTAATTGGCCAAATGTGTTTGTCAAATTGTTTTACATTTGCTTACATGTGTGTGTGTGATATTTCACTTGCCCTTTGACAAGATTCTGAGAGTAACACTTTTTGAGGTGCGTTCTCACACTTGGGCCCCAACTAAAGCTGTTTTGCATCAGCACTGTAGCTCTTAACAGTGCTGATCAAATATGCCTTTACTTTCCTTATTGTTTTTTGGATCTGATCCTAATGAGAGGCATGTCATGGCTATAAGTTTACCTGGCAAGCCTTGCTTCCTTGCTGCTCCAAAAGGTCTCTAGCCTGCCATGCCCATGGTTGCTGGGCAATGCCCTGCTCTGTAGACCCCATTGTTATTAACAAATTAGCCGAATTGGTTCATATTAAGAAATTTATTAAAATCAATTTAGTTACAAAGTAATAAAAACCCACCACCAAAACTAAAATAAAAGAGATGTCGAGCCCGGGAATCGACACCGGTGAACAGGGTCGGACCAGCGGTCTATCTGGCAAAACCGTCCTCCCCTGGTTCACGAAAAACTACTGCTGGAGTCTAAATTTTATACAGTTTCTGTGCCCCCGGGCCAGACTCAGCGATGTAAAAATGTAGATCCCCTCTATCGTTCGGTAGATGCAAAAATGTGAATCCTCCATATTCCGGTAGATGTAAAAATGTGAATCCTCCATATTCCGGTAGATGTAAAAATGTGAATCCTCCATATTCCGGTAGATGTAAAAATGTGAATCCTCCATATTCCGGTAGATGCAAAAATAAATGTGAATATTCTTTTCGGCTTGCATTGGGTCCCAGCCCGGTAGTGTTGTCCAGGTGGCACTGTTATTGTGTCAGAGAGTGATAATCGCTTCCCATCTTGTTCCAAGGCCGTGTCACTTCACCTTGTGCTTTCAAATGCAAATGAAAACCTCCCCCGCAAGTTTGAGTCTTGCTTTGTGTTCTTCAAATGCAAATAAAAGGTCTCTCCCTGAGTCTGGGTTCTTGCAAACTGAGTTTTACAAAAGCGGGGGGTGCTTAATATATTTATTACATTTTGACTTTCAGTACCTTATATAAAATATTATCCTGAGCATGAACTAATTCTTAGCATCCCTCATAACACCATGACAGCCTCCACACTACAACTTACAGTTCTTGATGAAAGTAAATCATCCATGAGGGCTTGGAGTAAAAGCTAGTGTCGTAGCAATGACTTTGGTGCTTCTTTAGGTATATGTTTGTGTCTAAATAAATGAGAAAAAGTGATGTAAAAAGGGAATTCTGGTGGTTTTGTTTTGATTAGACTCTTTTTTGTTTGTTTTTTTTAAACAGAAGGTGTCGATAAAGTTTTAAAGGAAGTACTGTAAGTGGGTTAAGGGAGATAATTGACTCAGGCAGATGAAGAAAAATCGGGATGAAAGCTTTCTCCTTCTATTTACTCAATTAAAATCGAGTGACCTCACCAAAATTTGTGTTGCGTGACACTCGTTTTCCCATTTGGAGCAATTTATACAAATTAGTATTTGCAATACTATATTAGAAAAAGTAAGTGCTACTAAGTTATAAGCTATTTATATTTTGCAATTATTCTTTCTTTGTTTAAATTTAGGAAGCTAGGCCAGAGATTGGGCTAGTAATGAAAGTTTGTTAAAATGGATTTATTTGTCATGGAAAACTCAGATTTTATTATTTTCCTCCTCTATAAATCTGTACCACAATGTTGGCCAGAATAGTCGTGATTTGACTTAATACGTGGGGATTTTAGCAGGTAGTGGTGGAGAACACATTCTAATAAACACAACTTTTATTAAAGATATTATTGTCTATAAACTTAGAAAAGAACAATTCCAAGGGCGGGAGGGGAAAAGTCACTAGACCCTGAACAGTCTTACTTTCTATAGGCTTGGGTTAGGTGTAAAGCAACAGATACTAGGGAAAAAAAAGATGGCTGGCTTTTGCACAATAATTCTTCTGTAAGTCTAATCAGTACCATGATTGCAATCTTAATGGGATTTTGACATTTAGCAGTTTTCTTTAGAATGAGTGCCTTGTGTTTTGTTAATGTCACATTTCTTATATTCATAATTTAATTGTCCATTATTTATAAATCTCTTGAATCCATTATTCATTGAATCCAAAACGTTAAAATAATGGAAATCTCTTTCAAGAAAAGAAAATAAGCCAACCCCTTGAAAAAAGAAGTGACTTCTCTACAGTATTTAAATTTTGTTAGATGGGTTGAAAATTCAAGTTAATTTGTTCTCAAAACTTTGAATTTAATTGTACTGTTATTACTATATATCCCCTTTTGGAAGACATGATTTGCCACATGCTTACCATCCAAAAAACACAATATGCTGCAGTCTGAGTCATAAAACTTTTGTTCAGATACCAGTTTCATCTACGATTCTTGTTAAAAGTATATACTTCTTTGGTTTACCCCTCCCCTGGACATTCATCTTTTCTTGTTACAATTTTAAAGAACTTTTAAAGCTGACAAAGTATTTATTTGAAAATATTCTTTTTGGACCTTATTAAAGATTCTTTCCTTTAACAGATCTTACCTTTATTTAATATGCATTTGTTAAAAGAAAAAAATCTGTATTTTATTAATTTAAACTTTAGCCAGCTCTAGAAACTAGTGTCAGGAGACAAAAATGATATGGCCTTTCCAAAATCCATAATATATGCAGCAATGTGTAATTAAAAAGACAATACTAGGAAGTTCTTTTCTATTGTTATGTGCTAAAGGAATGACATGCATAAGGATGCTCTCCACACTCAAAATGTGAGGCCAGGCTGAGTCTTCTGAGTTTCTAAGCAGTTGAAGAGCTAATTAGATAATCTTAGATAATTTTCCATTTAAATGGTTGGCTTCTGTAAGTTCTGTATATTTTGTGGAGGAACCTAAAAATCTCCTTTGGGGCTGCAGGCACTATTAAGTGTTAAGACATCTAAAACAGAGACACTCTAATACCTGAGTCCCTTGTTACATTTAGTAGCTACACTTACTCTTATGAGTCACAACTGACTAATTATAACCCTTGAATTTGAAGTATAGTTAGTCATTACTACAGTTCATCATGTCTAATTGTTGTGGCAAAGACTTTCAACTTGGTTCTTCCCAGGGGAAATCTGTAACTAGAAATACTGGAATGCCCTTTTAAAGACACCTATGATGGTGTAAAGTGGTTATAATTTCTTTGTGCTGTCTCTAATCAAAATAAAAGAATCTCTCTGCCTCTTTCGAGCAACACCGTGCTACTCACTATAATGTTTGTAAGCCCTTTTTGGTAAATCTACATTGAATTTGAAGAACCTACTAAAATAAGTGTTACTGTCTTTTGTGCATTGGTGAAAAGGTTTTTTTATCTGACTACTCCTTGAAAAGTGAGATACAGAGTGGCTGCAAAAATGCCTATTGATTATTCTTTGCTTATTTGCTTCTTGTTTTATCAAATACTGTATGTTTAAGGAGATTTCCAAAGAGGATATTTGGAACAAAGACATCCATAAGCTATAAATTAAGGAATAACAACAAAATTGATAGCTATGAAACACCAAATCAGTACAATTCATTCCTTGAGAAACCAGAATATGCTTTTTCTTTCCAGGTACATACAGCAATTCTCAGTCCAAAACTAGTCCAAGTCTTTAAGTTAAAATAGATAAAATGGAAAACTGTTGAATATTTACCTGTAGATAAGAGCAGTCTCTGTTCACATCTATAAAAGGGAAAGTTGAATTAATAGGTGTGTTTCCAGTGTAAATTGTTACCTATGTAACTACTGGTTAGAGACTTGGTATTACTCAGTGAGCTGAAAACAGCTATGGGTATGACATCTACTTCATAGCCCAAGACCATAAATCTTGGGAAAGAAATAAGTTTCTATCAAAATTTCAGAATTTTATAGAATTAGGCTTACAGTATCCTCTGAGCACTGAGAGAATTCTTTGACTTTACTAACTTATGCATCCTTTGTTTTCTTGTATGTAAATCCAGAAAATCTGTAACACTTCAGCACCATTCTTTGCACTCTTTCCGTACACTTGCCACTGAGAAACTATGCCCTAAAAACCTGCAAAGGGTGATGACTCGCCTCTTTCAAATTTCAGGCACATAGTAAAATCTTCACCTCCTGCATGGTGAGGTAGTTTTACTCACTGCAGGCAAAACTGCTTAAAAGAAACTCACAGAGGATAAAGCAACCCTGTCAAGAAGCATATGCTGCAAAGATAGCTTAGTTTACATACAAGATGCCTCACACATTTTTCCCAGATGCAGTAGCATTTCTATCAGTGGTTACAGAGAAAGATAGGTTCCTACAAAAATCGAAATTTTTGTTTATTTTAATTTTTCCCTGATTTAAGGAAAAAAAATCAAAGAATCCCAAATACAACAGCAACAAAGCAACAAAAATAACCCCTTTCATAGTCACTATGTATTCCGAATATTTGTATGAATTTGTGTGATTAGTTCAGGACTCCTTTTTCAATCACTTCAATATTCCCTAGTACACACCCTAATGGAGAACTTTGAATATTGTTTTTTCTACTAAAAGTTTTTAGAAAGTAAAAATATACATCTCACCCCTCAGAAGTTCAGTTATGGAACTGTGCAAAAGAGCTGATACCAGAGACATATATTTGTATGTTTTTGTGTGTTTCCGATGTAGATAAAAATCTTAATTCAGATTTTTCTTCTGACTTTACCTGTAGGTTAAATTATATTTTCCATTTGATTGGCTCTTGACTTATTTAAGATTCAATTCAATTGATGAATATTTTAATTTTTTTTTTAATTTCAAAAAGCTTAAAAGTTTCACACGAGTTATAACTTCCCAGACTGTTTTGAATGTTTAATGATGTTTATAGATTTTTTTCACAAAATATGCCACTGTCAATGAGTAGCATTGTATAGCTATTTTTGCTTAAAGCTAAGCATGTGTCAATATACCTTGTGCCTCTGATAATATTTGTTTTTACATAAGAACTCATTTCAAGTAAAAAAGTGTAGGTCCAAAGAACCTAAATCTGTTAGGATGGATGAAATTTCAGACCAGCACATAATACAGTATTTTGTTTCCCATTAAAATATATTAAAAAGTACTATCTGGATCATTTCAGGTGTAGAGCAAAAAAATGCAACAAAATTATTTTAGACAACAATAATTAAGTTTTATGATACTCCAAGAAAACTTAAAATACATTTTATAAAAAAGATTTAAGGTTAAAAACAATCTAAAAGAAAGGTTATGGGTATCATATGCTTAAGCTCTAACATGTATCAGTAGTAAGAGCTATTTTTCCTTTTTTTTTTCTCTTGGCTAATGTGAATATCATCAAATTGTTCAATTTCATGATATATAAATAACTAAACCATGAAAATTAACACCTGATACCTGATTTATAACAAAGACACTAATAAACAATCTTCTGCCCCCTTATTCTCAATACACTTTCTGGAGTCTCTGTATAGCAGCTTCATTTTCGATAGAACTCAATATTTATCATTCCACCACATAGCAAGCACATGAAAATCTGGCCTCTTCACTTAGCTCATAAGTGACAGCTGAATTGTTTTAAAAATCTGGCCCTTATGGGCCAAATTCTTTAAGTTCTAGTCTGGTAATTACTCAAGAAAAAGCACCAGTCATGCTGTAATTGAATTTTAAGTTTACCATGGAAGAACCAGGATTAGGAATCACTAAGACAAACATTTTTGTTTAATTATTTTCATTTAGTAGAATATATGCAAATTCTCTCAGGGTTATAATAAACTCACAATTTATATATTTGGTATTTTAAAAACACATTAAATCCACCTTTCTTTAATGAATGGGACTAAACAGCAAAAAAAATGTCTGATTTAAAAAACAGCCAGTATCAAATGGGAGCAGAGGGTGTCAACATACCTAGTGCTTTCATCAAAGCAGTATGTACATTACTTTCTTTATCTTATTTGAAAGTAACACCACAGAGGATGAAGAACTTCTGTCTCAGTCCTCTGAGTGTCTGCCTGCCCCTTCTGGTACACCTGCAGCTAGCACATATTCCACTTAGTACTTTTTTTAACGCATCATCTGCCAAGGAAAGAAAGGGAGGGCAGGAGTAGCTTAGCAAGCAGCTGCTGGCAGAGAATGAAAGGTTTCATGCAGCGTGAATCAAGGATTATAGTGTGAGGTTGGCAGCTGATCCAAAGTTTGGAAGCAATAATCTCTTATTTTAAGTCATGAATTCTGAGATTTGTTTGTATAACTTAGGTAGTGAATCCTAGTCACTTATAGTTAGGTCAGATATTACACAGATTAAGATGAAAAGGAAAAGCAGGGGGGTTAAGTGCAAAGCAAAAGGGGTCATTGTTGTTAAAGTAATTCAAGTTTAAAAAAGATTGTAGAGCGAGTACACAATTAGTCTTACGTGAGAAAATGTGTTGTGTTTGGTACTTAAATGCTGTGGCTGTTAAACCATTATGGACTGAACTCAGACCCTCAAGCTTGCTCCAGTTTACCAGCTTACCATTATATGCCCCAGAGAAAATGACAACACCTTGAACTATTTTTACTGTTTATATGTTAAATTTATTTGTATTGATCTGTATAATTTGTCTATATTTATTTAATAATGCATTATCTCTCAGCTCAAATTCAGAACATTGTTGAATAAATGAATTCAGATTAAAGTAAACCAAAGTCTTAAGTAATAGAACAGGCCATTTGTATCTACTCTCAAAAAACAAATCCTTTTAAGATCCCCAAAGCAAAATTAGTGCCATCTAGTATGCACGGGGGGCAGACTGGGGGTAGGGACTAATTCAGAGTGAATTAATCTGCAGTTCATTAGCAAACACTAATGTTGCTTTTGGGAACGAGGAAATTAGCAGGATTATAATTATAGGCAACAAGTGTTTTCATAAACATAATAATTGCTTGTCAAGGGTGTACAATATACTAGTAAGGCCATTAGGTAGGATTGATGAATGCCATAAATCAAGTTTTCAGTTCTGCAACAGATTGTGTTTATAAAATAACACCATTTCTGAAGAGCCATTACAGTGACCAAAGCAATTTCACAGGTGTCAGCAGGCCTGGTGAATTGCAATAAGATATTAATTAAAGTAAAATTTCTTTCTTTATCTTTGTGAATTAGGCACCCTACTTACAGCTATCAGCTGAATCCCCTAGTAATGACAGTAAACCAGCATTAGGCACTGAAGGAAGAGGTTCAAAGAGAAGATCAGGGTGTCTGGTCTCTGTCAGGGTTTGCGTGTGTGCGCGCGATTCAAGCAGTGGTGTGAAAAAAGAGAGGCAGCCAGTTGCCAGTAAGTCTCTTTCTGTAGTGGTAGCAAAGTGATTGGCTGCCAGGGGAATCAGCTAAGATATTGTCTCCTATGGGGGCTTGTTAGGTTATACAGCAGACATCCTGCAAAAACATTGAATAACAAAGAAGCCTGGCAGGCAGAAATGATTGTGTTGCCTGTGGCTGCTCTAACCAGTCTCTTCTAGCAGGGTCACTGGATGGGATACTATAAAGAGCATGAAAGGGATTTAGAAGAGCTACGTTGCCTAGAAACTGACTGAGCCTCTTTACAGGGGAGAAATTTCTACACTCAAAACTCTTTAAAGACTTTTCTGCTTTTAGTGTCTTACAGACTTTATTTTGGATGCTAATTTCAAAGAGTTTTGTGAATGCTACAGATCTGTTGTTTGTAAAACTTGCTTGATACAAATTTCATGAATGTAAAATCCTTTGATTCTAGTAAGGCTTGAAAGAGAAATGTTTCTACATGTACTTTATGCCTGTTCTAAATTTGATTTGCACTTTCTGCCTCATTTTTATCATTTGTCAGTTTAAAGGCCTGCATCAATGACTCAGACATTTGCAAGGTGACAGCGGTGACATGCAAATACACAAATAGATTCATTTCTGCAGTTACATACATCTAGATTAATGACTGTTCTGTTTCTTATAAATATGCTCTTGACAAAATTCTCAGACAACAGCAAATATGAAATATCATGTTTTTAAAAACCATAGAAACATACAAAACACATTGAAACTGCTTATAAAATTTAAATATTTGTATATTACTTACTGCTTTTCTTTAAACTGGAGAGGATGGGGACACAAAATAGCAAGAGTGAACTACCTTCTCATGGTTTAGCTTTCAGTTATTGAGCCAGTTCCTGAAATATTCTCAGGCAAAATTCTGTGTTTTACCTGATTGGTAAGTGGGGAGAGATCAGAGAAATTTGTTTCAGTGAGCTGTAGCAGGAAGAAAAGACTTCTGAGAAATGATGAATTCTTTCTAAATGTAAATCATATAAATAGATAATATTAAATTATATAAATAGATTATTATTTATATAAATTAAAATTAAATTATATAAATAGATAATATTAAAGAGAGAAAATTAAAGAAGCCAGTCCCAGTGAAAGAGCACTGTTTTGTCCAATATCCTCTGAAATCATGCACCTAAACACATATATTTTATGTTGAGTAAAGGGAAATTTGAACATGGCAGCAGGAAAATTCTCACATATCTCACCCAAAACATGAAGGCTTCATATACAAATTCTTTATAATTTCTTTGTTTTCCAAGGAAAAGAATTTTCAAGGTCTGACAAGACATTTAGACCATGAAGGTAAATTACATAGATGACAGAGACTTGTGTATTACAATGAAAAATATATAGATATAGTAATATCTACCAAGATACATTGTTAAATAACAACAATTCATAAAACCTGCTACTGATATAGATCATTGTGATAATGTTGTCTGGATTCATTAATGATATCAAGACCTTGAAGCAGGTATTCTTTGGAAGGCATTTAATTTTATTTTGTTGGCATTTGTTACTGAATCACCTTAAGACTGTCCGGAGATCTTGTTAGGTAAAGGAAGTTCTTTGTTTAGAGCTTTTATATACTTTATACATCACTACTATTTTCCTCTGGATTAATCTTGTTTGAACCAGATACTATGACTTTTGCAAGGACATTCATGTTCTTACAGACACTTTCACAAGTATATGCATCTTGATGTTGATTCCAGAAGTACTTCTAAACAATCAAAGTTTGTTTCCTTTAGCAAAATATTTTCTGTGATAGCTCTCTATATTTAGATTTTGAACACTAGGATTTCTCTCTTTTAAACTCAACAAAATAGATTACTTTGCTGGCACAGCTGGCTTATGCATGGCTCAGAGAAAAGTACATCTGATGCATTGTAAATAAAATAACAGAAATGAAGTTTGTTTATAAGATTGAGAGACCTTCCAAGTTCCAGCTTAATTCCTGATGTTGCCTGACCGATTCTTTTTCTGGTGCCTGAAATATTAGTTTGATGAAACAAAACATTTCACAACTTCAGAATCTAATTATTCTAATCTAATTTGAGAAAGGAGAATTAATTATCTCTAATAATTCACTTCAAAAATTAAATGCCAGAGAAGATATTTAAGTATTATTTTATTAAGTACATACACATTTTTTCCCTCTTTGCCTGAAAATGAGGATAACAAATAACACAACTAATCTGGGTTCCTTGTTTGATGCTAATTGTATAGGTCATTTTGAACACTGTAATAAAATGAAATTAGTGAAAACTCCATCCCCTCTTCATGGTCTATTAGTGTAGCTTAAAATATATGTTTTTATTTTTTAAAATATTATGGAGAAAACATATTATACAGGATAGTATGCTAAAACATATTAAACACAGGATAGTATGCTAAAAAGGTATAAAATTATGTTATTAACAAGCTTTTAATATACAAATTGAATATGAAAAAGAAATGCCTGTTTTATATTTGCATGAACTGTGATTGTGCATGAAATATGGATAACTACATAAATATGATAAGAAGGAAAGCCACTGTATACACATGATATGTCAACAGGAATGAAGGTAGGCAAAATTTTCATTAAATACTGCAATACTCAGGTTCAAAAAGTGGAAGGGTTTTCTTGATTTGGATGATAATATGACACTTTGATTTCCCATGAGAAAAAATGTCACTATGACTTGCTTAATTTGTATTACAAAGCTAGATAGTTATAAAAAAAGAAATATTAAACACCTATTTATGTTTTGCTTGAAGAACCTGCAGTCTGTTGTTTTTTGGTTAATCACTTTGTAATAAAATGAAATTGCAATTTTCTGTTCTTGTTTAGAAGACTCAGTAACATATTGAACTAAATCAACAGAAATCTGCCCAAAGGCAAGTTTAGGAATGTCAGGAAAACCTCATGTAAGATCTTTCAGTCTGTTCAGAAAAACAGGTTATAACACTTACAAGCAGAAGAAGTAGTTTAGGCATCTTGCATTGCTTATCAAATTGCAGTAATACAATAGTAAGCTGTATGATGAGCTGAAAGTGGCCCATTTTGTATGCCTAGGTTGCCTAAAAACAATGTACAGCTATCATTTAAACATGTGTAAATGCATCAAATTACAGAAATGGAAATAACACTCTAGAACAAAGGACATATAGAAATCACCATTAGAATGGTAAAATGTCAGGAGCCATTGATTTCAAAATGCATTTCTTTTAAAACATCTACAGTGCTTTATTCTCAAATACTGAGTTGTAGGCATATTTCAGCTGCCCACATTCACCTACTGCCTCAGAGTTTTATAACCTCAGATATTTTGGCATGCTCTTCAAGTAAGATAAACTGCTTTGATTCCAGGACATTTTTTGTTGTATGACAGACTGAAAGATGTTCACCTTCCCAGCCAAGCATGTGAAAAAAGTCACTAAATATCATACTACTCTAGATTTGTTTTGCTTGACAAAGGGAGAGGAGAAAAAATGCAAAGATTTAGGCCAGAAAAGTAGAACACATAGCACTCTACATCAAGTAGGCTCTTTGGCTAATAACATTGCTATTAGACACAGGTCGCTTGCTCAGAGGGAATAAGGAATATGTTCATGCAGGCAGTCAGCTGAATCAGACTGCAACTTTAGGGGAAATAGGACTGAAAACTTAGCATAAAATCAGGTTCTTTTTCCTTTAGATTTTGAAATGCCTCCTGCTAGAAATAGTTTCAATGAACAATATCTGGAAATGAAAATTAACTATACAAATTTATAATGTCAAGGGGTGGTTCATCCGTGTTTTTGCTGTGTTCTTATTTCGCACACTCACAGAATCAACTAGGTTGGAAAAGACCTTGGAGATCATCAAATCCAACCTATGACCTAACACCACCTTATCAACTAAGTCACAGCACTGGGTGCCACATCCAGGGATAGTGACTTCACCACTTCCCTGGACAGCCCATTCCAATGCCTAACCACTCTTTCTGTAAAGATTTTTTTTCTAACGACTTGCCTAAACTTCCACAGGCACAGCTTAACAGAATGATTTTCGCTTGTTCCGATGCCCATCATATGACAAAAATGTGTGTCTAACTAAGGAGTATTGAAGATACTGCGAGTTTGTGTGTGAGAACCTATGTTCATGAACACTATCATTCTTTTTTATTCTTTAGAATCTACATGTATTTTTATTCCGTTTAAGATTCTAAAACTTCTAAAAAATTGGAACTGAGATGTCTATCTTCAAACCAGCTATAGGTTTCTCAACATTTTCAGCTCATGCCCAAACTCAAGAAACATTGATTGTTATCTCTGTTTTCACTGACTTATGTTTTATAAACAATAAAAAAAAATTATTCCTGTTGTGTGTCAAAGCCTGAAGAGCTGTGAACCTTAGGAGTCCTACAGAGTCCTTCACTCTGATTGCACCATACTTGAGTTTTAACCTGATTGGGCCTCCCATAAACATTAAATAATTTGGATTTGATGATCTACCTTTGACTTGCCTGTCATGAGTCTGGAAGCCAATACACTCATTTGAATTTTTGATATGGAGGCAGTTTTTAAGGAGCATATTATCTTGTGGAAAAGGTACATTTGCCAACTTGCATTGATTGCCAGGCTTCATTTCAGGGAAACTTGAAAACGTGTCAGTAGAGACTTCCTACATTCCTGCACCACAATATATCACCAAAATTAAATTTCTCATAATGAAAGTATGAATAAAAGGATATTTTAATGTGACAAAAACCATAAAATTTGGGTTTTTTCCACATTCATCTTTTTTTAACATTTACTTTGAGTTTACATAAGGTTGCTTTTCCTCATATTTATCCTTTTAAAAAAAAATCTAAATGCAGTAGATCAAGAATTATGGCTTCTATTGGACAAATTAATTGCAATTTGAAGACAATTATATCCACTATATTAAAATATCCCATCTTCAATCACAGGTGTTTTCACTGCGCAGAAAAGATTTGCAGTGTGTTTTGGAGAAGTAGGTACTTTATTTCTAGATGACTGACAATTAATTTTTCACCCAGGAACTATCTGCAACATTCACTATGGAACAATAGACAAAATATTTTTTTTCCTTTGGTTGTTTCTTTGTTGTTCTGGAGTGCATCCCTGCCATCTTTCATCTTTTTTCCTACTGGCTACTTATGAATACAAATTTTGAAAAGAACATGTGGAAGTTCTTCTGGAACACCTGTGTTCTCTTTGCTGACAAATCTTTGTTTTCCTGTTAAAGAAATGTTTGCAATGGCCACCCACAGTGAATTGATCTAGATATGTCAGTACTTTTGCTCAGGTCAGTGTAAGACTGTAGCACCATGAATCTTTGATTCAATAACTGTCTAGCAAGTTGCTTTTCAGCAGTGTTGAATATTGAAAATATTACAAGGAATTTTCTAACAATAACAGTCTACATTTGTTGGTTCTTTATTGATTCCGTGGCTGTTATTCACTGTGTATTTTAAAGTAACTTTCATTTGATACTCTACAAAACACATTTGAACCAAACTGCAGTAAGTATCAAGTACAATGATGATCAAATATAGTTGTACTGAACTTTTCAAAGAACAGCTGAAAATTGAGAGTGTATACTGCAGGCTTTGATTAGACACAGTATATTTTATTCTGGCTGTATGGGTGAACTCTTCTACTGTGGGTTGTTCAGTGTTTTTAATTAAGTATAGCAGCATTCCACCTGGCATGTCTTTACTGCAGCATTGTTCTTGAGAGAACATTAAACTATTTTGACATTTGTTGATGTTTTGCATTTTGGTTGTTAGAATTCAAGGGAAATAGTAAGGTGACCATTCTTGGGAGATGTTAGCACATGCAATAATTCAAGTATTAGAGAATTAACTCAAGAATGAATCCTGCTCTACTCTGGTCTTCTGTGGCTTAATTTCAAGTCCTACATGCAATTTTCAGCTCAATAATATAAGGATATAAAGCCCTTAGAGATTGTTAAAAATGGGCTATAAAGATGGTGAAAGGCCTGGAGGGGAAGCCTTATGAGGGCAGCTGAGGTCACTTGATCTGTTCAGCCTGGAGAGGAGGAGACTGAGGGGAGACCTCACTGTAGTTACGGCTTCCTGGTGAGGGGAAGAGGAGGGGCAGGCACTGATCTCTTCCCTCTGGTGACCAGAAACAGGACCAGAAGGAATGTCATGAAACTGTGTCAGGGGAAGTTTGGGTTGGATATTAATGAAAGGTTCTTACTCCAGAGGGTAGCTGGGCACTGGGACAGGCGCCTCAGGAAAGTGGTCCCACAGCAACAAGCCTGCCAGATGGTGTGATTCTTGGTGTTAGCCTGCAGGGCTAGGAGCTGGACTTCAATGATCCTTGTGTGACCCTTCCAAACGAGGATACTCTATGATTCTATGAATTGTACTGTATATTCTTCTAAGGTTGTAAACTGCTGGGTTCCCAGACCATTATTGACTCTCAATGTCTAGTATCATGTTACATTTCAGAATACTTAACTAACAAACTGATATCATGAAGGTGGAAAGACCAGAATTACAGGGTGTGTTCATAGCAGTCATGGAATTATTGCTCTTTTAGAAGTTTATCCAGTCACTTCCTAAAATCATGGAGGTATTACTACAACAAATTGCAGTAAGGTACTCTACAGCTTCTTTTATTCCTATGTAATGGCTGATTGTTTTGGAACTGCCTTTTTGACTTTAATGTCATACATTTCCCCATGTCCTCATACTGGGAGGACATAACAACCAGTAAATCCACAATTGGTGTCCTCTCTATGCCACTTGTAAGTCTATAAAACTATACCATATTCTTTTTATATGTATAAAAATAACAGTATCAATATTCCTTACATTAAAATCTTGATTTTCCTTATATGAATTCTCTCTATTTTTATTTATTCTATCATTTCCTTTGAGATAGAGAGGTCTGGACTGTGCACAGAATTCTAGAAGTGGTTGTGAAGGATGTATGTTGTGGCATAATTTTTCTTTATTTCTTTCTTAGGAAATATGAGGTACTTCTACAGTAAGTAAAGATTCTTCTCAGTTGCATCTTAAATTTCCAGGTCATGTTTGCTGCTAACACGACTGATGCAAAATGCATGAATTTCACTATCAGAGTGAAACCAAATTTAATTTTGTATTTAAAAAAAATTAAGAAAGAGGAATGTTGAAAGGAAGTAAACTGTCAGAGTTACTTCATTAATAAGTTTAGCATTCATACTTGACTAATCTCCACAATTTTTTTTTAAAGTAATACAGAAAATAATGTGGGAAGACACATTATGTAGAGTAAATATCATCTTTTAAAGTAATCAAACTCATGATGTCCAGAAGTGGAGGTCATTAGCTATTTATGAGACTTTTTTTATTAATTATAAGGAACTGAGTTGTATTGAGGTGCAAAATATTTTAATTTTAAATTATATTTGAATAGTTCAAAATATACTAACACTAAAAAGAGATGTATATATATGCATTTAGCTCTCTAAACACATAGTAAATAAATCCATAAAATCTATTCACATACATAAGTCCATAAAATGTAATTTTCCTTTCAAATTTCCAAGCATTGTTATGCCTGTTTTGCAGTTAGGGAGTTAAACTCTAGGAACTGAGTTTTCAGGCATCTGTGCAAGCTCCTTAGCTATAAGGCTTATTCACCTGTCAACCTTCCATAGATAATTTCACTGGATATAGACATATAAAGATAACAAAGATAACCAGATATATGTGGCTATATATTTATACACATATGGATATAAATGAATAACTGGAGTTTTTTCCAATATGAAGTACAGGTAAAAGAGCTCCTGTCTGTGGTGTATGATTTACATGTTATTGTGAATCCATGAACTCAGAAACCTTTAAGTAATAACATCTTCTGATAGATCATGTCCTTGTGGCTTCATAATTTGGTTTTTTTTCATGTGGAAACATTGTTCTTTGTGATGATTCTTTCTCTGTGTGTGTATGGGCTCTGGGTGAATATCAGCAAACATGAGAGAAGGGTAATAGAATGGTCAGCCATCAGCTGCTGTGTAAGTTCTTGTCCTGCCAATCGATCTCAGTCACCATTTAAATTAATTACATTTAAGGACCTTTAATTTGAAGAGGAAAAAATGATTTTTTTTTAAAATGGACAACGAATGAGATTGTTGTCACAACACTGGGGGATAGTAAGAGTGCAGAGCAAGGCAGATTCTAAGCACATAAAAAGGGAAAATCACTGTCTCAAAAGATTCTTTTGAATTCTCTCCTGATGGTGTTCCTTTTTAATGGAAATTGCTCTTCTTTATCCACTAGTAAGGAGATTATGAAGTTAAATAGTCTGTTCATATTTTCTGTTTACATATTCAATGAATGGAGCCTGCTCTGTTTTACTCTAACTGCAGAATGAGAACAAAAATTCCTCTGTAACATAAGTGGTCAGTATGATTGCTGAAGATGGAATTTTATTTCAAAAAGAAACATCTTTGTCAGTTTAATATGGATTCTCCCAACTTTTACTGAACTCAGAGGTTCCGAATATCCTAAGTAAATTCAGGAGTCCTCTTAACTCGTCCTTCATGCTCTTTGCCTTTTCCTGAAATAAACTATATGTATGCTACCCTTGTAATTTTTTTTTCAAATACACAGAAAATGCATATTTTATATTCAAAAAATTTATATCAAACTGGTGATTTATACAAGAGATATCTCTTTTCTTTCTATCTGAAAACCTCCCTTTGTTTGGTGGCAAATAGAATCTTTTTTGTCTACTTCAAAGCCAAATTATTCCCCTTTCTAGTCTCTAAGGTTTGAACTATGTATTTATAAAAAATCTGGATAGGAAGAGCATTTTGATGGTTTCAAGCGATAGTTGGGATGCTCATGTTTTGCCACTTTGGTTTTGTTTTCTTACATCTAAATATGCCAGTTTTTAAATAAAAGGGCATATCATACATTTCTTTGTCCTACCCATGGGATCAAAGGAAGAAGGATGAGCTGAAAGTCACCAAAATATAAGGAATGTCCAAACAATCCTGCAGTGCTGCATTTGAGAGAGATTAGGATGCTCCCCATATCAGTGAATAACCAGTAAATATACTAATCTCAGTGAAGTCAGTTATAAATTATATTTATACAAAGGAAACTAATCATGAGGAATGAATCATTTTTATTCTCAATATTCATCTTTGATTTTAAAAGCATTGTTTTACTGCATGGACCGACAGCCTATTTTATTGCTGTTTTACTCTCTCATGAAATACCTGTCCCACCTTTCTTTACAATTCCCAAATACTCACAGGAGTATCATTGCAAAGGAATTCCATACAGGAAGCTTTTCTGACCTTTCTGATTCCTGCCTATCTAAATATCTAAACACTATTCAGTTGTTCATAAATTAACTCTAAATGACACCAGCATAACATTTTTTTCTTCTCCCATCAGATGTAACTATTGGACATCCTGCTGCTTCTTTGATGCTAAGAGGATATTTTAGAATTTTATATTTTTCTGGCTACCAAAATGAGTTATATTTATTGTTCACTATTTAAACACCATAAGCAAACTGGTAAAGAAAGAGGTGCTCTGATCTAAAAATGTGTTTTGAAGGGATGTGGCATCTGTAAATTTAGGCTGTAGACCAGGCGATATAGTTAGAAAAATCACTCCAACTTTAGGTTAAATTGCTTTTTCCTAGGTCTGACAATGTAGCAGATAATTTCAAGAATATTAGAATGTGATAATTTCTCTTAGCGTAAAAGTAGCTTAATTTGTATATTCCTAACAGTGTTTGTCACTGTCTTACATATTGCTTTTTATCTGTTTTACTCCCTGATTTTTGAAATATGCACAATAGTGTTAGGAGATTTATCAATCTGTTTTTGAAAGATAATTAATGTTCAAATGACCATGGATAATTTTATATTTCTCTCATATCAACTATAAAATTTGCCCTCATGTTAAGCGACTTTCACAAATTTCAAGATTCTTTGTGGGATTAAAAAGCTTGCATTTTACTCATGTCTTCCCTGGCATACCTTATGTAAGAACTCTTTTAATCTGGTCAAAATCTGTCTGAGAATTAGGCCTGAAGTCCAATCTTTAATGGTATAAATTAAAAATGCACATACATTGTTACATTTTAGAATCAAAACATTTCCTTTCCTTACCCGCTAGAGTGAATTTAATTTACAATTGGGATAGAATTTGATACATATACCTTCAGTACTTGCATACATTACTTTCCTCATATCATAAAACTGCACTGCAGCATTTCAGGAAATGCTGCCCCAGAGGGTGATAATATAGTGAGTGCTTCTTTGTATCAGCTATTCATTTTCTCACTGATTCAGAATGAAACATTTTGAGCATCATTTTTAGGATGACATAACTGTAGAAGTCTAATAAATGTAGACATACTCAAAAAAAGTATTTTTTTTACTGCAGTTTAGTGTACTGAAGAGACAGATAACCTGAACCATTGTAATTGATCTCAGAAAAGAATGCAGCAAGCACTCTCTCATCAGATTATGTATGGTGGAGTTACACAGTTGCAACTTCTTTCCCTCCGAATACCAACAGAAAACAATAGCACACTGCAATACATAGAAGAGTTTGAAAAAACAACCCAAGGAGTTTACAATCTGCATCAGATCATTAAGACTGAGAGAGAAAATCAGTTCACAAGAATGTGAACATTTTGTCAGAGAGAATTCTGAGAAAATTTGTAATACGTATATATCTGTATGGAATAGAGGTGCTTCACTCTCTTCCCAATCAAGTGACCTACCACTAAAACTCACCAAATGACAGATAATGCATTTGGTGAGTTTTCCATGTACTACATGTATCTGATCTGTGCTACATGTATCTGATGAGTCTACCCAGAAGGATGTGCAGATCAGAAAAAAAGATATGTTGAGATATATCTTGTTTTACTCTTGCCAGTGCATTTCTAGATCATCATCAAAAAGTGGCAAGCACAAAGATTGGTAATGATATATTCCTTCTTCTGTACTGAGAAGAGAGCTGCCAAAATATTTGCATTGACAAAAAATAAATTCTACAACTTTTCTTTTTGTTTCATAAGTTTTTTCTCCCTTGTAATTTTTTCTTTCATTTTCTTCCTAACTCTCTTATCCTGTTTTACTTAGCAAATGAAAGAAAGAAAGAAAGGAAGGAAGGAAGAAAGGAAGAAAAAGAAAGAAAGAGAGAGAGGGCAAGAAAGAAAGAAAGAAAAAGGATGTGAGAAAATATTACACATAGAAAAATGAAATTTTGAACCTAAATCTGGGGGTAAAATAACATATATAACAATGTCATTGATATAAAAGTGGTAAAAAAAATTCACTGAATTACTTTGCTTCTTTTTACAGTTTTTCCTCTAGACTGCCAAATTTTTTTTTTTATTCTCTTGAAGGATAGCTTTAAAAGCTGCATTTATGTTTACTGATCAATTCTGCTGCCTCTTTTTGTACAGATAACAAGGAGAATTTGAAAAACTCAAGTTTGCCTACTTTTTTCAAATTTATTCATGTCCTTGTTTTGCTTTTTACTTTCTGTTCTCTTCAATAACAGGCAGACTCAATAATTTCTTATAGTTCACTTCCACTTGCAAGCTTGGTTTGGTTTCTGTTTCCCCAGGTAGTTGTATCCAATGTATATTACCAAATTACTTCCCTTCTTAAATATTCTTTATTTTCACTTAATATTCTTTCCATCATGGCTTAATTTGCAATACCTTCTTGACCATGAACCTGCGTGTCAAATATTACACTGTAATGGAGAGATATAGTATCATTGCAGGCAGATTCATTTAAGTAGCCAAGATATCATTTAATAAAGATAAGTTAGTTCAGTGAAAGTACAGACTCTTAAGCTTCAGGAGAAACCTTACCAGCATGCCTGAGATCCTAACTACTGCTGGCTGGCTGTAAAAATGATTTTATTTTAATATCAGATTTTTTGGATACTCAATGTATAAGGCCTGTCTATATTTACACTGAGTTTAATTTAGTGGTAAAAGATGCAGAGATTTCAGTTGCATTTCTTTTTGCACCACTGACATATCCAAACTGCAATTTTAGCAGCCTAATCCTGAGACCATTTACTTGAAGGAAGTTATTTGAAGAATTAAACCTTCTGAGGCTGTAGATTTTTGATTCATCCAAGATTGACCTATTTGAGTACTTTCTTTGCAGAAGGTGTATATTTTTATTCCACAGACATTTCTTCACTGTATCCCATTTTATTGTGGGGAATGGGACGAGAAAACTATAGAAAAGGGAAGACAGACAAATAGAGATGTAAGTTTTTCTATCAATTTGGTTAAGATAGGTGTAAATTATTTTTTCCTGCAATATTCATGGAAGTCTGCTCAGAGTATTTGTGATTATATCCTTACTGTGAAACTATCTGTAGTTTTGATATGAAAAAAAAGAGAGATTCTAGGACATTTTAGTGTCCTCTAGATCCAGGTATCTTTTGCATTGCTCTGTGTTAAATTGCTCCATGGTCACACACAAAACTGTGTAGAATAATACAATTACATTTTTCCAGTAGTCTTTTTTTCCCCACTCTTTTCTTCAATTCTATAAGTTTACCATTATTATTTAAATAGTAAGATATGTGAGTAAAATATGAACTCCATCATCCAAACTAGTAGAGCAGAAAAAGTGCTGGAGTAAGTGTTTCTATTTAGTTTTCTCTATCATGAATTTCAGGAAAATGTGTTGTCTGTACTTTTAATCTAGTCTAGTGAGATTTACAGCTGTTGAAATTTGTAATGGTGGCACAATGCCACCGTGCAAGGGTTAGGCTGATAAAACTGTGAAATAACAAAATGTTACCAACAATCTCCAAATGAAGTTGAACTCTCCTCAAGTTAAGAAGGTAAATCCTCACTTCTAAGCTTTCATTAGAGTTTCTTGTTCTTTTCAATGCCACTGGTGAGATAGGGATCAGACTCTTCTCCAAAGCAGCCAGAGATAGGAAGAAAGGAAAAGGTCTCAAGATGTGACAGGGGCAGCTTAGGTTAGATATTAGTGAAAAAATCTTCATCAAAAGAACTGCCAAGCATTGGAACAGACTTCCCAGAGAAGTGGTTGAGTCACTATCCCTGGAGGTGTTTAAAAGAGCTGTAGACAGAGCAGTTAGGAACTTAGTTTAGTGGGGGATATCGCAGTCATGGGTTAACAGTTGGAGCAGGGGATCTGAGAGGTCTTTTCAAAATTAAATTATTCTATGATTCTATGATCAACTGCCAAAATTTAATACATATATATTATGTCTAACACAGAATTCTAACAATCTTTGGATGACTATCTGGCTGTTTAATTGACTTTCATTTTTTAGTTGCTAGACCAAGTCTTTAATCCAGCAAATCTAAATTGCTATTGCTTAGCTCTACACATTTGTATGCCGAGTTGTGTGATTCATATCAAGCAATTGAGTGATCTAATGTGAGTTTCTTTTCTGACACTGAGGTTGGATTTCTGATTTGATACCCTCAAACCCATCAGGCTGAGTTACTGTGGTAGCTGAAGTTTAATATGGAGAATTTTTTTACTTTTTATTACAAGCATTGAAATGACACAGTATTTTATAGTAAAAATTTATATTCTATTTCTTATACTTACAGTATTCATGAATTTACGGTGGATAGCTATGATTTTTCCAGAAAGGTCTCAAGATGACATAACTATGCTTCTAATGAAAAATGGTTCTAACAAGTGACAAACTTATGGTAAAATACAAGACTGATACAGAAGTGATATTTTTGTCCTTTTTGTGCCCATCATGTGCCCAGTGTGGCAGAAAATGTCTGTAACAGAGAGCTCTGCAAGACATCAGAGGCAGAGACCTGTGACAAGAATCCTTTGCAGTCAGACCTGAGAGGGCAGACATTGTGTCATTCCTGATCCTTCTTTAGTCCTTAGGAGTCCTATCATCTTATTCTTCTCAGTGTCACAAATGTTGTAGTTGGCCCTCTGTGCGCAGAACTACAACAGCTCCACAGCCATTAAACTCACAAGCCTTTTATTTCTCCAGCTACTTGTTACTACTCTCTGGTATGAAACGCTGGTTGTACCATGGCAAGTTAAGGAAAAGAGGAACAGAAAAAAAAAGCTTGTTACAAATAAAGCAGATCGATCAAAAGCCCATTGGAAGCAACAGGCAGGTAAACACAAGCTCAGAACTAGTACACCTCAGAGTACTAGTACATGCTTTGCAAACTCAGTGCAAAGCTTCTAGGCTGCTCTTAGCAGTGGCAATACTGCAGTGTGGGGCTACATTCACAAACAGTTGCACTCACTCTCCAAACCATCATCACCACTGCAAATAAACCTACAGGGGATTATTTATTTAGTTACTTATCTTAGCAAGAGACAGGTCTTCTTCATTATTAGTGATTCTTGTAAAACATTGTGGGCTTTTTATAACTGAAAGAGAACCTGTCAATACCACACATTAGAACTGCAAGCCAGTTGAGTGGCTATGTTCATATGACTTAGCCTCCTGACTTCTCAGATTTCTGTCTTTGCAATTTATTGTAAATCAATCTGAAGTTGCTATGAGTCCTTTTTTATTGAATTAAATGAGGACCATACTAAGCCTTAGGACAGGGTATCAGTCAGGTCCACGTTTGATGTAACTCTGCTCAACATTAATTATATAAGATTTCCCATTTGAGATTATCACAAAAAATATCTCTGTACTTGAGCATAAAGTTTCTTTTAAATGAAAACTTATTAGCTGATATAAACTAGGAACACTGGAATGGATCTATGACCTGTAATACGGTTTCATGAATGACTTTATTTTGTTTTCTTCATATGTTTGAGAACAAATTCTCAACTGTTTTTAGCAATCTAACAAAAGACATACAATTGAACTTGATTTCACAAAAGGTTTGGGGTTTTTTCCTTAATTGGAAAAACAGTGTAGAATACTGATGGGTAATCTGATATGCAGTCCATGTTATATGGTAATCACAGAGCTACAATCATCTCATTCTGAGGTATCTATCTCACAAGGAAGTTATTACAAAAACATACAAAGTATTTTTCAAAATTTATTTACTAATTCTTTTTCTGGCCATAAATATTGTCAGGAAGTAGTTCTTGACAAAGACACTAAAGGAAAGGAATTTTATCTTCCTGAAATTTTTATAAGAGTTTTCTGACATTTTCTACCTAAAAACCAATTAAAAAATCCATAGGTGAACCAAGTGTTAGCGTTGTTTCATCCCAATTATATCTAACAAGGTAAAAATCCTTTGTGAATTTGTTTCCAGCTGTTCTCAGTTCATTTGGTTTGTAGATGCTTACTCTGCCATATCTTCTGAATCTGACAGTTTGGCAATGCCTCCTTCAAACTGTAAATACCCTGACTGTTCTAAAACGTTTGGTAAACTCAGGTAGGTAGGAGTTGGTACTGGAGAGGCCAGGAAAGCATTCTATAACAAAAACAAAGGCTTCCAAATAAAGAAAATCTCCAAATAAGCTGTCAGAACGGGATTTTTTGCCTCCATATTAAAATTTCCTTTCATGTGGTTAGTTTCCATTAAGTGGCTATCTAGGGATATTCTTTACAATTAGTTGACATATTGTTTGGGTTCTTGTTGCTACGCTGTATGTATAATGATCTGAAATCAGATGAAAGAAGTTTTATCCCCCAATACCTGAGAGACTGCAACCCCCCTCCAAGTTTGCCATTTAAATCCCAACTGTGTTGTTGCCTTTAACTGTGTAAGACAGCAAGACAGCACATTTTGTAGATTAAACCAATAAACTAGCAAACATAAAAGAAACAAATCTCATAATTGTGGATTTCAATTAAAGAAAGGAAGATCAAAGCAAACATTCTGCTTGAAATTGCACAGCTGCTATCTACACAAAATGAGGGAAAAAAAATCCTTCTCAAGCTAGCCATAATTTTTGGGATGGGGGAAGGAGGAGGGAGAGCTCAAAGCCTGCAGTAGAACAGATTGCTTATGCTTCTCACGTCCCAATCAGTAATACAGAAATATTGAGTAATAAATTCCCTGCCTCTCCTGATCTGAGAAGCTCCCACCATCTGTGAAAGCCAATTTGTAACAGCTTTAGTATAAAGATTCAGTAAACACACAATCACAAGCATTGTGCCAAACAGTGCCAACATCTGAAGAAAACACAAAAAGCCAAAGCATGAGTAACACCACGACCTTTGTATTGCAAAATTATCCAGCGACCAAAACACTTCTGACTGCAGAGATTTTTTTCCTTCTTTCCCCATCAGCAAGAAGTGCTGGAGCCTGCACACAACTCTGCTACATCTGTGGGCTGTGTACATAGGTCTTGTCCTAATGTGCTGAATTATTATTGATGGCTGGGGCAGTTCTGCTCTGCTGGTGAACCAATAATGTCAAGGCAGTACCTGCAAGATTAATTATAGGAGAGAATGGGCTCTGCTTTCCAGGGACTGAGACTTTAATAGAGACTGAGCATTAGTTTCAGGGGATTCAACAGACAGCTGAACAAATGCCTCAGACAATGTTATACATGCTAAATCCTGGCACTTACCTCTTAGCAGTACTGAAAGAAAAGTTTCAACAATTGTGCTTAAACTGCAAAAAACAGAAGGCTCTATAAACCAAATGAAAATGAAACAAACCCATACCAAGATTGCTCTGTATGCTTTATAAACCCATGTGCGCATATTGCCCTCTGCAATTACCAAAGAGAAAAGAGACAGTAACAAATTACTCTAACATTAGCAGAAAAGGAAATGGCTTTTTGGTGACTGACAGTGCTCAGGAAAAAAATATGTATTTTCAAAATACATGGGGCATTCTGCACATGGAAATATAAGTTGTATCAAAGAGCAGAATATTTTATGCTGTTTCTTTTGCACCACTGCAGTGGAAATTTTTACTCCACAGGGCATTTTAGCTGTAGAGAACTGAGAATATGCAGTGGATGAAGCTGCAGCCATAGCAACAGCTACATAAATTTTCAGGCAGTGGCAGGCACACTGTACACAATTTAAGCAGTATAACTCCTACACTGGCTGGGAAAAAAAAAAGGGAGAAAAGCAAGGAAAAGTGGAGAAGAGGGTGTCAAATATGGATTATTACCAAGTAATCATACCTTCCACTTTATCAAGAGCTGGGCTTCCTGCATTGTGATTGGAGAGGCAGCTGAGAGCTTAACTGTATCTCTCTTTTACTTAAGCCCTCACAGATATTATTCCTCTTTCTTCTCTTCATTATCACCTAGGCCTAATATTTTCAAAAAACTACTGAGAATTCTGAGGCCAAATTTGCAATATATTGTCCAGCTACCCACATCTTGTGTCTTTTTGTAGTTGTGCAATACTTTTGACAAAATAATCCTGACATTAATGAGACCACAGGCTGATGTGGCTCAGAACAGCAAAAGATAGTCTCAAAAGGGAAAGAAATAAGTTCAAACTTCACTGATTTTTCAGTTTCACAATTGCTAAGCTCTTTACTACTTTTCTTCAAACTTGAAACACCAGCAGAACTATTAAGCAAATGCACTTGAGGCTGAAAGACTTACAGTAGAATGATATATTCAAACTTTTATCTTTACTTTTTGTGTTTAGCTTCTGGGTGATTCGTTTCACAGTGTCCTGTGAAAATCCACTGTCAGAATTTCATTGGCCACAGGTACATGATAGGAGACCCTGAGGAACTTTGTACATCTCATACTATCTAGGAGTTTTGCAAGCCTAAACAGCAGTTTAGAGGTTGACCAAAGGGGCTCAAATCCTGTTCCAAAATGAAACAGTGAGGCTCCTAAAAGTTTTTCCTTCATGCTGGAAAGAATGACAATTTTTAAAATAATGCTTTCAGAACCAAAAGATGTAATTTCAGCTGGAAAACACAAATTTTTTCCTGGTTTTTTTAGATTTGTTTTTTAGCTACTGAGTTCATTACAAAGCTTAGAGATGATGTTCTAAAACAGACATAACTTCGCAAACCTTGCTGCTCTGAAAAAGTCGATAATGCCAGCAAAATTAGTTTGAAAAGAATACAATCACTTTAAATAGCAAACCCATTTTCTTTCTCCTAAGTTCAATTCATTTTTCACCAAGAGCAATTCAGTTCATAGTAAAATAAATAAAATTACAAAATCTAAACTTAGCACCTGAGTGTAGGAAAGCATCTCCTGTTACAGTGCTCCCAGATGGGACTTTTGAAGAAGTGAAGCTAACATAGCTCATAGCAAAGTACCTGAGCTAAGAAGAAAACCGTCATATTAATTTGGTTTGTCCCTGTATCTTTTCATACTGACATTAAAGCTGCCCAGCAGTCACACAAATAGTGCTCAATTTCCTGTCATATGCCATAAACAAGCAAAAAGCATTAGAAGCCTGACTGACAGTAGAGTACATTACAACGTTTGTTATCACCCTGAAGACAATCTCTTGCAAGACTGGTTAGCTAAAATGTCACATTATTCCCAACTATATTTGAATGAAGTACGATGTCATGGCTTTACTCTTTCTTTAATCCCACAGTGGTTTGTGGAGATGTGAAAAAACATGACAAAACTCTCTTACATGAGCGCATAATTCTATTTGATCTTCCATTTGATCTTGTAGTCAAAGGTTCTTGTTTTTCTCTTTAAACATCAGCTGGATTTTTCTTACTGATGGTCTGAGTTTTGGGATGAAAGACATGCTGAACTCAAAAATTCAGACCTGGATATTTTTTTCTCCCAAACACTGAAAAGTTTTAAAATAGAAAGTCTTGAACGTTATGAAAACATTTTTTAAATTTTGTGTAGATACTTCAGAGGTATTTAAATTGAAATAAATTTACAGTCATTGTAAAAGGAAAGCTCCCAGCAAAGAAGGTGGACTCAAAGAGAAGATGGGAAGGCCAAGTACATTCAGTCCAGAGTAAATCATAGGTAGGATAGGCTATTTTAAAACAAATAGGCCTCTTAACAATCAGATTTTAAATTTTCCCTGAATGGCGCAGTATATCATCAAATGATGTTGGCATGCAAAATCACCTGAACTCAACAAGAAGCAGATTTATGTCAGAACTTCAGAGCAAAACCTCTAAACATATATAATATGAATTTTGAAGTCACAGACTTCTTATAACTTACTCTGGTCCAACTCTCATAAGATTGCTTCTGCCCCACCCACTTGAAAACGAGTGGTATAAATGTATCAGACACATCTTTGGTCAGGTGATAGGCATTTGGAAACAGTAGGATAAAGTCTAGAAAATTTCTCATGTGTTCTGGAAGGTGTTATGCAGGAGTTATGACCTGATTACTTCAATTTGCACTGCAGTGCAATGCATCATGCTAAAAATCATGCCCTGATTTTTCAATCATTCAAATATTATCGAGACCCAAAACTGGGTTCAGAAGGTAAGCAGCCTTTGGGCAACATTGCCAAAGTGTTGCCAAGGTGACTTATCGAGAGAAGCAGTAAAGTAAGGGAAAACAGAATGGTCATTCCTAAATGAGATAATTCATCAAACTAAAAATTAGTTATTTAGTGCAGTGGACACTATCACTCCTCAGGAAAAGTGGTGTTCCACACTAGGCTTGAAGCATCTTTTAAGTGTTAGCAAATAGTAGCTGTATCACTTTTACTTCACATTAATGTGGTTGCTTTGCTAGAGCATTAATACTGACACCTATGTTTTTTCTTCAGCTGCATGGAAAAGCTACTGAAGGCAGTTTAAAAGTGATTCCTACTTTTTCTGAACACTAACTTAGTGAAGTAAAGTACATCAAGTTATTTGAATCAGTGATCAAAAGAAACATTTTTCCCTATGACAAAGCCAATTTCTGGCAAAAGATGTGGTAGAAATTTACAGCGCAAAAAACCCAGTAAGAGATTAAAATAGCTTTTAATCTCCACCCATTTTCCTCCCCTCAGAGGATAATCAAGAGTCTCAACAACATAACTGCCACATCAACTATGGTGATATGTCCTTCCTGACTTCTCAGTGAATATACATTACTTTTTAATTAATTATAAGATAAATTTATTTATATTGTGTTATGAACTTCAAGGAAAGAAAACCTCTGCACTTGCGTGCAATTTTCTTACAGATTTCTTTTTTGTGGCTGAATGGTTTCACAGCCTTATAACTGTATTCACACAGTTTACCTCATGAAAAATGAAGGGAATTCAAAATTTTTTGTATCCATACTTGCTGTAGCCAAGTGCCATAACTCAGGGAAAGTTGTTCTAGATAGGAAGCTATTAATCAAATAAAAGTGAAATACCTACCTTCAGTAATGTGTGACTAGTGCTCCACAACCTCTGTTTGTAGCACTTCATTATGGAGCTCAAGTAGCCCAGATGACTGTAGGGATGAAGGGTTACTGTAGTCCCTCCTAAAAAAGATGGTTGTAACTACATGACTGCATGTGGGAAGGGAAGAGACAAGGATTGTTTTTCCTCACTATCCTTTTTTTTCCAGTAATGCTGGGGTTTTTTTCTGAAAGTCACATACACAACATTGATGGGAATCAGAGAGAGCCGACTAGTAAGGGTGCTCAGGAAACCAGGCTGTAACTATCTATTACCAGAATTAAGAATGTGTTCACTTTCAGTGTTTTGAGCCAGGAAAGGGAAATGGTACCTGAAGGAATACTTCTGGCTCTCCTACAAGACTCAATTAATTTTGTCATTATCCTTGGGGTGATAAAATTCAATTTTGCTTACAGTACTTAGAAGCTTTGAGCTATCTGTGCTACCACCTCACCAGAAAGAAAGGATAATTATTTTTGTAGGAATGCCCTCCTGTGACACAGGCATCCTAGATTCTTGTCCTATCTCTAAGCAAAACTTCTCATGAAGTCATAAACAATTCAGCATATTTACAGGTTTAGAAGTGACCTGTGTATTGATCTGGATATGCCAAAATCCAGGAAATAAGCACAGCAAAGCACATCCAGGAAACAAGGGCAAGACTAGGGCAAGAAAATAAGTATTTGATACTATTTGCAGTGAAAATCTATTTGGGATAAACAATCAGAAATTATATTTTGTTTCCTTTTAAAGTGGAAGAAAGTTTGTGAAAATATGAAACCTTCCACTTCATCTTCTGATTTTAAAAAGATACTTTTTATTGCAGATTGAGTTAGTCTCATAGAGGTACACTTGATTCTGAAACTGCCTACTCAAGGATTTCTTTTCTTTGCAGTATCCTGTTTCTAGGTCAAATGAGATAGAATTTTATGATTTTATGAAAGGTACAGTCTTCTAACTAGATTTTATTCAGAAATTCATGATCTGATTTATCTGAGTTCTTCTTTTAGCAATTCATGATCTCTTCTCATTGCAGGTCACACTGTGAGACTTCCTCCTCAAAAATTCTCTTTTCCTACATTTCCTTATTTCTGGACCAAATGAAATTAAGAACTTAATAGCTTTTTCTTTTCTTCTCTAAGGTAATAATTTTTTTTCTAGTTAGTATGTCACTGATCACACCAGCTTATCTCCTAAGAGTAGTGTGTTTGTTTCATTAATTTCCCTCTTTAGAACAGTCAGTAAGCACAGGGAATCTGAGATTTTTAAGTAACAAAGGGATTCAGTGCATGGTAAAATAGGCAATACATCAAATTCAAATACCTAAATTGAAGAAATCAATCATAATACTTAAAAAAAAAAACATGGATGAAACTTATTTTCAATTAAAATGACAAAGCTGACAACATCAAGCCCATATACAAGTAATGAAGTATGACTACTTTCAGTAGCAGAAGTGAATACATTCTTTTGGTCTTAATATTATGTACCTTGGCATGATCATTAGGGAACAGATTCTTATCTAACATAAGCTGCCATCATTACACTAGGAAGTTATGACATGTTACACCATTGGAGAATCTACTTTGAATATCATATTCATTTCCACCTACTTTCAGCTACTCCTGGGTTTTTTTTTTTTCTAATATGAGGATTTTTAGATAACTACTGAATAAAAGAAATTTCTTTGGAGACAAAGACAACCTTTGAAACCTGGTATAATGTACAGAGTATAATCTACAAATCATGTCAACAGAGTTTATTTCCTTTGATTTCACACTATAGCTCTAGGCATCTGCTATAGCAGATAGAAGCAGCTTTTGATAGCTCACTAAAGCTATCATACCACCAAATTACTTGAAAAAAGGGCTAACAGATTTTGTAAAAACAAAAAGAGGGGAGGAAAGTAATAGTAAAAGGGAAACAAAAAGTTGGCTTGTGCCAAAACAAAACATGTAGCTAGACCTGCCAGACTGTCTTCAGTAGTGAGGAGATCATGAGTGTGTGTTACCCAGTGCTCTTAATCTTGTCATGTGAAGTAGTGCATAGTGGCAGAGAATGCTAGAACTGATTGTTAATTGGAATGATAACACTGTTTTTTTTCATCATCTTACTATCTTTTCAGGACATAATTTTTGTTCTTACTACATATAAGCTAGGTGTTTTCAAAAACCTGTAAATTCTGCTGGTATAATTGGAAATTACTTTGTTTCACCTTAGGATATGGAATTGTGTTTGATAGCTTTTGTTAAGTATCTGAATTTGATATACTGCCCATAGTACCAAGCTCTGAATTTCCTCGATATTTAAAAAAGCAAGTTCCACAGCACTTACTGACCTAAAGAAGGAATCACCTGAAAGGCACTCCTGCATCATATCTATAGTGCAACTCTTTCTGATTTACTGAAATGTTAACCACAAAATCTGTGTGATTTTTAAAGAAGTGCTATACTATATGTTCCAGACTATAAGAGATGGTAAGGGCAAAAGGGCAAAACAAACCCCAAACATTAAAATGTGTCCTAGGTTACAATTAAAATAATTAAAAATTAAAATAAAATTGTGCCCAAGGTATGTATTCTATCCCCATGAGCCGTTGGAGCCAAGGTGGGGCAGTGTTTTCTTTATCTTCTGTTAACGAGCCTAACAATGCCTTGCCACATGACTCATAGATAACTCCCTCTGGGAGTTATCTCTGTTTAATGGGCCATCAAGGACCCACTGCATGACTCATAGAATGAGATCATCCCCATTGTGAGATGCTCCGCCCAGGGGGAGGAGCCAAGCTTTTCCACCTGGATAAATCCAGGGTTTGGGACAGCACAGGCAGCTTTTATCCACTGTACTCCCAGAGGAGACAAGAGCAACCAGATGTTTCTACAGGATCACTGCTTTGACAAGACCATCTCATCTGGACTGCCACTACCACTCTAACAGGGTGTCAGGTTGTATTCTGACTCTGTCAGTGGTTTTTTTGTACTATTACTTTTATTTTACTTTCTTTTATTTCTTTTCTTTTCCTCTTATTAAATTGTGTTTTCTGACTTGGAGTCTTTCACTGGTTTTGCTTTCAAACCAGCACAAAATGTTATTGTGAAACAATGGATTAGACCTGGAATTTTCACTCTGCCTAGAAAGAGGGGAGGTGGATACCTAGTAAAGGCTGAGCTGAACTGACACCGTCTGTGAGTTTGTTTACACTCTTGTTTTAGTTCTACATTCCACCGAGCAGCAGAGAAACAGTTTATTCAGTGTGCTTTGAAGTTAATGATGAGTACTAGATTATGTTTAAGAAACTTTCTCTCCAAGCAAGTGTTTACATGAAGAAGAGTCATGATGTAGTGGGTCAGAAAAATTCCAATTGTCAAGGGACTTGCAGACTGCCTTAAAGTATCCTGAGCACTAAACTCCATATATACAAAAAATACTGCTTTGCAACTAGCACTGACAGATGTGAGGGGACACAGGGTGGCCTGTTTCAGAAGCTCTGCAAACTACAGTTAAAAAGCAAGCAGTTAGGTAGCTTAGCTCAAGCATCCTGACATAATTTTTTGTGGAGGGTGGGGATGGAATGATTCTGAAGAGCTTCTCAGTACAGCTGCCACTCCTGTCAGTATTACTTGAGCCACCTCTGTGTTCACTTGAACTCCCACTACCACTGCATCATTCACTATGCTATTTGATCCTAGGAAACCCTGTTGCTGTACTGTGACTTCAAAGCTGCTGCCATAGCTGCATGTGTGGAAGGTTATCATCTACTGTAACTAACAAAAAAGTACTGAAAATTGTTAACCCTTCTGTAACAGAGCAAGTTTCTATTTCTTAGAAATACATCCTCCATCAATGTGGTTTTAAATTCCTCAATCAGCCCAGTATACACTTTGGTCCTGATTTCTGTCTCTGGGACTGGATTTTCAGTTTGGCATTCATTATTTGAAGGTTGCATTTTTGGCATAATTTTGGTCTATTTCTGGAGCCTTCCAGCTAGTACTCCCTGTCCATAAATTAACTACAAGATGCAAGACTAATGTCACCACTACTCAAACCCTAGTTATCTCTCTGGGTTGAGACTTTGGGTTGAGGTCAATGACATGACTTCTCTTAGAGGCACTGGAAAATTGCAGCCCTGATTATTTCTCTGTAATATGATAGGCAAATATGGCAAAATACTGAAATACCTCATCATGTACTAAACATGCTCTTGCACGTTGGACATGTAATAATGATATGACTCATACACAAAAACTGGATTATCCTCTAGGGACAGACAGTGATCTCTTCTCTGTGGTGACCTGTGGCGACAGGACCCAAGGGAACTGCCTGATGTTGTGTCAGGGGAGGTTTAGGTTCGGTATTAGGAAAAACTTCTTAACTGGAACAGGCTCCCCAGGGAAGTGGTCACAGCACCAGCCTAACAGAGTTCAAGAAACATTTGAAAAAAACCCCTTGGGCACAGGGTGTGACTCTTGGGGTGTCCCGTGCAGAGCCAGGAGATGGACTTGATGATCCTTGCAGGTCCTTTCCAACTCAGCATATTCTGTGATTCAACAATATGTACCAAGACAGAAGTATTTAATTACTTATTTTTGATTAATTGTTAGCCCTAAATTAATTATATTTATAAATGTGATTTAATGTTAGGGCTTTAATAAAATATGCAGATATAATACCTAAGATTATTTTTTCCTTAATATTGGAGAGCAAGTTACTCCTAAAAAAAAAGAAAAAGAAGAGCGCCCCAAATAATTTAATTTTATTTGATCTCAGAGATTTTAATGTTGTTCTAAGGCAAATTTTAAGAACCTTGTTAACATAAAATGTCAGAATATTTTAAAACATACTGGGAGGTGTAAACTTAGTTTGACCATTTCTAGGGGCTTAGAAGCCCCTAGAAATGGTCAAACTAACAGCTGAGGAGGAAGCTTGATTTTATGATTTCTGGACCTGAGTCTGTGTTTCTATAACTTCAAAGTGTTCTTCTGCAGTTCAAAATATAAACAACCAATGATACTTTGGGATTTAGTATTAACACTACGTCAGGGAAACATTCCAATATTACTTAGTGAAGAAGTGGAGTCAATTCTAACATTCTTATGGATTTAGCAGTCTCTAAGGTATTTCAGGGAAACAAAGTGCTGTCAATGTACATTAACTTTTTCCCTTACTCAAAGACCACTGAACTCAACAAGGATTTTTTGAGAAGCCAAAAAGATTTAAAAGTTTCCATTTCCTTTGACTTTCATCTAGAAAGGGTGTGAAACCAATCCTGTTCTCCTTCAGACTGGCTTGATAATAAGTTGCTATTTAAGCTTTAAGATGTGCACAGATGAGAGTTCAAGGCTTCAATGACCCATGGAGATCAGTCAGGGAAATTGCACATGGGGAGTCACAATTCTTCTCAAAGTTATTCACATAGCTGCTTACTGAGAGCAGTTCAGCACAAAGTCCTCCTACAGTGATCTGCTGCAGCTAAGCAGGCAAGTGTCAGTGAGGGACAGGTACTTTAGTCTTCCTTCTTATTTTTCTGTGCTGCCATTCCAGACCAAAAGAAAAAAAAAAATCATTATTTTCAGAGGCTTCTAGTATAATCAGTGCTTTCCAAAATTGTGAGAGGAAGATATTTCATCTTTCTTTTCCAAGGTTAGTTACAGTCTTGCCCTGAAATTAGTATAAATCCCTAATAATGCTCTCTGTGCAGAACTCAGATGAACTATTTATCTTATAAGATCTAGGTACCCTCTAATCTTTGAGTTTCCCTTAGTCTAAAACTTCCAGAGCCTAATCTGTTATTAGGGACCACTCTAAAAGTGATGAGCTCTTCTCTTCTTTCCTTGCTTGAATCCTGACTTTTCTCTCAAGACAGGAAGATTAAATTGAAAGATCATGTAGCCTGCTCGAGAAGATGAAGCCATAATGGCATGGTGCTTTCTGATCAAATTGGTGAAGTTCTACATTTAAAAGTAATTAAAGAATGAACCAAGAATATAATTTATGCTGAAATGCACTTTGATCAATTCTGTTTTTACATTTGCTTTTGGAAAAATAGAAAGATTATCATAGGAAAGTTCTTGAGAGCTGTAAATTGTTTTCATATTCAGCTAAGGAGAAAGCAATCTGATGAATCTATTACATTTCAAAATACACATCAACGAAAAATGAGATCAAAATCTGAATGAAACAGAACAATAATCCTGAAAGGTAAGCTTGAGACAGATATTTTTATATAAATAAAAATGAATTCATCTTTTTTCTTAGGACAGTAGCTCAGCACCATGTTAAGCGCCAGGAAACCATTCCCATCTAGCCAGGGAAATCAGACTTGAGGTCTTTTCTAGAAGATTCTAAGGAGCAACACTATAATCTTGTTGAGTTTTGATTTAATGGAAATGGTATATCTACTGCCTTAGGGTGATGGCCAAGTGGACAGACATAGCTCAGAAAGCCGTCAGTGTTTTGACCTGCCTTAGGGACAACTACCTACCCAGCAGTGTAGATGCAAGAAACCCCCATCAGAATGCTGAGCCATCTAGAACTGTAACTATTTTGTCTATGACACTTGCACGCAGTAGAAAAAAAGATCTAATAATATTCTGCATTTTCAATGTCTTAAATGTCTTAAAATGACTTCATAGTTACATGACTGTGAATAAACTTCCTCAGTATCTACCCTGAGCAATTATGGAGTATGATGATCCTTAAATAAAATAGGACTACAGCCTCTGTTTTCCTTATACTTAAATTTCTTAATCTTTAATATAAGTATCTTCTCCACTAAAAACACTGAAGCACTGCATCAGCAGTTGTCAGGGGAAATTGTGATACCCAACAAGCCAAACAAGTAATTCACTGAAGGGCAAGCCAACATATTGGGCTATGAGACTTTAACAGTGTTAAAATTAGCAAAGCACTGCCAGAAGTGTGACTATATACTTTTGTTGGATGATACTATAAGTTGCAATATGTAAAAAGCTGACAAAGGGAGAAAAGATGAAAGCAAAAAGCTAGGATATAACTAATGATAATAAAACTCTTGGCAAGTCAAATTACTGAGAGTCTCATATCAAAAGCAACTTTGACAATAATGGGATTCCAGAGTCCATAAAATTAGTCATGATTCAAAGATAAAAACATCAACAATTTGCATAAAAGCTTTCCTTTAAAGATTTAGCACTGTGTACCAAATGAAGAAAAAAAGCACCACCATAACAGCAACACTTTAATATAGGTATCCATTATCTAATGCTTATATAATGGAAGCCAAATTGAGCTCATTATTATCAGTGCTATTATGCTGAATGCTAAATGAACTCATCATAGAAACACACTTGCTTAAAAAACTATTACCACAACATCAGTGACAAGGAAAAAAATTGCATGCAAACTTCCTGAGATGACTAATTTGATTTCAATGTTAACTTCTAATGCATTATTAATCAATAGTTCATTATATTTTAGGATAGCATTTAGTTTATTTGTGGTTTATTTGTATACATTTCATTTCTGTAATCTTTTACTATATTGCACTTTATTCCTACATAAACAATGCTGGTTGTTCTGATACAGATTTACAGTAAATGCAAGTATGATATATTTCTGTGTAATTCAAATTTGTTCTGTTTTCCAAAACCAGGAGAGGTACAAAAAGAAAATGCAATTCAATGAAAACAATAAACTAAAGCTATGGGAAAAGACTGAAAATTTTACATTTTTAAATGGCTTGCATAAGTTTATTGTTAAAAGACATACAAATACAGTAGAATAGTAGATGTTTTAATGTAACAATCATATATACGAAACAATAGGTTGCTTGGAGTCTGCAAGTCTTAGGAATTTTTTTTTTTTGGTATCAAAATAAAATGCAATATTTGCATGCTGGAATATTGATATTCCTTCTGTCAGGACTGAATAAACCATGACTTCTATTAAAATTGGTGTTTCAGAGTAATTTCAGAACTCCAACATTATTTTCTGGTAATAGAGTTTATGAGCAACAGAATAAAGGAAGTCATGATTCTTGGAAGGCAGAAGTCCTCTTATTTCATGACCATTTTAGCACTTACAGAAGATACTAAAAAAACCTCCTTTTATCCAGAGTTTCACAACAAGGAAAAAAAAAAAAAGACTGTGATTTCTATTTACTTTTCTTTAAAGTTTTAATTTATATTCACATTACAGATTCAACTATTTGTCTAAAAAATTGCATTATGTAAAACTAAATTGAAAGTGAAAAGTGAATTGAAAAATATTTTCAAAGATAATTTCAAAATATTGAAATCATTCTTCTAAAATGAGTTTTGTAAAAATGTTTTGAAAATAAAATTGGAAACTAGGTCTCCTGCCATAAGGGTGTTGGGTATGATATAATCTTTCTCTGATGATATCCTATTTACAGAGGAAGTACACTAATAATATTGCTTGCTTGACTTTTTTTTTTTTTTTAAGAGGAAATACTCAACAAAAAGGCTTTCTGGCAGGAAAAAAGCTATAAAGGTAGTATTCTGAAGGTTTTGAAATGTGAATAGCTTCAAATTATGATGAACTAAAATTCATCAAAAAATAAGACTGCCAATGTGTACAGTCTGAAGACTGAATTAGTTAGCAATTGTCTTATTTACACATCTCTAATAAGCAAAATAGCTATATATTTATTTTTCTGAAGGGTCTTGGATTCTTTCTTTTATCTTCCCACTTGTTGGTATAACAATGGAGGGGTTGGTACCATTACCAAAAGAGGTAAAAGGTTATATTTTGTGAGTTTTTGTTTCTTGTCTCCTAAAAAAATAAAAATTAAAAAAAAAAAAAAATCTTCTTTTAAAATCAAAGCATAGTCATAGTTACAACACAGTAATCTTCATTGTTAAACCTTTCCTTGATTTTCTGCACTAGAACAAGGAAGATCTGGCCAAACTTTCAGCATTTTCGTTGCATTTTTGAAGACCCTGTTCCAGTAGTTAGCCAATATGTCAAATAAAAATTACATCGATGTTTTTAATGGAAAATGATATTTCAGTATGGTTACTAATGGCTGAAATGGCTGAGACATAAGTGAAGCACATTTTTGAAGCATTATTTTGCCAGTCAAAAAGATCCTCTAACATATATTTATTTTATATATCTTTTTTATCTTTTTTTATCTTTTTTTATATCTTTTATCTTTTTTATATCTTTTTTTATCTTTTATATATATTTTATATATCTTTATATTTATATATATCTTTATATATATTTATATTTGTCGGAAAGAGTTACAGTATAAAATAGGTTGAAAGAATAGTGTCGTGTATCCAGATAATTTATTAAATGATCTCTATCTTGCAGCCAAGATACACAGTTCAAAGCATAAAAGGTTGTTGGATTCAGCCTATCGATCCAGCCTTTCCAGGTCCCTCTGCAGAGCCCTCCTAGGTGACAGGGAATTTCCAGAGCTTGATCTTAAACTGGATTCCATTATTCTTAACTTGTCTGAAGGGTACAGTCACACAGCTAGTAAATGAGAGACAGAGACAAACCCTTCCAGAGGGTGTTTCATCAATGTAAGAAAGCTGTTAAGCTATTAGGCAGTGTCCAAAGGAGGGCAATGAAGATGGTGAAGAGCCTTGAGGGGAAACTGTAGTGAAGCAGCTGAGGTCACTTGGTCTGTTCAGCCTGGAGGAGACTGAGAGGAGACCTCACTGCAGTTACAGCTTCCTGGTGAGGGGAAGAGGAGGGGCAGGCACTGATCTCTTCTCTGTGGTGACAGGGACAGGACCCAAGGGAATGACCTGAAGCTTGGTCAGGGTAGGTTTAGGTTGGATATTAGGGAAAGGTTCTTCATCCAGAGGGTGGTTGGGCACTGGAACAGGGTCCCCAGGGAAAGGGTCAGCATCAGCCTGACAGAGTTTAAGAAACATTTGGACAATTCTTGCAGGCACATGGTGTGATTCTTGGGGATGCTGCCACTCAAAATCAGGAGTTGGACTCGATGGTCCATGTGGGTACCTTCCAACTCAGCATATTCTGTGATTCTGTGATCGTATTTATCTTGCATGCCTTTAATAGGTGAAGACAAATTGCTATTTAGAGGGATTTCTATTTCACCAGACCACTAGTTGACTTAATTTTTCAGTTGCTGGTCAGATAAATCCCATCTTTGATTTTGGAATCTAAGCTATATTATTTTCAAGTATTTTAATTGATTAAAATAATTTTCCTGATTATGAGTTTTTATATATGCACCCAAACCTATGACCAATGCAATCCATAAAGTGTCCTGGCTAAAGCCATTATTGTAACTTCCATTCCCCACATTTTGATAGGACAGTCATTGCTCATATGTTGATCTTTTTTGTCATCCCATGTTCTATACAGCAACAACTGCTCAAAAACAACCTCACATTTTTTTAATGTTAAAGCAACCACCAGATGGCGACCTTACAATTGCATATATAAAACAAACCAAATTGAATGTGGATTGATTTGATTTAGCTTAAATTTAGTGGGTATTATTTTTATTTTTTTAAAATAAAACAAAAAACATGGCCTAAACTGTGCATGAAATGTCTCCAGGTATTTTAATTGGCTACAGGTTTTATTAGAGCCTATTCTTTATAGTGAATTCTTAAAGAATATTGTTTGAGTAAATTCCCTATATTCCTCACTTTTCCTTTTTCTACTGTAATACATTGTAGTTCTCTACTTCTTATTAAATCTCTAATTACTGAAACACAAAACACTAGCATTGGGACTCCCACAGAGTATGCAGAGCTACATTTTTCAATGAAATGATGGTCAGTGTATCATTGCTTCCCATTTTGTAAGGCAGCAAAGCCTTTTTAAAGACTTTTCAGTTTGCATAGCTAGGCTCACAAATTGATCTGTCTGTCAAACTGATGCAGGTGCCAGACTGATGCAAGTGCTAGACACATATTAAGAGCTTTTTCCAAAGTCTGAAGCCTCAACCGGTAGGCTTTCTACTGCTTTAGACCAGTCCTTGTTTTTCTCCTTCAGTCTCTGTCTGATATATATCTAAGATAGATCTGATGTAGAAAGCAATTTCCTGTTAGAACTATGTCCACAGAATACACTATTCTTCATCAATTTAAAATGGCAAATTCAGGTATTTAAAAATAATTTTTGGCAATATATACTTTCACGCTGAAAGGCAGTGTTGGATTGCTCAATATTTGATCATGTTAATTTAAAAGAATAAAATGAGTAGGAGTTTGCAAGCCAGACAGAACAGCAATGATACTCAAAAAGATAGTACAACAAATTGCTAAACAATCAGTTTTTAAAAACCTAGAGGAAAACATGTGGTGAGAAATAGCCAACACGGATTTTTCAAAAAGAAATCAGGTCAAACCAGCAAAATTTCTTTTCCTGGAAGGGTGACCTCTCTAGATGAGGCAGAAGACAATAGATGTGGTATATTTTAAAGTTGGAAGGAAAAGTTCCACTTAGCATTCATGCAAACAAATACTGGCATGAAATTACCATATAGGTACAAAATCTGTTAAAAATCATACTCAGAGATTAATTAGAACGAGTTCATGGTCTGACTAGACAGCCTGTGTTGAATCTGGGTTGAAGTGTGCCAGCACTTTCACCACTAGCTTGTATGATGAGAGAAAACATAGTTACCTCTGTTGGTTAGAGTATCATGCTACTAACTCCAAGGTTGTGGAATCAGCATGGGCCACTCACTTAAGAGCTGTACGTGATGATACTTGTGGGTCCCTTCCCACTTAGACTTTTCTGTGGCTCACAGCAATTCTGTGAAAAGTTCACCTGGACTACAGACACTCAGGTTGGAAGAGCTGACACACTACTGAGAAGACTGGAATTCAGAGTAATCTTGGTAGACCAGAGAAATCATATCAAATCAAGAAAATGTAGCTCAGTCAGAGGATAACAAAGTATTACTCTTAGAAAAGGGAAAGCAGATGCATATAAGTTGCATATAAGATGGGAAATAAATAGCTGGAAATGGGAAATAATTCTGGAAGGGTAAATTACTTTTTGCAACACATTTAGGGAGGCTCACTCACTGTGGGCAATCAAACTGATACATACAAATCATTATTCTGCTTTGACATTGATAAGGTTTCACAGAGTGTTTCAACCAGTTTTGACAATAATGCTTTTGGGTACAGAATAACTGGGGTCAGTCCTGAAGAAATTAATTAGGAGGACAAGTTATTTATAAAACACGACTGACAGAAAGACTGAAAGAACTGATTTTTTGGGGTTGCAGAAGACTTCAGAAGCATAAATGTTCTTCAGTATCAAATAAAAAGTTTCTGTAAAGATGGCAGTACTTTCTATGCCACTGGATAGGGCAAGAAACAATAATCTTAGTTTACAGAAAGGTTTTCTTACTATGAGGATAGTTAAATATACCAACTAGCTAATGACCAGGCTTGTAAAATCTTCTCTTGGAAGTATATAAAACCAAATTCAATAAACTTAGCAGGGAGAAGTTATTCAAAGAAGCCTTAGGAGAAAAATAATGGATGGTGTTTTTTTAAACTTTTGAAAAAGCTTAAGTTAAATAGCTATTTTTACCATTGTGTTCATCAGAGGTAAAATCGTTAAAGAAGATCATCCATCACTCACTTTTAAATGGTTCCATTCTCTATTATTCTTAATGAAATTCAGTTAAGGTGCAGTGCTCTCTTTCAAAATTCTGATTGTTTCCAGAGAGAAAAGGCAGTGGACATTTTTCTTAAGAAAAAATTGAAAACAATGGGGGACAGATAACCATTTCAGCATAATCACCTAGAAGTTGGCAAGCTGTGAAAGAAGACAGTACCGTGTGGAATATTTTGCAGTATTCATCAGTCCTGTGAAAGAACCAACTTCAGGAATGAGACTAGGAGAGGAAAAATTCTTTTATTCTGTGTGACATGAAGACAGGTTGTATCAAAGAATCCTGCTAAAGAGTTTCAACCAAGGGACATGGAAATCTTTACACTTCTTTCATTCTAAAGATTCTATGGATTCTGAAGGAGTAGTATATGGTAAGCCCAAGTAATTTGTGTTAAATTTTTAAAACTCATCCATGAAAGCTTATTATTTTCAAATTTTCAGAAAAAAAGAGAAGAATATAGCTTTGTTACAAAAGAAGATCATTAAATGTTTGCTTTGCATTTAAAGCTCTCAACTCTGGAACTGCAAGCAATACTGCCACAGTAAGTGTTAAGATAGTAGTATCTGTAAGAGAGGAAAAAATATTTTCTGATTGTACCTTTCAATGAAGTCAGGATGAAAAAAAACCCCAAAATAATGAAAAAATATAAAAAATATGTAAAAATAAAAATTGTGTCGATAACAATTTTATATTTTCATAGTGAGCCACATTGTAGGAGAGAGACTTGCCCACTCTTGGCATTTTTAATTCATAGCACTTTCTTCAAGCTCATTTTGTGATGACAAAGAGTGAAAGAAATAAAACGCTGCATAGGTCTTAACTGAAACATTTACTTCATTATGAGTAATGTTGTCTCCAGCCTGATATAGAATGAAGATTACAGAGTCAGTAATGCAGTGGAATACCTTTCCTGTACCTTTACTGTCCTTCAACAATATGTATACATCTTGATCATATCCAAGAGAAGCCACTTTGGAGCATGCAGGGCTCTTATTTTGTCTTGAAAAAATCATACTGCCTATTTTTGCTACAATTTTTTAATACAGTTATTATTAAAGAAAAGATAAACCTAAATTTTCTAAACCTATAAAACTGTTGAGCATTAAAATCACAGACATAACTTTGATTCTTAAACTTTTTATACTCCTAAGAAGGCATACACAGAGAAGTGTCATAACTCCAGCCAGCAACCAAGTCCCAGACAGTCACCAGCTGACTCCCCCACCAACAGGACTGGGGAGAGAAGTGGAAGGTTGAGATAAAGACAGTTTAACAGAGAAAGTAAAAGACATGCACACAAGCAAAGCAAAACAAAGAATTCATTCAATACTTCCCACAGGCAGGCAGGTGTTCAGATGTCTCCAGTATAACAGGGCTCCATCATGGATAATGGTTACTTGGGAAGACAGATTCTGTCACTCCAAACATGCCTCCCCTTCTTTCTCCTCCCCACTTTATGCACTGAGCATAATGTCGTATAATCTGGAATATTCCTTTGGTCATTTGGGGTCACCTGTCCTGGCTGTGTCTCCTCCCAACCTCCCACATACCCCAAGCTGCCTCACCAGGCTGGCAGTATGAATAACAGAAGGGGCCTTAGATCTGTGTAAGCCCTGCTCAGCAATAACAAAGGCATCTCTGAATTAGCACTGTGTTCAACACAAATCCAAGACCCCATCCTGGTCACTGTGAAGAAAATTACCTCTATCCCAGCCAAAATTAGTGCAGGTGGGTATCAGTGGAAGAATTCAAAAGCTATGGGCTGAAAGCTTCATATTACTTTGAAAAAATATTTGCACTATGTGAAAGTCCTGTTGCATATGTTTTGGTTTTGAAACACACTATTTATTAATTTTTCAAAATTTATGTTACACTCATATAGCTGGTAATTTTCAGTTATGACTAATAAGTACAAGGCTCATAAGGTTCTCTGCAACTTTTTAAGGAGACACTTTTTTTTTTCAATCATTTCACCCTCTGCAGCAGTGTTATGGAAAGAGATTAAACCTGCCAGCCCTTCCCAAACCAGTGATCCCAGAGCCTCTGGAGGAATTTGTGAATTTGAAGGTAAACTTTCTGTCTGTTAGAGACAAGAATCTTTAAACAGTTGAAAAGATTTTCCTCTATGCATTGATTAACACTAAATCTTTTTAGATCTATTTCAGCTTCATTGCTCTCCTGCCATTTGAATTGCTGGGCCAGGAACATATAATTCAAACAGAATTCAATTGAGAGCTGTGCTATAAATAATATCCTCACCATACAGAAAAGTGAGTATTATATAGGTAATATTTTAACCAAACTAGAGGAGCTCTGATTGTGTACTAACTTCTATTTTGTGCTGCAGTGTTAACATTGGGGTTGATAGTTAGGATGCAGCTGGAAAGAATGGAATCCGGAAATTCAAGAAAAAGTTTACTATCTAGTTTGACCATTGCTACCACATACACTTGAAGAAAATTAATAGCAAAAAATACAAACTTGAAGACCGGTTGTAATCTATATAGTAATTTGAAGACCAGTTTAACTCATCTTACTTTTTTTCTTTCCTGAAACTATAAAATAAAATTTTTAATTCCATTTGATTCGTCAATTTCCCAGTTAAGGGCATTTTCTGAGGAAACAGAGACATCTCATATGCTATATCATAAAAAAGAAAGGGGATTTAATGGTTTTCTTTGATAAGCTCTTAGGCCAAACTATACTTCTAATCTGGTCACCTAGAGGCATTTCAGAGCTGTGTGAAGCACTTTTCTTTCTGAAAGTAGATGATTTTTCTGACAGGCAGATAATGCAAAACTGGACTATGTCATAAGAGAAGGGAAGATTGAATTGACTTGCTCAGCACATATGTATTGTCCAATATAGTCAGAATATAGTTATAAGAACATGGTAAGAATTATCACATTGAAATTTCAAAGAAACAAGCACATATTTTAAAAAGTCTAGAGCTTCTCTATAGTTGCTCTAATTTTACTTTGGTTAATTTCAGTTTTTCAAATTATAATTACTACCTTTTAATTTTTCGAATGTATTTTGAATATTGGTAATTCTGAGATATTTGGACAGATTGAGAATGCTCTGATGGAACTGAGATACAATCCTCACGGAATTATGTTGCCCCCCCTCGCCCAAATCTCCTCCTCCCAACTAAATTTGTTTTGTTTTGGTTTTGTTTTGTATTGGGTATAGAACAAAATGACAAATTGATTGTTATACTTCTGGTTACTGCTATTCATGGGTTTTAGAAGTTGTTACTGTAATATACTGTCCTTTCTTCAGAAAAAGAAGGCACTATAGGTGACTTGCATTCATCTGTGAATGTTTGTCTAACCATCACTTTTTTTTCTGGTTAAAACTACACCCAGCTAATGTGTCATTCAGGGTGCCCACCACCCAGGTTTTGTGGTGGTACCTTTTTATAGATAAGTTTTTCTGCTCTGGAGGGAAGTTTCTCTCTTTCTATGCACATTTGTTATGATGTTCAGTCTGTTCCTCAAGATCTTTCTGGAAATGGGCTGGAGGGCTTCAGGAGGCTTTGGTGAACTTCCAACCCCTTCCAGATCAACCTCTGGTTGATAGTCCGGGCTCGGTTCTCAACCTCATTACTGCTTGCACTGGGCTGTGTGGTGCTTATTTCCAGAAGCCAGAACAAGGATTTTTGTCCCCAAACAGGCTGTCCTACCTCCATAAGGCTCCCTTCTCCAGGCACATCTTGTCCTTTCTCACAGCCTGGTCTTACCATCAGTCCTTGGTTATTTGGCTACAGGTGTTTGAGACTTACATATTAGCCCTTTACCTTCTGGGCTTCTACATCTGGACAAACTAAATATTTTTGGTATCATGGCTAAACTGAAAGACAGTAATCTGTGTAGGTCAAAGAAAGAAACACGACTTGGGTTTTTATTAATGTACAGATTGTGAGATTCTATTACTTTTTAATCTTGTAAACTTTAAATTTCTTTTTGAGATAGTTATTCTACTTGTTACCATAGTAGTCTGTTAGTCAGAAAAAATAATAAATCAGTGAAAGCAAGGACTGTTGCCCCAGACAACAACCTTCATGACATTAAACTATAGTCAAGATTTTATATATAATATCATGAAGTAGAATAAAAAAGGAAAATGTTTGTTAAAACAAAAATGTTTACAGTATTGGTAACCTTCTCTTTCTTTTAGCACAAATATATTCTGAAGTGTGCTGTACTCTCCCAATTACCTAAGGTTTTCAGCAGTTTTAAAAATCAGGCTACAAAGGTAATCCTACTGTTATCATGATATGCAATTAAACTCAGATGTTACTTAGACTGCATATTTTTCTGCATTTCATATAAACCATATTATTTTTACTCATTAACTATTTTTTAAATATTTTAATTCTAAGAAAAGGATATTATTTATTGAATAAGGTGTAATACTTTCTAAAAAACATCAGAAAGTCCAGCCCTCAATTTTTCAGTAAAGTATTATTACTGTCCTTATCTAGATGCCTTTAAAATATCCATTCAACACTACTTCAAAATTGCCCTTCAGAATGACTAGCATAACAGTAATATAAGTCGTAGTCTCAAAATAGGCAGGATTACAAGATGGGTTCAAAATGAGCAAGTATCACAAATCTAATGCCTGGATTCTCCTGGCTGTACTGTTTAGTAGTGATTCCAGACAGTCCATACTTTACAGCAAACACTTTCAATTAAGAAATTTGTCAGTTGATTTGATTATATTGTTGTTGCTCAAGTTGAATGTAGCCCATGGTCCAAGGAAAGTTCACTGAAATAACTTAAATATTTCAGTTAAAAAAATGATTGTGTGTTTAAAAAAAATGTATTGAGATTAAAAATGCACCTTAATATGAATTTAAAAATATTCCATTTACCAAATCTAGAATAGGATTTCACACTAATGAAAGCCTCTAGGAATCTACTGTAATTGACCCTATCAACAGCTGGATGGTGCACCATGATGCAGGTGTGAAATAGTCTCAATTTACTCTTCACATAAACTCCTCCACCATCTCATTCCCAGATAATGGAAATAAACTGACATTTGTAAAATCATTTTGTTAGTGTAAACATGAGAGGATATTTCTGTACCATAGTTCCTCCTATAGTTAAGTTGTTGGTTCAGATTATGTGCCACCTTCTATGCCATGTTTTTTTTTTTCCTTTTCTACCTGTTGTAAACAAACTATCCATCCTTGAAGGAAACAAATCTCTCAAGCCTACAGGGATAGCAATATCTTCTACTATAAAGCAAGTTTTTCCGTCAAGAGATAACTCTTGAAAAAAGTGCAGATTGCTATTCCCAGCAAAAAAGGAAAAATTTCCTTATAATATGCAGCATTCTGTATAAGAAATGTCATTAATTACAATTTCCAATATTAAACCAAATTAGTCTGATAGTCCCCTACCTAATCTGTTACTCATGAAATTAGAACTCTTGTAGCAGAAGCTTTACCCATGAAATACTGAGGTTCTGGTATATAAATTGAGAAATCTCCAGTGGTTTTGATACTCATTCAACACCTAATTCATATGAAACTGAAAGGCCATAAGCTCCCAGCTTCTCATAAGCACAGATGGGCTCATTTTCATCAAGTACAGAGAAGAGTTTGCCCCCAAAATATTGTACATTTATGAAATCCATGTGGGTTTTTCCCAAGTTTGGCTATTATAAACCTGTATTTTGAAGTAACTTCTTTACAATTTAAGTCAACTTTATTTTTGTTTCTTAACTTTATATTACATTTATACACACTCGAAGAACAACTAACTTCTATTTCAATGAATAAAATGTTTCACAACCAAAACATTCTGTTTCAAATGTAACAGTAGTTAGATCTTTTTATTTTCACAGTTTCCACTATAACTAGCCTTTGTGGTCAATAGTCAGGCTACCTGTATAAAGAGCAGTATTGTATCATTTGATGTCATAAAAATGAGCTTTTTTCTGCCTAAAGGTAAGCAAGTGAAAATTATATAATTTCAGCTGAATTTATGAAATAGACAAATAAAGTATGAAGGGGATGTCTCCAAAAAGATATTAAAAGACAAAAAGAATAATTCATAAATCATGTGTTTCTGAATAAATCATTGAAAATAACTGAGAAGGTGCTTGAAAGCCATACAATGAGAAGGTGAAAAATTCAAGGTGTCCATGACAGTACTAAAAATGAGATTATAAGAATTTAGCAGAAAGATCCACAGAATTTCTTGAGTAGCTCTGTTTAATTTTAGCCTCAGTAGTTTCCTCTATTATAGTTTTTATACAGTGCTTTGTAATATAATGACTGATGTTGATAAAGTAACCAACTTGTATAATTAAAGAATTATGCAAAGCATGAAATTTTTAACGCATTCTGTAAACAAACAGATCCTGTGAGAGTGACAAGCAGTCACTGACTTATGAAGATTTGAATCATTCTCTGCTGAGGAGGAAGTTGTACCAAGGATCCTGAAAGAAAGAAGTTGTACCAAGGCAGATGTCAAATAATTATTTTAATTTAAATTCCTGGAATTTTCAAGTTTTAGCTGAGAGTTTTCTTGAACTGAAGCAATCAAATTGATCTGTGCCTTAGAAGTATTAAATCTTTAATAAAACACAGATTTTTTTTCAAACAGAACACACTGGGAACCTGAAAGTCCTAAATTTGCTATTCTTGTCTTCTTACTGCTACTTTAGCATTATGAAGATGGTTAATACCATGAGAGTAAGATTAGATGTTTTACCTGTGTTTGTGAGGGATACAGAAAAGGATTTAGTAAATCCTTGTCCCCACTTTTTTTGTTGGTATTCAGTCATAGTATTAGTTTAATGGTCGGACTCAATCTTAGAGGGTTTTTGACAAAAATTAGGGACACTAATTATTTCTGTTAAACTTATTTTATTTTTCACTTATTTGTAAGATTAAGATCTCTAAAGAATAGAAGCTAATGTTCTTGGTCTACGTGCTCATTTTTGCTACTTAAATTTTTGAGAAATATTTGAGAAGAAAAAATAATCAAATTCTTTCTATGCAAAGGTATTAAGGGTTCCCTTAACCCGATCTCTGAGAAGTTGTAAACATTTCACTCTGTTATCACCCAATCAGTGCTTATTCCTTTCAATTATGTATCTTTATATACTCTAATACTGCAACTACAGTTTCTTGTCACAGAAACACAAAATATTCCAGAATACAAATAACAGTCTCCTTTGGTTGCCTGGTTTAAAGAAAAAAACTAATTTTAAAAATTCATTAAAATGCTGTACAAAAGCATCCAACTTACATGTTCTCAATTATCCCCTTGAAGATATCCACTGAGTATAAAACAAGCTTAAAAAAACTAGTCATAGAATTACATAGTTTTAAGAATACCCATCTTCTTCTGAAGTTGAAGGAGTTGATGGAGTTCTTCAGATTAAATGTATTTGTACATTCTTACTTTGTAATTTTTTCTTTTAATGCACCTACAAATCATTGATGCTGAGAGACCAGTCATTCTTACTTCCAGGTTTGTGTTGAACAAATGTCAGTGGGTGAAACCCAGGTTTTATTGGTGCCATAATCTAATTGAGCAGTACTGTATATTGCTGAAATTCCAACAGCCTTTGTAGTGGGCACTTCATCATTCTGACACTTTTCCTCCAACACATGGGGACCAGTAGTGGCGTGTCTAAGCTTATTTTTCACTGTAAGCCACTAAACTACTGATCAGTAAAAAACTGACCCAAACACTTAATATCCAATAAGAATTAATGAACCAGGTGAGTCATACATTTATTACATTGCTTGTTGGGGCAGCCATTTTAGCAGTTGCAGAGTTCACATGACACCATCCAAACAGCAATGTTTTCCTGATGAAAATACTTTGATGAGACTTTTCCACAGGGAAAGCTGTAGTGCATATCTGCATGTTAATATGTCTACATATAGGTTTATATTCTGCTCAAAAAGGGCATCTACTGAAACTCTGGAAATAGTATGGCTCTGAAAATTCTCGATGAAGATATGTTAAGAGAAATGAAGTAATCAATGTTTAACATAAGAATACCTGTGTAGTTGTCAGGGATCATGGCTATAGGCCAGAGAAACTGCGGGGGTGGGGAGGGAAGGAAATACAAACCAAGGAAATTTCAACCTGGCTGTAGCTACTTAATGTTGTCTAATGCAATTAAGTAATGCCTGAAACAACCTACCATTGTCTTATTTGAGAGACCAGTTTAGCAAGCTATATTGGCATGGTGCATGGAATCTTTCTCTACAAGTCTAACTGTAGTGATTAGGAAAACATAGCTATTATAATATTGTAGAAACAGTTCGTCAGTTAAATTGAACTTCAGCATGTGAAAGGTATACATCATGTAATCACAGTGTACATAAGCTTGCAAATCAGCAAGTGCAAACAAAGCAGTTGAAACACCAACAAAAAACACTCATATAAAGACTAGTGATTAAAACCTCATCTATCTTGCAGTCTAGAACTTTAATTGTTAATCATTACTCTGTTCTATTCTACCTGTGCACTGAAAGTACTCTGTCAAAGAATACTAGATGCACCTCTATATTGTGCATCTAAAGCACTTAAAGCAAGCCAGAGGTCACTTAATAAAGTTTTAAAATTAGCTAAGCTTTAAGAATGGTGTTGAAATTGGTTTTCACATAGTAAGTTTAAGCTATAAAAATATTCCCTTCGAACTATAACTAAGAAAAGAGTTTCAATCTTTTCCCTTTTCTCAGTACCCAGAAGTGTCACATTGTTCTTCATGTTTTTAAAACTGGATATGCCTTAGTAAGCAGTATGATGCAACAGCAGTGGAGTGATAAAACAAACCACTAGGAAGACCCAGCACACAATATATCTGGTATGATCTGATTGCTTTATTCTACCTATAGTATCATCCCATGGACTAAATAAACATTACCAAATATATCTGAAGCACACAATTTAGTTTGAGAAACCAAACTCAAATAAGGTAGCCTAACTTTTGTAATGTGAAATTGCTCTGCAATGAAAACAAAAGCGGGGGAATACCTGAAGCATTAATGAACTCTGATTTTCTTTTAGTCCCAGGTAAGAAGGGTGTTTTGGAGCATGAGCTGTAGAAAGATTGGGCAGAAGCAAGACAACTGACAACCAAACTATCATGAGCAAAGTTTGTCGCTGTGATTGCTCTAAACTGCTTTGGGGACAGAATGCTACATTCTCATAAAACTTCCGGAGAATCAGCTTGACCAGATTTATGTGTCTACATCAAAATGAAGCTGTGAAAGCACCAGAGAAAACATGGCATTTGGAGGGAGTCATCTTAATAGTTCATTATAAACAGGTAATAAATATTTTTTTAACATCTTCTATGAAACTGTTTTAGGACACAAAATTTTTTTGCGCAGAGAAGATTCCTTCACCTATATGGGTTTACAGAATGGAAAGTTTCCACATTCAACATAATAAACAAAAAAAGATGGCATAAAAATATTAGTGGGTTTGGATCTCTCAAATTTACAGGACAATGTACACTGTGATTTAAACCTTAGTTAATGAGCTCATTAAGAAGCATCCTTAACAAACTTGAAAAGCAAGGGCTCAATCCCCTTTTTCAGGGTTAGGGTTAGGGTTAGGGTTAGGGTTTGGGGTTAGGGTTGGGTTAGCGTTAGGGTTGGGTTAGGGTTGGGTTAGGGTTGGGTTAGGGTTTGGGTGAGGGTTGGGGTCAGGGGGGTTAGGATTAGGGTTAGTGCTAGAGTTAGGGTTAGGGTTAGATTAGGGTTAGGGTAGGGTTATGGTTAGAGTTATGGTTAGGGTTAGGGTTAAGGGTTAGGTTTAGGGTTAGCATTAGGTTTCGGTTACGATTAGGGTTAGGGTTTGGATTAAGGTTAGGGTTTGGGGTTGGGGTAAGGCTTAGGGTTAGAGTTAGTGTTAGGGTTAGGTTTGGGGTTAGGGTTATGGTTTCGGTTAGGATTAGGGTTGGGATTAGGGTTAGGTTAGGGTTAGGATTAGGGTTAGAGTTAGAGTTAGGTTAAGGTTTGGGTTAGGGATATGGTTACAGTTAGGATTGGGGTTAGGGTTAGGGTTAGGGTTAGGTGTTGTTGTTAGGGTTAGGGTTAGGGTTAGAGGTCGGTTTGGGTCAGGGTTAGGGTTAGTGTTGTGTAAGGGTTAGGGTTAGGTTAGGGTTAGGTTTAGGGTTAGATTAAGGGTTAGGGTTAGGGCTAGGTTTGGGTTAGGGTTATTGTAGGCTTAGGGTTAAGGTTAGGGTTACGGTTCGTTCGGGGTTATGCTTAGGGTTAGGATTGGGTTAAGGCTTAGGGTTAGGGTTAAGGTTACGGTAGGTTTAGGGTTAGGGTTAGGGTTTGTGTTAGGGTTAAGATTACGGTTGGTTTAGTGTTAGGGTTAGGGTTAGTGTTACAGTTTGTTTAGGGTTAGGGTTGGAGTTAGGGTTAGGGTGAGAGGGTTGGGTTACGGTTAGGGTTAGGGTTAGGTTGAGCTGTAGGGTCAGGATAGGGTTGGGATATGGTTAGTGTTAGAGTTAGTGTTAGGATTAGGGTAAGGGTTAGGGTTAGTGTTATCGTTGGTTCGGGTTAGGGTTTGGGTTATGGTTAGAGTTAGGGTTAGGGTTAGGGTTAGGGTTAGAGTTAGTGTTAGGGTTAAGGGTTATGGTTAGGCTTAGGTTTGGGTCAGGGTTAGGGTTACTGTTGGGTCAGGGTTAGGGTAATGGTTAGCCTTAGGGTTTGGGTAGGGTTAGGGTTGGGGGTTACGGTTAGGGTAAGAATTAGGGTTGGATTAGGGTTAGGGATAGGGTTATTATGGGTTAGGGTTAGGGTGAAGCTTAGGGTTAGGGATGGGTTAGGGTTAGGGTAAGGGTTTCAGTTGGGTTAGGGTTAGGGTTAGGGTTAGGGTTGGATTAGTGTTAGGTTTAGGATTAGGTTTAGGGTAAGGTTTAGGGTGAGGGTTAGGGTTTGGATTATGGTAGGGTTAGGCTTAGCGTTAGCGTTAGGGTTTTGGTTAGGGTTTTGGTTAGGGTTAGGGTTAAGGTTAGAATTAGTGTTAGCGTTAGTGTTAGTGTTATGGTAAGGGTCAGTTTTTTGTCAGGGTTTGGGTTAGTTTTGGGTAAGGGTTAGGGTTAGTGTTAGGATTAGGTTTAGAGTTCGGGTTAGAGTTAGTGTTAGTGTTAGGGTTAGTGTTATGGCTAGGGTTAGGTTTGGGTCAGGGTTAGGGTTAGTGTTGGTTGAGGGTTAGAGTAATGGTCAGGGTTAGGGTTAGGGTTAGGCGATAGGGTTAGGGTTAGGATTAGTGTTTGAATTAGGGTTCGGTTAGGGTTAGGATTATTGTTAGGGATGGGGTTATGATGGGTTAGGGTTAGGGTTAAGGTTAGAGTTACCTTTTGGGTTGGGTTATGGTTAGGTTTATTGTTACGGTTACAGTTGGGTTAGGGTTAGTGTTAGGGTTGGGTTAGTATTAGGGTTAGGGTTATGGTTAATGTTAGGGTTAGGATTAGGGTTCAGGTTAGGATTGAGGTAAGGACTTAAGGTTAGGGTTAAGGTTGGGGTATAGGGTTAGTGTTGGGGTTATGGGAAGATTTAGGGTTTGGATTAGGGTTAGCGTTATGTTTAGCGATAGGATTAGGGTTGGGTTAGGTTTAGGATTAGTGTTAGGGTTATGATTAGGGTTGGTTTAGGGTTAGGTTAGGGTTACGTTTAGGGTTAGGGTTAGAGTTAGAGTTAGTGTTACAGTTAGGGTTAGTGTTATGGTTAGGGTTAAGTTTATGGTTAGGGTAATGCTTAGGGGTTCGGGTTAGGGTTAGGGTTAAGTTTTGGGTTAGGGTTGGGTTAGGTTTAGGGTTAGGGTTAAGTTTAGCATTAGGGTTAGGGTTATGGTTAGGGTAAGGGTTAGTGTTGGGTTACGGGTAGGGTAAGGGTTAGGGTTAGGTTGAGGGTCAGGTTATGGTCAGGGATATGGTTAGGGTTAGGGTAAGGATTAGGGTTGGGTTAGGGTTAGGGTTAGGGTTTGGATTAGGGTTATGGTTAGGGGTTAGGGTTAGGATTGGGGTTATCGTTTGAGTTCGGTTTTGTGTTGTGGTTAGGGATAGGGTTATGGTTAGGGATAGGGTTAGGGTTGGGTTAGGTTTAGGGTTAGTGTTAATGTTAGGGTTATGGTTTTGTTAGGGTTAGGGTTAGTGTTAGGGTCAGGGTTAGTGTTTGTGTTAGGGTTATGGTTAGCGTATGGGTTAGGGCTAGGTTAGGGTAAGGGGTTTCGGTTAGGGTTAGGGTTTTGGTTAGGGTTGGGTTAGATTTAGAGTTAGTGTTAATATTAGGATTATGGTTTTGTTAGGGTTATGGTTAGGGTTAGGGTTGGTTAGGGTTAGTGTTTGTGTTAGGGTTATGGTTAGGGTATGGGTTAGGTCTAGGTTAAGGTAATGGGTTTGGGTTATGGTTAAGGTTAGGGTTTGGGTTGGGTTACAGTTACGGTTAGGGTTAGTGTTATGTTTGGATAGGGGTAATGCTTAGGGCTACGGTTATACTTTGGTTTAGGTTTAGGGTTATGGTTAGGGTTATGATGGGTTAGGGTAAGGGGTAGGGTTTGGATTAGGGTTATGATGGGTTAGCGTTAGGGTTAGGGTTAGCGATGGGTTTGGGTTTGGTTAAGGGTTAGGGTCAGAGTTAGTGTTAGGGTTAGTGTTATGGTTAGGGTTAAGACTGGGTCAGGGTTAGGGTTACTGTTGGGTAAAGGTTAGGGTTAGGGTTAGGGTTAGGCTTAGGCTTAGGCTTAGGCTTAGGTTTGGGTCAGGGTTAGAGTTACTGTTGGGTAAGGGTTAGGGTAATGGTTAGCGTTAGGGTTTGGGTAAGGTTAGGGTTAGGGGTTAGGGTTAGGGTTAGAATTTGGGTTGGATTAGGGTTAGGATTAGGGTTAGGGATAGGGTTATTATGGGTTAGGGTTAGGGTGAAGCTTAGGGTTAGGGCTGGGTTAGGGTTAGGGTAAGGCTTTTAGTTGGGTTAGGGTTAGGGTTAGGGTTTGAGTTAGGTTTAGGGGTATGTATAGGGTTAGGGTTAGGGTTTGGTTACGGTTAAGGTTAGGGTTAGAGTTCGGTTTAGGGTGAGGTTAGAGTTAGGGTTAGGGTTCAGGTTAGGTGTTAGGGTTACGGTTAGGGTTTGAGTTTGGGTTCTGTTTATGTTTAGGTTTAGGGTTATGGTTAGGGTTTGGGGTTTGGGTTAGGGTAAGGTATATGATGGCTTAGGGTTAGGGTTGTGGTTATGGTTTGGGTTAGGGTTTGGTTTAGCGTCAGGTAAGAGTTAGCGATATGGTTAGATTAACGGTTAGAGTTAGGGTTTGTTAAGGTTAGGGTTAAGGTTTTTGGTTAGGGTTAGGGTTGGGGTTTATGGTTTGGGTTGGGGTTAGGGTTAGAGTTAGGGTTTGTGTTAGGGTTAGGGTTAGGTTTAGGGTTATGGTTAGGGTCGAGGGTTAGGGTCAGGATTAGCGTTAGTGTTAGGGTTTGGCTTAGGGTTATGGTTAGGGTTTGGCTTAGGGTAGGGTTTTGGTTTTGGGTTATGCTTAGGTTTGGAATTAGGTTTAGGGAAGCGTTAGGCTTAGAGTTGGGTAAGGGTTATGGTTAGGGTTATGGTTAGGGTTAGGGTTTGGTTGGGGTTAGGGTTAGCGTTACGGTTGGGTTAGGCTTAGGGTTAGGATTGAGGTTAGGGTTAGGATGTGGGTTAGGGTTAGGTTTAGGGTTATGGTTAGGGTTAGGGTCAGGTTAGGTTTAGGGATATGGTTCGGGTTAGGGTTGGGTTAGGGTTAGGGTTAGTGTTAGGGTTAGGGTTAGGGTTTGTGTTCCGGATAGGGTTTGGGATTAGGGTTAGTGTTAGGGTAGGGTTAGGGTTTGGGTTTAGGGTTAGGTTAGGGTTAGGGTTAGATTTAGGTTTATGATTAGGGTTAGGTTTATGGTTAGGGTCAGGGTAGGTTAGATTTAGGGCTAGCGTTAGGGTTCGGGTTATGGTTTTTTTTTGGGTTTAGGGGCTAGGGTTCGGGCTAGGGTTAGGGCTAGGTTTGGGTTAGGGTTAGGGTCAGGGTTAGGGCTAGGGTTAGGGTTAGGGTAAGGATTAGTGTTAGGGTTAGGGTTAGTTTTAGCATTAGGATTAGGGTTAGGGTTGGGGTTTGTGGTTCGGGTTATGTGTTAGGGTTAGGGTTAGTGTTAGTGTTAGAGTTAGGGTTAGGGTTCGAGGCTAGGGTTGGGGTTAAGGTTGCCTGTGAATCTGGCAGAATGGAAGATTCCCAGGGATGCTGTGGCTCAGGGGATCCCCAGTTTTTTAAAGGTGTTTGTAGTTTAACAGGAGCATCCAACTTGAATAGTCTATCAGCAGCCATGAGGGTGGGAACCTTGAGCTACATCATGGATGTAGCATATCATCAGATATTAGACATCATTAATTTATGATGTTTTATAATTATTCTGAATTTAGATGCCTGTCACATTAATTCACGTATTATCCATTTAAATCATAAGATTTCATTATTTATAATATGTAACTTAATATCAGACCTGTAAACAAAAGAAGAGATATTTTTCTTAGCTGATGTTGACAGTGCTCCTTCTTCCTCCATCTCGTTGTGGGTGTCCCCTGTATCTCATTTGGAAAGAGGAAAGTCTCAGTGATCCAGCTGCCATTAGATTCACTTCAAAAATGTTTTGGGTAAACTAGTTTTACACCCTACGGCTTGAAGGTTTGATCTAGACCGTTTCCATACCTTAGTGAATTCTGAGGAACCGGGAAGGAAAAAAAGATAATGGCTGCAGGAGACATCAATTTGCATGTGACCATGGATGCATAATGGCCCTTCAGATCTTCCTGGCTACCCTTCCAACCTGCCTGGTGCTCTTGATTTGATGTAGTGGTGCAGCTTCCAGTATCCATCAGGCCTTTGCATGAGCTGGGTTAGCAGGAGTTGAGTGAACAGTCACGTTGGTGCAATAAAATACTTGAAGAAATACTTTAATAGATGTAAAACTATTCTTTTAATCTTTTAACTATACATGAAATGCATGGTTCAAGGTGAAAAGGATATGACATTAAGCAGCACAGATATCCATTCTCCTTACAGCTATCAGTAAGATATATAAATTTCCTTTTGCAGTAGCCTAGTAGCAGTTAAGGACACCAAGTATTTTTATGCCTATTGTTCTGCATAATTCTCTGTCCATTTTGTAGCAGTATTGAACTTATGACACTTCTATTAGAAATCAAAGATCACAGTAAACAAATTTGATACTGTCTTGCTGCATAATACAGCAGACATCTGTGATCTGAAGAACTAGCTTGACATTTACCATATAGATTCTCTAAAAGAGACCTCTCTATAGTTTCACAATTTAAATTAATATGCCAGACTTCAGGTACCTTGATAGCAGAAGAAATTATACTAAGTGAAGGCAGTCCAAAGAGCAAGGGAAAATGATTATTGGAAGGAAAAGTTGCTTTATGAAAAAAGCTTTAAATTTTTGTATAGAATTCCTTTGTTTGACTCTTTGTTTCATCTAGATGATTTCACTAATCTAATTTGTAACATGTCATCTCAAATACCAGTATCAACACAACTGACAGGATAGTCAACTATGGGAGGGAAAAGGGAAGCAGATAGGAAACAGAGAGACTGTAAGACCCTTAAAGTAGCTTTGCAATATAGAAATTTGCCCATAGTGTAAATCAATCAAACTTATCTCATGAATCACAGAATCACAGAATTGCTAGGGTTGGAACGGCCTTCTGGAGATCATGTAGTCCAACCCTGCTGCTAAGGCAGGTTCACCTAGAGCCAGGTTACACAGGAACTTGTCCAGGTGAGTTTTGAACATCTGGCAGCATATATTTTAGTAAAAAAATAGTTGTGAAGGTCCTAATTAAGTGATTCCATAACAATCTACAGAAAAGTCAGAGTCCTACCAAGGCTCCACATAGCCCTGAAGCAGAATGTGAAAGATAAGCTTGTTGAGAACACTTATCTGCAAATGAGTGGAACACAAGTTCTGGTGTGAAAGAACTGATGTTGCAGTAGGAGACAACACATAGCTTAGAGACAAGGCTGTAGCTTGAGCAGACAACTGAATGCACAGAAGGGGTAAGAAACTGTGGTGCGGGCCTGGTCACAGACCCTTAGTTCAGATGATAAAAAACTACTCTGCAAAATGGTGTGGATGAGTTTCAGTGGAGAGCAATATTTTCAGAGCTGCCATGTCTAAACTAGGGTCATGGGTTTGATGTCATAGTAGGTGGGAAAATGACAGAGGTTGTAAAATAGGAGAGCCGTCAACATGTTTATGTGTACACCATTATAGGTGGAGGAAACACTTCTGCCTCTCTATTGCTAGTGTCATCAGTGGTGTTTAAATGAATTCAACGGATGCCCACATGGTGTTCCTAGGGAGCAAGTCTGCATTTAGGAGGATAAAATTGCTCCCAATACCTGTCTTTTGTTTACAACAAACATGCTTCTTAGAAATTTGGTAACTTTATATATTTTATGTCTACCTTAAAAAGTTTTATAGTTTAGAAGCTAACTATCTACTTAAAATGCATAATTCAATTCTCTGTTATGAATTGAGGCTGTTCTTTACTTTTACTTTATGATTACTTCTTTTTCTCTTCCCTCTCTGCAACATATATCTGTATTTTCAGCACTGAAAATGAAACTTCCAAAAGTTATGTTTTCCCTATTTTGAGGCCTATTTTCAGAAGGATGTTAAGCATGTTGTTCTCATGGGAAAATACACTTTTATCATTGTGTAAGTGATCCCTTTGAAAATCCAGAGATTATTCTTCAAGTTTTAGCATATGCAGAAGTTACAGATCATACTGCTTCAGACAGGAAAAAAAAATGTTGATGGTAGATTTTTTTTTTAACTCTCAGTTCCCAAGGGGCTTTTTAAAATGTATCTGCCAAATCTTAAAAGATTTTGCTTTAGGAAATTGGAACAGACCTGCATTTGATTTTAAATGCCATTATTTCAAATAAGTCCCAAGAAAGGTAAGGCTGCAAAGAATGAATAGAACAAAATCTTCTTTTCCTTTTTCTTAGGAAAATATTACGTTTGCAGTAAAATAATAAAAGCTGAAAAGAAATGCAAACTATATGAAATCCATTTTATATTATGCCCCTGGGCTGACACTGTCTTCCAAATTGCAGAGGACCAGACCAATAGAATATCAAGGTTACTGAACTGGAATATATATTCTGTCAAACATCTTTAGTAGAATTTGTGAAGGAGAACTTTGTTATAAGGAGAATAAAATACCACTTGTGTTACTTACAATTATTTGCTCCTTGAACAAGAATATAATTTTTAACTATATCTAAAACAAAAAGTAGGAATTGAGAATGAAATTAATAGTAAATTTTTGAGTGAGTTTTCTACCTTTTCCTAATGCAAACATTGTTCTAATCCTAAGGTTATAAAATAGAATTGTTGCAACTCATGAAAAAGAAATTTCTAATATTTTTCATTACAAACAACAGCAAGAAAACCCCAAACAAACAAACAAAACACAAACAAATAACCAACTCCAAAAATGCACAAAAGAAAAGGTTAGATATTTATATTGAATATCCATGATCAAGGTAAACTGTTTGGATAGGCATCTTCTCTGACTAACTGCATCCGGCAAGGGCTTGTGACCACAGACCTATTGTGAAGTGGTGGGATGGGAATTCAACTAATTGTAGTTGTTCTGACTAATGAAAATCTGCTCCTTTTGAACTTGCTGGAAGCACATATTGATCCAAGAGGTTAAGTCTTTAGTGTACCACTTTGTCATACATTTGTACTTATAATTTAAACATTGAAATCATAACCCGATAGTGTTAAAACTGTTGTGTTAGGCATGGCAGCTATCATCCAGTATTCAAATCATCTGTGAATTTTCACTAAGCAAAGTTCATGCTCAGTCACTTTGTGGTTTATGTCATGTTTTGTGGTGTTGCTTGACACTGAAGTTCTGCCTCTAGTGTCTGCCTATTTGGTTCATCCTATTCAAAAAAGAAAAAAGGAAAGAAAAGAAAAAAATAGGAGAAAGTCTTTATAATAAAAGAGGGGAGAATTAAATCTTTCATTTTCACTGAACACAAAACTGAAGTTGATAATCACTGGTAACAATCAGTCCTTTATCTAACCCAGTGTAGAGAAAGGACATCAGGGTGCATCTGGATGGGATCTGCTTCACATGCTGTGCCTCTTCTCTTTATTGCCGCTGTTCAGGCATGAAGAAAAAACACTTCCAAAGAGCACATTCACACTTCGATGGAACATAAACTTTATCCCACTGTTTGGCAGTATGAACATTCAGGATGCAAGTCAACCTCAGGGCACGTAGTCTTTAATGCTTCTTTTTTTCACTTTTTGCAAGAACATGTCCTGCTGCTGAACTTCACATAAACATAAACTTCACATATTAAAGGACAAGCCAGCAGCTATGCCTGATATATTTTTTGTTCACATAAAATGAAAATTACACATGGTTTGTTTTACACATAGTCAGTAAATACAGTCTAGAATTTAAAGAAATTAATTAAGAATTTATTTCTTGTTGGATAAGAATGTCTGCCTTCCAGTAATCAAAAGCTCAAGTTCATTTTCCATCCTATTCACTAAAAAACCTTAAATGACCAAACATAAATTCAGATTCATCCAAACTATCTTCATTCTATTAATGTGCAAGATGGCTGACACCAGGATTATGTCACGTTTTACACAGCTGTTTCTGGATTTTTTCTTTGGGTCTGGGGGAGAAAAAATAAAAAAAGACAAGGCCAATACACCACTCATGCCTCACTTAACTCAAAAGCCTTTACTCAAAAGCCAAGGCTACTTTGTAGTATTGGAACTGCATGAACATCCAAGGGTCTTTGAAGACAGGGTCTCAAGTCCTTGTTGTAAAACATTTTTCAATTATTGATCCTAGAGAATATTAAACATTTGGCAAAGAGATTAAACTAGTTTTATGAACAAGATAGCAGTCCATGAGAGCCCAAAATAATTTTAAAATAAATTTATTAAGAATTTAGCTAGGCACTGTTTCATTTAGTTTAGTGTTATAATTTAAAGTGAATGCATAAATGACTTCACATAGGCTGTTGCCAGCTGAACAAGTAGTAAAATATATGTGTTCCTCACAGTTTTGGGACATGCTCCAAACCTCATCACTGCTTCCCTTGGAGCTAAATTCTAGCACACAAAATATCTGATGAGAGTTGTCACTCTAATAAAGATGCATTAGTTATAATGCAGATTACATCCTACAGAGAGAATTGCAAGTGGTATCTCACTGTCATTTTTCAGAGGAAAGCTGGAACAGATATGGGCAATATTTGAAAAACAGAGCTCTTTAGATTCCCACTGGTAACATCAAAACATTTGTAGAAATATAATCCCATAACCTTTTGAGCAGCTGCCAGAGGTTAGATGACTGGAAACTATCCAGCAATAACTGGATATTTTTAAGAACTACTAGCTGATCTGGTCCAAATTTGGTGTAGGAAGGTGAAGAAAGAGAGGTAGAGAAATAGTAGCAAAAAAAAAATTCTGTCTAAACTAGAAGAGTATATAAGGAACTCACATCTCTGTGACAGAGACCAGTTTTGTAAAAGATTTATTTGATTGTAATTATAGAGATTTTGAGATGCACTTAAATATCATTTACATGTATGTAAGATCTTTTCACATTAAGAGCTGAGAAGGAAACAGGAACAAAAATAAGTCAGATCCATGAGTTATAAATTGCAAGCATGATGGTAGGAAAACTAATAGAAATCTAAGCAATTTAAAAGAGTGCAAGCAGAATAAAGCACTTATCTCAAGGGAAATATTCATGATCACAGCGTAAAAACCAACAAAAACATACATAGGGTTGTTCTGGTGCTGGTAAAAATTATAAATTTACTGCAGGAGAAGAATTTAATCCCTGCCTAGTATATCAAAGTTCACTGCCAGATAAAGCAGTACCATACTCTGAATAACTGCCTAAGTAGAGGAAAATAGTATAAGAGCCTTGATTTCCATTTTTCCTTTACCTTATTCACTGAAATATTATGTTGCATTATGTGATCCTTCAAGAGCCTGATTTGTCTCGTCAGAAATTAAAATCTCAGGCTGAAGCAGAGATTAGTATTTTGTTGACTAATTAATTAAAGTAAAGGTGAACTTCAGGAATATCTTCTTGATTGAGGAAGTTCCTCAATTTCCTTACTTTTTTGGAAACTGTTTATATGCTTATGCTATAAGGTTTTGATAGAGGGGAGGGCTGCAGCCTGTCTTGGGCAAGGTGAATTCCACCAGGCTCCAAACTGTACCCACCACTGGCTAAACGTGAGTCTATCAATAAAGTTAGTGGTACCTCTGTGAAAATATGTCTGAGAAAGGGTAAAAATCACATTGTAGTGTCTGTAAAAGAGATAAATGAGAAAAAAATGAAACAACCCCACAGACACCAAGGTCAGGGAGGCAGGAGGAGAAGGACATGCTTCAAGCACTGGAGCAGAGATTCCTCTGTAGCCTGTGGAGGTGACCATGGGCAGGTTGTCTGCTTGCAGCCCCTGGAAGAACAGAGAAGATATCACTGTAGCCCAGGCAGGAACCCATGCTGCAGCACAGGGATATGGCCTGAAGGAAGCTGCATACTGGGGTGAGCCTACTCTGCATGGGATTCTTGGAAGAAACTACATACCATGGAGAGAAACCCATACAGAATCACTTTTTTTTTAAACTGGAATTAGGGTCCATGGGGGACCCACTCTGGAGCAATTTGTTCCTAAAAGACTGTTCCATGAAAAGAACCCATGGATGGAGCCACTCTTGGAGAACTGCAGCGCATGGGAAGGAGAAGTTGTTGCAGTTCATAAAGGACTGTATGCTGTTGGAGAGGGTCCCATGCTGGATCAGGGGAAAAGTGTGACGAGGAAGGAGCAGCAGAGATGTGGTGTTATGAACTAACTGCCACCAATATTCTTCATCTGCCCGCACCACTGAAGGTGGGAATGAGGGAGTGAAGTTGAGCTTGGGAAGAAGTGGGTAGTACGAAGAAGGTGTCTTCAGTTTTTTCTTGTTTCTAACCATCCTAGCTGTATTGTTAGTTATTAATAAATAAAATTCACATTCTTTAAATCAAGTCCATATTTCTTGTGACTGTAACTGGAGAATGAACTCCCCATCTTTAGCTAGATGGATAAGTCTTGCTGTTTTATTTTCTCTCTGAGAGAGAGAGATAGCTCCAGCCTGGATTAAGTCACCAGACTGGTTGTTTTCAGTATTTTAGGGGATAAAATAGCAAAATTTGAAGACTTGTTCGACTGATATAAAATGAACACCAGAATAAACCATTGTGTGCAGTGTTAATAAGTGGATTAACAAATGGGTTTAATGTTGTCATACTGTATATTTATTTATATTTGTATCTATTCTCCTTTGTGATGATATGTTAGATGTTCATAATATATGAGCTGAAAATAAAAGAAGGAAACAGAAGCACAGAATTATTTAGGTTGGAAAAGAGCTTAAAGGTCATCAAGACCAACCATAAACCTAACACTACCAAGCCCCATAAAACCATATCTCTAAGTCACATCCACACATCTTATAAACACCTCCAGGGATTGTGACTCTACCACCTTTCTGGGAAGTCTGTTCCAGTGCTTGAAAATTTTGTCCATGAAGAAGATTCCTAAGAATCAATCTACACAGCCCTGGTATGTCTTGCGGGTGCTTCCTCTTGTCCTATCCCGTGTTACATGGGGGAAGAGGCCCCACCTGGCTACAACCTCTTTTCAGGCAATGTAAAGACCCATAATGTCTCCTCTGAGCCTCCTGTTCTCCAGGCTAAACAACCCCAGCTCCCTCAGCTGCTCCTTATATAACTTGTCCTCCAGACCCTTCCCCACCTTTGAAGCCTTTCTCTGGACCTGTTTCAGACCCTCAGTGTCTTTCTTGTGTTGAGGGGCCCAGAACTGGACACAGGATTTGACGTGTGACCTCTCCAGTGCTGAGTACAGGGGGACAGTCACTGCCCTGGTCCTGCTGGCCACACTTGCTGATACAGACCAGGATGCCACTGGCCTTCTTGGCCACCTGGGCAAACTCCTAGCTTTTGTCCAGCTGCTGTTGACCAGCACTCCCACTGTGTATCTTTCCAGCCACTCTTCCCCCAGCCTGTGGAGATGCCTGGGTTTGTTGTGACCCAGGGGCAGGACCCAGTACTGGGCCTTGTTAAACGTCACATCATTGGCCTTGGCCCATCAATCCAGCCTGTCCAGGTCCCTCTGCAGAGCCTTCCTGCCCTCCAACAGATCAACACTCCCACCCAACCTGGTGTCATCTGCAAACTGAGTGTAACACTGGATCCCCCCATCCAGATCATCAATAAAAATATTTCCAGGTCATTGATAAGAATATTAAACAGGTCTGGCCCCAATACCAAGCCCTGGGGAACTGTACTTGTGGCTGGCTGCTCGATGGATGTAACTCCACCCACCAATACTCTCTAGGCCTTGCCATTCATACAGCTTCTTGCCACTCACACTATGTATGAGAAAACAGTTTCTCCAGTAGCTGGTATAGTCTGATATACAGTAATAATGACATGAAAGTTCGTGTGCTTAAATTATGTTCAGTTTTCTACCATATAGCATGAATTTTACTCAAACTAACTCTAAAAGAGTTGTAACACAAATGTATTTTTAGTGTGAGGATCTGCTCAGTATGACAAAGCACCGAACAAAGACAACTTGACACAAGAAAACAATCAGATTCTGGAGTTAATCTCAAGTAAAAGAGACATATTAAGCGATGTTATAGGTATATAGTTATTTATAGCTCTTGAGGGATGATTTATAAACCAGATTTCAGTGACAACAGCCTGGTTTGGCTAAATAAAAAAAAAGATATTTTTCATACTAAAAGGTAGAACTGTGTCAGGAATGCTCTAACATAAGTCTTTTGTCAATGCTCAGTAAAAAATTCTTCATGGCAGAATATAAGCCAGGAACATATAAACACATAATTATCAACAGCATGGGATTTTATGGACACAAGGAATCGCAACCAGAACATAAAAAATATTGTAAGGAAAATCCCCTTTATTAATGATTTCTTGAAGTTCAAATTTCAGGAGGACACTCAGGCAAGAATTTTATAGGCTAAAAAATTTAAAATGATGCCATAGACAATGAACATTTTTTCCAACTTTTTTCTGCATACTGTTGAGCAATTTAAGAAGCCAAAGACATGACTGGAATCTGAATCTGAATATTAGAACTTCCCCTGCCTACTCACAGAAACAGTATTTGATAGCATTAAGTGCTGGAACAGTGATAACAATGGCAACACAGAAAAGAGACCATTTCTCTATCAATGTTTCACCATAACTAATGGGATGAAATAGAAGCAGATGAAACACTGATGACAGCACAAGCAGAGAGCAGGAAGTCTGTCCTCACAACATCCTGCTATGTGGTGGGAAGAGGGTTGTCAGTGTGATAACTCACATACCTGCATTTCAGGAGTGAGGATAAGGGTGATCAAACACTCCTTGATGTCCCCATACTTGACATCTAAACATTCTGCTATAAATATGCAAGTTGAATTTAAATTCCTAAGAAGTTACAATTAAGTACAAATGAAGCCTTCTTATCCCGCTCAGTAAATCTGTATCTACTGACGCACAAGTTTCTCATGAGAGATTACCTTCTGCTATTTAGAAAGAGAAAATTTATGGAAATGCTTAGACAGGAGACTAGGAAAAGGTGAGCAGGCCTAAGTTCAATGTCAAATTGGCACAAGAAGCAATGAGAAAAGGTGACCAACATAAGTGTTGAAACACAAGTCAGATGAGAACAGACAGAGATAGCTGAAACTAAAACCAGCTATCGAATAGTAACCTTACACTGGCACACTAAAACTTCCTGAGCATGGACCAGAATAAACATGACATTAAACCCTTAACTATTACTGATTTTGTAGAAGAAAGATCCAAAGAAACAATCAGGATAAATTAGAAGTGACACTGCAGTTAGAATACTTGAAAAGATTTGGGACTCACTGAGACACATTCACTTGTTAAATAGCTGTAGCAGGACCCAAAGATAACCAAAGTTGTCTGTAACAACTCAGAAATGCTGCACAAAAGGTACAGTCCTAGTTATTGTTGGAGTAGATTTAGCAAGCACACAACCTGAAAAAGAAAGAACCCCACGGAAAAGAAGAATTTACAAAAGTTTCCAGGAAATAAATCTCTCTTCACTTTTCTGGAAGATTAGGTTTTGTTCTAGAAGTTTGTATTTATCTTGTGTTAGTTGTCTCCACACAGTACACAAAACACTCTAGGAGGTAAAATATTGAACATACTGTTTAAAAGAGATGATGAAAAAATAAGGATTAATGAAAATGGAATTATTTCATCTGAACTGAGGAAGCGCTGCTGTGTATATCTGAAGTGTCCTAGATGTTTAGTATTTAATTAGTTGTCATATTGTAGAAGTTCTGATGGCACAAGAACTTCAGTAATAATTTTTTTTATTAATACCTTCATTTTTTTTTGGTGGTGAAAGAAGGTTGAAACACGGTTTAGAGACAATTATTAAGATAGCTGTAATTTAGACTGGTATTGATTGTATCCATGGATATTTAGGCAGATATAATGTATTTATTATTTGTCTGTCTACCTAACATATATTAAAAAAGAGATCTGCATGATTTAGTTGACATCAGGAAGGTAACTGATGCACACAGAGCGAAAGGGAGGTTAAGTAAAGGAGTGGAAGAAAAAAAGGCCATGGCTATTGCAGAAAGAACACAGGAAGGTAATGTATGTTCATATAGGTTGTTACTTTGCCTAAATATTAGGGTACCATGTAACTGTTTACAAACAGTGACAGAAGAAACTGAGATTACATGGCTATCATCATTTCACTGGCTAAGAAAAGGAAGATGATGCTAACATGTTAAATTTCAAGAGTTTTCCCTTCTTGGAGAATTGAGATTTGATCTAACTGTCCTGTCTCTCCATTGTACGTGAGATAACACAGCCATCACTTAGAGTCAAAATCACAAGGTTTTTAAAAGGTCAGTTTCCTCAAAACAGAATAGAAATTCTTAGCTTGTATTTGGCACAAACTGTATTTTCTGTCCTTAATGAGAAGATATACAAACCACTGTGAATGTGATTACATATGAATGAACGATTCATATGAATGACTGATACATATGAATGACTGATTACATTATATCAGTATCAGACATTAATACAGCATACATGAACATTTAATTTGGATGACTGAGGCTGTAATAGACGTATGCTTAGATAGGATAATAACACTTCCTGACATGCTTATTCTTGTCTTCCAAGGCATGTCAGTCAGTCTTTGATCAGCTCTATAAGAAATACATTGGCCTAGAAAATACACAACCATAGAGCATGTAGCAATCTTTCTGGTAAAACAAGACATGCTGTGATCTCATAAAAACATGCCAGAACTATTTAATTCATGTGACAAATCCAACTACTTATTTATGGCAGATGTGTCAATTCCTGATATATAGCAAGAATTTATATGAGTTCAAAAGGTGAAAAAAGTTGAAAAGACCTCACAATTTAGAAACAGTTTATTATATTTTTCCTTTTCCCTTTTTGTTTAATATTAAAAAATCCCATACCAAACATTGTAGCAGGGCTGTTTTGATTCACAGACTGTCTCTTACTAATAATATTTTATATTACATATTATTTAGTCAACCTATCAATTAATGCTGATCCTGTGATTTGGTCCATTCTATTCAATACCCAATACTTCCTTGACACTGCAAGAAATCCAATGAACAACCTTCTACCATACATATCTTATTGTTCCATGTTCTTCAAAGATCTTTGTTTTTATCCGTTTTTATTTATTTATACATAGATATGTATGCATGTGTATTGTTTTCTTTAAAAGGTATTAAATTTCAAAAAAATAAAGCTTATTTCACATATCTGAGATATGCAGCTATTTCAAAGATGGAATGCAATTGCTGAGTAAGACTAAATGGCAATTGCATTACAGGTGGTTGGGAGTTAGGAGTATCCTTTACCTGAAAATATTGATATCTGATTACTTATATGCAGCCTAACATAAAAAACTAGGAAGTTATTTGTTCAGTCTTACTATAAGGTATTCTTATTGGGTATGGGATGGAAATTTTTAGCAATTTTTCATGAGTTTAAAACGGTGAACACAATTTCTGATTAAATGAGATTGAACCACAGCGGCAGACAGCTGCTTGAATATAGTGACAGACATATGAACCCAGGATACTAGAAAAGACAATTGCTCTCCATGTAAGTTGCCACCTACCCTTTATGATTTTCAGCTACATTGCTCACAAAAGCCATTTTGTGGGTCTCCTTTCAAAAAATTATTTACTGTGCTCTACAGCTGTGCTTTTCTATTGTAAGTTCTTGGATCAAGAGCACAAACTCTCTGTTTTAAATGTTTTATATACTGTGGTACCTTTTAGCAATGGAAGCAAACAGATCTTCAGGTCTCAATTTTTACCACTATGTGACTCAAAATAATAATAATAATAATAAAGCAGTCTCTGATCTGAAGTGTACTGACATCTGCCTCATAATCTTTGAGATAATGACAAAAATGGACAAGTATTACCTTTCTTAGTCTAGCTCATCCTTGGAAATTTTCTTTATTATTACTATTCAGGCTTAACCTTGGTTAGTTTGTCAGGTCTAATAGAATCAGAGCACAAATGGTTGTTACTGTCTTTCAAGGCATCCAGCACCATATTTCCATGCTACCTAACCAGTTTGGTTTTGAACTGGCAGATTAGACATTGTTAAAATGAGGTAAGTGGTCAGATCAAGGTTTATCAAGGGTAGATAAACCTCAACACAGACTGGATCTGATGCTTGATACTTAAGATCAACACAGTGAAATCCAGCTGTGAGAGTAAAAGAAAAAAGAAGACTGAAGCATTAATTTAAACTGCAACATGAGAACAAATGCAATACATATACTGTTAATACTTGCATAGAATGTGCCATCAAAAATTAAAAAGAATTTGCTCTATTATTTGGAGGCAGAACAAATGAATAATGTAGTTATTGTTACAGTTGTCTGGCAATAACAAAAAAGTCCATTTTGTTAAGGTGACACATGATGATATCTTTCCAATAGACACACACAACATGAGGAAAGAGAATGTAGTAACTGAAATATTTCTAAAATTTTGGAAGAACATTCTTATTGAAATTGGAACAATTTGATATGATTGATACTCCTATCAAACCAGCATAAAACCATGTTAACAAAAAGAAGGCATTAATTTTAAAATTTCTATCATTATGAGTTGATTAGCTTTAATATCTCCTGTGTATTTAAATGCGTAGTTCAGAGGCAGTATTGCTGTACCTAAATTGATTTCCCTTAGAGTAGTACATGATGTGGTATTTGATGCCCTTCAAAGGACACTATTAGCCAAGCTATAAAGTGTCTGATTTTATTAGCTTTACTGGATTTTATCAGTTTGTAAATGTGTTATTTTCTCCATTTATTGTGCCTATGGGATCTAGAGATAGAGTGAGCTTCAACTTAATATGTTGTTGGAAGGTAGCAGTGGTCTTACTTTAGCACTCTGCACTGTGATGCAATGACATTGAAGGTAGAGTCATGAAAACGCTAATGTCAGGGCCATTTATCAAGGCAATTCCTCACTGCTATAAAACTCTGCTGTGACATTGAGTTCAACAATAGGTTTTTGTCTTAAATAGAGTGTTCCTGTGCTGTATAACTACCAAACCACAATAACAGAGTAAGATGTAGTTAATAATAAGAAAGTAAGTCACAGATGTTTGACAGAGGAGAGAAGGTAAGTTGTTAGCATGGAATTCTAGGATTTAGGAGCTTCAGGAAAGGTTTAGTTATCATCACCTTTATTTAAGATTTGGGGGGTAATATAATGCAGTAGAATATATAACCCTTAGAAATGGCACAAGTATTTACTGGGTGATCAGCAGAAATCATCTTTTTTACAATGTGTTGGTGGAAAGGGCCCACCTAGTATAATTTAAATGTCATGCCTAGTGTTTTTCAAAGCCCTCTTGAAGTAGTTGCCAAATGAAAATATAAGTACATACCACATCTTTCTTGCAGTCCTATTCTCACATCAGTCTGTCTTTACACTCTATTCTGATTGCTAGATGAGTCATATTTACAAGAATATATATTTCAGATTTTCTTACCTATTCAAGATTTTATCTGAAAACTAAGGCAGATACAACTTGAACAACATCTCCTCAAAAATGGAAAGCCCAGAACTCTGAAGTATATTCACAAGTTTTGATTAGAAATTTTCTTCATAACAATAAAAAAAGAAATACAAAGAAAATTAGAACAAACATATGAGGGAGAAGATGCCCGTAAGTTATTATATGAAGCATATATTGTAGACTTTTAATGTACTTGCATATACATAAAACATTATATATTTTAATACTCTGTTTTGCTCAGTAATTGCCGCTCTTAATGACACTAATTTCTTTCATTTAAATAAATACTTTCTGTTGTTTTAGGTACTTGCATTTACTCCTGTGTTTAACTACAGGAATTAAATTCAGAAATAGCAGTATTGATGCAATAATAAGACATATACAAAAGATAAACTATGAGAGCAAATAATTTAATATTTTGAAGTTAAAAGCCTTAGAATAGACATTTGAAGCAGTAATATCACCAAGAAAAAAGATTGCATAATACATGGATGGATTTAGAAAAATTGCTAGAACAAAAAAATAGAAACCAAGAATACAAAAATTATTTAAGGTCATGAAGATGATTCAATATACTGAGCTTTTATTACATTCATCAGTGTACAATGCAAAAAATGTAAATGCATGACTGCAGATAGGAATTATTAATGATTCTGGTTTCTCATCCTAAAAATAACTTTTTTTTTAAGTAATGTCAAATTTGTAGAAACAAGAGTGTCTATCTACTATCCCTAAAAAAGAGTTCTTCAAGCTTGTTGCTATACTAGCATAATCTTGCCATTTATAAGGCTCCTTCACCAACACAAAGGAGATGGATGGTATTAAATGGCAAAACTACTCACTGTCAGAAGTAAAGGGATGAGATATAGACTTAGATTCTCTAATCATTCTCAGGTCTTTATGTTCAGGGGTGAATACTCTTAGGTACCCTTAGCTCTCTCAGTTTCTACTGGATTATTCTTTAAATGACAGACATAACTGGAAAGCATTCTCTGTTTTACTTGTTTTTACACAAAAATGCCACAGAATAGCCTTCAATCTTTAAGGTTTGATATACACTTCCAGTCTGGCATCTGCTCTAAAATCTGTTTTGGATCTATGACCAAGTCAAAAAAAGAAAAGGGCAAAAACTGTTCTTGAAAATACTTTTTCATTTCATTAGCTATAACATAACTATAAGCTGACTGTATTAAAGATGACAAGGATGTGTCTAATACCGTCTTGCGCTGGCAACCCTGAAGTACAAGAGGCCAAATAATACAGGCTATATCTTGTACGTGTAATATTCAGGTATCTAACTTTTCCAGTGAGACTGTTCAGCTTGGGTCACAGGATGACTGTAACTCATTACTAAATTCCTTTGCTTAAAAGGTTCGTCTTGGTCTTTTCCACACTGTTTTATGTGTAACTTGCAAAGGAGTAGCATGTATAGTGCTATATATACATCTCATATATATGAGAAAATGAGGTTAAATTTTAGTTGCTTTTTAAATTTCTAATGGAATATCACAGGAACTTAGCAAGGAGGGATAAAGATATAGAGGGGAAAAAAATCTCAGAGACCAATGAACTACTAGAAATGGTGAGAGGCAGATTTTGTGGTAAAATACTAGAAAGACAAACTGGTTGCTAAGAGTAGAAGAGGATCTTTTTTTCTGAGACAGCCTTTTTCAGCAGCAGCACTTATCTCCAAGATTTTCCCTTGTTTCTCTCCTCCTTTACTCCACCCAGTGGAAATAGGACTAGGGCTCCAGATGCAGCCTCACCAATGCAGGAGAAACGCAATCATCTCCTTTGACCTGCCATGAACCCAAGTAAACATATACGTGCTTTATTTATGTATAGCACTGAAACGTCACAAAAGACATTGCAGTGCAATTCCTTGTTCCATACACAGCAGCCTGTAATAATGTCTTTTTTTCTAGGAGTAACTCTGAAGATCTCATTCTGCTTTAAGGAAGGAGAGTAAATTTTCGTTTGTTATACAGCTTCTTTTCAATTGGACTCCATAAGAGAAATTCAGAATTCTGAATAAGCTGTTACTACTCTCAAGAAAAAGATCATACTTGAAATCTTATTTGTTTTGTTTGGGTTTTTTTTTCCTATATAAGAACAATGGACTAGAATTTTTTTCATAAACAGATTTTTTAAATCTTTGGGGAAACCGATGATCAGCCAACCAAAGCAGTCAGCAGAATTTATTCTGAAATTACAAAATAGTAATAAAAGTTACAATTCATAACTGCACATGATAGTGTGTTACACAAGAATCTCAATTTATTGATATATCATGAAAATAACTTGTAACTAAGTATATCAGAAATCAATAATGTTATATATGTATAAAATTAATATTTTCTTGGTAGTTGAAAAAAGCTGCTTTTCTAGCTGCACTTTTTCAGATTACCGTAGTTGCTTCAGAGTACCCTAAGATTTACAGCCCCTAGCAAAATATAAGTGATCAAGTTAAATGATTATCTAGGAGAAGTTAGTATGAAGAAATTGCAGTCATTATAAAAACTTTTTCCTAAAAATTTCTAAATATTAATGAATTTTATATAATTTTTATATCATTTATGAGATCAAAATGTTTTATAGGAGCTTTTCTATAATTCATTTGTATGCAATTTTTTTCTCATATAAATATATGTTAATTTAAAAGAATTTACAAAACCAGAATGCTTTCTTTTGTTTAAATAAAATGACATCTTTTTCCACCTACAAATGCTCTTTCATTTCAGAAGGAAAACAATATTATTTTGATATAAAATCCAAAATGCATCTGATCTAGTTAAAAAACCTAAATTTAATATTTTGTGGTTTTCATTAATTGGCCATGAGGGGAAGGACCTTGCAGTAGTGATTCTCTCTGCCCAGGAGCCTGCTTCATGATTCTCTCCTTCATATTCCTCAAGGCTCCTCCTCCATGATGATCCTCCCCTTACCAGCTAAACCCCTCTTTTATCTCACTCGTCCTTATTGGATATAGCTGTCACTCATCAGGGGCAAGGCTGTACTGGGTAATTAACACAGCTGTTACTTTGATAAGTAAGGTGAGGTCACCTGTATTGCCTTCTCCTACACTTTACTGTGACACTGGGGAGATTCCAGAATAGGTTGCCTAGAGAAGTGAGTGGTCTTTCTAACAACTTTGTGATTGTATGACTGTTATAAATAAAATAAACTGCTTCTTTGTAAAAAACCACCTTGGTGGCTAAAACTTAAGATATACTAATAGCATTATACTTTGGGCATAGTATGAAACCAACATTATTGGTATCTTGTGCAGGAGATGATTGTGAAATCTTATATCAATGTGTTAAATGGAATGAATTGTGTGGAATATCAGCAGCTTTGGTCATGTTTCTGTATAGGATTGGTCATACACACTGTAAAGATTACTGTTTCCACACCATTCCAACTCTGTAAGCTGCTTTTACAGAATCTACAAGTTACCAAATGTTGATATTTGATGTTAATGTTTGCTGATAATTAGTTTCTGTCTCAGTCAGTAAATCATACCACTGCACTGCCAAGAGTCAGTCTTCTTTACCTGTGACAGGATCCCTAAACAACCCAAGGACTATGGCACTCCCAGGTACATATTTGTCTCTGGTAATTTGCAATTGTAATTTGGCATTTTACTTGGTTAATATGTGACTGTAGATTTGTATACATGCTTGTGAGCAAAAAGTTTGGAAAATAGTAAGGAAACTTAATTTAATTTCACCTAAGTGACTGGGTGTTTCAGTTTTGGATGCCTTGGTCAAGCTACTGTGGTTGTGATTTATGTGCTATGATTTCCTCCTTGTTTCTTTTAACAAAAGAACAAAATTGAGGCAATGACTTGATGCTGGTGTTCTAGTCTTCAGCATGTAAATATGAATGTGTTTAGGGGTACTGGACAGCTAAGAACTACATAAGCTACCATACTTAAAGTAAAATGTAATTTGTGGTGGCAAAATTGTGGCTTAATTATGACAATGATATTTGTTTACAAAGCTACTAATTTTGTATTACCCTTCTATTTTTTGTGATTCTGAGGATAAAAGTTGCTTGCTGGTAGACATGATAAACCTATAGCAGAATCATAGTCTAATTTAATTTACTTTTATTGAGAAAAGGAAGTTTTCTTATTAAGTTTTAATACTTTTCCTTTTGCTATATCTGTAGTTAAATCCTTTTGCTTGAGGTTATATTAGAGAGGATAATCCAGCAGACACGCTACCAACGTACATGATTAAAATTCCATGAAACTGAAATTGCCTAACACTGTCCTTGACCAAAGAAAAAGATAGGAAATTTATTTGTTTTTATTACCATATTCTTTATACAGCCATATATTCAAGATCCATCTGCCTTTATGTGCTTCTATCAAACATGGCTCTTCTGCATTGCTTTCTAAAAAAAATGCAAGATAATCCATTTTAGAGGAGGAATAAAGATTCAAGCTGTCAAATTTCAAAATAAATTTTGTTGGTGGTTCTCAGTAACCATTTGGAAGTTAATCATAAAAGCGGTCAGCTTGAGGTAGTTATTGCTTGAGATAAATAATACTTGGCAGATTTGTTTTAGTTTTCTGCCTACAGGCCTACCATTCTGCCACTGGCCGTTTGCCTTGATTTCTGTCATCTGGTTTTGATCTCTTCCCCATTAGTGTACAAAGTAGATCAAAACTAGGCAATAAGCCATTTGGATTCTGTAAGGTCAAACGTTTTCACTGCAAAGGATATGAAGGCAACAGCTTGCCAATAATTTTAACAAAATGTGAGAGAATTCAGAGCAAGTACATCTTCAACTGGATTTTAGCCATGAAAGCACATAATCTCCACTATAGTGTTGTAAAATTTGGAAACAGATACCTAACAGAAGGCTATCTTGAGATTATGGAGAGACAACTGTTTGGCTCATGATGAAGTCAGATGTATTTTATGGCATTTGAGTGGACAGCAGAGACCCTGACATTACGCATGGTCCATTAGAAGTGAATTTGAGTTTTGCAATTACATTTGCATAAACAAAATAGTTAATATATACGCAAATCATCCTGAAAATACTGTGCCACCTCTTTAATATGTAAAGTCTTAATTTAAAATTAAAGTACTATCTATTTCATTTTGCAATTAAAAAAAAAATTATACTGGCTAAAAAAGCAGGAATAAAAATAGTGTAACATGAGGGAAAATCAGATAACCTGTTCAAGTCCCTTATGTCTGTTGATACATGCACTGGTTAGCTCTTTCCTTGTCTTACCATAGTTACAATGACAAACAGCATAGCAAAATGCTATCATTACAGTATCACATGTAATGCATCATAGGTAATTAGGGGTGATGCACCTTTTACAAAGTTTCGTATTATACTTTTGCTATTCTAGCTTGCATTTTTCCTCAGCCTGATATCCTGGACTATGGTAAAATATTAGCCACACTGGGATCAGTGGCAAAATTCTCATTGATACCAATATGGTCGAAGGGTCAATCAGGACCTTTGCAATAGTGTATATCTCCTTCAGCTAGTCAAATATTCCTGTCTTATGCTTGACGGAAGAACAATGTAAAATGTTTATGTGATGCTTCAATTGGTTTGACTGATGGAGTGTTTGTTTTTAATAAGAAAGGGAAATTCAGCCACTGTACCTTATATACAGGCATAGATTTGTCATTTTTGGTAGCAAGTACCTGTTGCCTATCAGATGGTGTGACACATGATCAAAAGCAAATTACTTATTTTTGATTGTTGGTTAGACACATGGATAGCTAAATCTCTAAAGTATTAATATATTTAGATTAATTGTCAGCAATTATTTTCCCAGCAACCCGATATAATGTTATTTCTCGTAGATTTGCATGGTGGCATTGCCAAGGAGTAAATACTGTTGACTATCTAAAATATTACAGTGCATGCACGTCAAGGATTCATTTGAGAGAACTTCTCATACATGTATGTTATGAATGCTGGGGGATTTCTAGCTGTAGTGAAGTTTTATCAGCATTTTCATTCTCTTTTGTTCACTAGTCTTGCTCACCTTGGCATTCAATAGCTGTGAAACACTATGTCATTTTTAGACTAGGGATTTTCTTGGATGGTAAAGATTAATCTGTTTTACTGAGCAATTCCTGATAAATAGTACTGACAACTGCTAATATATATGAAGGAAAAATTGCAAATACTACAGATTAAATTAGAAATTAGAAATTAGAAATTAGCTCTGCTAATTAGCAACGATTTGTTCTGGTCTCAGCACAGTATGAGACAGGGGATGTACTTCAGAGTTTATTTATTCATTAATTGATACAAAGTAGTTTGGACAAAGTAATTCATTGACCAAACTGGAGACATTATTCCTGAAAGATATGAACATGAAAAGATATGATATTTCACAAAAGGAAAAGACTAGCAAAGGAAACTGTGATAGCAACTCAGGAGTAGCTCAGGCTAGAGCTTTTTATTTATAGCCAGACAGTAACTTAATAGTTGCAAAGTTTTACTGAGCTGTTGCCTTAAAACTATATTAAATCATCTCTGTTTGAAAAGACTAGAGGTCTTTCACAAGTTTTGAATTGCCTCAAGAAGGTAAAAGTTAAATTCAAATTGGATTAAAAAAGTAGAATTTAAAATTTAGGACTATCTTTCAAAAATATTTTGCATCTTTCAGTGCTGTGTAGGACAAAGCAGTGTGCTGAAATATTTAATCTGTTTCCCATGATCCATATAGATCAAGTGAATATTATTCTTACTAAGAATTAAATTTACTAAGAAAGAGTTAAGGCTTTTAGTGGATAATGAATGAACAATTCCTTATTAAATAAGCATGAAATATATTAAAAAATATATTTTTAAGTAGTTTCCTTCTTTGAAATGAAGTCTTACTTGCTCTAAAAAAAATATTAATTTTTATTATTTCCCTTTAAATCTCTATCTATTAAGTCAAGTATTTTATCCCAGAAGTCCTTAGAATATTTTTGTCCACACAAGTGGTCTTTTAGTTCAATGATTTTGCTTTTATGATGGTAGCACTGAAATACTTTTCAATAGTGTTGAAAATAGTATTGTTTTTTCTTAGCATTTTCAGTACTGAAAACAATGTTATTACATATTCCTTGACTATCACTTGAGTCTTTTATATCATTAGTCACATTTTTACTAAGTGAATTTGATTGTCTTCTAGTTGTGAAAGAGCAAAAATGATTAGAAATGCAATGTTTTCCCTAGTCTAATATGGGAAGTACAAAATGTCTGTTGGAAATGTTAAATCCCTTTCTTCTTTATTGCTTGTATTCATCAAAATTTTGTAAGTAAAATCAATTAAAAGTAAGTTTAGAAACTTTTTTCTTTAAATGGATGAAGTTTAGAAATGACTACACAGCTCCTAGACAATTAATTTGCCAACTATTTTATCTTTAATCAACATTTCCCATTTTTGAAACATTCATTTTTAATAGTGCCCTGCAGTTTTCCACTTTATTTAGTTTTAATTTTATTTTCAAGACACAAACCCGAAGCAGGAACTTCCATGGCTGAGAAAAATTATGCAATAATTAAGTGTACCTAAGAAGAACCCAAACAAAATTTGAATTTATGCTATGTTATATAATCTAGATGTATGACATTACTACACTTTGACATGAGGCTGTTATATTTCTGCAAGTGCTACTGTTCAGGCATTTACATGCAAAGTCCATTCAATTGCAAGCTGAAAACCAAATTTTTTTCAGCAACTTAAATACAATTTACAGAAAAGACATAAGGACTGGACGTAATAAGTAAGCAATGATATTTATTAAACCACAGAAAGTGTAGTGAACTTAGCTGTGAGAGGAGGTGCCCAACACAGGGGACAGCATTTTTCACTAGAATGATTTCTTTCTCTACTTTCTATTCTCTCTCTTAAAAATAAAAGGAGAAAAAAATATGTAAGAGTGAGGACAGCTTTGAAATATATATTTCCATTAGGCTTAAAAATCCCTCAGTAACCTGTAGATTTTAGTCATCTCTAAATTTATGGTTGTGGTTTATTAAATTTTAGAACGTATTTAATAAATGCAAAAATGCTAATACGCATGGTTAAAGTGTTACTTAGTTGATACAGCCTATTACTTTGCTGGCAATGAGACATGACAAGGAAGTAGTGCAGTTGTAGCCATCAACAAAATTTGGACATGTCAGGCATACAGCAAAGTGCCTCCAGCATTTAAAAAGTGTGCACTTTTTAGTGGTAATAAGGGCCAACCTTGAGTTTACTGTTGTAGCTTAAGAGAAATCTCTGAAATTACAGCAGTTCAGTGCAGTCCAGAGGCTGACCCACAGCACACAACATAAAGCTCTAGTAACACCAATCAATGTTGTGTTGGTGTGTCATCTCAACCAATGGGTATTGGTTGAGATGACAGCAAGTAGCATGTACTGAACTTTGGAGTTTTGGGTTTGTTTCCTTTCTCAGCAGTTCTTTGTATTCTCCCTTGCAACATCCTATTAACTATTTTTATAAAATAGGATTAAACCTACTTGTCTCACTGAGGGATAGAGAAAAAAACCCTGAATCTGTTTAAATTAATGTAACTTTTTTTTATAAAAAGTATTTTTGCTGCATGTCCAGCACAAAAACATGAAGGATGAGATCCGTTTGCAGTCCAGCTAACTACAAGTGCAAAAAGGAAATATAATTAATCTCTAAAATTCATTGGATTGAGATATCTCACAAAAATAAAGAGGTACTGTAGAGAACATCAAAAATGTGCCAAGAACAAAGAATTTTATGTATTCTGTTGTCACTTTTCTTATAATGTATCAATCTACTCTGATAATAGGAACATAATAAGGTAGAGGTCATCAGGAAATATGTACTGGTGTTTGGCTAGGAAGACAGCTGCTCTAGTTGCTTACAGTTTTCAGCCTGAGGACATTGTTTATCTTAGCAGCCATTTCATTCCAGCTCATAAACAGAACACATCAAAACTAGTCATAAGAAATCTCTGCATTTCTATGTCAGCCTAGCTGAGACTGACAGAGCATCCCATGATTTGAAAATGAGCTATTCCGAAATGCTTTAAAGATCAGAATTGAATTTAAGCCATCTATAAGGTCAATTACACAGCCTTAGGGAGAATAATGTTCTTTATGAAGTGGGGAAATAGGCAGGAAAAGGCAATTGTACCAAATGCATTGGGAAACTATCTATTTAATATTTGTAGGTTTTGTAAAAATGTATTCATTGTTGTATTTTGCACATGGTTTGATTCAGAGAACAGTTACAGCATCAAAATCCTTAATGTATTCAAAACCACTTACTTTATAGATCCCTGTCAGCTTTTATCAGGTTATTGTGATTTTTTTCTTAGCGCCTCTGGCTACACATACAGCTAGAATTCAAGGTACCCAAGAATTTCAGGGTGAAAAGGTGTTGCTTATTAATGCAGGAATTTACAGGAGAGTTATAAGGGTCAGAATTTTCTTCTTAGTTACCTTTGCAGGGGGAAAAAAAAATCTTTTTTAGTTAGTCTGTAAATAAATAGAATTACAACATATGTCTAAAATAAATTAAAAAAAAAATGTAAAACCAGTAAAGCTTTTCCTTTTTCTTCCATTAGAAATGAGTGTTTGTGAGTAGATTCCCACAAATATGACAAAATAAAATTTTTTATTCCTATCCAATTTAATCATAGAATGACTTGGGTTGGGAAGGACCTTAAATTCATCCAATTCTAACCCAACCTATCACGGGCAGGGACGTCACCCAGTGGATCACATTCCTCAGGGCTCCATCCAAACTGTACTTCAACACTTCCAAGCGTGGTCCACTCACACCTTTGGGCAACCTTCTCTAGTGTTTGTAAGGAATTTAAGAATACAGTTTCCAGTCTTAAAACGCTGTCAAGGACACAAGCACAGAAGGGAGGAATTTGTAACTAGTTTGTGATCTGAAGGAGGCTGGTTTTGTTTGCTGCCCTTAAAGCAGCACAAAAGGAGAGATTAGCTACTCAGAAATCTGAAGATAAAATAATAGTAACTTTACAAGATTTGGTGAAAGAATTGTACTACCATTTAAATGAGGAAAAGGAGAAGAGGCTGCAGGCAGTGTGATTGCCTTGGAATGCTCCGGGCAGAGCTTTGGGATGTGCTTGAGAGAAAGAAGGAATCTTACAGGAAGAATTGCAGGGTATGGAACCCTTCTGTAACATTTTCAGAAACACAGTCTTATAATTCAGATTTTTTGTGTCCAGTGGAGGATTTTGAAGAAGGTGAACAGATCTGCTGTTCTGATAAAGAGCAAGATGTAGTATTTGTATTAACATCTGTAAATTAGGAAGTTTGCATTGACATCTGATAACGAGGAAGTAACATTACAACCCTTTAATTAAAACTAAAACCATAAAGGACTGTCTAGGTCAGCAAAACAGTGCCATATGCAGCTCCCAGATACCAAAGTTTGGCCATAAGTCAGGTGAGATTGATATCCAGTCAGTATTAATGCAGTGGGATGCTGGGAAGCTGGGCGTACAACCCAGACGGCAAAGAGTTAAAATCACTGGAGTAAGTGGAGCAAGTGTTATCTGCCAAACTGATAAGGTTAATTTATGGCTCCTGGGTGAGAAGCAGATGTCTGCTAATCTTAACCCTAAAAGAAATCCAGAGACTGCAATGCACTTGCTCTCAGCAGCACTTACAGCCCCTAAATAAAGAATTGCTGGTGTATCACAGTGCTGAATTTTTGCTGCAGCAGAAAATGGATTTTCTGAAGTTACAGATAATTTGGCTCCACTAACAGCTGCAGCACCCAACATCGCAAACCTAGCAGCCACAATACAAGCACTGCTGTACTTGGATATGGTCAGGGTGGTTTCACATTCCCTTCCTAATTCTCTTATCTGGCTAGTTTATTGCAGGCAATTGAATGATAATGCTGCACCTTTAACCACCGCTGTGCTAAATTTTCTGGAACTGGTAACTCAAACTCAGATAGCAGCAATCCTAGATGTAAAAGATAAATCTTTTATTATTCCAAGCCAGAAATATGACAAGGCTCAATCGGGCGACTCTTATCTGGAAGGGAGAACAACACTTAACAAAAGCCCTCAGAGGTATAACCATTTACCCCCCACAGCACAGGTTGAACTTCTACAAGTATTCTCACTCTCTCCAGACATGAAATTAGCCAGAGATACTCTGAAAAGGTAGGGGAAGTAACAACAGCAGTGTGCAAGCATTTAATGAACTAGAATTTCGGAGTCCACCTGAGCAATTTAAGTCCAAGCTGTTAAACAATTTGATCCCCTAAGAGGTGACCTGTCCAGGGACCCTTTGAGACTTGCATTGTTTTCTTTTTCAAGGAATAATGCCAGCACACCCTCATGGAAAGAGCCAATTCAGAGTGGGGCAACTGCCGGAGGATTTACATGACAAAGCCCACAGGAAACAGACGAGGAGATGTGATAATGACAATTCCTGGAGGCTCTTGTAACTTCTTAGCTACTTTGGTAGTAGACACAGAACCTGAATCAACACTGAATGGATTGTTCCTTCTTTTTAATAATTGGTGTGTAGTAGGCTGAATTTTCACTTTTCTTTTTACAGAAATCTTCTAACAGACGAAATCAAGCTGCATGGAAGCACAAAATCTGAGGCAAATAACTCATTAAGTACCTCAGCCTTCTCCATGTCCATTGCCACCAGTTCTCCCTTCTCATTTATCAGTGACCTTTCTTATTCCTGACTTTTTTTTCTGACCTATATACTTATAGAATCCCTCCTTGTTATTCTTCACGTCCTTTGCCAAGATCCATTCCATCTGTGCCTTGTCTTTCCTTATCCCATCATTACACATCCAGACTACATTCCTTTATTTTCTCCAGGTCATCTGTCCCTGCCTCAATTGACAGTATTTCTTTCTTCCTGTTCAGTTTGAAGAGCAGATCCTTTCTTAGCCATGCCAGTTTCCAGCCTGCACTGCTTGATTTCCTACCCATCAGGATGGGGAGCTCTTACTCTAAGAAAAGTGGCCTTAAAGAGCTGCCAGCTGTGGTCAGCTCCTCTGTCTATAAGGACAGTTTCAAAGGAGATTTCATTCACCATCTCCTTCAACAGCTAGGATTTGCTCTTCCAAATTTCAGGGGCCTGACTTTATTCCTTGTCCAGCCAAGGTTCTTCCAGTTCACACTCAACCATGATGTGGTTGACACAGCCACAAGACTGTCTCTGATCTTTCTAATGAGCTCATTCACACTGATAAGCACAACGACCAGTAACTCTTCTCTGGGATAGTTTCTCCAATACGTGGACCAGGAGTTCAAATGCAGTGAATTGTCTACAGCTTGCTGTGTTGCTTTTCCAGCAGCTATCCAGGTGGTTGCAATCCCCCACTGGGATGAAATCCTGTAATCACCATGATTCCTGTAGTTGAAAAAAGAGGCCTTGTCAACACTCTGCCCCTGATCAGGCAGGCTATGACTGACACCAAATACAAGGAGTCCATTGTTGCTCCTGTCCTTGATTTTTACCCATAGGCTCACAGCCTGTTCGTGGCTCTTATTCAGAGTCAGTTCTTTCTAATCTAGACATTCCTGAGAAAAAAATACCCATGCCCCTTCTTAAAATCCTAGAATCTGCTGAGTTGGAAGGGACCCAAGAGGATCACCTGGTCCAACTCGTGGCCTTGTGCAGGCCACCCAAGGACACTTGGACAAAAGGGCTCAACTCCTGGCTTCTGCATAGGGCATTTCTTCACAGAATCTCTTCTAAAGATTCTACTTTCTCCATTTATGTTCTGACTGTAACAGAAGCATTATTTTCAAGGTTATCTTCAAAGTATGCTATGGGATTTAACCAGAGAGCTTATAATAAAATTAACAAAAAATATGTATCTAAAATACCTAGATTGCTTAAAATTATCTCACTGAGAAAGGTTTATATGAGGTGATGTAAGTAGCTGTAATATTATTTTAACATGAAATTCTTTAATATTTCTGTCATCTGCTCTAATTTTTATATGCTTGATTCTATATAAATGAACATATACTGGTATATAGAAGTTAATGCACTTTATGGCTGCATTGACCTATAGATCATATAAAGTATTTATATGATAGTAATAGTGAGTGCTTGCATGCTTTATTATGGCTACAGAATATTCAGAATAAAAGGTGTTTTTCCCTATATAAGAGCATTACAGCATTTCGACCATACAAAACAAACCAAGTTCAGATTCTGTAAACTATCAACAGTACTTTCTCTAAGTTTAATGCTCACCAGAGTGATAAGTAAAGTGTCATGATCATGACTGGATAAACTCTTAGGTGAAGTATAATAGGCCTGGCAGGTTACTAAGTTCAGAGAATTCACAGTGCATATCACTTGTAGCACTAATATAGTGATTGTAGGTGATAGTAAGGGAAATTTTGATTGTACTGGTGCCTCTAACAGCAGTTCTTTATGCACATATTTGGTAAGTCACTCTGGTAAGGAACATGAACTTGAGATCAGTAAAACTTCCACCTGAATGATCTGTATTGGTGTCCCACAAATAGGAAAATGCTATAACTTTAAAATTTTGCTTATTCTTAATGCAACTTCACTAGGTTTAGCCTGCTAAATAACTGCACTTATAGATATAGATTTTTAAAGTGTCATAGAAGAATTCAAGTCTAAATCCAGGTATTTAATTTAAGACTTCTCTTTTATATCCTGGCAGCTTAGGAGATTGGGAGATATGCAGTTTTTAATTTCTGACTTTTTAGCAGTTAAAGCTTCTGGCCAGAACTCATAACTGATGGATTGATAGACAGGATAGACTGATTAAGACTCTTGCAGCATTAAATTTCAAGAGTCTCTGTGCAGATTCTTCACAAACCATTTTGGAATTGTATTAAGCTTCTTCATTATTTACCACATACATTTCCTTCTGCTACTGATGAGTGTTTCCACAAGTCATTTCACTGTATTAGCAGGGAACACTCACCTCAAAGGTGACCTTACTGGCCCAGGATAATCATCTAGCTAGTCACAGTGTCAGACAGTGAATGGAATCTATTCCTATAATGAGTGCACCAGGGATGGTACTTCACGATAAATGGATACAGCTCTGAAACGGTGTCCAGGCTATAGCCAGAAGGGAGGGCTTCTATTAAAATTAATAGCTTGCTTGCTCTGTTTTTATCAATGTATTACTGAAATAGTGTTCTTTCAAGGTTGCACAGCTGGTTTAATGCTGATTATGTTTTAAGCCAGAGTGGATAATTAAAAAGGATAGAAATGAATGTAGGGTTATTCATAAAAGATGCCAAGAACTATACAACCAGAGCATTTATCGATAAAACAAAAAATCCAAAGATAAATTTACTGCAAAACTAATTGTTTCTGGGCTCACTTTCTTCTTCTGTAGAAGAAATAAGCTCTATTAAAACACTTCAACACATAAAAACAAGTCTCCAATTGTTACTTCTGTTGCAGAAAATCTTACATGAAGACAGGAAAGCAAGACACCATAAGTTCCCTAAATTTTATGGATTTAAAGCTAGTATTAATTCAAGAGAATATATCTTCTCAGTCCACCCCAAATCATACAATTTAGACCATATAATTCATCATGCAATTAATAAACACATGAATTCTGAAGGAAATTGTACTATTACAAAGTCAATATAATAGACCATAAAGTTCCATGCTATAAAGTTTCATTTCATTAATTGGTTCATTCCAGGAAAAGGGGATTTACTGCATGTACTGAATGCTAAGTCTCATTAACACAACTGCAGTAATATTTGACCACACTAGTCCTGAGTTTGGTCAGGAAAGTTTATTCCCTCAGTTTCTTCCACAATCTTTTGGAAGTAGTTAGAAATTAATTTCAAGATTTCAATGGAATGCTGCCCAGAGAGATCAAGAGGTGTTACCTTCACATTTTTCAATGAAATCTGCTTTGGTTCCTCTGTTTTCACATTAAAGGAAAATTGCCTTGTTCCAAATGTTTTAATCCTTTTTTTTTTCTCTAAAAATGAGACAAGTTAAGCTGTTTAGATGGTCTGTTACCATTTCAGAAGGGTTTATGAGAGACCACTATACATACACAAAATAATGTGACGGCATGCAAATCTGTAAAATAACCTGAGACAAACTCTTTCAGAATTGATGGTTTTAATAAATGGTCTGATACAAAATGTATTTCAGTGAGTCAGTGCCTGCACATAAAAAATCATATCAATATTGTATAAGTATCTGCAGCCACTACATTTTGTGGAAGTAAAATATGCAGTCAGTGGTGCCCTTCAGCGAGCATCTTATGTTGTCTCATTTCATCAGATGAGGCGTGAGCAATGTAGAATCAATGTATAGAAAATATTGTTTCACAGCAGAGAACAGACATGGATAGAATTATGCTTTTTAAAAAGCAATTTTATAGCTTATGTAATTGTCTAAAAGCAAAATTAGTTCTACAATATTTTGCTGACCAGCCTGCTGGTTATTCACACTGTCATAATACATAAAATGTCATTACTGTTATACCACTGCATCAGCTTTTCTAAGGTACTGCATAGCAGACACAATTAAGAAATAACTAATGTCCTCAGATTCTACTTGTCCCATCTCAGAACACTCTTTTGAGAAAAATAGAGCACACTCTATTGAGAACACTCTTTTTCCCTCTAAGCAAGGAATTCATGTGTTTTTAAGCACATTTTCCAAATCCTCCTCATTTAAGATTTCACATTCATTACCAGCTTTCAAGTGGATGAAAATTATTTTGCCTGAACTTCATCCATCTAATATCTCTAGTTATTTGCCTCAGGCTCTATGTCTGGAGAGAGAATAAAATCCAAACAGAAAAAAAAAAAAAAACAAGAAATATTTTTAGGATAATAACAGGATAGAATAAACTGGTATGGAGTAGAATTGAGATTTCTTAAACCTAGAACTCAAGCAAAGCTGATTTTCGTTCTTCTTCATGGAGTTTATCATTCCTGGGAATGGTTCAAAACTGCATTCAGAGGAGGTTCAGATGACATTAGGAAAAGTATCTCTACTGAGAGCATGGTCAAGCAGGCTTCCTGGAGAGGTGGCTGAGGCCCCAAGCCCATCAGTTTTTAAGAGGAATTTTGACATTCTCATAAAAATATACTTTGACTTTTTGTCAGCCCTGAATTGGTAAGGTAATTGTACTGTATTTGTATTTGTCTATTGTAGGTCCTTTCTAACTGAAAAATATTCTATTCTATTTTATGTATAGAAGTATTTATATATACTATATATACTTTAGCAATATTGAAAATATCCCTCGAGCCCGGCTGGAAAGTGGCTTCCAGCTGTTCCCGGCTAGCCCTGGCTCGGGATACTTCCAAACTCGGTTGGTGGCAGCAGGCGGACCGGCCACCACCCCCCCGGTGGGTCAGAGCTGCACCAGAGATGTCGGTGAGGCTTGACGAAGGTAGGAAGCGAGGAGGCTACTTTGTGGCTAGATGGTTTTTATTGTCACCTGCCTTTCGCAGGGGAGCCACACTTCTCTCTGAGCCTCTCTCGAGAGTGTCCCCGCCCGAGGCGTGGCCACAGCTTATATGGGGTTGGGAGAAGGGGGTGGACACAAGAGGGAAAGCCAGTCAGGGAAATGGGGATGTCACACAGACAGCGAATGGGAAACGAGGGGTGGGGGTTCCCCAGCCTGCTCCAATCTGGGACCGAGTCTCTCTGAACATTCTGGAAGAAGAGGAGAGGCTTCCCAGAGAGTGACAGGCTGTGGAGAACAAAGACAAGGGGAAACAAAATGGGGAGAAATACAGGGGGGGAACTTGGGAGAAACCATTACAGAACAAATTAATATTAACAATAAATCAAAAAGTATAAAACGCGCCACTACACAATATGATATGTGGAGTACTTCCCAGATTAACTGTTCCAGTGTAAAAAAAGCCTAATGATTTTAGAGTCTTCAGGCAAGCAGTAATCACAAGTTAGGTGTTACAACAAAAAATGTAAATAACAACTATGGTTTTTAACATTTCTCAGCATGTGAATATAGCCTTTGGGAATCTCATTTATTACCTTCTATTTACAAGAATTTTAAGTGGAAGCAGCTCTAAAGCCTTACTGTATTAGATACATATGACACTTAAAACTTCTCTTTACCCTGAAAGACTGTTGCCCTGTCAGACAAAGAAAAAAAATGAATGTATTTCCTAATTTTTCTCACTTTATTTCATATTTAGGACTTACTAAAAATCTTTTAGTGATTAGTTCTGGACTTCATTTATACTACATTTATGACTTGAACAAATTCTTTCACAAGAAAGATGTGGACCTGCTAGAATGGGTCAAAAGGAGGGCCATGAACATGATGAGAGGGCTGGAGCATCTCTCCTACAAAGACTGGGAGTCAGGGTTGTTCAGCCTGCAGAAAAGAAGGATTTGGGGAGGTCTTACAGAACCTTCGGTGCCTAAAGGAATCTTACAAAAAAAAGGGGGAGAACTTTTTACAAGGCAGATAATGATAGGATCAGGGGGAGGGGTTTCAAACTTTAAGAGGAAATACGTAGGTTAAATGTTAGGCAGGAATTCTTTATTGTGAGGGTGATGAGACACTCAAAGATGTTGCCCATCCTTAGGTGGCCTGTCCTTGGAAATGTTCAAGTCCAGGTTGAATGGAACTCTGAGCAATGTGGTCAACTGGGTGGTGTCCCTGCCTGTGGTGGTTGTGCTTGGAATGAGATGGGCTTTAAGGTCCCTCCCAACACAAGTCATTCTACGATCCTGTGATTCTATGTAAAAGTGGAAAGAGAGGAAGATTTTGGGAGATCTGGGATCATAAAAACATTGTCAAACTGAAAAACTATACAGTTGAACAAACAATCACAGTACTCAAAATGCATTGGCAGATATATTAAGAAGTTTATAATATCTAAGGGATAGGTTATTTTAGTTGGGACTTGTGGGTGAAATGACATAATTACAAACACTAAGAGTGATAATAAGAGAATAGAAGAACATGACCGATGAGTAAAAATTCAAGGAACTGAAATAATTTTCTTTTCAGGAAAAAAAAAAACAAACAAACAAAAAACCAAACCAAAAACAAACCACAAAGCTCCAAACAAAAAAGTCTACAGACTTAATACGTATGGTTTGATTTATTTACCTGCTCCTGATTTTGCCTTTTTCTGTTGTTCTGATGCAACTAATGCTTCAAGAAACTGTGGAGCATATGACAAAATACAAGTCAATATATGCTGTCTCCAAATAGTTAGATTTTTCATATAAAAGAAGAATAAACAGTAGTTTTTTCACTATATCCACTGAGGACAAACATAATCAGCTCAAGTTGAAGATTAAAACATTCAGTTTAGGCATTAACAAAAATATACTTTCTTACTATAAAAGAAATTAGTACTGTCACTAGAATTTTAAAAAATATAAAATCTATGTTTGCTTAGAAAGACTTCATAAAACTTTTGCAAACCAGAACATTTATTTTTCAAGTAAATATTTGAGTCACGTCATGTTTCAGTTTGGTACCTGAACTACAACTCCTATGCATAGCTTGAGCTCTTATTCCACTGGAGACAGCCAGCTATATCACATACAAACAAACATTTGCTTCTGTGCTCTGCAGTAGATTTTCTCTGAACTATTCTGAGGTTACAAGAGGAAGAGAAACTACCTTCACCTTGCTGGCAGATTCTGTCCATCCCTTACTCCCTACAGGGGAATTAAGAGCTTTGGGCAGGCGACAGAGCATCAGGAGGACGGCCGGAGTTCAGCACTAGCTGGTGTCATGAAAAGATGTAGAACTAGGGCACAGTGGCTGAACTGGCTTGGAGTGAAAGTGGGGCAAACTTTCATGAAATTACTGAGATGCCTTCAGCAGTAACTATCCTCTATTCCTCTTTTTCTCCTGTGTGAAATGAGAAAAATACTGAAAAATATGTCTAGTGTTTGTTCTGAATGGCAAAAAAATAGCATGCCTTGCTAATCACTTTACTTTGTGATGTTGTTTCAGAAATATTTAAATAATACTAATCATTACTGAATTGGTTTGCAATTAAGACAGTCAAATAATTTATTGTAGCTCTGCAAATAAACAACTATGGGCTTTTCTATATAAATCATGTTCACTGTTCTGCCTAATACTATGTTGTTCCTTATTCTCTCCCTGCTCCTGAGATGACCTCTGCCACAGGAATATGAAGATTATTGTGAAGACTGCCTCCAATGTACACACATTATTGGAAAAGAAACAGAAATAAGAAAGCTAGAACCATGTTTCAGGAATCAGCAAAGTCTGGAAGATAGGGAAGCTGACAAACAGTAGCCATGTCCTGAGTTATATCTGTGACTGAATACAGTACCAAGCCCATACAGTAGTGCTCCTTTGGACTTGAGTGTAGTGTCCTGTGCTTCTCCAGCAGCTAACATGTATAGTTTCTCAGCATACTTAATTCGTTGAAGTATGATCCCACAAGTCTATATTTTCCAGTTCCAGAAGCATTCTGTTTAGAAATAGCTAAGGTACCTCTGAACAGTATGACACCCTTGCATAGAGCTATACCTCAAGAGCTTTACCACTGTCAAATTTTCTGGACATATATGAACTGCTTTTATATGGATGCCACCAAAACCAAACTCAGATTTTTCAGTCATATAATTTAAAGTTATACTGCAGCAAATAGGGACATATAAAATTAGATTTCAATTACAGCTCGTGACATTTTCTGCACAAAGTCTATACATTTATTTCCTCCAATACAGACTGTTAAATAATATAACTCATCAAGTAAGCACGGTTTCATCATTACTTATTCATTTTGTTTTAATATTCCAGCAGATTAATAAAATGTTCTTTTAAATCTTACTGAATGTAAAGGTCAATTAGTGTATGTTTCTGGTACTCTGAAATTCTGAAGAGAAGTATCAAACCCTTCTGCACCCAAAAAAAAGAATCAGATCAACATCATTGGTATTCAGCTTATTGCCTGATAACTTTCCAAGTGTTTTAGCAATAGATTGCACAAATACTTTGAAGTGCTGGAAATCTACAGTAGTATATACACATATGCAATACAGAATTCAAAGTAACTGATTGGGTAGCTCCTTAGATTAGATTTAAGGGTCTCTCCACTGATGCAGAAAGAAGGCATAGCAGATGTAGTATAGAAACATTAAGGAGCAGTCTTATTGTTATGAGAAACCTGAAGTTTCTGAATTCTTCATTATATTGCAGGGAGATGAGATTTATCCTAAGAGAGCTGGCAACTGCAGAAAGGAATCTACGTGCACAGCATTTCAAATCTCCTTGAAAGTAAATTTCAGTGTCTGCTTTGTTCAGCTGCAGCTTGTAGTGTAAATCTTGGTTTCCAAAAACAGTTCTGCACACACCTAATACAGCTCTGGATACAGAAATGAAATGGAGAAGTGTTTCTATGCAACGGAAAGGAACCTCTGTCCCTGAGGTTCCTTTCTGTTACATATGTACTGCAAGGTATAGGGGGGAGCAGCAGATGTCACGTGATATCCACTGACTACTGATTTTCCAAATGCACTTAGATCTTTGTACTTTATGTTTTCTTCACAGAAAAAAATAGTTTTAAACATTATGAAATACATGGTATTTTAATATATATTGTAGGGTGAATTGTGATTTATGTAATATTAAAATATTACAAAAGACATAATTTCTTTAAGTTGCTTTAATACATTCAGTATGTTCTTCTGAATACAATAACACATTCTTCTGAAATTAGAAAAGGAAGGTTTGTTAAACCATGACGTGGCAAAACTGGTCCAAAACCTTCTATTGCAAATACTACCAAAGGAAGGACAGCATTTTTTTTTTCTGTCCAGCAGACCTTATTTTCCTTGGATTCAAAATGTTATCACCTTTTTCAGTAACAGTTATTTTTGTTAGCTCCCTTCTAAGATGCAAATGGAAAAAAAAAGGAAAGAAATTAGATTCAGGTGTGAATATTATCAGTGCAATCCTTAATGAGGCTTTAACTGCAGTGCCTTAAATTATTTCTGCTAAAATTTTCCAGTACAGATACTTCCTTTTGCACATACACAGAAAGAGACAATTTGTTATTGGTATAAAAAGAAATGAGCTAGATTTGCTTTTAAACTCCAAGATGAATGAGTTCAGAAATTCCTTCAAAACAAACCTCTTTTTTTTCATGCCTGGCATATGAGTGCAAGTTCAGTTTTTTTAAAATAAGAATTTGTTTTGAAAACAGAGACATTGGCCAGTGGGATCTCTCAATAGTATTTTCATATGATTATTATTCAAAATAACATGTAGAAGGTTGTGACTAATGGTTTTAGTTTCATGGTTTAATGACTAATGACATCTTGAGAAAGATACAGCTAATTTGCAAAGCATGTCTGGTACAGAATAGGCCACAGCGTCCACTTGGGCTGTGTGCAACTTGTTAATGCACTATGACTTTGGGAAAAGACAACTGAAAGCTGAAGAAAGGCACTCCAGCACAGTATATTACACTGCCTGCGGTAATAGTTTGTGCTTTATGTACATGCTTCTGTTACAGAAGCTGGACTCCAGTATACTCATATTCTACTAAAATCTTAACACTGAAAGGTGGAAGCAGAGTTTCGTAATCAGTGTTGTGCTGGCAACTGAAATGGCTGAAGGATGGGGTCATGCTGCAGAACAAAGGTTCTCTGGGGTGGGAAGCAGCTAGTGATTATTTTTCTGATGAGTTTGTGAGACGCTTCTCTGGTATGCATTTCTGTATGATTTATTAACTATTTTGGAAAACCCAGCATGAAGTTCTCTTCTTATTCTTTCCAATCCACAAGCCAGACTCAAACGAGTGCAGAGTAAGTTTGATTTTCATTAGTAAATTCTACTTTGACTAAAGAAGTTACAAAGGCCACAGAGGTTTAAATCTCTTGCTTTGTGGGTTTAACTGAGTCACAGTTATACACTGAAATTTTGTCTTTTCTTTGACGCTTTTGGAATGATGGATGACTCATGTTGATATTAAACTCATTAAGTATGTCTTTTGGGAGAAAAACAACTACAAAACAGGTTTCATTTTAATTCCCCCATTCTTCAAAGTGCTTATTAAAACAGAACATAATCTGAGTCTCTGAGAAAATGGTAATAAAATGTCCTAATTGAAAGCTGTACTCCTTATCTTTAATAAATAATATTTCTCTGCTAGTAGACAAGACTATTTACTTATAATGTAGGAAAAGGTCACTCATATTTCTTTTGTTTCTATATTTTTTGACACCAATGTGGATTTTTTCTTTGTTTGGACTATTTACTTTGCACTTCTCTAATACAAACTCCTTTGGCATTTACTGGGCCTTTTTCCCTGTAGTCTGAAGTTCTCTTCCTTTTTAATTAGCTTGACCTTTTGGTTCACTTGGTTGCCCTCAAAATGACTGAGAATGACTTCTATTTTGGAAGACAAGTTGATATCAGCACAGAGAGACTGAAAACAGCCACGTGAAATAAAAATATTTTATGCAGCTATCCCAGCACTATAACTGCATAATCGTTATGTTCATAGCCTCTAACACAAAGAAATAGTGGCCTCTGCAAATTTTGTGACATTTTAATGATGACAGTTTCTTTCTCATCTCCTTGAATGAATGCTTTTATACTGCACTTTGTGACTAATATTTTCAGAGTATATTTTTACTGTCCCATGATGATTTGCCTTTTTACCCTTCCAAGTTACAAAGGGTAAACTTTAATTACAAAGTATAAGTTCATTTGCTACTGTTTATTGCATAAAGTCTATTTCTCTTCTTTCTACATCATCATAGAAAGAAATTACTGTTTAAGTTACATTTTCTAGGTTAAAGACTGAAATAAATGGATATTTTTTTTTTTATTCTGAGGGTGATTAGACATCATTCAAGTAGTTTAGAAAGAAATAAGAAGAGAAATTTTTACAGGCTTATATAATTGCCCTAAAAGCTTAATAGATGAAGCACAAACCCTTTTTCATTTTTCTCTAGAAAGACAAGAATCAGCAAAATTCACATTTTCATTTACAGCAGTTACAGCAATGTACCTGAAGCTAGGGAGTGAAGAATATCTTTCTTGGTCTTTTGGATGGTGAGAAGAAATTTGTATGTCATCTCTCCACTCAGTCGAAGGTTCTCTAGTTTATAAATGAATATTGGGTCAGGAAAGGTTCATTCCCAGTCAGGTAATACTGCACAGAGTTCCCTATAATAATTGAGAGGCATCTGAAAATTAAGTATGAGTTACTCAACCAATATTAACTTAATACGTAAGGGCTTTAGACTTTTCAAAAAATCTTTGAGAAAAAACTGTCTTTTTAGTACTTCTGCATAGAAACAGAAAAATTTATCCTTCTGCATCTGAGTTGCATTCTCTTATTTTCAGGAGCTTGGTTAATTTTCAAGAAAAGTGACTAGAGTGGCTGATCCAGCTAACCACTGAATGCTGTCATACTTCCACACCATGGCCCCTTGTGTTAACAGCTTGCGTCTTTCCTGCCTGTATATGAGCTTCAAATCAGGCCGGCTCTGTGCCTTGGAACAAGGTGTCCAGCTACCAGTGTTGAACTGCCACAAGCAATTGCTGGAGGCTTCACTTCTTCTTCTGGGTGCTGACCTTTAAACCAGCTGTTCAGTGAGAGACATTGCTATTTTTGGAATAGTAGAATCACCATCCCTACTTTTTGTTGTTGTTTTGTTTCTGCTTCTGTAAAGCCACACGTGGCTCTAATATTCATTGATCAGCCTCTATCTTTATCCAGTGGAAGTTTCCTAGATCCACTTAAAAGCACTTCAGTTAATATCTGTCTTCTATTATAATCTTTAGCAATGTCTACTTCATCCATTTTAAACAATAATAAGCACCATTATTTTCAGGATTACACCAAGATATTTTAGTTCTTGTATATAATAATCTAGAACTATTATCACCAAGCCTGTTCATGTTGTCTTACAAGGCAGCAGAAACATTTCTCCTACTTTGTTTCCCAGACTTTTTGCTCTAATCCTGAGTACTTTTCTGTGTAAAACAAGGTCACAGGTTTTTAGCTATTTGATACAAAGAATTTGTCATAAAATAAATTTTTACATCTCTTTAAGCAGACAATTAATGTGCTCTTACAGTTGGGATTTTATCCCAGCTGTTTCTGACCAGTAATGTAGCTGCAGCTGAAGAAACAACTGTGCTATCATTAGGGCATTTATTTAGGCAGTGTAGGATTTATACTTCCACTGTGGTTTCTATGGAACTTTGTGTAATGAGGAGCTTGTTGTTGAAGAATTTTTAGAGTGCATGTTCATTTTGTTAGTCTAGTGAAATTCAGATTGTTGTGGGAAATGTTTTTCTAAATACTTTTGTAAATGAATACAGTGAATTTTATTCTTTTCAGAGGAAAGGGAAAATGCCTTCATCTTCTCAATGATTAGATATGTGTAGCTTAAATAGACAAATGGGAGTAGCAGATCATGTTGTCCTACACTTTCAGGGATGGCAAGTCAAAAAGATAAACAAAATGAATAGTTCTTTGGACAAATTGTGTTCTGAAGAGGTTTTGTGTCATTTTAAAGAATGAATAAAGATTTAGTGTTCTAAAGTGCAACAAAGTTTAAGAAAGATAATCCATCCAATCTTAAGGCACTAATTAAGTAAAATATTAATAAAACTTTTCACATAACTGAAAGTAATCACTGCTTCATTCCTTAAGGACCCAGACAAATTAATTATCAGCCAAGTTCAATATTTTCTCAAAAGCTCTGAGATTTTTCATAGCAAAATGAAATCATGTTTTTATCCATAAATCGTACCATAAAAATTTTTAAGAAAAACAACTGTATTTTTGATTGCTGTTATAAACTAAGGAGATTTTATTATATATTGAAATTATTTTCTGTATGTGTGTATTTTCACATTACAGGAGGAACTGGACCTACTTTTCTAATAATTCCTGAAAACCATACTAAAACATACCTTAAACACATTAAGAAAAATCTTACTTCCTAAACCTCCACAGTGTGGTTTTCACCACAAAGCGAAATGTTGCAGAATTCAAATGTGAGTTATGGTTTCTCATGGATTTAAGACTTATTATTCCTATTACCTGTTGAACTGACTGTTTTCTGCTTCATCAATAGTGTGACTTAGTTGAAAATAAGTGTTTCTCAATGTACATTTTGAAATGGTTTTGTTTAATGTCCTTAGCAATTTGATGAAAGATTTTTTAGAACACAGCTGAATTATTTTAGAGCCTTTCAGCATATTGTAATATGTTTATGTATTTTATATTGCTCAGTCCTCATAGATACAGAAAAAATGTAAATTTACAGCACTTTATATAAAGCTACGACTTCACAATTTCCCAATTCTTTGCTTAAAATGTGATGAATGATTTATTTTTTGATAGATGCACATGAAAATACTACAGCCCCACTCCTCTGTGACTGAGTAAATCCCTAGTGGCAGAATGAGACTCACTGAATAAACCCTTTTAATGCAGGAAAGCTCAGAGGAGATGGACACGTATCCCTGTGAAACTCAGGGAAGAATGCAGGATGTCTGATCACAGCTGTTGCAAAAAAATGACTTTATTTCCCCACAAAGGGGACTGGAACACGGCCTTAATTTCAACATGTGTCAACAGCCGAGTAGATAATGTGGTGGTATAGATTCTTCTCCCTGAGTTCATTAACAGAATGTGAAGACACCAACAGGCTTGAGCTGGCTACAACCCACATATGTCTTCCCAGCCAGTGAGGGGACAGTCAAAGTTTATACCAACATTGCCAGTCATTATGAAATCATATCTGAGTACTTTTAGTTCTCATATCCCCCAAAATCTTCCCATTATAATGACAGATTTCTTAGCAGCAACCTTCTCACACAACCAACAGAGGATTTGCAGGAGAGGATTTCAACTGGACTTATTGAGACCATTATTTGATCTTTAATTTAGTTAATTCCTTTAGATATTGTTTTGTCATTTTTTAGGAATTGTTTCCACTGAAAATTTTAAATTTTTTTCAAACCTAAGTTTACTAGTTACAAACTTTGCCACACGTACATAAAGTTGGATGTTTAAAAGCAGAAGATAACATTTAAGATAAGTTTATAAACAATGTTATTAAGTGTGCACCAATACAATACTTTACAATCAGAATTGAATTATTTAATAATCATATTAGAATGGGTGTGACTCCTAATCCTAAAAGTAGTAAAGCAAGTTGGATGATTGAGAGACATGGATGTTTTCAGAAGAGCTTTATTGTTACTATCTCCAGGAGTTAGTGTGCATGGAGTTCTTTGTTGTTTGTCACATTAATAATAGAGGTATTGTGCTCATCTTTGTGATTAGCATACAACTAGTATTCTGGAAGCATCTGAAATTCCAGGAGCACATGTAAAAGCACGTTTCCATTCAATAAAGATGGAAATATTATAGTCCCCCCCCCAAAAAAAAAAAAAATCTTTGGCTTAACTTTAAAAGTCTCTCTAATTTTGGAAATTTCTATATTTAGAAAATATCTGGTATTGAATACTCACAGAATTATGGTACATAAATACATTGCAAGATGAGCAAGAAGTGCTTAACTTACTTGGGTTTTGTGCAGCATTTATCAGTACACTCACTGTACTTCTATAATCTCATAGTCTTCCATGATACGGAAATGCAATGAAAACAAATGGGTTCTTGGCTTTGGTTTCAAATTTTCCTTCATTTCATTGTAATTGCATTTAAAAATATACTGTATATATATCTATGGAAAACATAATGTGGTTTCTAAGAAATCCTATTTCCTTGCACATCAAATGAGTAATGAAAGGCTTGGTGATCTGGCTGTTCATATGAAAACACACAATGCAATTGTATTCCCTCATCCCAGAGAAAAAAAATCTTGCCATTCTGGCATAATGAGAGACTATTATGACCCATATCATTAAAGTGCCAAAAAGAATTCTGGGAATTCCCATGTTGGTATGTCCAAATTCACTTTAAGAATGTTGCTTGTTTACTGTCTTTGGGAATGATTCATAGCAAAACTTATATTTTGTGAAATTTGCCTTTATTGCTTCATCAATCTCATTAAAATCAAGGAGTCCCACAGGTTTATAAATTTAAACTGAATATACTCAAAATATAAAATGCAAAGCTATGACAAAAAAATCTCTACATATTATCAATCCAAGAGAGCATGCAACAATAATCATGACATTCTGCTTCCAATAATACTAATAAGGAAGGAAATTTACCTCTTAGAATCCTTTTGTCGTAAATGAATACAGAATAAATGAATGTAAAGCAAAAGTTTTCTCAAACCAATTTTTTTTTCTTTTCTGAAGGGATAGAAGGAAAAGTTCCTAGTTTGTGCAGCTCTATCAAAGAATCTCTTTTAGTACTTTGTAGCTGGTTAAGCAAATACTAATAGAATTCTGGACAGTAATGAAATTTAAGTACCTTAGAATTTAATTCTGGATTTTAGATTTTTTAAAACAAATGCTTTTTAGAATGCATTTTTGAAAAAAAATACTGATAGAATTTGGAAAATAATTTGTCAGTGGTGTAACCATATCCATGTATTGCTGCTAATGTGTTGGCTTTCTACTAATATTTTAGGGTATTAAGAGTAACATACTGCTACATCACTTTGTTATAGAGATGGAGAAAATCTCCATTTACAATTACACCCATGTAGAATTACCCTCAAATTGGGGGGATAGCAGGGAGCGATGAAAGAAACTGTTGTAGTGACCTCATCAGGGCTTTCAAACAGGGTTATGCAATTTCACAGAACAAGAGCAGGGAGTTGTAGAATTAAGATCTAAATTAGTAGTATTTGTAAGTGTTTTATACAGATGAAATCGGTACAAAGTTTAGGAGTGTGAAAAATGAGGCTAACCACTTTATAGTGCAATCATCTTCCAGGTTATCCCTTTATAGAATATAAATGTGGTCTGTTCTTACTACTGTTAAAACAAGGTTTAACAGGAAATGCATAGATTGGTTAATATATCTGCAGAAAACATCTTAGTTTTTGTTATCCTGCTTACAGTTTCGCAAGACAAACAACATATTGTGGGGAAAACTAACAGGAAAACCATCTTTTCATTTATAACATCTTCACAAGTTGCACTTTAGTAAGATTTTAACAAGATCTTATTATAATACTTTACTTCTCTAATATTTGACAATAGAACAGATCATTTGGAGTAAATCTATTTTTTGAAATCTTACTCAAGTCTCTTTACTATTGCTGTTTGGAAGTTTATACTCTAGTTCTCCAATACATTCCTACTTCAAAACAATGATGCAGGAAAAAGGGTTGGTTCGTAAAAATAGCTAAGGAAATGTCTCCATTGAAGTATCAACCCCACTGTGCCTGAAGCCTCAGGGCCAGCATCTCACTCAGCATTAAGCACTCAACTAAACCCAGAGACAATTCTCAAAAGAAGGAACAAGGAGAAATTTATGCCATTAAAGCACTGAATTATCCACTTTGATTTGATGGCTTTTTCAGTTGACTTTATGGAGAGTTGGCATAATTTTTCTTCTCATATTTTGCCTGGAATTATGTGGGAAGGATTCATATGAAGCGTTAAAGATGGCAGTAGTGGAGGGGAATGGTCTAGTGCAGTTCTGCTCTGCCCAGTCATAGGACCCTGTGTCTGGCTGGATCACTCTGTCTATAAGAGGTAACAGCTCATTTCAGGGACCAATCATTGCTTTTGTAAATGAGGAAATGTCCATAGCAATTCAGCTTATCAATCAAGAAATTTAAACTATTCTCTGCATCAGGAAATTAAACATTTTCTTGTATTTGTTATCTTCCTTAAAAAAAAAAAAAAGGCAAATTTGTAGAGATGTTTCATATTTCATTGGGAGCATACAGTTTTACAGAGCATGCTTACAAAACTCACAGGGACAGGAACTGTGCAGATGAAACTGATGAAGTGCTATTGAATTTCATTGATTTATCATGCAAAGGCCAAGAGTATATGGTGGGAGAAACTGTAAGCTTTAATAAGTTCCCTGGAAGCTTGATAAGGATATGTTCAAAAGGGAGAGAGAAAACTATTTAGATAAGGCCATATTCTATGAGACTAGAATATGATTATTTGTCTGATATTCAGAGGCATTATAAAAATTGTGCAGAACTGGCATTTGGCAGGATGACCAGATTAAGTAAAAATGGGAGCTTTTGTAAGGCAATCTCTCTGTCTACAGATTTTTATTTTCAATTTTAATTTAAATTCAATGCATAAGAAAGAAGTAATACAAAATACAGAGAAAAATTTCACTTCAGATTTCAGCCTATTCTGCTACAGGAAAAGAAAATTTGAAAAGGGCAGAATTAAATAAACAGTGTCCTAAAGACCAGCAAAATGCATTATTAATGATATAAATAATATTCCCCACGTATTTAATACATTTCATGACAATTATTTATCAGTATTGAATTCAGTTTTGGATATGCAAGATTCTGTGACCGGATTTCTCAGTGATTCATAATAGATTAAGATAAACTGCTCTCAAGGAATCCCTAAAGGGATGAGACTTCATACTTTCCAAATTTACCTTAGTTATATAGTATGTATATTTTTTGTGTGTGTTTGATATTGTTCTGAACATTGTCATGGGATGAAATGGAAATGCAGGTCTTGGCACAGGATTTTGAATTTAATGCCTCTGTGTAGTTACGTATCACACTTCACATAAAAGGCAACAGCTGCACTGCATCATCACTGCACTTCCAGATGTTCAGCAATGACAGAGTTTTCTTTTTTCATTACACATCAATGATGTAATGCTTGATAATACATGTCTAACAGACAGGAAAAGAGAACACATTAATTTGATGAATGTTTCAGATAGATAACAGCTGCATATTTTGAAAGATCATCCTTGGATATCATTCAGATAGAGCTTGCTCCCAGAAAAGAAAGGAAAACAAATCTTTCTCTATCATGCTCACTGTTTTAAACTAAATCATCTTTCCTAAATCATGACTATATTTTGTAAGTCTGTCTTCATCAGGAAAGATTTTGAAGCTGCAAATGACAAGTAACAGATGACTCTATAGTAGTACATGTTAATGGACAACAAGTATGACTTTGATTGAATTGTGTCAGAAGTATCTCAACAACTATTGTCTTTGTCCTAGGGTGACAGTCTTGTAAAGAATAACATAAAACAAAGGTCTTGATTTCAATCTTTTAGCACTATTAATATTGAGCATTAGCTCAGTGACTGACAGGTCCTGTTTTAGTTCTAATAAGTCATAATTTACATCATCCTTTTTAGTCTTTTCTGCAGAAATAAAAAAAAATCATATTAAAAATAAAAATATGCTCATTAATGTTTTTTTTAAAATTCCTCAGAATTCCTTAAGGAACCCTCTGCATTTCAGTAGCAAATCCTTCAAATATACTTCTGCTAAAAATATAAGGTAACATGATGATTTTTCAACATAAATCTACCATTTATTGAGTTGATAAAAGAACAACAAAATGCAAATTTATAATAAGAGCTGTTATTTTATCCTTAGGTAGTCCAATTATTACTTATCTTGTATGCAGGAGTCACCATGAAACCTCTCTGTTTTTAAGAGGAAGCAATAGTACTAGTGCCAGTCATGAAAAAGAATGCAAAGGATGCCCTTGGAGTATGATTTGTGTGTGTATATATATATATATATATAAAATTTTTTCTAAAGATACATTAAATAATTATTGTAGATTTAAAAAAATTATTTTTGGTACATGTGATTCCTTCTTCAGGTGTGAAACAGAGCCAGATAATATCAGATTTAGAATAGAACAATGGGTCTGAGTATTACTCAGTTATCATTTAGACCATCTATTAAGATGCTGGGGGAAAAAAAGGGTGTGGTTCTTGGGGAACACAGGGGAGATAATGTCTCTATCCATGAAACAAAAGAGAGACAAATGTCACATTTGGGACACTGAGAAATGAGATAGGAGGAAATTATTACCTAATGAAGTCACTACTTTTGCTGAGATAATAATTTCCAAAACCATTGCTGCTACAAATTGTAGCTTTCAGGCTCACCACTTTGAAATATCCCTTAGGTTCAGGGCTGAAGTCAAAGGTGCAAAGATATTCCAGGCAGTTTCTTGCCCAGTAGTTTCTTGTCCAGAAACTCCTGCAGAGTAGTTTGTTGGTGAGTAGATTCTTGATGAGTAAATTCTTGCCCAGTAGTTTCTTGCCTAGTATTTTCTTACCCAGTAGTTTCTTCCCCAGTAGTTTCTTGCCCAGTACTTCCTTGCCCAGTAGTTTCTTGCCTGGTAGTATCTTGCCTCAAAGTTTCTTGCCGAGTAGTTTCTTGTGGAGTAGTTTCTAGGCAAGTAGTTTCTTAGTGAGTAGTTTTTTGACCAGAAGTTTCTTGCCCAGTAGTTGCTTGGCAAGTAGTTTCATGACTAATAATTCTTTGCCCAGTAATTTCACGCCCAGAAGTTTCTTCCCAAGTAGTTTCTTGCCCAGTACTTTCTTGCCCGGTAGTTACTAGAAGTTCCTTGCCCAAGAATTTCTTGCCCAGTAGTTTCTTGCCCAATTGTCTCTTGGTGAGTAGTTTCTGGCCCAGTAGATTCTTGCCCAGTAGTTTCTTACCCAGGAGTTCACTGCCTAGTAGTTTCTTGCCCAGTAGTTTCTTGCTGAGTAGTTTGTTGTCAAGACGTTTCTTGCTAAGTAGTTTCTTGCAGAGTATGTTCTTGCCCAGTAGATTCTTGAAGACTAGTTTCTTGAGGAGTAATTTCTTCCCCAGTAGATTCTTGCCCGATAGTTTCTTGCCCAGTAGTTTCTTTCCCTGTAGATTCTTCCAAAGTAATTTCTTGCCCAGTAGTTTCTCACTGAGTAGTGTCTTACCCAGTAGTTTGTTGCCCAATAGATTCTTGCCGAGTAGTTTCTTGCCCAAAAGTTTCTTTCCGAGTAGTTTCTTGACGACTTGTTTCTTGCCCAGGAGTTTCTTCCCAACCAGTTTGTTGCTGAGTAGTTTCTCATCCAGAAGTTTCTTACTCAGTAGTTTCTTGCAGAGTAGTTTCTTGCCAAGTAGTTTTTCATTGAATAGTCTCTTTCCCAGTAGTTTCTTTCAGAGTAGTTTCTTGCCCCGTAGTTTTCCCAGTAGGTTCTGGCCCAGTAGTTCCTTGTTCAAGAGTTTCTTGCTGTGTAGTTTCTTGTCCAGTAGTTTCTTGCCGAGTAGGTTCTTATCCAGTAGTTTCTTTCCAAGTAGTTTCTTGCTGAGTCATTTCTTGCCCACTAGCTTCTTCCCAGTAATTTCCTTCGTAGAAGTTTCTTACCCAGTATTTTCTTGCGCAGTAGTTTCTTGTAGAGTAGTTTCCTGGTGAGTATTTTCTTGGTGAAGAGTTTCTTTCCCAATTGTTTCTTGCTGAGTAGTTTCTTGCGCAGTAATTTCTTGCTGAGAAGTTTCTTGCCCAGTAGTCTCTTGTCCAGTAGTTTCTTGCAGAGTAGTTTTTGCCGAGTATTTTCTTGCCCAGTAGTTTTTTGTCAAGTAGTTTCTTGGTGAGTAGTTTCTTTCCCAGTTGTTTCTTGCTGAGTCATTTCTTGCCATGTAGTTTCTTGTGCAGTAGCTTCTTGCTGAGTAATTTCTTGCCCAGTATTTTCTTGCAGAGTATTTACTTGCTAATAGTTTTTTGTGGAGTAGTTCTTTACCGAGCAGTTCCTTGCCCAGTATTTCTTGCCCAGTAGTTTCTTGCTGAGTAGTTTCTTACCCACTAGTTTTTGCCTAGTCGTTTCTTGCTGTGTAGTTTCTTGTGCAGTAGCTTCTTGCCCACTAATTTCTTGCCCAGTAGTTGCTTTTTGAGTAATTTCTTGCCATGTGGTTTTTTGCCCAGTAATTTTTTGCCCAGTAGTTTCTTGCGGAGTAATTTCTTGCCCAGTACTTTCTTGCAGAGTATTTACTTGCTAGGTAATTTCTTGTGGAGTAGTTTTTTACCAAGATGTTTCCTTCTGAGTAATTTCTTACCCAGTAGTTTCTTGCCGGGGAGATTCTTATCCAGTAGTTTCTTGCCTGGAAGATTCTAGCCAAATAGTTTCTTGCCTAGCAGTTTCTTGCCTAGCAGTTTCTTGCCCAGTAGTGTCCTGCCCAGTAGTTTTGTGCCAAATAGTTACACTTTATCAGTAAGCAGATATTCCTCATCTTCATTGATCAAATGGGTTCATTATAGGAGGTATCAACTCTGTCAGTTACAAACAAAGGTGTACCAACTGAAGTCTAATTAAATTGTGACCGCTAAATGAAATTTTTTAAGAATTGAGACTATTAATTTTTTTTAAGCTTACCCTGAAATGATTCACTGATTTAAATGTACTTCATTTTCTCAGGAGAATAAAACATTAGTAGGAAAACAATATAACCTAGTAATAATAATAAAAAAACCCCAAACAAACCAAACAAAAACAACAGCAACAACAAAAACCCAAACCTGAAAAACGAACGCCCAAGCCTGTTATAAGAAAAGCAGAGAAATTAGCTGTTGCAGATTTTAGTAACTGTTACTGCTACAAGTAAAATAGAAGAGTAGATGATGAATTTGAGACAATAGGAAATATGGTATTAAAAATATTATTTGTCTTGCACTTGAATTGTTCTCAGGACATGCAGCAAAGATAGGCTCATATTATAATATACTGTGCTTCTGTTTCTACTATTATTACATTTTCTCAGTTGGAGAAATCTCAGCTATCTCGCTTAAAGATCAACAAAATATTTAAGACTGTTTCTAACTTTAAGTATAGTAAGAGCTCAATCAAAGCATAATCCTTGAAGTACCTTACTGAATCTAGACACGGAAACTTGCTCCAGACAATAGTAAGTGGTAAAATTTTAAAAATAGTTTTGTAGTGCTTAGGCTGAAATAAAAAGCTTTGACCTTGCTTAAAAACACAAACTACTGAGGATACTTTTTCATATGAATATTTAATTTATCTACATTTTAGCTCTCATGTTTTCTTTCTAAAAAAAAAATAGTGTTTTCATTTAAAGTAAAAAAGTGAAATTTGTTATTCAAAAAAAAAATATCCAAAGTGAATACGAACAGTGATCTTCACAGCTATAAAAAAACTTTATATAAAATTAATCAGACACGTGTGTGTGTGTGTGTGTGTGTGTGTGTTTGTGTGTGTGTGCAATTCAGTCAAACAGCACATAAAAAAGCCAGATTATGTAACTAGACAACTCAATAGCTTTTTTTAGAAAAAGAATAATTGATCAGAAAAAACACCAGGAGAAATAGCAACATTAATTTCAAGATGTGTTTTATAATGTGGTTGCTTGTGAAGATACTGTGATTTTTTTGTAACTGCAAATTAATTAATTGCTAGAAGCATTATTCTCAATATAAAACTACATAGTCATTTTTGTTGACCTAACTGAAACATGCAGAAGCTCCAGCTAATTTGTCATGAAACAGATACATATCTCCTTTTCAGCGTGTTTCAGTATAATTATCACACTGAAATGTTCACCATGAATTTGACAAACTATTCTCCAATAATATTATAATAAATATATAATAATTTTTGTTTTGCTTGAAGTTGAGTTTAAAGTATTCATAAATAAAATCCTGTCATGAATCAAAAAATTCTCATTATCTTTAAGACAGATAATATAATATTGAAACTATGTAACAAAAAACTGTATTGGAAGAATTTCTGTATGATTTCTGGATATTGCTATTAACTAGATTTATACTTTTATTTATGTCATCTCAATGTCCTAATTATGAAACAGAGACATTACTACACCAAAGTGCTTTCAGTGTGGCCCTCAACAAAGTATGATTTCCCTGACAATTTTATCTTAATAAGACCATGTTTGCAATCAGAATACACTGGGCCATATTACTATGAATACGTAGTGTCATAATAACATCAAGATGTAATCTGTGATGCAGTTTCAAAGAAAAGTTTTCTAGATGATTTTGTTGTTTTGCTGGACTGCTTATCAGTATGTGCAACAATTCTTGTTAGAAGACAGAAAGTCAGAAATAAGCATAGGTTGGGATTATAGGATTTGTGTTTAGGAACCAACTTCAACTGGCCTTTGCAAGTTATGGTTCACCATTTTATGCTGCCAGTAATTTCAACTGCTTACATGTAACTTTCAAGACAATGATGTATAGAAATGGTCTCTTGAAGCTGGTCATGAGCAAATGTAGCAATTTGACAGTGTTTCAGTACTTACCAATAGGTACTGAGCAAGAGTAACTTGGCTTGGGAATATTTATGGAAATCAGACATACATCTTGATGTACAGTTGTCTTTCAAGTAAAATTTTAATATGTAAATTCAGGAATCTTTGAGACATTCAAGCACCTCACAACCTTGCTGAGTTATGGGCTCACTAAAGAGTCTTTTATCTACCATAGGATATTCCCAAATAATTTTTGAGAATGAGATTTGAGTTTCTTTTTCCTGAAACACTGTCAAAAATGATGCCTCCTTACGTATTAACAGCTAATCATACACTGAGAATTCTAATGAAAAAGCAAGTTCATATGTGAAACAATAGAAATCATTGTTAATAATATGTTGGTGAGTTTGTGTAGAATGGATTAAATTTGTATTTGACTCACTGAAATACTGACATTCTAATACTTATTGTACTTAATGTAAATGCTACCACTCCTTTTAATTAATTATTTAGGATTCATACAGAAAATATATCTTTCTAATCTCATCCTGTAGATGAAACTTACTGAAAAAGCCCACAATTAGCCAACCAACCAACCAACCAACCGACCAAAAAAAAGATAATTGAAAAACTATCAAATTATTTTGATAATATATTTTTACTGATTTTTTATTGATATGAACCATAATGATCCTTTTCATAACACATTAAAAAGGAAGAGATAAAGAAAATACTATTCCATATATAGAATCTCAGAATCACAGAATCAATAGAGTTTGAAAGGGTCTCTAAGATCCAACACTTAAGATAACACCTCCAAGTCCACCTGTAAACTATGTTCTTAAATGCCACATCCACAATTTTTTTGACCATTTCCAGGAATTTTGATTCCACTACTCCCTTGTCAGCCTGTTCCAGTGCTTGATAACGCTTTTAGTGAAGGCATTTTTCCTAACATTCAAGCTACACATCCCTTGGAAGAAGTTGAAGCTGTTTCCCTTTTCCTATCACCAGCAGAATGGGAGTAGTGACTGACTTCCACCTTCCACCTGTCAGGTACTTGTAAAGACCAATAAGGTCTTTGAGCTTCATTTCCTCTGGGCTAAACACCCTCAACTCTCTCAGCTGCTCCTCATAAGACTTTTGCTCCAGACCTTACCCCAACTCTGTTGCCCTTCTCTGGACAAGCTCTAGCATTGCAACATCTTTCTTGCAGTGAGGAGCCTAGAACTGGACACAGGATTGGAGGTATGGCCTCCTCAGTGCTGAATATAGGACCAGGGGCGCAATCACTGCCCTGGTCCTGCTGGCCACACTATTGCTGATACAGACCAGGATGCCACTGGCCTTCTTGGCCACCTGGACAAACAACATCCCCAGGGTTCTTTTCCACTATGCAGCCACTCTTCCCCCAGCCTGTGGAGATGCCTGGGTTTGTTGTGACCCAGGGGCAGGACCCAGTACTGGGCCTTGTTAAACGTCACATCGTTGGCCTTGGCCCATCAATCCAGCCTGTCCAGGTCCCTCTGCAGAGCCTTCCTGCCCTCCAACAGATCAACACTCCCACCCAACCTGGTGTCATCTGCAAACTGAGTGTAACACTGGATCCCCTCATCCAGATCATCAATAAAAATATTTCCAGATCATTGATAAGAATATTACCAGATCATTGATAAAAATATTATACAAGCCTGGCTCTAATACTGAGCTGGTGAACTGCACTTGTGACCAGCTGCCTGCTGGATGTAACCTGATTCACCAACGGTCTCTGGGCCTCGCCAATCAGTTTTTTATGAAGTGATGAGTGGCGAAGTCCATGGCTTGGACTAACTCAAGTCATGACTAGCCAGTTTCTCCAGTAGAAACAGAATTTATTTTATAATAATGTAGGAGACTATAAGGAGGTTATTATTTATTTATTATTATTAATAATTATCAGGACTTTTTTTATAATACATTTTTGCATTACTGATTTCACTTGGTTTGATTAGATTCTCAGAAGTTTTCAGGCCAGAGGTATTGATGGCTTCTTCCTAATCGCCAGGTACGGCCCTTTCACTATTTTAGTGCTACTTGCCCTTTCTGCAGCATTTAATAAGGGGAACTGAGGGATATATTTTTGAGACCTAAAATAGCTCTGGTGTTTTTGACTTTTTTCTGTTTATGTCTCCCTCCACTTTACTATTTATCCAGAGTTTGACAAAACAGTCTTTTGTGCCTCCAATTTCATAGCTATTTAACTGAAATTCTGTACTTGGATTAAGGTTTCTTATAAAATACTGGATCCGATTTTGTCTCCTTTTGGTTCTTATCAGCATACATGCACAGTAAAAAATTGGTGTTATTGTGAAGTTCATTCAACTGACTTTTAACCCTCCAAACAAGGTTCAGAAAGATTCAGGGAAAAGGAATATCATCATTTTAAGACTAGAAAATTATTTCATAAAATCATGAAGATTACATATTTGGTTCTGTTTTACTCAATAAAATGAAAATGAAATGCAATAAATGATGGTTTAGGTAAAGGGTGAAATTTGCCCATGTGCAACAGCCTCTTTTGTCCTGTTGTTACAGTGAGCTGGTCTTATGCACAAAGTAAACTTTGTCACTTAAAGCAAACTCAGATGTTCACCTAGAGAACGTGGAATAATGAATGCCCTTTCTTCCTCACCTTACAAAATAAGCTATTATGGTGCAATCTATGCCTGCTTCTCTTCTGAATATTAAAAATTTATTTCAGCCTATTGAGAACAAGATTTTCATCTGTGCATGTGTTTCTATGAATTTGGGGCAATTGACAAAAGTTGATTTTGAAAGAGACTCTAACAATGACAGTTATGAATGGCAGATGAAATAGAAATAGGAGAAGCTGATGGAACTCTAGAGGGGCTTGAACACTGGCTGTTGAGCTGGGTTATGTATTGACATTTAGGAAGGGTTGATACTTAAAAGTAGAGTAGTCTTTAGGTGTCTTCACAAGCAAAAACTGAAAAAATCCTGATTGAACAGTCATCTGTTCACAAGAAGTAAAAAAAAAAAAAAGATAACCAAATTTCCCCTGACAAGCCCTTTTTTCATTTTTTTGGTCATTTGGAGTGTATTTTTAACTCTTCAAAAGACACTAGATTAGAAACCAACTAACATCAAGTTTGTTTGTGTTTACTGACAGCCAGGATGGTGTAGCTTTTCCTGACCACCTACAGGGGAAATCAAAATTTTTCTTGGCTAGAGACAAGCTGATATTTGTCTAGATGTTCTAATGTAATAGCTGAGAGATACTTTACGGCAATTTCTCTTTCACGGTTTTTGTGGGTTTACTCTTGTAGGCAGCTAAGACATACACAGCTGCTCACTCTCTCCTCCCCACAAGGGATGGGAAAGAAAATCAAAAGTATGAGAAATCTCATGGGTCGAAATAAAGACAGTTTGATAGGAAAAGGAAAAGCTGCATATACAGACAAAGCAAAAAGAGGAATCAATTCAGTACTTCCCATTAGCAGACAGATGCTTAGTCCCTTTCCCAGAGAGTAAGGCTTCATTATGATTAGCAGATATTGGAAGACAAACACCATGATTTCAAACATCCCCATCTCCTCCCTCTTTTTCCAATTTTATGGCTTAACATAATGTACTATGACATGGGATATCCCTTTTTTCAATTAGGGTCAATGTGTCCCCTTCCAATTTCTTGTGTACTTCCAGCCATTTAGCTGGTAGAGCAACATGAGAAGCAGAAAAGGCCTTGAAACTGTGTAAACACTGGTCAGCAAACTCCAGAATATAGTACTACATACCTTGTCTTAGGAAATGGCTATGGCAATAAAGACAATGAGCTGTTTGGATGATATTACAATCCTAAATTGACAAAGCCTGGCAGAAAATGTATGTTCTGAGTGAACACAGAAACAGCTTACTTATAGGACCAGCGTATGCTTGTGGATATTGGATAGAACAGACAGAAAAGACTCTGACTGTTTCTAAAGCCTTTAAAAATTACTTCAATGTTCATCTTAGTGTATTTTGTTTAGAGCTTTGATTAAGCAATGGAAATATGCCAACATAACTTGGCCTTTAGCTCCTGATTATCATATTTAAAAGATTATCTCAGCCAAAACCAGCACACTTCTCTTACAGAATATATATCTTATGATGCAGTGAATAAAATTATATACTTATGATAGCACAGCTGAACACGGGGGCAGTATGCCTTGCAGTTACTCATTGAGTCTCATTTGTTATGCATTGGTAATAATGCCAGTCTCATTCCTGTAATATTAATGGAAAGAACATGCTGGCATTTTAAATAGAGCCTCTGATTTGTGGCATTATTCAGCTGAATAACTATTTAAAGCTTGCACACAGAAATATTTGCTGTACAGCACAATTACTGAAGTGCATTATCAGCATGAGAGCATTATAAGATCTGTGGATTCTGAACTTTAAAGATGGCAAATGTAAAATTCCTCTTAAAGTGAAAATATTACTAGGCAACATGTGATGACAACAGGGGTGATACATAGATAACTGACAAAGAAATTTAAGGGATTTTAAAATATTACTAGTTTTTGCTGTAAAATATACCTTGAAAATGTTGAAAATACTCTTTAGCAAAAGGAGGCAATTGTAGAAAAGATTTCACAAGTTGATAAGAAACATACTGCAAATTTGCATGAGCCATGAAGAATTCCTGACAAACATGCAGAATAATGATTATAATAAAAACACTTGTCAAAAATTATCCTTTAATTGTGTGACAAATAAATTGGGAGCTTATGAGGAGATTATCAATATACTTTTTGGAATAACCTTTACTATGTCTTATCCTATTACTTGTGATTTTTGAAAGACAATAAAGTTGACAGATTTTTGTCTTTACAATTTTTTTAAAATTGTAATGAAAAATAAATATACAAATATACTTCAGGGTTTTAATTTTACTAGTCTTTTATATCCCTAAAATATATGTTTCATGTCAAACAGATTATTTAATATGTATAGGAGTTGTTATAGTAAATTAATTACATATCCTGCAACCACAAAGTATTAACACATTAAGCAACTTACCCATTATTGCAGTAGGAATCAGGTATTTCAGTTTTTCAGCATTGTAGTTCTCAAGACTTATTGTGTATAAAATATATTGTGTTCTCTAGAATTTTGAGTTAATTTCTATGCTAGAGTTCTAAACATATATTACTTTGAATATGATTACTTATTATTATTATATATAATAAGTAATATATAATATATAATAATTATATATTATACTTATTATTATTATATATCTTATTCTTATTATATAAGAATAATATATTTTTGTTATTATTTATTATATAAATAAAATATATATTAATATTATAATAAATAAATTATAACAGCCAAACTAATTTCTTTTGATTTCATTTGCTCTTCAGGAAGTATTCTGCAAAATTTTGACAAACTGAGGTGGTTTTCTTTGACAAACTATATAAGGTAATATAGTCTAAACATTAAGGTATTTTAATACTAACTTCTGCTCTGGCTTGATATATACACTGAAAACCAGAAATTCTTTAGCAATGTTGGTCAATAATCACTTTATTAGTTCAATTTAGTTCCTGTCTCCTAGTTTCAAATTCAGAGTAAGGCTCTTTACTCTCTTAGAACTTGTCCTCCTTTATGTAACTCCTACTTGGGTCAGTCATTCAGCACAGATCCATCTGCCTGCTTTACAACATAATTTTTGACCAAATCTTGTACTGTCAGCTACTGACAAATCTCCTAATGTCAGCTACTTACTGGCCTTAATGTCTACTTATGGCCACTAAAGCAGAATAACAAAAGGAAATTAGTCTTCATATGTATTTAAATGCATTTATAATTTTAACTTAAAAGAAAAATGTTCTGTTCTCAGATTTAGCAATGGCTGAATAAAGTAATAAGATTATTAATGAATATTTTGCAACTAGCATCTTTTTCTTGCATAAATCCAGGGATTAAAAAACAATATATGTAAACAGTAATCTGTCATAACCATTCTGGTCAAAATGGCAGCCTTAAAATGAAAGGAATATTATCTCAATCTACTTTGTGTTGCTAATTCTGAAAGGGTGATTTCCAAGGGGAAGCTTCCAGAGATGGTCAGACTTCCAGACCTCCCTAATCATTGTACCAGTTGCAGCGGGACTGAAAGTAAGTTTCTTTTATTCATCTGAGTAATTTATCACATTATCAAAGGTGTATGTCTTGTTCCCACTTTTTCACCTACAGTGTCCATGTTGTCTTTGTTGCTTTCCTTAATCCAAAACTAAAAAAATCTTCAAACAGAATGTGCAACATTAGCACATTTTGGACTGAAAATGTAATTCAGAAAAGTTGCTCTAATTGATACTTTTGTTGAAAATTTTATTAGAGAGATCCAAGGAGGAAATAGCAAAACTGGATATCAGATGAGCAATCTCTCCAGTTTGTCTTAGTTTAGAGCTGAGATAAACTAAAAGACATAAACCAGAGCTGAATGGCTAGTCTAAAGCTGAGATACCTGAGATACTAGCAGTCTGACAATACTCCCTGCAGTGCATATATTCCATCAGTCTGGCAGCAATGAATTTATTTTAGGAGGGGTTCACGATGTGTGCCTGATTTCTGTAGCATACATATGTAATTTGTTGGCTCTTGGCTAACAATTTTTTTTTTTCTTTCCACCTTATCTCAATCTTTCTTGAAACAGATGACTTTTTAAAAAATAAACAAAAAATACTGGCAGCTTTCAGGCTACCTTTCCATCTTGAACTTAACAGACAAATGGTATGAAACTTGTAATCACAGTAGTCAAAGCTGCCTTTGCAATCTGTTGTTTGGCAATTTTCAATTAGGGAGTGGAAAGATTTAAATGTTTTAAGAGATATAATTTTTCTATTGCAGCTCAGTACTTCAGCTATGATCTTCTTCAAAGAAAGGAGTGGGAGAAGCCAAGGAGGAGTAGTGTTTTGGAGGTGGCCAAATGATCTTAGCACTTCTTTTAAATTTTGGCAGCCTTCATGCCCTGAATCTTGCAGACAGACCTCTCAACCCAATTCAGGATTCCTGAGTGCAATATGTGGAAGGATCTTCTGGCAGGAATCATAGCAAAATCGACATCTTAGTTACAAAGGAATTACACATCAGGTCTTGGCTCTGTAGAAATTTCAAGCACCTCTCGCTTACAACCTCAATTCTACAAGATGCTAGAGTATTGCATAATGGCATGAAAACAACATAAACCATATCTCTGTATTTAAAATCTGGGAAAATGTTGAGACTGAAGCCATATTTGGGTATATTCTGTATTGAAAGTTATTTAAGTTATATTCAGCATAAATAAATCAAACAAGGATTGACAAAAAATAGCTCTCCAGATGGTCTTGTCGGGTCCTGCAGTTTTTATGCCCAGAGTGCCAGCTACTGGGGGAAGCAACATGACTGGATTTAGTGCCACCAACTGGAGTTGGGGGGGGGCATAGAGAACTATGGCCTGTGGTGATGGTGACTCGAGAGAATGGGTGGCCTCAATGCTGGCTACTGGAATGGGTCAGTCTCTGCTGCCAGTTACTGGGACAGGCATGTTGTGTATCCTGAAAACCAGCTATTGGAGGGACTGGTGTGAATGAAGCTAGTGAGGAGGTCAGTGCTGGTGGCTGGAGCAGAACTGCAAGTTGTAACATCTGTGCCCTAGTACCCCTGCACCTGCTGCTGGAGCAGGTCAAGTGTCTGTACCTGACCCAAAATGATGTGTGATGGGGTTTGTGTGCCTCATTCTCCAGCAAGCTTCAAGATTGATGAGCCAGCGGGCAAATGGCCCTTGGTACGGCAATGAGTATCAGAGCAAAGAGTCTATGCTGGTAGTCAGGGATGACCATGAGACAAGTGGGAATTCAGTGTTGTTTCACTCCAGTCCTCTCCAAGAGATCTCTTAACAAGAAGCTCAGTTACCCTGCCTCCGGAGTGGGTTGTAACACTTGCCCCTTCTCTTCCCCTAAAAGGAGGTTGCAGACTCCCATGGTAGTCACCCCTCAGTCTCCTCTTCTCCATACCGAATAAACCACATGATCTCAGTCATTCCTTGTAAGGCTTCCCCTCCAGATCTTTTATTATCCTCATTGCACTCTGGATGCTTTCTAATATTGTGCTCTGCACACAGCATTTAAGTTAATGCTGCCCGAGTGCAGAGCAGAGCAGGACAATCCCCACCCTTGCCCGGCTGGCGATGCTGTGCCTGATGCACCCCAGGACACACTTGCCCCAGGCCCTCCTGGCTGCCAGGGCACTGCTGACTTATGTTCATTTTTCCATTGACCAGGACTCCCTGGACCCCTTTCACAGTGCTGGTCTCCAGCATCTCATTCCCCAGTCTATACCTACAACCAGGATTCCCCTATCCCAGGTGCAGGATCCAGCTCTTTCCCTTGTTGAACTTCATAGAGATGGTGATTGCCCATTTCTCTGCAGGAGATCTCTCTCTGCAGGAAGAAAGGCAACTTGTGTATGTTTGCACTTATGTTGTATATAAATCTTTATATATAGGTGCTGTTGAAGGCAGCACCTTGGCTGTGGTGGTTCATGCAGCTGGCCATGTACTGGACACATGCTGAGCTTTAATACTGGGTGAACCTACAGCTTGGCAACTCCATGTCCCCAAGTGTCAGGGACTGGGCTCCAAAAGTAGGGCAGAAGCAATTCTTGGGTAACTCCTGGGTGCTGAGTTGCTGAAATCAGTGGCACTCCTAACATTCCTTAACAACTGGGATGCATTTTCAGTCAGTCTGTAGAATAAATAATAATATTTTCTGAGTACTTAAAAAAGTAAATCAGTTATAAATTTTAACCATGCAGATACTAAAGCATGGTTTCTTCCTTTGTCATATAGAAGCAAAAGTGACAATAGCATTAGAAAAAGCCCTAAAATAAGGAAGCAATTAATGCAAATTTTCACAAGTGTCTTTTATTCCAAATATTAGAAAAACTGGAATTTTTATCTAAAATACAAAATCCATCAGAATAGTCCAAGGTGTTCAGTCCATATGATTGTCCAGAATAAAGCTGGTTTAAAAGGTTTATAATTTTATTTTTTTTCTGTGTGAGAAAATTACTTTAAAATGCTAAAAATAAAAAACCTTATTTGTATGTCACAGTACGACTCACTGTGTCCCCAAGTCCAGTCTGGCCAGGCGAACATGGCAGAAATAGAGGGGTGGGAATGATGGAGTTGCCCAAAAAATAAAGAGCTTTAATAATGAAAATAACAAACACAGATGGCACGGTCTGAGGGGCAAGATCCAAAGACCAAGGAGAGTGGTGAACTCAGCAATATATAGGGGTATCTATATAGGGCAGGAGTCCAATCCTAAATGCAGAACAGGAACATTGCCTTATATGTGACAGGTCCTGAACCAAATGAGAACCAGAAACATGGCCTATTATGAAGTGATTCTATTAGCACGCTAACTTCCATCCTTTCAGTATCTCACCTCCCATGGTCTCAGGTTGAAGCCTCCTGCATAAGCCACTGAGGCTAAACGCCTACTCATCCCAGCCAGTTTGGTTCCTGCATTTGTATTCCAAAGTGAACATCTGACCAAGAAAATCCAAGGTGAAATGGCATATACAGTAGTATAAACAGCGTTTAATGCACTGTCCAGACTTTTCCTTATTTTTATTTTTCTGTGATGTCTTCCTTTGGGAAACTAGTCGGTTTTATATATGAGTGAGTGCTCTTGGTCATGACTGAGACTATGTTTAAGGGTTTGGCTTATTGTTCTCAGTATATACTAACTCACTGAGTGTGAGAAATCACTTAAAATTTTTCTTCAAAGTTCCAGCCTCAAAATAATTACATACACAGGGAAGGGCCAGAGTCAGTCATTAGTATACAGAAAGACCCACAGAATGGATGTGGCTGCAGCTGATAAAAAATCTGCTGGAGATCTAACATGGAATAAAGCATGTGAGGAAAACATTTTAAACTTTTAGAAAGTATATTTTATGCTTCCACTTTGGTCAGTTTTGTGTGCAGAATCCCACCCTTAGAGGCAGTAAGATGATTCTATGAGGAAAAGCTGAGAGGACTGGAGTTGTTTAGCCTGGAGAAAAGGCTATGGGGTGATCTTATTGTGCCCATTCAGCACAGGAAGGGAAACTACAAGAAAGGTGAAGGACTTACAAGGAGGGCATGTAGTAACGGGACAAAGGAATGGGTCTTTAAACTGAAAGATAGTAAGCTGAGATTAAATACTAGGAAGAAATCCTCTGCTGTGAAGGAGGTCAGGCACTGGTACAGGCTGACCAGAGAAGCTCAGGGTGCCCCATCCCTGGAAGTGTTAAAGGGCAGCTTGAATGGCACTTTGAGCAACCTGATCCAGCAGAAGGTGACCCTGGCTGTGGTGTGGTGGTTGGAGCTGGATGATCCTTAACATCCCATCTGACCCAAACCATTCCGTGATTCTATTTTATAATAGAACAGGAACTAGCATCTGAAAAATACAGGATTAAGGTTATCCATGTTATTGCTGATATGCATGTATAATCTGGCTTCATTAATGAAGTTAGCACTAAAGATTTTCTCTGCCTTTCCATTAGTGACTTATATAAAGTTATCTCCTAAATATAAATGCCAGAAAATAAAGAAAAAAGTATAATTTGCAGTTATAAAGTTCAGTTCTATTATTCTCTTTAGTGATAACATTTTCCAGATTATTCATTAGCAACAAAACTATTTAGAATCTTGGACTTGAATCTAGACATATAATTTATTCAATAAGTTAACCAAATATAATTTATTCTTTCATAGTTTAATCATTATTTTTTTCTGTAGCAGTTACAGTGGCTAATAATTTCAGCTCTTGTGTCTCCTGTATTACAAACATTTTTCAAAAAAAAGCAAAAATACTGACATAAGAGTATATATAAAATAGTAAATTACTTGCAAAGAAATATTCTGCCTTCCATATATTTCTGTATTTTTATATTAAAACCTCTGAACTCACTAGCTGCAAATAGTAAGTAGATATCTTTAAACTACTTCACTCTGAGTACTTGATATTAGGTTAGTATGGTCCGATCCACAGTAAAAACAAGTGATTATTTTCCTTACAAAAGTTTTTTCAAGAATTTCACTATTTGTTGAAGCCCATCCCCATTTGTTGAAGTACCTCCCCAGTAACTGCATCATGAAGTACACTTTCATGACTATGAAATTTGTTTTGGAAAAATGAATCTTTTTATGTAATTGAAAATTTAAAGCTATTTTGTAGTAATATGTATATATATATTTTTTTTCAGATTGACATTGAGTTTAATTATTTGACCTCACTCACTGTTTTATCAATCTTGTAATCTTTTTCCATTTTATACCAGTGCATCCATATGAGAAAAAGGCTGAACTGCAATGCCAATGATGCACGTAATTCTAGCCCAAGAAAGTGAACAGGCACAGCTCTGAACAGTGAAGAATTTTATGACTACTATGCATGGTTAGTCAGCATGTTACTACTTCATGAAAGACGACTAAATACTGGGAATAAACCTGTAATACATATCACATACTAAACACTGAAAATGCAGGTATATACAGGTTAGTAACAAGTACAAATGAAGATTTTTTCAGCAAAATAAAGAAAAATTAAAGTATCAAAATGTATTATCAAAATCAAAACCTTTTCATTTTAACCAGAAATTTCTGAATTAAGGTTTTGACAGGAGAAGTCCACATGACAGTATGGGACGGAAACTTCTACAGAAATTCTTTATTTGGCATGACAGCTAAAATTGAAATGCATGCATTTTCTGCAAGATTTTTTTAAAACCCAATCGTATTAAAATTATGTATATGACAAAATAGTTCATCTTTATATGTGAAGATAAAGTCCTGCATAATTGAAGAAAAAGACATGAATATATCTGCTGTGACCAAAAATTAACCAGTTTTTAGTTAAAATCCTTTTGAATTATAGGGTGTTCCCACAAATAATACTTTAACATTCCTAAAGTGTTATGAAATTTCCAACATTTGCTGGTTGCCTTGGTTGCAGGCAATAACAGATGTTTCAGAACATAAGCCAGGTCATGAGCCACAGGACTGAATAAACAACTTAAAAAAATAAATATATGAAATGCTATATTAATTGTACTAGCTGGGTTACAAAATTTCCACTGGCTTGACTCTTTCCTTTCTTCTGCTGTAAACAGAGCCAGAAACTTAGTCTGAGTCAGACAAGCCCCAGTTTACATTGTTCTGCCAAGTTGCAGATGTCATTTATTCTCTGCCATTAAATTATAAACAGACTTTTAGTTTACGTAATATTGAAAAGAGAGGAAGTATGGTCCAAAACATTTACTTTGGAGCCACAGGTTCTACAAAAGTTTGGGATTTCTAGTAAACTTTGATCTCTAGAGGAGAGGGATAAATAGTGTTTCAAAACTGTATTTTGTTCTCAAATGTTCATAGCATCATTTTTTGAATAAAAATAACCCATTCTCATGTGCTGCATCTTGGGTCATTCTTTTTTGGTTGGTTCCTTCTCTTACTTGCATATATGTATTTTTAAAGCTAATGGAAATATTTGCATAACATCAGCACCACACTTTTAGTTTTCTCTGTTTTTACAGGTAGCTTCTTAGTTCACAAAGAAGCTGTTGTTTCTTTGAGAGTCTTACTAGAGATGAAGATGTTTATTATTGATATTATATTTTAAACTCCCAGTGTTTCTATTGGGAAGCAGAAATATATATGAGGTGCAGTGCTGAATTCAAAGAATTGTATGTTACTACAATGTTCTTCATCAAGTGATTTTTGATATTAAACCTTCTTTGGAATTTAAGTCAGGTAGAAGATAAGGTCAATAGAAAATGATTTCATATATTCTCCTGTTATGTCTGTCAAAATTTGACAGAGACTAGTGTTGCAGAGAATGACCCAGAGGTCAAAACATTTAGAGTGCTTCCCTCCTAATAATTCTTTTTTTTTCTATTGATTTTGTTGAAATTTGGAGGAGAGTAGTGAATGCTACAGCTCTGTAGACTTTGGAATAGAACCTAAAGCTGTGTAAAAGAGACTCTCTGAATCCAGTTAAAACAGTTTTGTCTGACCGTTCACCAATTTGTCTTCACTGGTCATGAGCTGTCTGTGGCAAAGTACTTCTCCTTGGGATTGTGAAGATAAGTCTCCACAATGCTTCTTCCAACAGTGTGGATATTGACTTGCACTTATAAAGGTCAGGCAGCTCCTACAGTTATTGGAGGGGAGAACACTAACTCCAGTAATGCTCTCTGAGAAGAATTTAACCTTCAAATGACAAAACATATCCACAAGAGCCAGGAATTCAGCCAGCTTGAAAGTTAACCTTCTCTCCAAACAGATATGTGGACTTCAACAGTGTTGCCTCAGCAAAGGAAAAAGAAATAAATCAAAAAAGTGGATAAAGAATCCAAGAGTTATGCACCTCTCAGACATTTTATTTTTCATTTAAAAAAGTTGTAGATGGTACATAAAGAGTAATTTTTTGGACTTCTTAGTTTCCAAAACAAATAATGTCTTCAACTTTTAAGAGTATTTTGCAGAAAGATAAAGCATCCCATATATTTCTTTTCTCTGTTGCTCTGACGTCAGATCAAAGAAGCTGATTCCTAGTGAAGCACAGCAACCCAGTTAGTTCACCCTTGAAAATTCTTCTTTATTTGCTATCATGCAGAGCCAAGCTCAGAGCACAGCTGAGGTAATTTAAGGTCTGTAGGAATCAGGCTGTTACTGATCGGGTCCTGTGGTACAAGGCAAGAAGGATGACAGTGTGGTAGCAGAACTGCGAATGAGAATGAAGACTCACTTTTCATCTTGATGGAGTGTAAAAAATAATATTTTTAATTTTTAATGCAACACATTTATATTGTGTCAGTAGTGGCAGTAGGCTCATATTGCATATAAATGAAGATGATTATTTGGTTTGTAGGAGAGTAAAGAAGACGTTATGATGAAGAGTACATCAGGAATGCAATAAAAAGCAAGAAATATGTGTAAGACTTGGCTGTTTAGGAAAAGCATTGCTTTCTGAGTTTGGGCACTTTTTTTTAATGCATTATAAGTTTCACAGTTTTAACTTTGATATCTGGCAGATTCGAGACTCTAAAAATCATAGTTAATGGCCTCTTTGCCTCATCAGTAGGGCCACCATTCAAGTAACAAAGTGCCAATCAGTTGCTCTTGTTTTCCTTTTGCTTCAAGAGAGCTTTTTGCAGAGATCATGATCTCTCTGCTTGATATACCCTTTATTAGAACTACAGTTAAAGTTCTTCAGGCTTATCCCTTATAATCCCGTAGTTTCTTGACTGATTTTTTTCCTCCAGAGTAAGACATAACTTGCTAAGTTTCATTCTCCCTTGACCGTCCTCACCTTCCCTCACAGAACAGGTTTTATTATATCTGAAAGACAAAGAAAATAAAAAATAATAATAAAAAATAACTGTGTAGTTTTATTCTAAATATGGAAATGAAAGATGAACAAACAGGTTCTTTTAAGGTGTTTCATTGTAATGCTACAAATCTAATTAAATTGATTTTTTTACATGAAAATGAAATTTCATGGTCAATTAGTAGGTGAAATAAATCACTTCTCATGAAAAAAAGAATATAGTATGAAATCAGAGAAAATATGTGAATTATACACAGTTCTTATGCTGAATGAAGAAAATAACCAAATTTGTTCCTCTTCTCTGGGTGTTATTTAAATCGCTCTGTCCCAGTTATCACTTATTTTTGGCTTATCAAGTTAATTCTGGTTAGTATAGTTTTACAGTGTCCTGTATAATATGAGTATTTATTTTCAAAACACGTGCCAAATGGTTTCATTTGTTTCTGAAAATTAACCAGAAAAAATTACAATATTTTCTTGGTATAAAATCAAGCAAACTCTGGTCTGATTTTCAGCATTGCTGAAAAATGGCAGTCATTACTGTAATAGAGCAAGACAGTGCAGTTCACTGACATTTGAATTAATGTAATAATCTTTATTATTTGTGATCACTTTGCTAATACCTAATTCATACAAAAATAACATAGTATTTCAGCTTAACTTAAACATAAGTTCCAGACAGCTTTTTGTATTTTATTTTAAAACTTGCCTTATAGTTTACAGAACAGAAGGATGTGTTTTTTATATACTATTGTGAATAAAAATATCTTAGTCAAACTTTTTATTTACTTTAGTGTATACCAAAGAGAAACTAAACCAAACTCTCAGAATAAACAATGAAATCTCTGATTTACTTTTTAAAGAAAGAAAAAACATTCTGCAATGTAGGGCACTTCAATTCCAAAATTAAAAATAACAGAAAAAATACCTGCTTCCTTCTCTTTTTTTAAGTTCCAAACTGTTCGTTTCTAAGTATTTTCTTATTTAGGAGATTACACTGCTGATGAATATAATAACATTTTTTTGGTCCATATGCAAACCCTTTATCTGAACCACCCGCCATTCATATTCCTCATTTTGAAACCCAAGTTGCGTCCAGGCTTTTTCACCTAAGTTATGACTGGATTTGTACTAGGACCTACACCAAGAATACATGATGTGAGGCACAGGAACTAAATTTCTTAAATACTAAAGAATTGTAATGCTAAAGAGTCAGCTTGGGATTCCATTAACTTTAAACTGCAAAATCCAACTGAGAAAGGAGTTACATCTTTTGTTGAATCCTAATTTCAGCTACCCCTCCCCATAATGGTTACCTCACAATTATCAGGATAAATGGGCAAGCACAAAGTGCTTTCCAAGCAAAAGGTAGAAAAAACAGGTCTTCCTTCCTCTAATGCCATACTTTTTCACCAGTTTTTCAACACTCTGCTCTGATATTTCTTAGATTAACCCAATCGATTCAAGCAGTGGTGCATAAAACTTTGCAGTCTACGCTATCAAATGTACTTGATTTGATCAGGTAAACCATAGTGACTGAAGTAATTACTATCTTCTGTCAACTGACTCGGAAGGTAGTTTCATAATTGGCTTTATCCTCTTAGACAGAAACAGCTCAGAAATTTCATTTGCAGGACTGTATTTCCTATTATATTATGGTTTTAAAGCACTTTTTAATTTTAGTTATATTTTTACATCAATAGTTAATAGTATATTAAATACATATGATTTAGGAAAGATATATCTTAAAGCGTCATTGAAAACTTGTGACTTCCTTCACTTTGTAATAATTCTTAACCGATGAAAAAAAAGAAAAAAGGAGCAGTGATCTTGTAGCAACAACTGAATTGATATACAGAGATAGGTCACACACTGAGATTTCTGGCATAAGGCACTGCTGCTAAGTAGATACTCTTGAAGTTATTTAGGGAGGATTTAATTGCAACAAAGTCACTTAAGATGTGGCTTTTACATTCCCTAATAAAAATAAAAGTATTAGAAAATAAGTTCTTGTTAACTATTATATATAATTTTCTTGAAGCATTTTCTAAAGGATAGATCAGTATTTTTCCTCAGCCAGTAGACTTTGGTTCAAATCTTAAACCTGGGGGCTGCAGTTTAAATAGAACATGTGAGGAAGAGGATTATAAGGATATCCTTAATAGAGGAGATCAAAAGTCCATCATGTTCAGTAGCCTCAGTCTGGCAGGGACCAGGAGCATATACTTTGGGAAAGACTAGGAGAACAGGTAAACATACGATAATAATGCTTTAGAGCAAAACCTTTACAGCTTTTATCAGTTTGCATTTGAGGTACATTCTGAATGCATGACTAGCTAGCTAGCTAGCATGTATGCGAGCTAGTGCCGGCTGGATTATTCTTCTTCTTCAATTGATGTAATTTCTTGAACTTTTAGTTTCCACAATAGCCTACAGTACTTTGCTCCAGTTTAGATATTTAATGAAAATAAAAAATAAATTAATGTATAGTCAAGGAAATCCTTGACTGTACCACCGGTCATTATTTTAATTTGATATTTCTCAGGATGTTTTATTATTAGAAATAAATAGAATCACAGAATATCCTGAGCTGGAAGGGCCACAAAGATCACCAAGTCCAACTTGTGGCTCTGCACACTATGTGTCTGAGTGTTGTCTAAACGCTTCTTGAACCGTGTTGGGGTTGGTGCTGTGATCACTTCCCTGGGGAGGCTGCTCCAGTGCCCAGCCATCCTCCCGAAGCAGGACGTTTTCCTATTCATCTCTCTGCCTCAAAACTTTGTACAGCTCTAGCATAAAGCTGACTCGTTGCAGTTGCATATCTCTATCCTTTTTGGGGTTCCTACATTTGCATAGTTTCAGTTTCTGTGAATATCTGCCCAATATCAAGATCTTGAACAGTTTATGCTACCTTTAATGAAAACATAGTTCTTACAATTTTCTAAAGAATCTATTTTTATCCACCAAAAAAGTCTTTTACTATGACACCGGGAGTGTTTTTGAATGCAGATTCAAGGTAAAAAACCTCAAGCATTTTGCAGACAGAATATATCTCATTTCTATAACAAAACTGTATTTTCATATATGGAAACCACTCATTCACAACATCTGGATATGAAAATACTGGTGATGAATTTTGTGGCTATTAGATATTTTCTAATCTGCTTCTTATATTTGTTAAAACTGTATTTAAAATTTGAATTTGAAGCTTCTGATATAAAATACTCTTTACTCTCTGTTTTTGGTGATTTTTTCCTTTTGCTAGTAACAATACCAGATTATTAAGAAAAGTAACTTTAAATATGAAAAAAATGGCATTTGAGAGACTACAGACTTACTGATGCAAATATGTTTTCATTTCCTTTGGTTATTTTTCCCAAGCGGTAGTTACTAAGTGACTCACTAATAGCTATATTATGCCTTTCAACAGTACATTGATTTATTTCATTTGGAATGACAAGTTTATTCTTCATGTTTTTGGAGTAGCCCACCCAACTTTTGGGTTCTGCCAGTTCAGCAAAACTTAATTTTTCCAGCAGCTACCCCAGAGGTTTTATTTTTTACAACAAATGAGAGGTTTTGTTGCACTAATAAAACAAGTTTAGATAGAACTCATTTCAAAAGCTACCCAGCATAAAATGCACTTTTTTAAACTGACCTGAACATAAGATTTTAATATATCCACTATGTTTTCTTATATAAATTTTCTGTTTGCCCAAATGGATGGAGACGTAGTTTAAATGTTTAATTGCCCCTGTTCTCTATGGACCAGGTTTCTTTCTATGGCTAGGATCTCTTCCTTTCTTAAGCTATGATTTGATGTTATGAGAATTGCACATATCTGCACATAGAATTGAAGCTCAGGTGGGAAACTGGTCTCCATAGGCTATGGACACTTAAGACATTAAGACTGTAACTGTTACAAAGGCATTATTTTTCAATATACATTCTCAGAGGTAGTTTTCCACAAAAACAAGTGTTTTCCTAAGAAATTTAATTTTATTGGAAAGTTGTTGTTATTTAAACTGAAACCCAATATAGATAGAAGTGTTCCAACTATGTTTCTTAATCTTAGAGATCCTGCTTAGGCTGTTAAAGCCTTTGTGCAACCTCATAGCGCATCTTTTGCAAAACAGCTTTTTTTTTTCTATTTTATTTTAATGTCTGTAAATAAATAGTTTGAAAAGATTTCAGAATACTGTACATTTTTTAAAGCTTCATTTTCATGTATTCTATTTCTCAGTACACTGTGATTGCACTAATATTATACCACCTCTACGATGATATTCTATAACTGTTTGTCTATTGATCCATAAACTTCTAAAATAAGGGTAGATTATCAGTTATTTGGTCTTTTTTTCAAGAAGACACACTGTTTCTTCCAGTTGGAAGAAAATTTATTGGGGCAGAGGACAATGGGGACAGAGAGAGCAGGGAACAGAAATAAAAACATCTTCTCTTAGATTTCTTTTTTATGTTTTTTAGTAGGAGGGTAATAGCTTGAAATCCTTCATTAGTTTTGTTTCAGAACCCGTATTCAGAGGAGAGAGTGATCATTTTGTGACAGTGCCAGCTGGAAGCAATGTACAGGGTGTAAGCAGTTATCTAACACCCTAGGTTCTGAGCTGGAGGAGAGATTTTTATCTGTAGGAATTCTCAAAGAACATTGTTACTAAATGTTCAAACTCTCTCTGTGTTCCCTTAGGCCCATCTCTAACACAGGCCCAGCTGCTGAAGCTGAGAGAAAGGAAAGTGCAAGGAAGATGTAACTGGCAGGAGCAGAATAGTAACTCTGCAGCAGTCAGGAGGTGCTGTGGGGTTATTAAAGCTAAACTACAACATGTGACAACATCAGATGGAGCAATCTGCCTCCTGTAGCATCCTAGAAATATGTATAAACATAGATGCTTTTCTGAGGACACTACAAAAACAACTTGGCTTAGTGAAAGCAAACACATTACATCAGAAAAAATTATGTTACTCTTATAAGGTTATGTTACTCTCTTTGCAAGATTGTACATGACTGCTGATTCTGCAAAAAGGAATAAAAAACTAGATTTACAGGATTTTTGGCTTGTTTGCTAAACAATGCTCAATGACCAGAGGACATTGACCATTGCTAAACAACTTCTGCTTCCTGCAAATACCTCCTTCTTGATAGACAGAGTCCTGTTCAAATGCAAACAATATAACTTTTATTTTCATGTTACTCACTGTCTCAGAGGAATCTTGAATATGTTTTTCAGGTTAATTCAACGTTTTTTTCTTTGCTTTGCACTATGGCTCCACAGATCCACAGTCCAACAATTATTTGCATTAATCTGTCACCCTCCCAGAGAATGTCTTTACAGTAACCACTGGCTATTGTCTTTTTGCTTTTATTCTGCTTATAAATTGACATTAACATTCAGGCTTTCCTTGTCTGGAGGAGAACAATCAGTGGTCCAGAGGACACAGGACTGAACAGTGCTGTGGGGAATTGAGGTGT